>CM056052.1:357226923-357857657 GCA_029574335.1 Rana kukunoris
GTCCCCACACATCTGTGTCCCCACACTGGTGTCCCCACACATCTGGTCTCCTCACATTGGTGTCCCATACATCTGTGTCATCACATTTGGTGTCCCCATACATCTGTGTCCCCACACTGGTGTCCCACAAATCTGTCCTCCTCACATTGGTTGTCCCCTATACATCTGTGTCATCACATTGGTGTCCCAATACATCTGTGTCATCACATTGGTGTCCCATACATCTGTCTCCCCACATTGGTGTCCCCATACATGTGTCCCACCAGTCTCCCCACAAATCTCTGTCCACACACTGTTGTCCCCACACATCTGTTACCCACCAGTCTCCCCACAAATCTGTGTCCCCACACTGTTGTCCCACACATCTGTTACCCCTCCAGTCTCCTTATACATCTGTGTCCCCACATTGGTGTCCCCATACATGTGTCCCCCCAGTCTCCCCCAAATCTGTGTATATCACATTGGTGTTCCCCATACATCTGTGTCCTCACATTGGTGTCCCCATACATCTGTGTCCCCACCAATCTCCCCACACATCTGTGACCCCCACACTGGTGTCCCTACAACATCTGTGTCCACACCAGTGTCCTCATACATCTGTGCCCCACACTGGTGTCCCCACAATTATGTGTCCCACACTGTTGTCCCCACACATCTGTTAGCCCACCAGTCTCCTCATACATCTGTGTCCCCACATCGGTGTCCCCACACATTTGTGTCCCCACCAGTCTCCCAACACATCTATGTCCCCACACATCTGTGTCCCCACATCTGTGTGCCCACACTGGTGTCCCCACACATCTGTGGCCCACCAGTCTCCTCATACATCTGTGCCCCCACATTGGTGGGGACTCAGATGTATGGGGACACCCATGTGGGGACACAGATGTATGAGGAGAGTGGTGGGGTAACAGATGTATGAGGAGACTGGTGGGGGTCAAAGATGTGTGGGGACACCAGTGTGGGGACCCAGATGTGTGGAGGACACAAGTGTGGGGACATAGATGTGTTTGGGAGACTGGTGGGGGCACACATGAAGTGTGGGGACACCATGTGGGTAAACAGATGTATGAGGAGACTGCTGGGGACACAGATGTATGAGGAGACTGGTGGGGGTCACACATGTGTGGGGACACCAGTGTGGGGACCCAGATGTGTGAGGGACACAAGTGTGGGGGACATAGATGTGTGGGGAGACTGGTGGGGACATGATGTGGGAACACAGATGTATGAGGAGACTGCTGGGGACATAGATTTATGAGGACACTGTTGGGGACACGATGTGTGGGGACACAAGTGTGGAGAACACTGATTTGTGGGGAGACTGTTGGGGATACAGATGTATGGGGGACACTAATGTGGGGACACAGATCTATGAGGAGACTGGTGGGGCAACAGATGTGTGGAGACACAAGTGTGGGGACACTGATTTGTGGGGAGGCTGGTGGGGACACAGATGTATGGGGACACCTGTCTCCCCACAAATCAGTGTCCCCACACTTGTGTCCCCACACATCTGTGACTCCACCAGTCTCCTCATACATCTATGTCCCCACACATCTGTGACTCCACCAGTCTCCCCATAAATCAGTGTCCAAACACTTGTGTCCCCACACATCTGTGTCCACACACTGGTTCCCCCACACATCTGGATCCCCACACTGGTGTCCCCACAATTATCTGTCCCCACACTGTTGTCCCCACACATCTATCCCCACACATCTGTTTCCCTACGAGTCTCCTCATACATCTGTGTCCCCACATTGGTGTCCCCATACATCTGTGGGCCCAATAGTCTCACAACACATCTGTTCCATTAGGGCACCCCCTACTGCTGTCCCCATTATACCCCCCTCCACTGGGTGTCCCATAAGAGCACCCCCACCACTGGTGTCCCCATTAGAGAACCCCCCACTGGTGTCCCCTTTAGAGAACCCCCCACTGGTGTCCCCATAAGAGCACCACCCCCTACTTGTCACTTGTATCCCCATTAGAGCACCTCCCATTGTGTCCCATGAGAATTATCAGCACCCTGAAGTTTGTGCCATATCAGAGCCATTCAGCCACCCTCCACAGTAGTGTACAGTAATCATCTCGCATCAGCCCCCCTCCCTCCTCCATGCATGTGTACTTTACTAGCGCGTCAGACATTAACACACTGGCTGTTCAGACCTGCTGCACTTCCCGACTCCCGCCACGCCTTAATACACACTCGTTACTGGTTAACAGCGAGGCGGGGGAGGGGAGGGGTAGCAGGGCGTTGTGGCAACGGGTCTAAAACAAAACATTGGCTGCTAGGATGCCCGTGGACCCAGCAGCCTACACAAACACAGCGAGACGCTGGGAGAGATTGCGGGGACCTGCGCTGCATATTGCTAGGGACGAATATTCAGCGCAGGTTCCACAACTAACAGGGTGGACCAGTGACTCAGCTGCGTGCCGGAGAAAATGGCCTGGCGGGCCAGATGTGGCCCGCCGGCCGTACTTTGGAGACCCCTACCCTAGAGAATGAAATGGTAATCATTGCAATATTTCTTGCCACACCGTATTTGCGCAGCGGTCTTACAAGCGCTGTTTTTTTGGAAAAAATATTTTGTTTTGAATTTAAAAATAACACAACAATAAATTTGCCCATTTTTTTAGATTTTGCGAAAGACAAAGTTACGCGAGTAAAATGATACCCAACATGTCACGCTCAAAAATTCTTGCCCGCTCGTGGCATGGGTCAAACTTTCACCCTTAAAATTTTCTCGATAGGTGATTATTTAATAATTCAACAGGTTGCATTTTTTAGCTAAAGAGTAGCTCTAGGGCTAAAATTATTGCTCTTGCTCTAACGATCGCGCCGATACCTCACTTGTGTTGTTTGAACACCATTTTCATATGCGGGCGCTACTCGCTTATGCGTCGCTGTTTCCTAAACGGAAGCCTACAGCTGTTGCAAAACAACTCCCGTTATTATCGGACAGCCATTAACTGTCCAGCCATGCTCCTAGTTAAAGTATAATTGTTGTACAGCTGGTGACGGGGAGCTACATGGTATATCAGAGCATGCTGGTAGTTGTAGTTTTTTAATAACATCAACTCCATTTATTTGTTCTAAATTAATTCATCTAAAAGTCTAAAAAATGTCAAGATATAATAAAATCTGTCATGTTAACCCTGTCATTGATTAATAAGGCGAGAATGCTCTCAATGTTGAATACTTGTTATTACAATAAATACAATGTTAATATTTTTTTAAACAAAAGTATTATAATATACTTTGTTCTTCATCTTGCAGAGGTTCCTGGAAACGGGGTATGATAACCTGCAGAGTCAGGCAAAAAAGAAGGAGGGGTGAGCTCTGTCCTAGAACAACTAGCAGGACATCCTGGCGGGCCACCGGATCGCATGGCCATTGTCAAAAAGTGGTCCGACCTGAAAAGGCGGCATATGGACCGGGTCAGGCGTCTCCGTGATAAATTTCACCCAGGTAAGTTATTGTTGACAGTTATGTTTTTTTTATCTATAGTGTATTTTGTGCGTGTACTCTAGAGAGGAGACGGACTGCAGGATTGGGGGAGTAGACAGGCCTCCCCCAGAGGCAATATGCCACCTTTCTCCCTGCCCCTGTTGACATGGCGTGTGAGAGGGGGTCCTCACATACAGCCCGTCCTACATGCTCCGCTTTGAAGGCCAACGTGACTAGAATAACTATACCTCTTAATACGTGAGAGGATTTCCCCGCTCAAACACCCCAGTTAGTCCTCTCCGCCTCTCTTTTAATACCGTTGTGCCGATGTTACACAAGTTGTTATTTTGTATAGTGGCGTGTAAGTTGGTGGTTTTTGTGGGAGGGGGGTAGGCGTACTAAGCGCAGGCTTACCTCGCATAGCACTCCCACCGGAGGCCGGGCTGAGACCACCAAACTCAATTGACATGTAGCCGAGAGCGGGATCAGAACCCCTAGCTGCAGAGGTGAATGGCTTGTCAGCGCAGTGGCAATCGCGTTGACCCACCGCAGCTCCTTTGTTGACAGTTATTTAAGGTCATATGTAATTAATGTAAGGGCAGATGTTATTAACCCAGACGCCATGTTGTGGTAACATATATCACCACCAGCAAGTATTCATAGCACTGTTGAAAAAGACATGGGACAGCAGACAGCAACACAGAAGTTATGTGGGAACATACATTTCACATTGCTTTGCATGGGACTTTATACAAAAACCACCACCATCACAAAAGGGGGTAGTTAATGGATAAATTAACTATATCCTGCTTTAATTGGACTGGATTGTAAGTAACATGTGACTAAGTGTTATCGAAATATCTACAGCTGTTATGAAGTAACACGTATTTCCCATAGAGATGAATGGGAATTTAAAGAAAAACCACCACCATGGCAAATGGGGGAGGGTAAGGCTTAAATCACCTATACAATGTTGGTGGCTGAATTATAAGTAACCTT
This sequence comes from Rana kukunoris, assembly GCA_029574335.1. NCBI lineage: Eukaryota > Metazoa > Chordata > Amphibia > Anura > Ranidae > Rana > Rana kukunoris. Next base: position 357,231,377 of record CM056052.1, read on the forward strand.
GTGTGCCAAGTTTCATGTAAATATCTTTCGCCGTTTGGACATGATGCTGGAACATACATACATACATACAGACACGTTGAGTTTTATATATATAGATTCCCACTAAATTCCTGTGTTAGGCGTGGGGTTTTCATAGTAATCCCGTGTGATCCATCAGACCCTTTTTTTTTAACATGATATAGTCAGAACAAAAACAAAGGAGACAAAAACAGCTCATTTTACCATGGTGGCAGACCAGCTCACGCTCAGTCCCCTGTAGTGCCCACAAGACCCTTTATTATAACATTTTCCCATTGGTTAACTGTCTATATAAATTAATTTGTATTCACATACAATACAGCAGAGCACACCGAATTTGCATACGTCATGTATAAAATATTTTTCTAATATATGAACATTGTGTTAATTCTAGGAGCTCCGCTGCCAACTGTGCGCAGCAAGCGCAAAAAGGTGCAGGACACTGATGAGGAGGAAGAAGAGGAGAAGTGCTAGAGGAGGATGTGCCAGAGGAGGATGAGGCACAGGAGGGGCGGGGGAGGAGAGGGATGAGGAGGATCAGCCAGGGACCTCCCACTCGCCAGCCACCGCTCCTGTTGTGGAGCATGTACCCCCAAAAACAATCCTCAGTTTGACGATATGCTGGTCGCTGGAGAGGTGGAGGTGGTGCAAATTGAAGGTGCGGTGAGCATCGTTCAGGAAGGTAAATATGTGCACAAAGATTAATAACATTTCAACAATAAAATGTAGATATAAAAATGGACAACATATAAAGCTCACCCGTCAGATTTCACAACCATAATATGGTATTTTTGATAGAAGTATACAGGTAGTGCAGAATATTAGGCAAGTTGTATTTTTTGGAGGATTAATTTTATTATGAACAAACCATGTTCTCAATGAACCTCAAAAACTCAATAATATCACAGCTGAATATTTTTGAAAGTAGTTTTTATTTTGTTTTTTAGTGTTAGCTATTTTAGGGGGTTTCTGTGTATGCAGGGTGAGTACTATTACTGTGCTGATTTATTAGGCAACCTAACAAAAACAAATATTATATACCATTTCAATTATTTATTGTTAACAGTGAAACCAATCTAACATCTCCAACATTCCAAAATATACATTTCTGTCATTCAAAAACTAAACTAAAAACAAATCAGTGACCAATATAGCCACCTTTCTTTGCAAGGACACTCAAAAGCCTGCCATCCATGGATTCTGTCAGTGTTTTTATGTGTTCACCATCAACATTGCGTGCAGCAACAACCGCAGCCTCCCAGACAATGTTCAGAGAGGTGTACTCTTTTCCCTCCTTGTAAATCTCACATTTGATGATGGACCACAGGTTCTTCTCAATGGTGTTCAGATCAGGTGAACAAGGAGGCCATGTCATTAGTTTTTTTTCTTTAATACACTTTCTTTCCCAGGCACACCTGTGGAGTACTTGGACTGCGTGTGCTGAAGGCATTGTCCTGCATGTTTTTATTTGAAGATGCAGATGACTTCTTCCTGTACCACTGCTTGAAGAAGGGGTCTTTCCAGAAACTGGCAGTAGGACTGGGAGTTGAGCTTCACTCCATCCTCACCCCAAAAGGCCCCACAAGCTCATCTTTGATGATACCAGCACAAACCAGTACTCCACCTCCACCTTGCTGGCGTCTGAGGCGGACTGGAGCTCTCTGCCCTTTACCAATCCAGCCACTGGCACATTCCTTTTTGTCCATCAAAAACTCACTGTCATTTCAGCAGTCCATACAACGGTAGAAAAATCAGTCCTGAGATATTTCTTGGCCCAGTCTTGACGTTTCAGCTTGTGGGTCTTGTTCAGTAGTGGTCGTCTTTCAGCCTTTCTTAACTTGGCCATGTCTCTGAGTATTGCACACCTTGTGCTTTTGGGCACTCCAGTGATGTTGCAGCTCTGAAATATGGCCAAACTGGTGGCAAGTGGCATCTTGGCAGCTGCACGCTTGACTTTTCTCAGTTCATGGGCAGTTACTTTGTGCCTTGGTATTTCCACACGCCTCTTGCGACCCTGTTGACTATTTAGAATGAAATGCTTGATTGTTCGATGATCACGCTTCAGAAGCTTTTCAATTTTAAGAGTGCTGCATCCCTCTGCAAGATATCACACTATTTTTGCCTTTTGAAGACTGCAAAGTCTTCTTTTGACCCATTTTGCCAAAGGAAAGGAAGTTGACTAATTATTATGCACACCTGATATAGAGTGTTGATGTCATTAGACCACACACCTTCTCATTACAGAGTTGTACATTACCTAATATGCCTAATTGGTAGTAGGCTTTCGAGCCTATACAGCTTGGAGTAAGACAACATGCATAAAGAGGATGATGTTGTCCAATTACTCATTTGCCTAATAATTCTGCACTCCCGGTCTGTGCTAGACACATAACAAGTGTATAGACATGATAATGATTGATTAATAAGCAACAGAATTATTTTATGTATTTGTTAAGGGTCTTTGAAAACAAATTGTTTTTTCTTATATCCTAACAGCTACAATACAATTGAGGGCTTACAAGACAGCCCGAAGAAAAATTAGTGAACGAATAAGGGGTAATCACAGGCAGATCAAATATCTTTTGCAGCAAAATGAGCAAATGGAGAAGGAGCTGGACAAAAATTGACGCAAAAGAGCAAGAAACCCTGAATCGCCTGAAGACTCACGTTGAATTGTAATATGGTGTTTAAAAATAAAACGTTTTATTTTTTGAAATGTTTCCTTTGTTTTTGAGATAGATTTTTAGGTTTTTCAACACATCTAACTTCACATCTAAACACATCAACATCAACATCAACACATATAACTTCATAATTAGCGAAATCATTTTATACTATTATTTTATTTAACACAAAACCAGGACAAACTACAGTACACAGACACAGTCACGACGAACACAAACTAAACTGTTGAAAAATGAACATAACAAAAGCAACAATAGATATAGATATAGAGAGAGAGAGCAAGAAAGAGAGAGAGAGAGAGTGCAGATTTGCTCTTCCATACAGGCTAATGGTTGCATTATAAAGGCCGCAAATCAGGGCTAAACATAAAGTTTATTGTTTTTAGTTACACTTGCTGTTACGATCCTGTCTGGTAGCTTGTAGCGGAGGCTCTTGGTGGATCCGCTGTGCCAGAGAGGTCATGAAGCATTACTCAGCATGGAGGCAGCAGCAGTAGTATTAAAATGTAATGTAACTAGAAAAGATACAATTTTAGGGTAAATTGTGCGGCATGGTCTTGCGCCTCCACCAATACAACTGACTGGAGACGGTGACCCTAGAGATGTAAATGTGATCCAACCGTGTGTTAATCCAGTTCGGTCCATTGCCCCATCAAAAACTGCTCCATCAAAAACTAGCCCATCACAACTGCACCTAAAAAACTAGGGCTGCGCATGTTCACCCGTCTCACGATTCAATGCAATTTCGATTACCAAGTCCACGATTCGATTTGATTCCGCGATGCATCACGATTGCAGCGCAAGTGAGCATGGCTCTCCCCCCAAAATACTAAATGAGATTATCAGAGACTGCAGACATAGTACAAGAAATAGTCAGAGACTGCAGACATAGCACAGGAGATTGTCAGAGACTGCAGACATAGCACATGAGATTGTCAGAGACTGCAGACATAATACATGAGATGGTCAGAGACTGCAGACATAGTACATGAGATGGTCAGAGACTGCAGACATAGTACAGGAGATTGTCATAGACAGCAGACATAGTACATGAGATGGTCAGACTGAAGACATAGTACATGAGATGGTGAGACTGCAGACATAGTACAGGAGATGGTCAGAGACTGCAGACATAGTAGAGGAGATGGTCATAGACTGCAGACATAGTACATGAGGATGGTCAGAGACTGCAGACATAGTACATGAGATGGTCAGAGACTGCAGACATAGTACATGAGATGGTCAGACTGAAGACATAGTACATGAGATGGTGAGACTGCAGACACAGAACATGAGATGGTCAGAGACTGCAGACATAGCACAGGAGATTGTCATAGACAGCAGACATAGTACAGGAGATTGTCAGAGACTGCATACATAGTACATGAGATGGTCAGACTGCAGACATAGTACATGAGATGGTCAGAGACTGCAGACATAGTACATGAGATGGTCAGAGACTGCAGACATAGTACAGGAGATAGTCATAGACTGCAGACATAGTACATGAGATGGTCAGAGACTGCAGACATAGTACATGAGATGGTCAGAGACTGCAGACATAGTACATGAGATGGTCAGAGTGCAGACATAGTACATGAGATGGTCAGAGACTGCAGACATAGTACATGAGATGGTCAGAGACTGCAGACATAGTACAGGAGATGGTCAGACTGAAGACATAGTACATGAGATGGTGAGACTGCAGACATAGTACAGGAGATGGTCAGAGACTGCAGACATAGTACAGGAGATGGTCATAGACTGCAGACATAGTACATGAGATGGTCAGAGACTGCAGACATAGTACATGAGATGGTCAGAGACTGCAGACATAGTACAGGAGATGGTCAGACTGCAGACATAGTACATGAGATGGTCAGACTGAAGACATAGTACATGAGATGGTGAGACTGCAGACATAGTACAGGAGATGGTCAGAGACTGCAGACATAGCACAGGAGATTGTCATAGACAGCAGACATAGTACAGGAGATTGTCAGAGACTGCAGACATAGTACAGGAGATGGTCAGACTGCAGACATAGTACATGAGATGGTCAGACTGAAGACATAGTACATGAGATGGTGAGACTGCAGACATAGTACAGGAGATGGTCAGAGACTGCAGACATAGCAAAGGAGATTGTCATAGACAGCAGACATAGTACAGGAGATTGTCAGAGACTGCAGACATAGTACATGAGATGGTCAGACTGCAGACATAGTACATGAGATGGTCAGAGACTGCAGACATAGTACATGAGATGGTCAGACTGCAGACATAGTACATGAGATGGTCAGACTGCAGACATAGTACATGAGATGGTCAGACTGAAGACATAGTACATGAGATGGTCAGACTGAAGACATAGTACATGAGATGGTGAGACTGCAGACATAGTACAGGAGATGGTCAGAGACTGCAGACATAGCACAGGGAGATTGTCATAGACAGCAGACATAGTACAGGAGATTGTCAGACTGAAGACATAGTACATGAGATGGTGAGACTGCAGACATAGTACAGGAGATGGTCAGAGACTGCAGACATAGTACATGAGATGGTCAGACTGCAGACATAGTACATGAGATGGTCAGACTGCAGACATAGTACATGAGATGGTCAGACTGAAGACATAGTACATGAGATGGTCAGACTGAAGACATAGTACATGAGATGGTGAGACTGCAGACATAGTACAGGAGATGGTCAGAGACTGCAGACATAGTACAGGAGATGGTCAGAGACTGCAGACATAGTACATGAGATGGTCAGAGACTGCAGACATAGTACAGGAGATGGTCAGACTGCAGACATAGTACATGAGATGGTCAGACTGAAGACATAGTACATGAGATGGTGAGACTGCAGACATAGTACAGGAGATGGTCAGAGGACTGCAGACATAGCAAAGGAGATTGTCATAGACAGCAGACATAGTACAGGAGATTGTCAGAGACTGCAGACATAGTACATGAGATGGTCAGACTGCAGACATAGTACATGAGATGGTCAGAGACTGCAGACATAGTACATGAGATGGTCAGACTGCAGACATAGTACATGAGATGGTCAGACTGCAGACATAGTACATGAGATGGTCAGACTGAAGACATAGTACATGAGATGGTCAGACTGAAGACATAGTACATGAGATGGTGAGACTGCAGACATAGTACAGGAGATGGTCAGAGACTGCAGACATAGTACAGGAGATGGTCATAGACTGCAGACATAGTACATGAGATGGTCAGAGACTGCAGACATAGTACATGAGATGGTCAGAGACTGCAGACATAGTACAGGAGATGGTCAGACTGCAGACATAGTACATGAGATGGTCAGACTGAAGACATAGTACATGAGATGGTGAGACTGCAGACATAGTACAGGAGATGGTCAGAGACTGCAGAAATAGTACAGGAGATGGTCATAGACTGCAGACATAGTACATGAGATGGTCAGACTGCAGACATAGTACAGGAGATTGTCAGAGACTGCAGACATAGTACATGAGATGGTCAGAATGCATCTCATGTACTATGTCTGCAGTCTCTGACTATCTCCTGTACTATGTCTGCAGTCTCTGACCATCTCCTGTACTATGTCTGCAGTCTCTGACCATCTCCTGTACTATGTCTGCAGTCTATGACAATCTCCTGTACTATGTCTGCAGTCTCTGACCATCTCCTGTACTATGTCTGCAGTCTCTGACCATCTCATGTACTATGTCTGCAGTCTGACCATCTCATGTACTATGTCTGCAGTCTGACCATCTCATGTACTATGTCTGCAGTCTGACCATCTCCTGTACTATGTCTGCAGTCTCTGACAATCTCCTGTACTATGTCTGCAGTCTGACCATCTCATGTACTATGTCTGCAGTCTGACCATCTCATGTACTATGTCTTCAGTCTGACCATCTCATGTACTATGTCTGCAGTCTGACCATCTCATGTACTATGTCTGCAGTCTGACCATCTCATGTACTATGTCTTCAGTCTGACCATCTCATGTACTATGTCTGCAGTCTGAACATCTCATGTACTATGTCTGCAGTCTCTGACAATCTCCTGTACTATGTCTGCAGTCTGACCATCTCATGTACTATGTCTGCAGTCTCTGACCATCTCAGGTACTATGTCTGCAGTCTGACCATCTCATGTACTTTGTCTGCAGTCTGACCATCTCATGCACTATGTCTGCAGTCTCTGACAATCTCCTGTACTATGTCTGCTGTATATGACAATCTCCTGTACTATGTCTGCAGTCTCTGACCATCTCATGTTCTGTGTCTGCAGTCTCTGACCATCTCATGTACTATGTCTGCAGTCTATGACAATCTGCTGTACTATGTCTGCAGTCTATGACCATCTCATGTACTATGTCTGCAGTCTATGACAATCTCATGTACTATGTCTGCAGTCTGACCATCTCATGTACTATGTCTGCAGTCTCTGACAATCTCCTGTACTATGTCTGCAGTCTATGACAATCTCCTGTACTATGTCTGCAGTCTCTGACCATCTCCTGTACTATGTCTGCAGTCTCTGACCATCTCATGTAACAGGAGATGGTCAGACTTCAGACATAGTACATGAGATGGTCAGACTGAAGACATAGTACATGAGATGGTGAGACTGCAGACATAGTACAGGAGATGGTCAGAGACTGCAGACATAGTACAGGAGATGGTCATAGACTGCAGACATAGTACATGAGATGGTCAGAGACTGCAGACATAGTACATGAGATGGTCAGAGACTGCAGACATAGTACAGGAGATGGTCAGACTGCAGACATAGTACATGAGATGGTCAGACTGAAGACATAGTACATGAGATGGTGAGACTGCAGACATAGTACAGGAGATGGTCAGAGACTGCAGAAATAGTACAGGAGATGGTCATAGACTGCAGACATAGTACATGAGATGGTCAGACTGCAGACATAGTACAGGAGATTGTCAGAGACTGCAGACATAGTACATGAGATGGTCAGAATGCATCTCATGTACTATGTCTGCAGTCTCTGACTATCTCCTGTACTATGTCTGCAGTCTCTGACCATCTCCTGTACTATGTCTGCAGTCTCTGACCATCTCCTGTACTATGTCTGCAGTCTATGACAATCTCCTGTACTATGTCTGCAGTCTCTGACCATCTCCTGTACTATGTCTGCAGTCTCTGACCATCTCATGTACTATGTCTGCAGTCTCTGACCATCTCATGTACTATGTCTGCAGTCTGACCATCTCATGTACTATGTCTGCAGTCTGACCATCTCATGTACTATGTCTGCAGTCTGACCATCTCCTGTACTATGTCTGCAGTCTCTGACAATCTCCTGTACTATGTCTGCAGTCTGACCATCTCATGTACTATGTCTGCAGTCTGACCATCTCATGTACTATGTCTTCAGTCTGACCATCTCATGTACTATGTCTGCAGTCTGACCATCTCATGTACTATGTCTGCAGTCTGACCATCTCATGTACTATGTCTTCAGTCTGACCATCTCATGTACTATGTCTGCAGTCTGAACATCTCATGTACTATGTCTGCAGTCTCTGACAATCTCCTGTACTATGTCTGCAGTCTGACCATCTCATGTACTATGTCTGCAGTCTCTGACCATCTCAGGTACTATGTCTGCAGTCTGACCATCTCATGTACTTTGTCTGCAGTCTGACCATCTCATGCACTATGTCTGCAGTCTCTGACAATCTCCTGTACTATGTCTGCTGTATATGACAATCTCCTGTACTATGTCTGCAGTCTCTGACCATCTCATGTTCTGTGTCTGCAGTCTCTGACCATCTCATGTACTATGTCTGCAGTCTATGACAATCTGCTGTACTATGTCTGCAGTCTATGACCATCTCATGTACTATGTCTGCAGTCTATGACAATCTCATGTACTATGTCTGCAGTCTGACCATCTCATGTACTATGTCTGCAGTCTCTGACAATCTCCTGTACTATGTCTGCAGTCTATGACAATCTCCTGTACTATGTCTGCAGTCTCTGACCATCTCCTGTACTATGTCTGCAGTCTCTGACCATCTCATGTAACAGGAGATGGTCAGACTGCAGACATAGTACATGAGATGGTCAGACTGCAGACATAGTACAGGAGATGGTCAGAGACTGCAGACATAGTACATCTAAACACGTGGGCAGGACTTTACAGCGTCAGTAGTGACCATAGTAGTCCGTAGTGTCAAATAACTAGTGACATAGGTGTCGTGAGCAGCAGCAGTATTAGTAGCAGTAGACAATATAGTGTGTAATGACTCGGGAAAGAGCAGCCATGAACAGCAGCAGCAGCAGCAGTGGTAATAGTAGTATAGAGTGGCAAATAACTTGTGACATAGGTGTCTTCAATGATGCAGAGGACTGATGGGAGAAAGTCATGTGGTCAGATGAGACCATAATATAACTTTTTGGTCATAATTCCACTAACCGTGTTTGGAGGAAGAAGAATGATGAGTAACATGCCAAGAACGCCATCCCTACTGTGAAGCATGGGTGTGGTAGCATCATGCTTTGGGGGTGTTTTTGTGCACATGGGACAGGGTTACTGCATTATAATAAGGACAGGATGTTCGGGGCCATGTATTGCGAGATTTTGGGCAACAACCTCTTTCCCTCAGTTAGAGCTTTGAAGATGGGTCGAGGCTGGGTCTTCCAACATGACAATGACCCAAAGCACACAGCCAGGATAACCAAGGAGTGGCTCTGTAAGGAGCATATCAAGGTTCTGGCGTGGCCTAGCCAGTCTCCAGACCTAAACCCAATAGTGAATTTTTGGAGGGAGCTCAAACTCGGGTTTTCACAGCGATAGCTCAGAAAACTGACTCATGTAGAGAAGATCTGTGTGGAGGAGTGGGTCAAATATCCCTCCTACAGTGTGTGCAAAGCTGGTAAAAAACTACAAGAAAGGTTTGTCCGCTGTAATTGCAAACACAGCCTACTCTACCAAATATTTACATTGATTTACTCAGGTGTTCAAATAATTTTTTTCAGCACTGTAAATAGATCAGGGAATGCATGACAAGGGACCGTTCAGTGCCCTGAACCGACGGCGGGTGCCAGAAACTCACCGCCGATCCAGGACTCATTCATCTTTATGAATGTGAGTCTGTCCACGGAGTCTGTGGACAGACGGGTCCTCTTGTCCGTGACCACCCCACCTGCCGCGCTGAATGTCCGCTCAGATAGTACGCTGGAGGGGGGGCAAGACAATAGCTCCAGCGCATACTGAGCGAGCTCGCGGCAGGTGTCCAATCTGGCAACCCAGTACTCCATGGGGTCGTCGGTATTCATACTCTCCGAAGCACCGGCGGACGCCATGTAATCTGCCACCATGTGGGCCAGACGCTGGTGGTGACTGCTTCTGCTGCTGCTGGTACTGGGTTGATCCGATTGGAAGAACATCCTCATCTCTTCCATTAGGTCCCCTGCTCGGCTGCTGCTGGGTGCAGACACCTGCTGGGTGAGATGAGGGGCGACAACTGGAGGACGGGGAGTTGCCTGCTCCAAACGGCTGACAATGCCGGCCTGCAGTTCCTCCATCCGGCGCTGCCTCCGACTGGCTGGGATGAACTGCTCCACTTTCCCCTTGCACCTGGGATCCAAAAGGGTGGCCATCCAATAATCATCCCTGCCCTTGATGGTCTTAACCCGGGGGTCCCTCCTGAGGCATCTCAGCATGTGGGCAGCCATGGGGAAGAGCGCAGCCCGCTGGGACTCCTCACTGCTGCCCAGGTCAATGAGGTCAGACTCTTCTTCCCTGAGGCGCTGCTGATCACGCTCAGAGCTGCCCAACCCCCGGACTATCGGTGCCCCCAACACCTGCTGTCCCTCCTGGCCAGGCCCTGACTCCAGGACGACACCAGCAACCTCGTCCTCATCATCATCATCCTCCTCCTCCTCCTCGTCCTGGCCCTGGTCTCGGTGGAGCAGTGCTGCCTCCTCCTGCTCCACCAAGGCACTCTCCCCAGCTTCGAGCAGGCGATCTAGTGTCCTCTCCAGCACGAACACTATAGGGAGCACGTCATTAAGGCCGACATGCTCCCTGCTGACCATCTTGGTCGCCTGCTCAAAAGGGCCCAACACCTGGCAGACCTGGTGTATCTGCCCCCACTCCGCACAGGTGATGTACGGGAGTGTTGATGCTGGGCCGGCAGTGGGTTGCTCCAGCAGGTACTGCCTCACCGCCCTTCGCTGCTCCCACAACCTCTCCAGCATTTGGAGGGTGGAGTTCCACCGCGTTACACTGTCCACAATCAGCCTGTGAGGGGGCAGCCTGTTGACCCGCTGCCACTTGGACAGGGACGCGGTAGCGGTTGGGGAGCGCCTGAAGTGGCTGGCAATCCTACGCACCCTTAGCACAATGTCACTCAACCCAGGATAGGTGCGCATGAACTTCTGCACCACTAGGTTGAGGACATGTGCCAGACAGGGCACGTGAGTCAGACTGCCAGCCTGAAGGGCGGAGAGTAGGTTGCTGCCGTTATCACAGACAACCATACCTGCCTGGAGCCTTCGTGGTGTCAGCCACTTCTGGACCTGAGCCTGAAGTGCGGTCAGCACTTCTTGTCCAGTGTGTCTCCGGTCCCCTAAGCTAACAAGCTGGAGCACGGCCTGACAGCGCACGTGCACCACACCTGAGTAGCTACGGGGGCGCTTGCTGGGAGGCTCAGCAGCTGCGGAGACAGAGGCTTGACGGAGACCAGCAGTTCTCCCCTGGACACCCCGGGGCGGCACCACAAAATCTGTTGCCGCCGATCCCTCCCCGGCGCCTTGGAGGGAAACCCAATGGGCAGTAAAGCTTATGTAGCGCCCCTGCCCATGCCTGCTGGTCCAGCCATCCATTGTCAGATGCACCCTGTCGCTGACAGCGTGATCCAGCGACAGGGTTACATTCTTCACAATGTGCTGGTGTAGGGCAGGGACACCAGTCCTGGCAAAGAAATGGCGGCTGGGGACACGCCATTGGGGTTGGGCCTGCTCCAACATCTGTCTGAAGGGGTTGCTGTCAACGATATTGAAGGGAAGAAGATGTTGGGCAATAACCCTTGCCAGGAGCCCATTGAGGGAACGCACACGTCGGTCTCCGGTGGAGAAGGGAGTGTGGCGTTCAAAGGCGTCTGAAATAGTCGCCTGGCGCCGGACGGCAGTGCGGGACACGGACGCGGAGGGTGCTGTCAAAGTAGAGGTCTGGTTGCCGGTACCAGTACCACTAGTAGAGGGAGCGGGGGGGCATGACCTGCTGGGAAGAGATGAAGCTGTGGCAGGGGCTGCTGTACCCTGCTCACTTGTGGTGGTGGCGCTGTTACCACCACCACGCTTCATTTGGTCATGCACCCGCCAGTGATTTATCCTCAGGTGCTGGTTCAGGGCTGTGGTACCCACCCGAGCCAAAATCTTCCCTCTCTTCACCCTGACTGAACAGATCCGGCAGATGGCCACTAGAGGGTTGTCTGCCACCAGGGTGAAGTAGGCCCAGACAGGTGACTTCAGCGTCACCCTCCCGTCAGATGGGGGTAACGCTGACTTGCATCTGCTGGGACTCGGTACGCACAGGTGGAGCTGCCTGCTGCTGCTGCTGCTGCTGCTGCTGCTGCTGCTGCTGCTGCTGCTGACACCTCCTGCTGCCATCTCCAGTGGAGACCCTGACGCTGGTCTCCCTGGTGGTGACCTGGCGCACCGTTTCCACAGGGTGCCTACCTTCCCCGTCGTCACTGTCGCAGTGAGCCGACGAGACAGATGGCAACCATGATGGGTCACCCTCCTCGCCCCCAGAGATGTCAGACCAAGGGCTGTGATGTTGTGGTATGAGGGAACCAGCTGACATGGAGCCGATAGCCTGGCTCCGCTGTTCCCTCACCCACGCCTGGGTCTGACTAGGTGCTGATGTTTCCTGCACCAAAACAGCACCACCACTTTGAAGGGATGTCTCTGGGATACTGACGGCAGGTATCCCATACTCATCATCCATCCCTTCAAAAAGGTCCTGACCATCAGGACAGAGCGGGAGCTCTGCCCGATGCATGGCCTCCACCAAGACATCCCTCTCACTGTCGCTGTCGAACAGTAAGATGCTGGACTCTTGGGGGCTGGGGGGGGGTACTACAGGCAACGGTGTAATAGTGGAACTACTGTGAGTCGGGACCGACGACTCAGTGGCACTGCTGTGCCCCATGTAGTCCACCACTCCTTGAGCCTGAGATGGCAATATGGGGCGGCTGCCAGATGCAAAAAAATCACGCATGAGGCGGACTCCCCTTCCACCTGATCCTCTAGCAATAGTAGGGGCACGAGAGGTACCCCGTGCTGGCAGCGACCCAGCACTGGGAGTAACTCCCCTACCCCTGCTGCCACGGCCACGGATGCCGCTCATAATTGCTGATGTGTGTGTGTGGGGGGGTAAACTTTATTGGGGGAGGGAAATGTGTGTAAAATGTTTTTTGGTGTTTTTTTAAAAGACAGGCACGCAGACAAAGACCTAAACAGACAGCTACTAAACTTTAATAAAACTAGTACACCAAAGACAAGAACTACAAAAAATAAAAATAAATGCACTCAACAAACACTAACTGCTTACACAAACGTATATGACTATAAACTAAGGCTACTTTTTTTTTTTTTTTTTTTTTTAAAACACTAACTGACAAGGACTACAACTACCAAAAAATAAAGAAACACTAACTAATAACTTTTTTTTTTTTTTTTTAACCAAGAAAACACAGACACTAAACACACACTAAAGTAAGCTAGCTGCAATAAATGTACACCAACAGTATGTACACTTACTATACAGAAATCTAACTAAAATGAACAACACAAAACCTAGCTTTTAAAAAAGCTCTTGGGCCTTTCAGGAAGCAGGAAAATCTGCAATTAAATGAATAAGAAGCAGTCAATAGCTAAGCTGCAACTTACTACACTAACAGAAGTGTAACAACACAGCAGAAAAAAAAAAAGAGCTTTTAAAAAAGCACCTGCGCCTTTAAGGAATGAGGAAATCTGCAATATATGCAATTAAATGAATAAGAAGCAGTCAATAGCTAAGCTGCAACTTACTAAACTAACAGAAGTGTAACAACACAGCAGAAAAAAAAAAAGAGCTTTTAAAAAAGCTCCTGCGCCTTTAAGGAATGAGGAAATCTGGAATATCTGCAATTAAATGAATAAGAAGCAGTCAATAGCTAAGCTGCAACTTACTAAACTAACAGAAGTTGAACAACACAGCAGAAAAAAAAAAGAGCTTTTAATAAAGCTCCTGCGCCTTTAAGGAATGAGGAAATCTGGAATATCTGCAATTAAATGAATAAGAAGCAGTCAATAGCTAAGCTGCAACTTACTAAACTAACAGAAGTTGAACAACACAGCAGAAAAAAAAGAGCTTTTAAAAAAGCTCCTGCGCCTTTAAGGAATGAGGAAATCTGGAATATCTGCAATTAAATGAATAAGAAGCAGTCAATAGCTAAGCTGCAACTTACTGAACTAACAGAATTTGACCAACACAGCAGAAAAATAAAGGGGCTTTTAAAAAATCTATAGGGCCTTTCAGAAATCTGGAATATCTGCAATTAAAGCAATAGGAAGCAGTCAATAGCTAAGCCTGCAACTTACTACACTAACAGAAGTTGAACAGAGCACAAAACAAAAATTAGCTTTTAAAAAAGCTCTTGGGTGTATTGCTTTGCAAAAAGCAGTTTAGGATTATGAGCTGGAAAATATCCACTGGAATCAGTAAGTACTGTAGCAAATAGCAACCATAAAGGACAATGCTGATGATGATGATGCAAGATGCAAAATACCAGCAACACAGAAACAGTCTCCACACTCTCTAGCCAAGTTCTGGATCTGCAATGAAATGCTGCTGGGAGTGACCTTATATAATGCCCATACAGGCAGGTTCCTATTGGTTGCTAACCTATGACGAGTGTGGAAGGAGAACTCTGATTGGCTCTGATGCAGAAGGGCGGAGTAAATAATCGCGCAATATCCCTATTGCCGAATATTCGCATTGCGAATATTCGGCAATATAAAAAATTCGCGTCAACTACTCGGACCAAGGTCTCTAATAATAACAGCAATGCTTTTAGACGTCGAAGGAGATCACTAGGATGTGATCTATTTTAATAATGAAACTGAAATAATCGTTCTGAGGCGGAAGTAAAGATAATCGCGCGATATCGCTACTCTCGCGTAATCGCATTGCGAATTTTTCGGCAATAAACAATGATCGCGCGATAAGCCTAGTGACGCACATTCGCAATGCGAATATTCGGTAATATAAAAGGATCGCTGCAGCTACTCGGCCCAAGGTCTCTAATCATACCAGCAATGCTTTTAAACGTCGACGGGGATGTCTAGGATGTGATCTGTTCTAAAAAAAATATTGGAAAAATTCGAATATTCGAAATAGCGAATATTCACCGCGAAATTCGGAATATATCGCGAATACTCGAATATGCCATATTCGAGCCGAATATTCGCAATACGAATATTCGTGAGCAACACTAGTCATTAGGATTAAGTGCCGGTTCATACTGCTGCAATAAGGGAACCCTGCAAATCCACTGGGGGTTCCCACATTGCATGTCTCCTGCCAGCAGTTCACACTGCCCCATGTGAACTGCTGTTGGTGCCAATTAAAACGTAATGGCACCCCCAAATCAGTTTGCATATTGCAGTGCGATCTGCAAATTCGGACAGGAATTGGATCACATGGGTGTGAACACCCAGGGCTTGAGTACTGCGGGAATGCATGGGAACAACGTTCCTATACTTTTTCCACAGCAGGAATGCCGTTCTCATTGTCATCAAGGTGCACCGGTCCTCCCCTACCTCGGTCCGCCTATTCCTCCTCCTCCAGCAGCCGCTGTAACAAAGTCTCGGCTCTGGTGATGGGGGAACACTGATCCAATGGCAAATTGAATCAGTGTGATGTAAATTATAGGAGACGGGACTTTGTTGCAACGGCCAATGGAGGAGGCGGACTGAGGGAGGGGAGGACGGGGTCGCGCTGGGATATTCAAATCCCAGATTCAGACACATGCCAGGCTTCATTGCTAGACACAGATCAGGCTGCATTGCTGCACACTGATCGGGCTGCAATTGATGGACACTGGCAAGGCTGCATTTGATAGGCACTGGTAAGACTGCATTGATGGGCACTGGTAAGGCTGCATTTGATGGGCACTGGCAAGGCTGCATTTGATGGAAAATGGCTAGGCTGTATTTGATGGGCACTGACTAGGCTGCATTTGATGGGCACCTATCAGGTTGCATTTGATGGGCACTGCCAAGGCTGCATTGATGGGCACTGCCAAGGCTGCATTTGATGGGCACTGCCAAGGCTGCATTTGATGGGCACTGATTAAGCTGCATTTGATGGGCACTGATCAAGCTGCATTTGATAGGCACTGGTAAGGCTGCATTACTGGGCACTGATCAGGCTGCATTTGATGGGCACTGATCATGCTGAATTTTATGGGCACTGGTAAGGCTGCAATAATGGGCACTGATCAGGCTGCATTTGACATGCACTAATCAGGCTGCATTTGATGGGCACTGAGGAGTGAGCGGCCCAGGGCCTGTGCCCCACTTTGCACAATCAATACAGGCAGCCCAAGGAGAGGGGCCCCAGGCCGGCATGCTCAACACTTCAAGCCTTGCTCTTCTGCACAGACCAACACATGTGCTCGGACGCCTTGGGGTAGCAGGGGCCCCACACATCGGAGCCTGCATAGAAATATAGTTGTTGCAACCTGTTTTAGAGATTTCCTGCGAGTCAACCATTATCACACAGTGTGGTGTGTTTTATTGTTGGTATAGCATACAGATTAAATTATTTTGTTGTTACATCTGTGCTATATTTATTTGTTTAATACATGTGAATTTTAGATGTGTCCTAGACTCGTAAACTGGCACTTCACAATAAATATTGCAGTTTATTCGTTAAAAAAAGTAGTACATAAAACATATATATAATATATATATATATATATATATATATATATATATATATATATATATACACATACACACTTTTTTTCTCAGGACTTGACCCCTGTATGGGATCCTGCTGAGCCAGTTTCACTTAGAGCCCAGAAGTGGTTTAACTGCTTACGTGGACCAAAGTTAAGTGTGCGGTCACATGTTGGAGGTAAACGCATTCACACAGGGGGGCGCATGTGTGTGAAGTCACCCTCTTCTGATCAAGATTATCATCACTAGAGTCACTTTTTGGACAGTAATATGTATACTACCTCACTTTGCACTTTTGTCTCTGTGGATTGATGAAAATTGGAAGAAAAAAAAGTTTTTTTGAACACTTGATTTTAACTGCTTGCCGACCAGCCGTGACAGTTATACGGCGGAAAGTTGGCTCTGCTGGGCGAGAGCACGTAGATCTACGTCATCTAGCCGTTCAGCCAATAGGGGCACGCACGCCGCCAGAGGCTCGCACGCGCACCCCCGCTCGTCCCTGACGCCATCGCGCGTGCCTGGCGGGCACGATCACCATCGGGCACCCACGATTTTGCTCATTAAAGAGCGAGAACTGGTCCTGTCAGGGGGAGAAATGCATGATGGTCTGTTCATACAATGTATGAACAGCAATCAGTCATTTCCCCAAGTCAGTCCACCCCCCCCCCCCCTTCAGTTAGAACACAGCCAGGGAACATACTTAACCCCTTCCTCGCCCCCTTGTGTTAACTCCTTCTCTGCCAGTGGCATTTTTATAGTAATCAAAGCATTTTTATAGCACTGATCGCGTTTTCTGCTATGGTATGAAGATGGGTGGGGGCCATCTTCCCCTCACTTGTCTCCATACCCAGCCACCAGAAGGACCCGATCACCTCACCTCTGCCACTGCCAATGGCTCCGGTAAATGAGGGCATGGGAGAGCGACGGGAGGGGGACCTCTCCCGCCGCCGATAATGGTGATCTCGCCATAACAGAGATATCTCTCTTCAAAAAGCTGACGTATATCGCCGTGCGGAGTGGTTAACAAAGCCTGTCTAAAGCCTTGTTTTGAAGCAAGTAAACTAGCCATTAATGTGTGTTAAAGCCAAAGCAAGTGTAAATGAGCCCTAACAAAGCCTGTCCAAAGCCTTGTTTTCATAAAACAGTGAATTTTCCAAGAAGCAGCCATCACATTTTGTCTTCTTTGTGGGTTTGCTCTTCCTGCAGATAGAACGTTCTGTTCGTATTGAGGAAGTATTATTATGTTGGTCACTTCAAATATTTTTTTGTTGTATAAATAGCATAATACATTACATAAGAATATATATTACATCTTAAACTTAACAATGTATCTAACATGCATCATACTGTATATCTAAACCTAAGAACAAAAATATATTGAATTAGATGTGCATTCTGTTTTTTTTTTTTTTTTGTTTGTTTCGGGCTTAGTACACTGTCTGCAGGTACCCAAAAATACTGCTTGATCTTTGTCAGAAATCCAAAGTCCTTGTAACTATTTGTGCAGAGTTAAAATGTCAAACAATTCAGTCTTCTCAGTCCACCTTCTGGTCCTAAAAAAAAGAACCCTGGTGCTTCTCTGACCTCCCTAGATCTCTCTATTAAAAATCTGCTCACTCCTCTGTTAAACCAACCAATGCAAAATGTTAACTTAATAAATCAGTGTAGTGAAATGCTTTCTCAAATTAAGTTACTGATCCTAATACTACCACAAAATTAACTCAAATATGATAATAGTGCACATAATTCCAAATACCGTAACTAAAAATAATTGAATTTCAAACAAAAATCATGCAAGCATTTTTATCTGTTTCAAATATTTTATTATTATCTATTATGTACAATAATTTAATAGATATTCAATTAACAGAACATATACAGAACATATACAATAGTATAGCAGAAAGGCGTAATCATTCAGGAAAGTAACTCTAATGCCGTGTACACATGATCACTAGGGATGAGCTTCGTGTTTGAAATGAACGTATGTTCGACTCGAACATCGTCTGTTCGATCGTTCGTCGAATTTCGAACAAAAATGATCGTTCGCGGCAAATTCGAGTGAAACGAAACTACCGTTTTTAAAACTTTTTTTCCATTGATAGTACTATCAATGAAAAAAAAAGTTTTAAAAACGGTTGTTTCGTTTCAGGAGTCCTGCTCTTGAAAAAACAACTGTTTTTAAGACTTTTTTCCATTGATACATGTTCCCTGGGGCAAGACCCGGGTTCTGAAAGACGTTTTCCAACAATAACTTAAAAATTGGTCTTTAAAATTATCGTTTTTTAATTCGAACGTTCGAGTTCCATAGACTTCAATGGGGTTCTAATTGTTACTGCGAACGATCGGATTGTTCAACGGTTCTGGTGCGAACCGAACGGGGGGTGTTCGGCTCATCCCTAATGAACACGATCATCAAAAAAAAACAACGTTTTCTGTGAAGTAAAAAACGACGTTTTTGAAACTTCAATTTTCAAAGACGATTTGCCTACACACCATCGTTTTTTCACAATGCTCTAGCAACGCTTGTATAACAGTGTAAATTTGCTGTCACCTCAAAATAACTCAACACACCATTAATGCCTAAACCATGGCAACAAAAGTGAGTACACCCCAATTGAAAATGTCCAAATTGGGCCCAATTAGTAATTTTCCCTCCCCGGTGTCATGTGACTCGTTAGTGTCACAAGGTCTCAGGTGTGAATGAGGAGCAGGTGTGTTTAATTTGGTGTTATCACTCTCTCTCTCACATACTGGTCACTGGAAGTTCAACATGGCACCTCATGACAAAAAACTCTCTGATGATCCAAAAAAAAAGAATTGTTGCTCTACATAAAGATGGCCTAGACTATAAGAAGATTGCCAAGACCCTGAAACTGAGCTGCAGCACGATTGCCAAGACCATACAGCGGTTTAACAGGACAGGTTCCACTCAGAACAGGCCTCGCCGTGGCCAACCAAAGAAGTTGAGTGCATGTGCTCAGTGATATATACAGAGGCTGTCTGTTGGCAAATAGACTATTGAGTGCTGCCAACATTGCTGCAGAGGTTGAAGGGGTCTCAGCCTGTCAGTGCTCAGACCATACGCCGCACAATTGATCAAACTGGTCTGCATGGCTGTCATCCCAGATGGAAGCCTCTTCTAAAGATGATTGCACAAGAGAGCCCGCAAACAGTTTGCTGAAGACAAGCAGACTAAGCACATGGATTACTGGAACCATGTCCTGTGGTCTGATGAGACCAAGATAAACGTATTTGGTTCAGATGGTGTCAATCTTGTGTGGCGGCAACCAGGTGAGGAGTACAAAGACAAGTGTGTCTTGCCTACAGTCAAGCATGGTGGCGGAAGTGTCAAGGTCTGGGGCTGCAAGAGTGCTGCTGGCACTGGGGAGCTACAGTTCATTGAGGGAACCATGAATACCAACATGTACTGTGAATAGGGATGAGCCGAAACACCCCTACCCAGTTTGGTTTGCACCAGAACATGCAAACAGGCAAAAAAATGTGTTCGAACTTGAGAACACCGTTAAAGTCTATGGGACACGAACATGGAAAAATCAAAAGTGCTAGTTTTAAAGGTTAATATGCAAGTTATTGTCCTAAAACGTGTTTGGGGACCTGGGTCCTGCCCCAGGGGACATGTTTTAATGCAAAAATGTTTTTTTTTCCGGGAGCAGTGATTTTAATAATTCTTTCAGGGAGGGTGTGCAAATACCTGTCTAAAAACAGGTATTTGCACCCACTTCCGGCCACACAGTCTGCGGGTAGACTGTGGGCAGAACGTCAGTTCCCCCCCCGTTGTGCTTTGGAAACACTCGGCTCCCAGAACACAGCGGGAGCCAGTCAGCACAGCGCAGCACGACTCGCGCATGAGCCATAGGGAACCAGGCAGTGAAGCCGGAGCGCTTCACTTCCTGGTTCCCTCACCGAGGATGGCGGGGGGGCAGCAGAGTGACGAGCGATCGCTCATCCTCTGCTGCGGATGGCGCTGGACTCCAGGACAGGTAAGTGTGCTGATATTAAAAGTCAGCAGCTGCAGTATTTGTAGCTGCTGGCTTTTAATATTTTATTTTCAGCGGACATCCGATTTAAAGTGAAACAATAAAAGTGAAATATTCCTTTAAGAATTGTCCCTGCACAAAGTGTAATTTCTGAAGGAAAAAAAGTAATTTAGAACTACTCGCAGCTATAATGAATTGTGGGTCCCGGCAATACAGAGAAAAGTGATTGAAAAAAAAATGACAGGGGTTCCCCCCCCCCAGTCCAGGCCATTTGGGTGTGGTATGAATATTAAGGGGAAAAATGCCATTTTTTCCAATGACTTTTATCTGTGTTGCCGGTATAGGGTTGCCACCTGTCCGGTTTTGACCCGGACAGTACGGGTTTAGGAGGCTGTGCCTCGGTTTCTCTCTGTCTCACACCTGGACACCATTTCCAGCTGACAGGGGGTACCATGGGGCCTCCTTTTTCGAGCCCCAGCACACAGGGGGACCCGGACAGCAGGGGTATCGGAGCGGCGGGCGGAGGAAGCAATTACAGAGCAATTAAAACATAAGGGAGATAGGCGACAGGCAGCTGCTGGTGTGGAAGTTTTTATTAAAATAAATGCTTAAATACAATCCACTCACTCTTCATGTTAGAGCTGTAGGCACGTCAGTCTGTGAAGTCGGCTGTCCCATTCTACCCTCCAATCCACGCTGCTGTTTCACTGAATCACTGGAGGAAGCCAAGGATACAGAGCCACGGGGGAAACTGAAGTGAGCTGTCAGCCTGGGGTGATGTGACCAATCAGAGTGTTCCGGAGGCTTAACCACGCCTCCAGCATCAGAGGCTGACAGTTCACATAAGTTTCCCGTGGCTCCCTGTTTCCTCCAGCGATTCAGTGATAACAGCAGGGTGGATCGGAGGGGAGAATGGGACAGCCGACTTTACAGACTGACATGCCTACAGCTCTAACATGAAGAGTGAGTGGATTGTTTTTAAGCATTTATTGTATTAAAAACTTCCACACAAGCAGCTGTCTGTCACCTCTCTCTCTCCCTTATGTTTTGACTCCTCTGTGTTTGCCCCCCTCTCTGTATTTGCACCCCCTCCTCTGTGTTTGCCCCATCTCCTCTGAATTTACACCCTCCTCCTCTGTATTTGCACCCTCCTTCTCAGTATTTGCACCCCCTCCTCTGTATTTGCACCCTTCTCCTGAGTATTTGCACCCCTCCTCTGTATTTGCACCCCCCTCCTTTGTATATGCAACCCCCCTCCTCTGTAATTATCCCCCCTACTTTGTATTTGCACCCCTCCTCTGTAATTGTCCCCCCTCCTCTGTATTTGCCCCCCTCCTCTGTATTTGCCCCCCCCTTCTCTGTATTTGCTCCTCCTCCTCCAATTACCCCCCTCCTCTGTAACTGCCCCCCAATCTCTGTAATTGGAGGCAGGAGGATTTGTGCTGGTAGTGAAAGAAGATTTGTAATAGGAGGGGATGGGGATGATGGCACCCCAATCGCGAAGCAAAACTTCTTTTGGATGACAGGCATCCCACAATTCTGTTTATGTCATTTTGCTGCGATTTGTCAGGTGACAATCACGGCAAAATCGCGTGTTCGGTTTTGACTTGAAGAAAAGGTGGAAACCCTATGCCGGGACCCGACAATTCATTAACCGCTTAAGACCCGGACCATTATGCAGGTAGGACCTGGCCCCTTTTTGCGATTCCGCACTGCGTCGCTTTAACTGACAATTGCGCGGTCGTGCGACGTGGCCCCCAAACAAAATTGGCGTCCTTTTTTTTCCACAAATAGAGTTTTCTTTTGGTGGTATTTGATCACCTCTGCGGTTTTTATTTTTTGTGCTATAAACAAAAATAATATTTTTAACTTTTTGCTATAATAAATATCCCCAAAAAATATAAAAAAAAAAAATGTTTTTCCTATAAAAATGCACTGGTTACAGTAAAAATGACACTGGCAGTGAATGGATTAACCAGGAGGGGGCGCTGTAGGGGTTAAGTGTGTCCTATGGGAGTGTTCTTACTGTGGGGGGCGTGGCTGTGCGCGTGACGTCACTGATCGTCGTTCCCTAACACAGGGAACAGACGATCAGTGACAGCCACACTAGGAAGCACGGGGAGAGGTTTGTTTACACTTTTTTAGTTTTTTTCACATCAGACTCAACCGGAGGATGTATCAGCAAGAGATGCTCACGGAAGTTCTGTGGGTGTAGCCAATTTTTGGGGATAAGGCCCTTAGCTGCATTTAGCAACACTGGGACTAATGTCGTTCCGTACCTTTTTTTTGGCCTTTCGGTTCTATGTAACAGGCAGATCAGGGGGTTTTGTTGGACCTTTTCGCCTGTGATTTCCTCTATGTATTCTAAAACCTCTTTCCAGTACTCCTGTATTCTCGAGCAGTCCCACCATACGTGCATTGTGGTCCCTATTTGATTGCATTTCCTCCAGCAAAGAGCGGAATTGGTTGGGTGTATTTTATTCATTTTGTCCAGTGTCAGGTGCCAACGCATCATACACTTTGGCCTCGTACACACGATCGGACATATCTGATGAAAACGGTCCGCGGACCATTTCCATCGGATATGTCCGATCGGGAGTTTGATCCGATGGCGTGTACACACCATCGGATCAAATTCCCCGCCGCCGGACGGCGCGGTGACGTGGCGGTGACGCGGCGGTGACGTTGGGGGACGACATGTCTGCTGGTAAGTGTACTAACCAGCAGACATGTCGGGCGGACAGATTCCCACCGGATAGATTTCAAAGCATGCTTTGAAATCTGTCGGGTGGAGAAATCTGTCCGCTAGCCCATACACACGAGCGGAGATGTCTGCTGAAACGGTCCATCGGACCGTTTTCAGCGGACATATCCCCTCGTGTGTACGAGGCCTTATAGTTAACTTCAATTGTGTTGATACTGTATGGCCTTGTACACACGAGGGAATAAATCCGCTGAAACTGGTCCGACGGACCATTTCATCCGAAAGATCCGGTCGTTTGTATGGTCAAACGGACCGTTTCGGACGGATTTTTCCAGCGGAAAAATTCCAAAGCATGCTTTGAAATATTTCCGCCGGACCCATGTCCGTCGGATATGTCCGCTCGTTAGTACACAAAAGCCTCGGACAAAAAACCCGCGCATGCTCAGTCAAAACGATGGGACGGGAGCACTCGTTCAGGTAAAACTTGCGTTTGTTTGGGACCTGGCACATTCGTCACCTAAACTCTCTATATAGTGTTCCGTTTAGATCGTTTTTTTGTGCTTTCTTCTCTTGCTAGAATGAACCCGTTCTTTTGTCCAGATGTCACATACTGCTAGCTTGCATTTTCATTATTTATTTTTCTATTTGACACAGTTTGCTTGCCAGATGTCCCCACATTTGTTTATGTTCTCCACATTTTCAAAATTTCTCTTTGGACTTAATGTTGAGTATTTTCTTTTTTTTAAGATTTGGATTTAACGTGTTTGGAATATTTCAATTTTATTTTGTTTTTCTTGTTTCATCCTTTATTTTTATTTTTTCACAAAAATGGACGCTTCTTTGGGGTTTACCAAGTTCAAACATAAAAGGTCCCCCCCCCCCCTAAAAGGAGTTTGGGTCCTTTGCAAATGCCACATTTTGTTTGCCAAATGTCTGATGCTTACTCACCACAGTATTAAACACAATAGACAAGGTTTGAAAGTAAATACAAAAGCCATTTATTTCCGGCCAAAAAATAAATTATAAATCACCAGAACGGCAGCACTTGATGAGATTGCAACATACATGCATACTTGGCAATTACAGCATGATGAAGGACAAATTAAGTAACCTCAGGAGTCAATATCAAAAATCAGGATCAGCAGCACATGAACAAAGGAACCCAAGCTGTGCTACTACAACGAGCTCAGTTTTTTGGACAATAAACTGGATGGCAGGGATTCATCTTCTCGACTTCCTAGCAGACTTCCTTCCAGCGAAACTTCCACGGGTCCGTCCACGGAACCTTGCAGGTGGGGCTGATGTGGCAGGAGGAGGATGAGGATGATGGGGAGCAGGCCAAGCCGGATCCCACAGCACAGTGTCCCTGGTCAGCTCGTTCCTTTTCATCCTGGCCAGGACCTGATTTATAATGTCCTTGGCCAGGCTTTTTTGCTCCTCCCCCCCTTGGTTCAGCTCATTGGCCACAAATGCGCTATAGCATTCCGTTGGGTTGAGGGGGGCTCTCATGATTTCGGCAGCCTCCCGGATGACCTGAAGGCTTTCATCATGCACCTCCCTCCTGCGCCTACTTGCAGCTGGTGGCCTCATTTGGAGGGGAGGAACTTGGCTGATTGTGCTCAGCCTGGGCCTGGGGACCTGCTGCACCTCACTTGACCCGGCCTCCTCCTGGCTGCCACTCACCCCTTCCGCCTGGCTGACATGGGCCTCAGGAGCTGCCACCTCCTGGCTGGTCTCTTCTTCCTGTGTATAAAAAAGGCAACATGTTGTAATTTTTGGCACAATCAAGCACACACATTTTATTTCTCTAGACTTTTTTAGTTAGTATTAATTTCAATTAAACAGACTGTCCTTCTGACCCCTGCATTTGGCATCCCTGTTTGTTTTTTGTTTACAAGATCAACTCACGAATTCAAAATAAATAGCAGCACAAAACTAGTTTTGAAAATACTAGACCTCACTGAAGATGGCCAGATCTGGCTCCATGTCAGCCAGCCCTGCTTCTGATTCTGCAGGGCTCCTGGGATCCGGGGAAGTTCCGCTGGGAGGAAGTGTTGAAACCGAAGCCCTGCCATCCAGTTCATCATTCAAAAAACTGAGCTCTTTGTAGTACCAGAGCTTGGGTTCCTTCTTCTTAGCTGCTGCTGATCCTGATTTTGGATATTTCCGTTTTTTATAGACATTCCTGTAGCTTCTCCTGAGGTTACTGAATTTGTCCTTCACCATGTCGCCTGTGCAACTTGGCACCCAAGTGTGCAGGTATGTCGCAATTTCATCAAGTGCTGCCTCTCTCTTTCCAGTGTCCAAATAATGGGTGTGTCTGGTGTCCCAAAGAAGGGGCATATCCCGATATCGGGCTATTAATTCCATTGTAGCCTCCTTCCCTTTCAGCAAATCCATTCTTTTGGGCTGCTTCTCGAAATGTGGCTTCTCAATAGTAATGTCTAGAATAGAAATTGCCAATCAAACACAAAGCACAACTTTCCAAAGGCTCAGCTTTGTCATTCTTAAAATATGTGCACATTCATTCATTTTAGAGCATCTACTTTATACAAACACAGTGTCTTATGCTGCTACATAGCTGGCCTGCTCTGCCGCAATGTTGTAACCCCCAAAAAGTTGGCATTCAGAGTCCATGTTGCAAGTTGTAGCATGTAGTTAAGAACACATCCACCATGAATATGAATGCTAGCATTCACCTCAAGGCACTAGTTCATGTGTAGCTATCATGCCCCTCAGCATTGATGGCAGAAAACACTACCTACTTATCTCTGTCCAACCAATACACAACACTACTGGCATGATCTGACTGCATACTCAAAAATACAAATAAAGAGGAAAGAGCATTCTCTACATATATCTTGATGAAGTGATGTGTCCAAGCACTTTACTCTCTAAATGTTATGGTGGGCCCCAAAATACATAAATAACAGTGGCCTAAAAAGGGTGCAAACAACATCTAAAAGCTCCATCCCCCATGCCTGTTCAAATTATATGCCTCTGATCCGATGTTTGCATTTACCTTCGTCTCTCTCTCTCCTCGTTTCCGCTCGAGTAATCTCCGCGTAACCTACGTAATCACGTCGTTTCCATTATATTCCCCACGCAATCAAGAAACGCCACCCTCGTCTCCGCCCATGACGTACCAATTTCTGCTTTCCACGCCCATCTGCAACGTTGCTTGGAAAATATGGCGATGTCACACGAGCGCACATTAGCCTCTGATCGGGATCAGGAAGGGACACAGGCCGGAACGTCCCGATCCAGGCCAAAACGTTACAAGGCCACAAACATGTCTCTACAAGAGATGGTGGAGTTGGTGTCCATCCTGCGACGGAAGGACTATGATGGTGAGCATGGCCCATACAGCACCCCTAACCGGAGGAAGTCAAAAATTATGGATAAGGCAGCAAGGAAACTTTATGAGATGTTTGGGGTCACCAGGTCCAAAGAGCAGCTCCGGAAACGCTGGTCCGACTTAAAACTGCGCGAGCCAGAGCAGTATCGCAAAATAAAAAGAATCATAGAAAAAAGTAAGTACTTTAAAATGTCTTTGGAGTGCCTATTTTTGTCGGAAATGTTTTGCCATGTATATTTCGCCATCTGCCTCGTTGGCCTGCTTGTATTTTTTAAACCCTGCCTTGTAAATTTAGTAATGTTTGTCTAATATAAATCCGACGACTTGCCACGATCGTAGTCAACATCGTTCCAATCACATCGTTTATCCTCAATCCGCGGTTCCAGGAACATCACACCTGGACGAGGCTATTTGGCGAAAAACATCGTTTTCAAAAACAATGTTGAAAATATGATGTGTTTGTGCAAACTAATAAGTTTATTTAAAAAGGCAATCAGGATTCAGTAATTCACACAGTGCTGAGATAACTTAATATACAGCTGTTTGGACATCTGTAATTTATAAAACCTGTCTACCCACATAAAATAGTAATTTGGAGTTGAGGAGAAGGGACTCCAAAAAAGACTTATTCAGGAGGCCAGACATGTGTGTCACTTCCCCAAAAAGCCTCATTATATCACAGCTAGGGAGACATCAGCTAGCAAAAAAAAGGAACATGGTTTGTGCTGTAATAAGGCCAAAACTAGAATTGTAACGCCACTTCTAAGCAATGTTTGCAAATTAGTCCCTCCAAAAAGATCTGTTTGCTGATGTTTTTTTTTTTTTTTTTTAGGGGAAAGAAGAGGACAGCGCTATGAGGAGTCAGGGAGGCCCACACTGTCTCCCAAACGGCCTGAAAAAATTGTTGAGCAGGAGGATGATGAAGAAGGAGAGGAGGAAGAAGGAGAGGAGGAAGGGAGAGAGGAGGAAGGCGGATTGGTGGAGGAAGGCGGTTTGGTGGAATTTGGCGGATTAGTGGAGGAAGGCGGATTGGAGGAGGAAGGCGGTTTGGTGGAATTTGGCAGATTAGTGGAGGAAGGCGGATTGGAGGAGGAAGGCGGATTAGTGGAGGAAGGAGAAGTTGAAGAAGAAGGAGAAGTTGTAGAAGATGTTGAACTTGTCAGTACAACAGGTCAGTGACACCCCAGCTTTGCAGGGAAAAAGAGATGTAGATAGGCCTGCACCTTACTTACTTACAATGTTGTGTTTTTCCTTTGGCATTTTTAGGGGATGAAGATGGGATTAGCACATCTGTCGCTCCTAGTTTTTCTCGTGCAAGTGCACAAATCCTAATACAGCAGATAATGGAGTGCAGCACCGATCTGGCCAATATGAGGGAAAGGATGGTGGTGATGGACCAAAACTTCAAAAACATGCTCGATATTTTGGGACGTATATAGAAGACTATCCCCCCCAGCTGCCCCCCATGCCCCCCCTGCCCTCACCCCTAACCACCCCACTCTCAAAGATGTTGTATAATGTTCGTTTAAGATCCCCCAAAATTTGAGGAAGCACACACACACACAGGTTTATTTACTGAAGCTATAAGGGGCAAAAGCAGCATCACTTGGCATATAAAACAATCATCTTCCATGTTTGGATGCAAAGTCTTAATTGACTAAGCTTAATTTAGAAGCTGATTGGCTTATATGCACAAATAAGCCGGAGTTTGGACTGTTTAGTAAATAAACACCAATGTCTGTTCACATGTGCGTTCTGCCAGCACAGGACATTAATTGTATGTGCTTTGTGGGTGCAACCCCTTCCTTACTTATCAAGTAGGTGACAGAAAGGGGTTGCACCCACAAAGCACATACATTGATCACCCATGATGGCAGATAGCACATGTGAACATTTCGCATGGGATCTCATGTGAAAAAACACCATTTGGCCCATCACACACACAGCATGTGTGCATCCTCAAATTTTGGGGGATTCCGGCGTGACCTAAGACCATGTTGTCTGGGTTTGTTATGCCAAATAAAAGGTTGAACTTTGTAAGTTCGATTGTTAGATATGTTTGTCAAAACCACAAAATATTTTTTGAATAAATAAATACTTTCTAAACCAAGTTTTCTAATTAAAACACAAAAATGTTCGTAAATAAAAAACAAATAAAAAAACCTTTTAAAAACACACACACACCAGTGGCTTCTTATTTCTAACCTTAATACCCAGTTTGTAGAAGAGTGACTAGAATGTGCAATTGTGTGTATTTACTAAAACCTGCTAACTAAATTGGGCACAAGAAATGCACTAGTTTCAGAACCTGGAAGACAGATAAAAAGAGAAAAAGCAATAATGACAAACAACTGTATAAAGTCCAATGGTCAAATTATTTATTATTTATTGGTAATATTTCTTTATTTTGGGGGCCGAATTATAAAGAAATATTAATCTGGCATAGCTATGGCCCCCCGACCCATAAAGTACTCAACATATTTGTCGCGTACCTCACGAGCAGATTGGGTGACCGAGCCAGCGCGACCAGTGTCCAGCCCAGGAAGGGTATCTGAGGGTAGTCCTGCCTCAGCACCGATGTTGGGTAGGTACGTCTGGGAATGCCTGCGTAAAAAATTATGCAATATGCAGCAGGCCAAAATAACAGAGTTAAATTTATATTCCGCCAGATGTATCGCTGTCTGGAACAGGCGGAACCGGCTGGCGAGTATCCCAAAGGCATTCTCGACTACCCTCCGGGCCCTGGCCAGCCGGAAATTGAAGACTCTCCTCTCCGGGGTGAGGGTCCTCTGGGGAAAAGGCCGCATGAGGTGAGGTCCAAGTCCAAAAGCCTCGTCCGCTAAAAAAACAAACGGAAGTCCTTCCACATTGTCTTCATCCGGTGGCAGTTCAAGACCACCAGTTTGTAGACGCCTGTAAAATTCGGTCCGCGCGAACACTCCCCCATCAGACAGCCGGCCATTCTTCCCCACGTCCACATACAAAAATTCGTAGTCTGCCGACACCACCGCCATCAACACGATACTATGAAAACCTTTGTAGTTATAATAGTACGAGCCCGAAAGAGGTGGCGGCACTATGCGGACGTGCTTCCCATCAATTGCCCTTCCGCAGTTTGGAAAATCACAACGCTGGGCAAAGTGGGCAGCCACAGTCTGCCATTCCTGCGGCGTGGAGGGAAACTGTGGGGACAAAAGCAAAAAAACAATTAGCACTTTGGCACAGAAACAACATTGCAAACACTAGTAAAAAAAAATCATTCTGCAACATCACGGTATTAACATTTCCAAAAATTAGTGTATAGAGAGTATTTAGGGCAACAAATCTAGAGACAATTATTATCAGACTCCACATCACGCTGATAGGGCAATACACTTTTTTAGAGGGAGGGAGTTGAACTACAATGGAGCAGGACACTAAATAAAAAAAAAAGGTGTTTTTGTCCCTAGGAGATGATGCTGGACAGGTTAGTAGTGTTGAAGGTAAAAATATGCAGGTAGGCCAAACCACATTAACCTGGAAAGCTTAACAACATGCATGGGGAGAAAAGGGAACATTAAGCACACAGCATATTACAATCATGGTGACTAGGAAAACCAACACAAAAAGGTGAGAAAAATATGCAAACATTATTAAAGACACAGATTGTGATGTTAAAGGAGGAAACTTACCTTAATAAACTCCTCCTGCATGACTTGTATGATGGCAGAACACGTCTCCGGTATGATGATCCCAAGCGCCTGGGGAGAGATGCCTGTTGAGAACTTGAGGTCCTGCAGGCTCCTCCCAGTCGCCAGGTACCGCAACGTGGCAATAAGCCTCTGCTCAGCCGGAATGGCTTGGCGCATCACAGTGTCCTGCCTCGTGATATAGGGGGACAGGAGATCCAGCAGACGGTGGAAAACGGGGTCCGTCATACGGAGAAAGTTCCTGAAGTCATCAGGATTATTCTCCCGGATCTCCCTAAGCAGAGACATATGAGAGAATCGATTACGCTGCCGCAACCAATTCTTGGCCCAGGAACTCCTCCTCCTACTGTTCCTGTCCAAATCACTGGAATGCACACAGACTCCAGAACAAAACCCATAAACAGCACGAACTCGTGAAAAGTTGCGCTGCTGCTCCATCGTGGCTTCAAACCGGCCGGCTGGTCAGTCAAGAACACACTCAAACAGAAAGCACCCCCAAATCCAGCAAGACCTGCAAAGATCGCACGTCAAACAGATACGACCGTACAGGACGGCACTGCAAAGCAGAAACGCCGCGTACGGCGACACTGAATGACAAATACGAGCCCACAAGCACACACTGAACCTGAAAATACGACCTGTTAAGCGCGGAGACTGAAAAGCACGAATCAGCTCTAACCAAACCTTCGCTAACATGGAACTAGCAGAAGCGGAACAGAGGGCGGCGCCGATGGCTTCGTCATTTCCCTTTATAGTGACGTTGTACGTGGTTTACGTGCCCGCGTTCTGGTCCGCTGGGATTTCGGTCCGATGGTGTGTACGCTCATCAGACCAACGGACAAATTTGACTTATCCGCTGGGAAATATCCGTCGGATGTTTCCGACCGGATACATTCCCTCGTGTGTACAAGGCCTATCTGTTGCATAGCTAAACACAGCTCCTATCATTAGTGAATCCTCTATCCTTTCCCCTAGGTCTTGTCCCCACTTTTCTACGCATGTCAATGTTCCCTTTGTCTCTAGGTCTGTAAGTATCCCATATAGGGCCGCAATTCCATGTTGTAGTGGTTTTCCCATGGAACATAATTTTTCTATTGAATTCAGTGCTTTAACATCTCTTATCGGTGATGATATTGTGCTCACAAAGTGCTTTAATTGAAAATATTCCCAGTCGCTTAACTGTTGAACCCCTTCCTGTATTTGAATGTCATTTTTAGACCTTATTTTCCCTGATGTGACTATTTCCCCTAATCTTTTACTACCTAAATTCTTACCCATTCTTGTCTTATTCCCGGGTGGGAAAAATGTTGTGCCGACAAGTGGGATTAACAGGGAGTTATATTCCCATTTTTCCCGCTTAATTAATATGTCCCATATTTTGAAAACATTCTTCGTTATACTATGTGAATCTGTGCCTATTTTTCTAAATTTAGGTGGAATCCAAACATTTGAGTTTAATTGTGTTAAACTTATATCCCCTTTCATCTGTGCCCATTTCTTTTGAGTGTTTGTATTTGTCCATTCCACTAACCTTGCTAGGATTACGGCTTGATAATATCTTTTTATATCGGGGAGCGCACATCCCCCTCTTTTTTTTTTCCGGGTAAGGGTTGAATAGTTCACTCTGGATTTTTTGCCCTGCCAGATATATTTTAAGATTATAGTTTTTGTGGGTATGGTCACTGAGAAGAGGACCGGGTCGTGAGCACATCGCCGCCGGTGCTCTGCGTGACCCATGGCTGGGCTCTTAAAGGGGACGTACATGTACGACCTTGTGCCCAGCCGTGCCATTTTGTCAACGTATATCGTCGTGCGGCGGTCCTCAAGTGGTTAATAGTGTGAGTAGTTTAAATGACTTTTTTGCTTCAAAATTGACATTTTGTGCAGGGAACCAAAATTAAAAATGTGTGGGGGTTCCCCCAAATCCCATATCAGACCCTTCAGGTCTGGTATGGATATTAAGGGGAACCCTGCGTAAATGAAAAAAAATCCGTACCAGACCCTTTATCCAAGCACGCAACCTGACAGGCCGCAGGAAAAGAGGGGGGACAAGAGAGCGCCCCCCCCTCCTGAACCGTACCAGGCCACATGCCCTCAACATGGGGAGGATGTCCCCATGTTGATGGGGACAAGGGCCTCATCCCTACAACCCTTGCCCGGTGGTTGTGGGGTCTGCGGGCGGGGGCTTATCGTAATCTGGAAGCCCCCTTTAACAAAGGGAACCCCCGATTCTGACCCACAGACAGCTTGGAAAAAGTCCTTTAACCACTTAAGGACTGCCTCCTGCAGATATACGTCAGAATGGCACGTATATACTGTATAAGCCAAGTTTTTCCGCCCTTTTTTTAGGGCTGAAAATACATGAAGGGCTGCTAGCGTCCATTGCTTAAAAGTCGCATCTTCCCCCTGGTCCCTTCCGTGATATGCGTTTCCCAGCAGACACTGTGTTCAGTGTTCCGCCTATCACGTATTTCCTTTCATCCTCGGACTCGGTTTCGCAGCAGACACGGTGTTCAGTGTTCCGCCAATCACGGACGTCTTTTCATCAAGAGAACGTCTGTGATAGGCTGCGAAGGATGAGAAGACGTCCGTCATAGGCTGCTGGGAAACGTCTATCGTGGAACGGCACCAGGAGGAGACCGCGACTTTTAAACAATGAATGGACACCCGCAGCCTGTAAAAATTTCAGGTACACTGACCCGGCACAGGGAGGCTGCAATAGGCACAGTGAGGTGGCAATAGGCACAGTGGCAATGGGCACAGTGAGGTGGCAATGGGCACAGTGAGGTTGGGCACAATGAGCTGGCAATGGGCACAGTGAGGTGGCAATGGGCATAGTGAGGTTAGGCACAGTGAGGCTGGGCACAGTGAGGTTGGGCACAGTGAGGCTGCAATGGTGGGTCTGATGATGTGGTGGGACATGCGTGTGAGGATTGTGGGGACAACCTGGTGCACACATCTGCTTATCGTGGATTGTGACATCCCAGCCACAACTCCACTTGTACGCTGGAACGAGCCACTAGCAAGGAAATGGAGTGTTGCCAGTACCTTGACCAGTGGCTGCACTGCTTGTGAGCGGTGTGTCTTGCTGGTGATGTCATCCTGCAGGGCTGTGGTTAGTTGCAGGATGGCATCAGGGCTGAATCTGAAGATGTGATACACCTCCTCATCACCCATGCCAAAGAGGCTCATGTGCGTTCGGTATATCCTCTCACGTGCCCTCCTCCTCGGTGGACCCATTAGTGACATGTTGGCATACAGATGTGGTGTTGTCCTGCAAGTGGGGTTGCTCAGCTTGCTAAGTTCGTCGGTAACGGTGCTGCTGTAGCTGCTCTCCTGCTGACCTGTGCCCGTCAGGTGCAAAGATAAAGCAGCTATTTGTAGGACTAACTTTAGGCCAGACTTAACACTTACGCGCGACGCACGTAGCCAGCGCCTGGCACTAATAAGTATGCGAATCGGCAAATCTCCCACATTTGCATATTTGAATAGGAAATCAATAGGCGCGCCAGATGCGTCCAGCCCAAATATGCACCTAAGATAGGCCGGCGTAGGAAAGTTAGGTCGGTCGAAGAAAGCCTATTTTCAGGCGTATCTAGTTTGGTGGGTACGGCGCATAGATAAGACGGCGCATATTTACACTTAGGCTGCGCATCTCGAGATGAGCCGCTTAACTTCTTACTGAATCTGGCCCTATATAAGTAGCCTTATATAGTGTTGGGCCTGGACTTGTCCCCCTGAGCCATGATTGGCCAAAGGTACCTTTTGTTTGTCCAATTATTGCTCTCTCAGCAGAGCACACTGTGATTGGCCAAAGCATGCAGGTGAGGTGCATGCTTTGGCCAATCATCATACAGCAATGCACTGCGATCTCGCAGTGCATTATGGGGCATTCTGCAGCGCTTAAATTTCCTGCAAGCGCCCCATAACGCATGCTCTTCTGCCTCTAACCATCTTCTCCTGCGACATAATCCAAGAGATCTTACAGGTAATTTAATGTTTAGTGAGCAACTGTAATTATTTGTATATAGCCTGGCCACTGATTCAGTGTAGGATACTTAGTCACAGTCATCTTGCATTTTAATGATAATCTGATGGTCAGGAATTCTTATGGAACTGTGACAGCTCTTGTTTCCTTGGTCAATGAATTCTAGCATCATCCATTTCCTATCTCCCTTTATTTTTCTTTCTAAACCACTTGGGAAATCTGTGTGCAGCAACTTCATATTGTGTACTACAGCAATAACTTGCACAGTGACTGCTAACAATGATCAGTAAGCAGCTTCTTTATTTTTTGTTTTACATCATTGTAACACACTGGCCTTCAGGATTCAGGAAGTGGTTGTTGTGAAGGAAACGCAAGCCTTGTACAAACCTCTTTATTGGTGCTGTAATAATTTGCAACATCTGTAGAGAAAAATGAAGCACATGACAGCACAAAAATGTATCAGTCATTTAATAGGATAGGACTAAATGAATGGGTTAACATTTTTGAAAACTTACTGCAATTCAAGCTCTCCAGCTGAATGGGGGTGAGGTAGTAGGCGTGGCGCCTCTTAAATGATGTATGGAAATATATAGCAGAGTATAACAAATAGATATTATTGCGGTGCTAAAACAAATATATATATAACTTGGTCTACATGTGACCCAGTGTGGTGTGATATCAATTAAACCATATATTAAATCATAAATAAACCAGATTAAGTGAAGAAAGTCCGTGCTGTTTAAATAACAAATGATTAAAGTGCTCAGTGCCGTGAATATCTTGAATGTTATCTGATGCTGGTTTTAACAGCTCTCCAGCTGCCTGCTTATTCTCACTATAAAGACCCATTTAGGTCTATAAGGGCTCAATGCCAATGTTCAAGTGAATTTCTACAGAGAGGAGGTAAATACTGGAGAAGGTTATTGCTATGATACTGGAACCAGGGGTGGAAACTGTTTGTACCCTGGACGATGAACAATACAGCCAATTACTGGAACAACTGGCCATTCCCTTCAAGGACTGCCCTCTGCCTCAACAGCATCTTCTCCATCAACTACTATAGAAACACACTGGTCTTTGCGACTAGTCCCGAGTACTAAAGCTGCACTGAGGCAATTGAGCACCCAATTCACATAGGGAATGCGCCACCCATCCAGTTACCGCCATATTCCCCTAGCCCTTGTTATTGAAGAAAGTCACAGCCCATTGGCCGTCCCTGTCATTTTAGTATTAAAGAAAGACGATAGCTTATGGTTTTGCATGGGTTATCGCAACCTGAATGCCTGTACTCACCAGAATGTCTACCCCTTGCCCATTGGAGTCACTCGTAAGGCTGGGCCAGGCCTGATACTTCTATACACTTGATCTAGCAAGCAGCTACTGGCAAGTCCCAGTGTGGGAACAAGGAGCAAGAGAAAACTGTCTTTATCACCCCCTGGGACTGTTTGAGTTCAGTCATATGCCCTTTAGGCTGAACAATGCCCCCTAGTGCCTTCCAACATTTGACCAGGTGTTCATCCATCCTCTTGGCCTACGCCGATTACTCAAAACCCTGTACACAGATGGAAGATTAAAGGGCCTGGGGGCCATCCTGGCCCAAGAGTAGAATGGACACGAAAGAGTTCTCACCTATGCAAGTCGCAATCTATGGCCCATAGGGTGAAACCACCACAATTACAACTCCTCTAAACTGGAATTTTTAACTCTGGTATGGGCCATCAAGGAAAGGTTTGTGGAGTACATTAAATGACAGCTCCACCGCAGACAGGAGGGATGACAATCTTAGGGGTATACCACCAATCCAGGAAGTCCCTTTTTAATGTTTCCTGCCTCCCATTGAACCTGGGCCTCTGACCCCAGCTGATCCTGAAGAAGAGAGTATCACCGCAGCTACAGACTCAAGGTTCCAAGGTTCCAATTCCAGTTTGGGTGAAGGGGATGTCGCTGGCCCTGTTGACCCCCAGTCACCAAAGGCCTCGGGCCACAATCAGGAAATGACAGTACTGAAGGTGATCCCTCAGAGGACAGTGAGGTTTGCCACCCAATGCGAGCCAACTGTGGTCAGCTCCCTGCAAAGGACTTTGGTTATGTTGTTATTTACTGTATTGAGATGCCAAAGACATCATCTGTCAAAGATATGGGGAATGTAAGTAGGTGAATTCTGTACTCCCCACTGCAGGTGGTGCTCGCCTGAAGCGGCAATGCAGTTTGGGAAAAGAAGTTGTGAGGAACTTGGTTCCATTATGACTTCCTATGGTCACAAGGAGGTAGCTGTCTGATTGGATGCTGACGGCCCATGTGATTTTAATGATCATCTTGAGTCAGGCAGAGTTTATTTAAGACTCTGGCTCTTGGGTTTGATGTGCTTTTTTTGAGTGGCTACTATAGGGACAGGTTCCCTATCTGGCAAGGACAATACTTAGAGGTAGGAAAAGGTTCCAGAGGAGTAGGGACAGTGCAGTCAGGGACTACATCATTGTGGCAGACACCATTAGTATCTTTCAAGTCTACAGACTGCTGCTACAGTTCGAAAGTGACTCCGGACGGCCGTTCCTACCCGGCGGGCCTATTTGGATTGTGTTGGACCTTTCAACAATATAATGCTATTGCCTAACTCAAACTCTGTGTGTTTACTGCAGTGTTTACTCCTCGCCACACCACTCTGCACTTTGCTCACATTGATGTGCATCCATAAACTAAAAGAAAATGCCACATTGTTTTTGAACCGATGCTTTTGCGAACGATCGGTTTGGACTAATGTTCAGGCGTCCATCAGTCCGATTGTAAAGCAAGTTTGGACTGAAGGACAACAGACTGATGGGCCATACACACGGTTGGTTTGGACCGATGAAACTGGACTTCAGTCTGTTTTCATCAGTTTGGACTGATCGTGTGTACGTGACCTAAAGGATCACGTGCTGATACAAGAAAAATTATTTTGTATAAAACCATGACATCCACTAGACCTAACAGGAGGTAAACTATAATTTCACTATTTTTTAATTTAGGGTTTACATTTTGCAAACATTCAGCTGATTGCCACAAACAGTCCCATCAATATTCAGTTGGTTGTATTTTGACATACTGTATGTATATATGTCAAAATAAAGTATTATACATTTTGCACTTTTAACAGAGTGCCAGCATATACATCACTTTTGTTCCATGCTTCAAAACTGTTTACCCTAATTCTAAGAATTGCACTGAGATCCTTTGCACAGATATCAAAAAGACTGAGGTGTAAATTCCTGTCAGCAAGCCAAGAAAGCCACAACTCAGAAAACAGAAGTTACTTGTAGCACCACTTCTCTGCTTATCCCTGCTGTGGCAGCAGCATATGGAGGAATAAGACACTCATCCCGGGTCTTATAATTCAGAACCGGGAAAGTAAAAATAAAGTCAGAAGTGCTTAGGTGCATGCTTTTTCAAGGCCAGGGGTTGGTACAACAGCAAGCGAATTTGCATTTTCAGTAGATTAATCAGGCAATTATTTTTACCTAGAATGTTGGATTTTTATTTTGTTTATTTAATTGGTTTTAAAACGTCTAAATTGAGCCATGTATGAACAGTCTTGTCGAGTGCAGAACTATACATGATAATTACAGTTACATGGTATAGCGTATGTGTGCACCTGTATGGATAATCTCACAGAATTTGAACGTTACAAACTCCAGAATTAGGCAAGAAAGCAAAAAGACATGACCATGCTGTAAATATGTGCAACAATATTGTAGTAAATATTTTATGTACCTAATGAGAGCTGTGTAAAGCTGACCAAAACGGTTTTAGCCTGATTGCACAATCCTCATTAGAGATCTACCAATAATTATATAGAGCAAGCACCTGTCTTATTGGATATAAATTATATGGGTTGTTTGGTTAGGCCCTCGCCTTACATACACTAGACATGTGCATTCGTTTTCGTCCGAATTTCAGTTATTTCCGTTTTAACAAACGAAAACGAGCATGCAGAATCCGAAATCCAAAAGATCCGACATAAAAAAATGCTTTATTTAAGTTTTCATTGCTACAACAGTTAGATATAGATAGGAAATTCAACATGACACTGACAATAGCAATGTGTGTCTATCGAATCTGCGGTCGAATGTGCCTAACCTTAACTCTATTGGTCCAAGATAATTCTACATAGAGAGGAAAGATTCGACATAGAGAGAAAAGATTAGATATTATAGAGACAGTGTTGGGGTAGACCATTCGACATGAATGACAAAGATTCGATGAAGCAGCGAAAAACATACAAACGTCAAATCTGTCATTGAAGGCTTTTGGTGTCTGTCAAAAGTTCTAAAAAGATTCGACGGAGCAGCTAAACTGTACGACACTGCAATCATACATTTCCGGTTAAATACTCGGCCCATAGGCTATAGAAGAATTTGAATGTTGATTGACTAGTAATAATAATTTATAAATATAATTATTACTAGTCATACAACTTTAGAATTCTTCTATAGCTTATAGGCGGAACATTCAACCGGAAATGTACGATTGCGGCGTCGTGCATTTTAGCTGCTCCGTCGAATCTTCTCAGAACATTCGACAGACATCATGAGCCTTCAATGACAGATTCGACCTGAATTAATTTGGATTTTCGGACGAATGCATTTTTTAACTAAACAAAATAAAAGCGAATTTCGGGAGTTACTGAATAAATGTATTTTTCGGACGAAAACGAAATTCCGAAACAAAATATTTCAGTGTGCAAATGTCTAACATACACTATATTACCAAAAGTATTGGGAAACCTGCCTTTACACACACACGAACTTTAATGGCATTCCAGTCTTAGTCCATAGTGTTCAATATTGTGTTGAGCTATAACAGCTTCAACTCTTCTGAGAAGGCTGTCCACATTTTTTAGAAGGTTTTCTATGGGAATGTTTGACCATTTTTCTAGAAGCGCATTTGTGAAGTCAGGCACTGTGGACTAGAAGGCCTCACTCAGTCTCCGCTGTAATTCATCCCAATGGTGGAGAAGCAGGGCAGCGATGTCACACTCTCCACCTTATCCAATCAGAGAACTCTGCATTCATTCAGAAAAATGCAAAGCTTTCTCTGAAAGGTGCCTGTGCTGAGTGGCCGACCTCAAAGCTTCAGGCCGGCCGCTCAGCACAGGTCCAGGAGCAAGATCACTGGAGTTGCAGTGTCTAATTCAGTGACTTCCAGCTCTCAGTGGCAACGGCCATGTATGTCATATATATATATATATATATATATATATATATATATATATATATATATATATATATATATATATATATAACGGCCAGTATAGTTACATTAGTCCAAGCTGGACCAATTTAACTACATATAACATGGCAATTTCTGCAATTATTCTTTTAACAAAATGTAGTTTTCAAAATGCCAATGCTGAATTTAATTTTCTTGTATTGGATTCCATTTTTTCATTCACGCTTAAAATCTGTTGAACTCTCCTAGACCTCTCTTTATAGACAGAAAGTCAAAGGTGTAAGGAAGTTAAAATTTCAGACATAATTGCTGGTAAATATTTTGCCATTGGCAGTCATCTAATACTGAGCAGATCAGACCCCATTGGATTACTGTAAGGATAGGTTCATGGCAATGTACAGGTTTTAGTAAAAGCAAACACAGGTTCCATATAGCAGAACTAAAGTCTACAATGCTTACCTCCTCTCTAACTATTTAACATCCAATAAACCATTTTGATTGACCTACGAGCAAGCGGGTACATTTATTTTATTGCCTAAAATAAATTGAATGCCTCTTCTGAAAGAAATAGCCTGCCTGCTTATAAGATTTTCATATTTGACTTCAGCTTTAACAGCTTGCTGAACCAGTGCATATGCTATACTAAATGCAAAGACAAAGTCCAATGTATTATGTAGTTATAAATGTTTATTTTTTTATTGAATTTATTAAAAAATATAAAAACTAGATAACTAAGAAAGTGCTTTACTGTAGTGTAGGTTCACCCAATGTGTTTGATTTTTCATTAAAAAACAAAAAAAGCTTCACATTACAGCTTGTCTTAGAACAGTGAATGGACTACAAAGTGACATTACAAAGCAACCACATAAATATGAGTACAGTATTTAGATTAACACAGCATTGACACTACTACAGTTATATATCAGACAGTGACATACACTAAAGACATCTAATATTAGTATACCAGTGTTAAAGCTACCATGAGGAAACATCATCTTGTGAAACATTTGTTCTCATAAAAGTGTCTACTGATTGTTCTCAAATATATGGGAGAACGAGAACTCTTCTAGAAAGTTATTTTTTTTAAAAGACCACCCATCTCACAGATAAACCACATACACAAGTCTTTTTTCTTACAGTATCTGCACTTAGTATTTTAAATATTGAATATTTACATGTCCAAATCTTGGGATATTATATGAATGAACCCTTAGGGGTTCCCATTAAAGAAGTTTTCCAAGTTGTTTCAACTGGGGAAAGGAGGAGCCTTTGGGTTGATGCAGAATGTGGAGTTATTATGTTACAGGTAATGTAGAACACCTTGGAAAGATCCAGGACGCTAGTTAGGGAGAAGGAAGTCCAGCTGTTACCTTTGCAATCCATCTAGTAAAGTGGATCGAATATGATTATTTATAGTACATTATTTTTATTGTATATAATATATTTGCAAAGACATTTTAAACATAGGACTCTTTAGCATACTGTATCTGATCATAGATGATCTCAAAGATAGGTTGACTACATCGCCGACTTATGCATTCATGTCTGTTTCTGTGACAGGACTCTGACTTGGTCCTGACAAGGTCTGATTTTGTTCTGTGAGACTGGTAGTTTGGTTGTGTTAACCCATCGGAGTTTGGCAATTGCTTGTCACTGAATGAGCTGGGTTCGTGATGAGCGCTAAAAGGCTGTACTGAAGAGTCACTCACTGGTGGAGGTGTAGAACAGGTATTGTTTGGTACACTGGCTCTCATGGTGTGAACCGTCATGCTCTTATGAGAGGATGCATTTTTATTGATAGCCTCTTCATAGGATGGGGGTTTACCAGGGTTTTTCTGGTCTACCATTCGGAAAACCTCATCAACAGATATTCTTCGTGTGGATGGTGGTCTTAGTTTTACCACTTGTGGCTGATGGAAAGCAGTGTCCCGCGTACCTTCTAACTCTTGTTGACTTTTATTAGGGACACTCCTGATTAACTCATTTCTTTGCATTTCTCTGTTGTTACTATCGGGACCCCAGCTCTGTGTCTTGGTTACCAGTCTTTTGTGGTTTACATAACAGAAGGAATTTGAATGTTTTTTCATTTCTTTACTGGCTTTGATAGTGTCGCTTACATCTTTATTTTTCATACAGAATGATTTGTGCCTCACAAAGTCATTTTTCTTTGGGCTTAAAGGAGATACCACTGGAGAGCTGGTGAAAACAGAGCAGTCTGAATAAGAGCTGTCAATAGAACAGTTGGAGGATGCAGCTGATAAAAGTTGCTCTGCAGTATCTGAAGTATAGCTGGTATTAATCTTTAAACCTTTTGGCATATTCTTCCTATATAAAGCTTTATCACAATATGTTTGATGAGT
Source organism: Rana kukunoris (assembly GCA_029574335.1). Taxonomy (NCBI): domain Eukaryota; kingdom Metazoa; phylum Chordata; class Amphibia; order Anura; family Ranidae; genus Rana; species Rana kukunoris. The sequence continues at coordinate 357,273,396 of CM056052.1, forward strand.
ATGAGTGGACAGTTCAACATCACTACATCTTTGTTTTCTAACTGCAACATCATCATGACTTCTTGTAAGCTTCTTTCCTGCTATTTTTATGTCATTCTGGGAGGGAAAAATGTATGGTTCTGAACACCTTCGGTCCATGCTGCTGGCTTCACATTTAATCTGGTCTAAAGTAGAATCCAGGAGATTTAGAACTCCTTCTTCTGTGTACTTCTCACCAATAGCCCTGTTTAGGCCCCACTGCTTATTGTGGTGTCTTGTTAGTGCACTAGCATGGCAGTCATGATCTGGATCAGTGCTGTCATAGGCAGAGTCATTCTGATGAGATGAAAGTTCTGGAAAGGACATAATATAAGAGAATTTAAATTAAATACAAACATATTTACATTTTCATAAACAAATACAAAGTTGTTAGTAAAAGATAGAAAGAGTGAAAGTTGTACTTAGGCTATGTGTTGAACCTAATTAAGGGAATTCATAAAATGAATATAATTCCTGTTTTATACAAAGTGTGGATTGTATATGAATACAGAGAGATTGCTAAATAGTATTTTAGATGTTGCCGGCACTTACATTTGCTCTTAAACTTAAAGTTCCACCCGTTTTTTAGTTTATAAAAAATCTTTTAACAAACAGACACTTACCTGTCCCACGGTCCAGTGATGCGGCCGCCTGGAGCCCTGCTCCTCTCCCCCTCCTCTCTGTGGCTCCTTCATTGCAACTGTGAGCACCCGGCCGTGATAGCTCACGGCTTCATAGCTGGGCGCGCACTGCGAATGCATGAGTCGGGCTGCGCTCTGCTATTGGCCAGGCAATTTTCTGGGACCTGCGATGTGTCCCAGGAGATTGCAGAGAGGAAGGGGCCGCCTAGGCAGCCAAGAAGGAAAAGGAGGAAGTGGGACAGGAAGTACCTCTTAAAGCGGAGGTTCACCCTGAAAATCAACTATTTACTATTAGATCCAGCATACTGCTGACATCTGCAGTATACTGTTTTTTTTTTGCTGTACTTAGAGTGTTATCGTAGTTCTCATCCGGCTCTGAGCTGATTCCCCGCGGGAATAAGGCATTCCTAAGACAAGGCGTAGATGATTGACGTGCAGGTATAGCGAAATAGACAAAGTGAGACTCGGCTTTTTACGGCGCTATACGGCGCCTGCACCTGCCATGTAGAGCTGACTGCGCAGACGCTGAAGTCCCACTTCAGGTATTTTCGGAAGTCGTGATGCGCTTTACCAGCATGTTAATCATCTACGCCTTGTCTTAGGAACGCCTATTCCCCGAGGCAGAGAGAACCCGGGAGCCGGGTGAAAATTACGATAACACGGTACATCGGGGAAAAAAAACCCAGCATACTGCAGATGTCAGCAGTATGCTGGATCTAATGGTATATAGATTTTTTAGAGTGAACACCGCTTTAAAAGGAGGTACCCACCCCCCCAAAAAAGAATTACATGCCAAATGTGGCATGAAAGGGGGAGAGGAATACTTAAAGCGGAAGTTCCACTTTTGGGTGGAACTCCGCTTTAAATGATTACGAAATCTGAGTATAAAAGTAAACAGCATTAGATGTATACAGAAGAATTGCTAGGGCAGGTATTTAACTAGTGAATTACACATTATCAGGTACTGAATAAATCTTGGGAATTACTGAAATCCAACCAGAGAACTTGTGTACATTAAATGTGTCAATTACAGGCCAATTTGGCTATTTTTTTGCTTGGTTTAATCCATTAATACTTTAATTAACATAATACAGGCAGAGCTAGATAGTACAAAATCGGCATGGCTGGTACCTCACATGATTCTTATGATATACTCTTGCACAATTTCTAAGGAAGCTTAATTTCAGAATATATTCTGTGTCCTGCATAATTCAAGCTACAAATTACTTAGGGCCATTGTCTTGCTCACCTGTAGAATCAATATTTTCTAAGGAATCCTCTTCAGAAGTACAAAGTAATTGTGATATGTGGTCCCCAAACATTTCCAAGCAATTATTTATGAAGAACTCAACTAGTGTTGTAACCTGTTAAAATAAAAGTACAAACGTGTAAGTGTAATTCTTAGAACCAACATATAAAGCCTGCAAAACAAAAAAGTGGATCTGTTGTAAAGAAAAAACAGACTAAACTTGCTAAATAAAAAAAAGTAATTTGAGTACTAAGGGCAATAGTATAGCGCTGTTTGATATTTTATTATCTACAGTTTATGTAAAGGGGTAAATCTGAAATGTTCCTGCCGTATTTGTTCTGCCTGTCATTTAATTGCTTTATACTGCTTTTCGTTACATCATCATTATCATTGCAGAATTAATTATCCTAATCTGTTTTTGAAACATGAACCAGATTTCAAATTAGTAGGAAAAATTGTTCACCTGATTTTAATAAAAAAAGTCGCCTCTCTAGGCATAATTTTTTTTTCAATTTATGTAATGAAATAGAAACGATTGGAGGGCTGGAGTACCTTTGGTACCTGGTGGATGCTTAAGGTTTGTAAAAATTGATCCACCCAAAAAAGAACCACTCTGGTGTTGATATGATAGGCTCTCAACAGTATGGTAGATTACCACTGCCAAGTTTGATCTGACTAATTACCTAAGTGGTTTTCACATTCTATGGGAATATTGAAGCAGCAATGTAATCTTCATTCTTATGGTTAAATGAAACAACTACTCCATCGGAGCATGGGAACTGGACCAAAGCAATGTATCATGATCCAGTAATACAAAGAAGAATACTTTTTAGAATAAGTCATTTTCCAGGTAGCAAGACAACCCCTATATTACCCCTATGGGAATAAAGTAAGTAGCATATCCTTCCTCTTACATTACTTGAAATTCATCCTTTTAAGAAACCCACTCTTAGAACAATGTCTACCTAGTGCTGAAGTGCAAATGGTCTGGTATAAACATTCCATTGTGCCTTCATGTTAATGGCCCTTTGGCCAAAATACATGAAATGCTGAGATGGTGCCTCTTTGAAATTTATTGACAATAATAGAGTGACAAAACAGTTTAGGCTCAATGATTTAGACCACAAAGGAAACAGATTAGCTTTACCATAATCATGAGAATGTTCCTGTTAACATGTATGTATTTGCTTTTATTATTTATGTTTTACCAAAAGGCATTGGAAAATGGTTTACCTTTTCATTTAACTCTTTCTGAGTTTCTAGGGCAAGATCCTGATCAACCTGTGATACAAGCATGTTTGGAGCAATGCAAACAGCCAAATTTCTGGAATCCATCTTGTTAATATATGAAGCATTGCTAATGTGATGAAGAACACACATCAAATGTTGTAATAAGATGAGGTTTGGTTTTGGCAGTTTGTCTGCAACACTGGATGGAAAAACACAGAATGGGATGAGAATTTTTGTAATCTCAGTTGAAACCATTTGAAAACTATAACAGGCACAGAAACAGAGACTTCCTTCTGAAAGAGGAACTAGACTTATTCATAAAAAAGTCCCATTCAGAAATACCCTATCGGCAGAGTATTTAAGCTTGGTCACTAAAGTAGGGAGCAAAATACATTTTGTGCTACTAAACCACAAAGAGATGAAGAGTTTTCAGAAACATACGTTTGGATCTTAAAGGGGTTATAAAGGTAAAAAATGTTTTACCTAAATAGCTTCCTTTCCCTTAGTGCAGTCCTCCTTCACTTACCTCCTCCTTCGATTTTGCTTTTAAATGTCCTTATTTCTTCTGAGAAATCCTTACTTCCTGTTCTTCTATCTGTAACTACACACAGTAATGCAAGGCTTTCTCACTGGTGTGGAGAAAGCGTCTTGAGGGGGGAGTGTCAGGACGCCCTCTAACACACAGCTCCTTTCTCTATCTGCAAAGTAGAGAGTGTCTTGACTTGCCTGCTCGCCCCCTCCCCCCTCAAGAGGCTTTCTCCACACCAGTGAGAAAGCCTTGCATTACTGTATGGAGTTACAGACAGAAGAACAGGAAGTGAGGGTTTCTCAGAAGAAATAAGGACATTTAAAAGCAAAATCAAAGGATGAGGTAAGTGAAGGAGGACTGCACTAAGGTAAAGGAAGCTATTTAGGGAAAAAAATTACCTTTACAACCCCTTTAACACACAATATATTAAATTAGTTTTTCCTTCACACAGCATAGCCAATTATATTAAAGCAATGCTGACATTTTAAAGTTAGAAACACATTACTATGTATATTACTAAGCTATTACTAAGACTTTGGCTGAAACGTGCTAACATTCGTTTTGTATTTGTTTGGATGTCCCCGATCGCTTATTGTTTACAAAGTATTGTGAAGGACTGTTATCAGGCTCCAGCTCTCTCTTTAAATTAGAACCACATTACATTTACTTTCTAAATAATTCCAAGAACATTGAATCTACGAGGCAATGTGGAATAACAAGATATATAAAACCTTAAGGGTGCAGGCCAGTCACATGTGTCTCTCTCTAATCAGGTAATCTCATAACAGTGGGTGCTTAGAACACATCTCCTCCCACAATAATGATTTAACAGGTTGGAATACCTTGTCTGAATCCTATGGCTTACCTTGAGATAAAATGGGTACCCTCCACTGGTACTGTGCCAGAGGGGTCTGCATATCTGGCTTCTCATTAAAACCAGCGCAGGACTTTTGGAATGTCTATTAGCCAGCAAATATATAAGCAGATGTGCGTGTTTACTATGGAGAGGGGAGCAACTGCTAAACATTCCTGGTGCTGACTTATCAAGGGGAAATAATTAGGAATAATTGCTAATTCCCTTAGGATTTCTAGGCACACAAGCAAGACATTATAGCCCAATGTATCTGAAATTGTCCAGATCACATGCCTGTAACTGAAGTTAAAGGGGTTGTAAAGGTAAAAAAAAAATCCTAAATAGCTTCCTTAACTTTAGTGCAGTCCTCCTTCACTTACCTCATCCTTCGATTTTGCTTTAAAATGTCCTTATTTTTGCTGAGAAATCCTCACTTCCTGTTCTTCTGTCTGTAACTACACGCAGTAATGGGAGGCTTGTTCCCTGGTGTGGAAAAAGCCTCTTGAGGGGGGAAGGGGCAAGCAGGAGTGTCAGGACACCCACTAACACACAGCTCCTTTCTCTATCTGGAACGTAGAGAGCGTCCTGACCCTCCTGCTCGCCCCCTCAAGCAGGAGTGTCAGGACACCCACTAACACACAGCTCCTTTCTCTATCTGCAACGTAGAGAGCGTCCTGACCCTCCTGCTCGCCCCCTCCCCCCTCAGGAGGCTTTCTCCACACCAGGGAGAAAGTCTCCCATTACTGTGTGTAGTTACAGACAGTAGAACAGGAAGTGAGGATTTCTCAGAAGAAATAAGGACATTTAAAAGCAAAATGTAAGGATGAGGTAAGTGAAGGAGGACTGTACTAGGGTAAAGGAAGCTATTTAGGGAAAACAAATTACCTTTACAACCCCTTTAAGATACAGCACATATTTATATATTTCCTTTTTGTGTTTTACATTTATGATAATATTGTACACATTTCCATGTCTATGTTGAATTAATTACTAAAAAATATACAATGTCAGTAAATACTTAATTTATAATTAGTTTATGCTTACCATTGCATCTGCTTGATTCTTCCTTCTAAGGTTGGCTGTTTCATAGCATACATCCATTCACTGTAAAGTTCTGATGATAGCAGCTGGTGAGGAATACCACGCAGGAAGTCCTGTTAGTAGGAAAATATTGTATTTAGTATAGGCATTAAAACAGCCATATTTACTAAATAAGTATACAGTACCTCACAAAAGTAAGTACATCCCTCACATTTTTGTAAATATTTTATGATATCTTTTCATGTGACAACACTGAAGAAATTACACGTTGCTACAATGTAAAATAGTGAGTGCACAGCTTGTATAACAGTGCAAATAACACACAGCCATTAATGTGTAAACCGCTGGCAACAAAAGTGAGTACCCCAAGTGAAAATGTCCAAATTGAGCCCAAAGTGTCATTATTTTGTGTGGCCACCATTATTTTCCAGCACTGTCTTAACCCTCTTGGGCATGGAGTTAACCAGAGCTTCACAAGTTGCTACTGGAGTCCTCTTCCACTCCTTCAGGACGACATCACGGAGCTGGTGAATGTTAAAGAACTTGCGCTCCTCCACCTTCCGTTTGCCCCACAGATGCTCAATAGGGTTTATGCCTGGAGACATGCTTGGCCAGTCCATCACGTTTACCCTCAGCTTCTTTAGCAAGCAACAATGTTAAATTTATGTCCCCTCAAAATAACTTAACACACAGCCATTAATGAGAAGTGGACTCCAGTGGCAACATGTGAAGCTCTGGTGAACTCCATACCCAAGAGGGTTAAGGCAGTGCTGTAAAATAATAGTGGCCACACAAAATATTGACACTTTGGGCTCAATTTGGACATTTTCACTTAGGGGTGTACTTTCTTTTGTTGCCAGCGGTTTACACATTAATGTGTTGAGTTATTTACACTGTTATACAAGCTGTACACTCACTACTCTACAATGTAGCAAAGTGTAATTTCTTCAGTGTTGTCACATGAAAATATATAATAAAATATTTACAAAAATGTGAGGGGTGTTCTCACTTTTGTGAGATACTGCAGATTGAGCTAGATTAGGCACTCAGGTTAGTTAGTGGCATGCAGGCAGTGTATTTAATATATAGATCTATATATAGAGCTCTCTCTCTCTCTCTCTCTCTCTATGGATTTTGGGGGGACCCCACGCTGTTTTTTTAATCGATTTTTTTCTATATTGCCGGACCCGGAAATAAATTACAGCCGCAAGCAAGTTTAAATTACATTTTTTCCTTTAGAAATTTAATTTTGCTGCGGGACTGTAAAACACATCAGAAAGATGCGCTACTTCACAGGCAGACTAAAGGACCCCGACACAATATTTAAAGGAGTATTTCATTTTCATTGCTTCACTTTAAGCATTCTTAAAACCACTGCTCCTGAAAAAGGGGCAGTTTTTAAAACTTTCTTGCATTGATACATGTCCCCTGGGGCAATACCTGGGTCTCCATACACTTTTTATGGCAATAACTTGCATATAAGCCTTTAAAATGAGCACTTTTGATTTTTCGTGTTTGTGCCTCATAGACTTTAAAGGTGTTGGCATGTTCGCACAATTTTTTTGCCTATTCTCATGTTCTAGTGCGAACCGAACCGGGGCGTGATCAGCTCATCCCTACTTTTGATAGGTCCCAGAGTCTGAAAAAAGCAGTCATATATTTCACCTACCTAGCCACCTGCTGCCGAAATCCAGTATTGCAATACTATCATAGATATAACGTAGTGCTATACTGGCCCCACTGTATCTGGTTGGACATTATTAACCCGAGCAATATAAATAACAGTCGGTGAGGGGTCATGCTTTAAATCATAGGGAATGTATAGTCTAATCTGTTGGAGGCATGGAGATATCAGAAGCATATGGGAGTTTTCGCACAGAAATTTAAATTCAACATCCAGTTGCCCTTTAGCTAAACAGGTAGTTTTCATACATTACCTTAAACACAACTGCCAGTAAATGCACAGATTTGCTTTTTAAGTCCAAGTCTCTTCCATAGTTTAGGTCTTCTTTCAACTCCTTGCGAAATTTTTCATTGGCAGCTTTACGAAAAACCCCTTCAGTCAAGGGACCTTGTATACGTAGTATGGTTAAAATGTCCTGTAAAGATGAAATGCAATTTATACTCCTAATTAACATGTACCTGTATATGCCTATAAAATGAAAAAATCAACGATGCATTGCATTAACTGTTTACTTACAAGGATTGCTTTAGGAAGGTTGTCCTCTTCACACACAATGGACAGTGGTTGGTCAAATAAAGTTGCCTTTAACTCTGGAGGACTTGGTGGTTCTGACACTGTGGCATTTCGCTTCAAAGTAAAGGGCCAGGAAATTACTGCTTTTCTTTTCTTATTGCTCTCTGGACAAAAAATAGAGACAATAAATAGGTTATATGTGACAAACCACTCACTCTAATATACAGATTTACAACATTTCTTACAAGGGGAGGTCCCTTAATAAGGCACAACTTTTTCAGATAGATTCATCTTTTGACTTTTTCTTTCTTGTGGCACAGTCATTTTTTTAACATGAGAATTTAGTCCAGAAATAGGTCAGACTTTGTGGGCGTAGGACACAATGGGTACTTTCCCAACAACTATTTGGTTTCAAACCAAACACTATAAAGTTTGGTAAAGGAAATTTCTATTAGCTATGCTATGTTATCATTTTCCACTAAAGATTTGCCTTCTTTTGCCACATACATACACAACATGTATGACTTGTCTGCTCTTTTTTAAACATGTAAGCCAAAAACATTAAAAAAAAATATTATTTTCTAATGCAGGCCAAATGATATATACTATTTTTTCTAAATACCTACTTAAATGTAAAATTAAATAATATATTTACTACTCACCAATCACATGACAGTTGGGGTCCTCACTGATCATGGCTGCCAGCAGCTGATACTTCTTTGCATCTGCCTGTTAATCAAAAGAAATTACATATTCATTTTGGGGAGCCTTCAATTAACATGGATGACCAAACAGAGCATTCATTTCTGCAATAATCAGAAGTATTAAATGGGCAATGTCTGAACCAGTATAATAATAAAATACTAAATACATCAAACATTGCATTGCATTTTTAGTGGTTACAACTATATCCGCCTACAGTTAAGACTCTCACATTTCTGTCTGTTTATGCATCTTACTGCATAAAGAAGAAGTAGTTGCCACCATGCTTTCCCTAGAGGAAGCACTGATGTAAAGGTTGCTTCCTATGCTTTATTCAAAACACATTCAAACAGAACTCTGATTACTCACCTCTGTATGGCATTCAATTAGGCTCTCCATGTTGTTGGCAACCAGAGCTTTAGACTGTAACAGAAGAAACAATTGAGTTAATTACTTATGCCATAACCATGTGGTAAAATGGTTAGCCATATTCTTTGGCTGCTTCACAGTATCATTAATGGGAAAGTTCACAGAATCATAAGACAAAAGTCATATATAAGCTTTGTAGCCTAATGAAGAGATTGTTGCATACTTACAGCATTGCAGCCTGTGAGAACCTTCATTAGTAATCGTGCACAGGGTACAGTGGTGCCCTCAATGCCACCAACTTCTCGTATCTGCCTAAAAACAGACATGGAGCTAGTTAGAATTTTAGGGCTTCTGCTATCTGTATGACATTCAAGCTTTTATAGTAAAACCATTTCATTTCTTGGATGTATCTATAACTATAATGAGTAAAGCACAAAACAGTTAATCGATATCAGTCATTTTAGTTATGCATCTGAAAGTACAATGTAACACATGACTGGTCACAGTTACCCACAATCAACTGAATCCGACTATATTTCAGCTTTTTGCATTATGATCACTAATGTCAATAGAAGAACTTCATCAAAAATACCTTTTGCAATTTATGACCCAATTAAGAAAAATTAGAACATTTGCCAGCTTTCTATTGATGTGAGATTTCCCCTTGTTTCTTACCTGGAGACAATAGGAAGTGAGTGGAAATCCCCCCAAAGTGAGGGAAACTCCCACTTCTGACAGATATTTGCTCTACTACTGTCCTTGAGACAAATGTTTACTTTTGGATTTCCCCTCACTTTCTATTTTGGTAAATCCCCCATTTGGGACACAAGCAGCAATAAAACCCAGAAGAAGTTCTCAACCTTATTTACTCTATCTAGCTTTATCCAAAACAACAAACTGTTTTGATTGGAGCTTTAATGGAGGTACGAAGGGACATCACAAATTACAATGTGTAGCACAGCAGTTTGCAGGGCACGTTTCATTACAACAGAATAACATCAATTAATATAACATTTTAGTTCCGCTATGGCAGTGACAGTACTGTGAGTATTAAAGTAATCAGTGCACAGGGAACAAAAAGAATATTAAGTTACAAACTGACACATGAACTCTTGCTTCTGTCTCTTGTGGGCAGGAATGACGGTTTATACACTTTCTCCATAGCCCTGTAACAGTTGACATTGCAGGCAAAAAGGGCGGCTTTCATTCCACCACAACTCATTAATAAAATGTTTGCTTAGGGTCATAGCTGCAAAATAACAGCTTCATTGATGGGTCAGTGTCTGTGCAAGGTCAATGGAGGACCCAGCACTTTCAATAATGAGATAGCTGTTTCTCTGCTGATTCTTTGCTGATCTGCCTTACTTTGCACAATTGGTTTCAAAGATGTAATAGAACTTCAATTGTAACACGGACTGATCCCTAATATACTTTTAGTAAGTGCATGTTGCAATAAATGTTCATTTAGTCTATGGGTGTGCATTGTAGGAACAAGAATAAATATAAGTAGTTTGACTTTTTGACTACATATTTTGTTGTGTCTGTTCACAAGGTGTGTATATTTTTTAACTATTTATAATTAATCTGGTGTTTTCCTTTCTGTGGCTCAGTGACACTTCTAGGCTCACATACATCACAATAATAAAAACATATTATCACAATCTGAAACAATTTTTTTTTCAAAAGGTTTCGGTTCAACGGAGTAGCTGCAAATGCAGAACGCTATTGTAAATACATTCAACCACAAGTGAACTCCCATACAAAACAACCACAATCCCAATAACAGATAAACAGATAAATAAAACCGACCAAAAACAGGCTGTACTCTAAACTGAAAATCACAATATAATATGATGGTGCTAGCCCACTAAATTTGATATTTCTTCAAAAACACATTGTAGTTTTAAGACAAGAGGAATATGAAGAAATTAGGCCATAATGCCCAGTAATATGCATAACAGTAGTAGTAATGGGTACCAAAATACATAAGTGGCAACACCACCAACTAATATGCTGATTAAATACATTTTAGTGACCAACAAATTAGATTTAAATAAATGCATTTAAATATACAATTTTAAATAAATACATCATAAATAAATATGAATAAACAAAATATATAAATTTAAATAAATGAATTCAGTGACCATAAAAAGTTAGCAACAGGACAATACAAGCCATACTCGTAACACAATTTATTACATCTACTTATAAAACTGGGGAGGATAATAAATAATTTGAAATAAACATTTTTTCCACTCTCATTTGTGCTTCAGACTACAATGAAAGATGATTGCATGTGCCTTCCTTGCTGCCCAATATTAATCTATTGTCTATAAAGTCTAAAGTATTAACATTTTCCTCTGTTCTAGCATATATACTTAAACTTACATAATGTTTGTTTAATGTTTAATGTAGTTTTCACCAATTTCTTAACAGGGACTCAGTATCTTTCTATCTAAAAACATACTGCTCTGCCTGTGTGTTTAGAGATGCATTTCTCTTTAAATAGTTTGAAACTAATACCAACTTTTTTGTGTTTTTTTTTTAGTGAGGCTCCCCGCCACCTAAACATAGCAACTAAAAATAATTTTAATAGTATTATTAACAATAAAAGACAAAAAATAACACTTACCACACAAGTGTATCCAGCCAGAGTTCCTTCACTTCACAGGAACTGCAATGGAAATAAGACAAGTGTGCATAACAATCCAGTGCTACCAAGTCAGGGTCAGGCAAAGACTAAAACTTGACTCCTCCACGCTTTCCTATTTTGTGTGAGGCAGGGGGAAATTCACAAGTCACAGAAACAGGAAGGAGCGTCATCATGGGTTGCACTGTAAAGTTTAGTGCTATGAAAACACGCCTGTTTCCTTTCGCCTTATACAGGGGAGCTTTGTGACTCTATGGGTATTCTAATGGAAATCATGACACCTTTTAGGTATTAGTACCCGTTACGTCAGATTTATTTCAGTCACCTAAACCAATAGGTTTTAAAAACATTGTGTATGCACACAGCTTTACATCTTGACTCCTGAAGTACATTTTAATCAAATTTCAGGTTCTAGATAAACATGTTTTCTAAATTACTGCAGTTTTAAAAAAATAAGTAAGGTCATTTTTATAGCAAGATGCCCACAGTTTAAGACAGTTGTCAACCTATGAGGTGAGTATATTATCAACATTTTTCATACCTTTTTGCACTGTTTTAGGGTAAGGAAAGATCACATTATATAAGCAGACTTGGCCACTGAGGCAGAAAGTCTTTTTTAAATAAACAAATTGCATACTAATTTGCTTTGTCCCTCTTTGTCTTAAGACCAGTTTTATCGGACCAATTCGATGGTGTGTACGGCCCATCGGACAGGTGTCCGTCGGACGAAAGTTTTAAAACTTGCTTTAAAATCTGTCCGACGAACACCAGATTCGATGGTTAGTACGCCAAAACATCGGACCAAAAACCCACGCATGCTCAGAATCAAGTCGACGCATGCTTGGAAGCATTGAACTTCCTTTTTTCAGCACGTCGGTGTGTTCTACGTCACCGCGTTCTGGTCTGATCAGATTTTTGGTCCGATGGTGTGTACACACATCAGACAATCAGACCACTTCAGCCTGGTCCGATGAAAACAGTTCGTCGGACCAGTTTCATCAGACCAGTCTGATCGTGTGTACGTGGCCTAAGAGATATTGGAAAATCTTAAAATACCTGGTGATCCTGCCTTTATACGATAGACCAACAAAAGTGGCACATAATTGTAAAGTAGAAGGCCCCTTTCACACTAGGGGGGACTTTACCGTTGGAATTGCGGCAGTATTTGGGCGCTAGTGGTGCAGATTTGGCCCCCCGCTAGCGACTGAAAAAGGGACCGCCAGCAATTTGCTTCTGCAGAGGCGCATTGCCTGCGGTATAGCTGTGGTTTCCAATTGATTTCAATGGGAAGGAGAGGTGAAGAAGCGGTAAACACACTGCTCCGTCACAGCTCCAAAGATGTGGCTAGCAGGACTTTTGGAGCGGTCATGCTAGCACACCGCTCCAGTGTGTAAGACCTCGGGGCTTTCACACTGGAGAAACAGCAGCCGCTGTTTCAGGTCAGTTTGCATGCGCTATTTTTAGCGCAATAGCGCCTGAAAACCGCCCCGGTGTGAAAGGGTTTTCCAAATGTTTTCCAAATAAATATGTGAAAAGTGTGACATGCGTTTGTATTTAGCCCCCCTGAATTAATACTTTGTAGAAGCACCTTTTGCTGCAATTAAAGCTGCAAGTCTTTTTGGCAATGTCACTGCCAGCTTTGCACATCTAGAGTACCATTAGTGCCCATTCTTCTTTGTAAAATAGCTCAAGCTCTGTGGGATTGGATGGAGAGTGTCTGAAAACAGCAATTCTTAAGTCTTGCCACAGCTTCTCAATTGGATTTAGGTCTGGACTTTGACAGGGCCATTCTAACACATGAATATGCTTTGATCTAAATCATTCCATTGTAGCTCTGGCTGTATGTTTAAGATCATTGTCCTGCTGGAAGGTGAACCTTTGTCCCAGTCTCTAGTCTTTTGCAGACTCTAATGCTGTGTACACACGGTCGGAACTTCCAACAACAAATGTTCGATGGGAGCTTGTTGTCGAAAATTCCAACTGTGTGTAGGCCCCATCGGACATTTTCTGTCAGAATATCCGACACCAAAAATTTGAGAGCTGGTTCTTGTAAATTCTGAGTTTTGTTGTCAGAATGTTTGATTGTCTGTACGTGGCAAGATTTCCCTGTATTTGGCTCTATCCATCTTCCCATCAACTCTGACCAGCTTCCTTGTCCCTGCTGAAGGGTGATGTACAGTGTTAGTTTTCTGCCACACATAGCATTTTGCTTTTAGGCCAAAAAGTTCAATATTGGTCTCATCTTACCAGAGCACCTTCTTCCACATGTTTGCTGTGTCCCACACATAGCTTCTTGCAAACTGCAAACAGGGCTTCTTATGGCTTTCTTTTAACAATGGCTTTCTTTTTGCCACTCTTCCATGAAGGCCAGATTTGTGGACTGTAGGACTAATAGTTGTCCCATTGATAGATTCTCCCACCTGAGCTGTGGATCTCTGCAGCTCCTCCAGAGTTACCATGGGCCTCTTGGATGCTTCTCTTATTAACCACTTCCCGACCGCCGCATGTAGATATACGTCCACAGAAGGGAACGTTAAGGCAGATGGGCGTATATATACGTCCCTGCCTTTGGCAGGTCGGGGGTCCGATCGGGAACCCCCGCTACATGCGGCGGTCGGAAACCCGCAGGGAGCGATCCGGGACGAGGGCGCGGCTATTCGTTTCTAGCCGCCGGCTCGCGATCACTCCCCGGAGCTGAAAAACGGGGAGAGCCGTATGTAAACACGGCTTCCCCGTGCTTCACTGTGGCGGCTGCATCCGATCGAGTGATCCCTTTTATAGGGAGACTCGATCGATGACGTCAGACCTACAGCCACACCCCCCTACAGTTGTAAACACACACAGGGAACACACAAATTCTACAGCGCCCCCTGTGGTTAACTCCCAAACTGCAACTGTCATTTTCACAATAAACAATGCAATTTAAATGCATTTTCCTGACGCATTCATGGCAGCACACACTGGGTTGTGACTCCGCCCCCACAACCTGACAGGATTGGTTAGCTATAAATTTGAAGGGGAGACGCCCCGCATCATTCTCTTTTTTCATCCTCACCTGACAAGATTGAATGAACAAGCAAAAAGCATGCCTCTTACCGCAAATCGCCCCAGCAGGTTCAGCCTCTCCTGTTTGGAAGTCCCTCCTGTACAGTCTCTAAATGAGCTTTATGGTGGGAACCCCGTTCTGGTGGTCTCAGGGGCTTTGGAATTATACTGGCATCTGTAGCAAGCTTTAAAGAAGCTTCAAATCTCGCAGTGGCCCCCACTTTCGCTCTGTCTTTCCTTCCAGTGCAGTGTGTCCTTCCACAAAGGTATTTGTATCATTACATTTACCGCCTAAGGTTAGTCCGTTTTGTACCTTTGTCTGCCTGTTGTTTTTTTCTCAGCTCTGCTGAGCCCTGTGGTTCCTCTGACACCCCATACTCTCGGGGTCACCGCTGCGTACCCCTTGGCGCTTTGCACATGCGCGCAGCTCAGTGATGACGCCGCCTGTCTCCTCTGCCCTCTTCCAAAATGGCGCCGGGCGAGCGGGACGCTTCTGCACATGCGCGCGTCATTAAAAAAAAAAGAAGGAAAAAAGAAACAGTCCTATTGCTCTGTAGTTCTGGCTGCCGCACTGCTGCTCTGCTCTACTCAGAGTGAAGATTGCACCAGGTGTGTGCAGGCATGTCCCAGATCAGCCTGGGCTAATTGATTACACACAAAAAAAAAAAAAAAAAAAGGAATAAATAGGATAGAAGATATTATACAAGCGCCCAGAGGCGATTCAGTTTGCATGTGCCGCGCTATATAAGTTTTCATCATTCATTCATTCAATACATTTATATATTAATTTATAACATACCATAGAAGAAAGTGTATCCATAATTTAACAATTAATATAATCCAAAAAAAAAAGGATAGATATATGTATATAAAATTATTATATTAATTTAATAAATAGAAATGTAGGGGGGGAACATATTGTAATGTTTTCCCTTCTCTCTTTTTTCCCACCTTTTCGGGCTGTCTCTCTGCTATCCTCATGGGAGCCACTGCCCTCGCAGACCACCATCAGCTGACCAGGTATAGAGGCCGTCCAGAAGGTGGTAAGTAGAGGGGAGACAAAAAAGAGAGCCTGGCCACTGACGCTACAGTTTTGGTAGCCCTATCGGGTCAAGAGACGCAAGTTTGCGGCACAGAGGGAGATTCTAGCCATGCTTCCGGCAGAAGGCGCAAGAAATCGCTCAAGGTTACCCTCTTGATTTCTTCAATCAAGGCATAGCCGCTCGCGTCACAGCACTCCCGTCATAGTCGGTCCCACCGCAGACGATTACCTTCATCCCAGACAGAGTTATCTTATCCGCACCACGGCAAATGTTTGCCAAATATGCGGGGCGCCATCCTTGCCAGGGGAATTGGCCTGCCACTCGTGCTTCATCGAAGTAACCAAGGATTCAGAGGCCAGAGTAGATACTGAGCTCCCAGGAGAATCGCCGCAGGGATCATATGTGGGCGATCCTTCCCCAAGCACATCGCCCGGCCGTTACGCAAGGGTGCAGTAACCCTCTCTAAGAATGAGGAGTGTGAGCAGGCGTCGGACTGTCTCTTTTTGGTTGAACCATTTGCCCATTCACTCAAGGAAGCGATCGGCTGGGAGGAGGTTATGGCAGAACTTCTGAATTTCAGAAATATTTCCCGGTGCTGAAAAGGGGGTCCTGAATCATTTCCCTTCATCGAAGAGCTAGAGAACCTCATAAAGGATAAGTGGGGGGGTCGCATAAGCGGCCCAGTATGAGCAACAAGTTTGCAGATTGTACCCCTTGTGGTAGTCTAAGATCGATTCTTTGATCAATGCAACTACGGTCGATTCATCTTTAATGCGACTCGCTAGAGACGTTTCTCTACCGATTGAAGACGCAGTTACCTTCCGGGACGCTCTTGATCATAAAATCAATATAGAACTGAAGAAAGCCTGCTCCACGACAGGAGCCGCTTGTAGGCCGGCTATCACCACAACGGCAGTCGCTAAAACTATCGCTGCATAGGCAGCTAATGTTGAGAATCCCATTCTAGAAGGAGCCGACCAGGGGAAGATATTCTCCTCCCTGCAGGAAAATTAAGTTGGCTTACGGCTCCTGAGGGGGCGACTTCATGGCTGGGAAGAGCCTTATGGCTGAGACCCTGGATAGCGAAGGCAGCGTCAAAATCAACTGGTGCAAAATTCCATATGGCGGCTCAAGTGTATTCGGCACAAAGATGGACTCGGCCATCTCCAAGGTTACCGGGGGAAAGTCTGGGCTGATTTCTCCGATAGGAAAACCAGAGCCCCAGAAGGGCCCCGCTTACAGGCGTGATCTTCCTGTCAAGTACAGGGATGTTAGATCCTACCGCCCCGGCAGGGAATTTTGGAGGGACTGGAAGACTCGACCCTCCTTCATGTAGACACAGTAAGCCAATCACAGCTGGGGAACAGCAGAAGTCCTTTTTGAGGGTCCGTCTGCCCACCCAGCTCAGGTGAGCACCAGACTCAAGAGATTCGCTCGGATATGGGCAACTCGTATAACAGATCCATGAACACTATCCTCTATCAAGAACGGTCACAATTGGAAATTCATGGGCACATTGCCAGGGAACACATTCCAGCCTACCAAGTACTTCCGCACCAGAAAGGGAGGGGGTTTTATTCCCCTTTATTTCTGGTACAAAAAAAAAAAAAAAAACGGGGATCTACGTCCAGTCTTGGACCTAAAGAATTTCAACAGACGATCAAAATAGAGGCCCTCAGATTGGAAAAGCCTTCAGTCCATTTTGTTGTCAGTGGACGTGGGAGACTGGATGCTATCTCTAGATTTTTCGGGCGTTTACCTTTACATCCCAGTTCATCTTACCTTCCAGAGGTCCCTTCGGTTCTCAATCGATCAATCCCATTTCCAATTTTGGTGCCCCCCATTCGGCATCGCCTCAGCACCCAGAGCATTCGGCAAGTTAGGGTGTTCCTAGGGGCAGAATAAAATACCAGGTTGTACCGGGTGCAACTCCCTCAAGAGAGGCTGAAGCCCTTGCTCCAGAAGATACAAAGTCTGCTATCATCCAGACGTCTAACTGTCAGAGCCTGCCTCAGTACCCAGGGGTCCATGTCAGCATCCATACCCTTGATACAGTGGCCCCTGTGGCACATGCGAGTCTTACAGAACTCCTTTCTCAGGCAGTGGAATAGAACGTCAATACTCCAAACCATTCACATCCCGAACTGGGTAAAGCAATTAGTATGGTGGTGGACACACCCGTCCGACCTCAGGGAGTCCATTCCAAAAGTTCCCCCTAGTCCAGAAGTAGTAACATCGGACGCCAGCCAGGGGTGATGGGGTCCACACTATCTAGACTGAGTAGCCCAAGGACAGTGGCATTTTCGGGCTCAGGGCATAGTGTCAAATATTTTAGAGCTCAGAGCAGCCTTTCAGGCCCTCCTGGCCATTGCGCCTCTTCTATAGAGGAAGAGTGTCCTGATCAGGATGGACAACAAGTAGCGGTGTCATGTATCCAGAGACAGGGGAGCATCAGGAGTCGCACGCTTCATAATGGAAGGGGCACAAGTGCACCTGTTAGATCTGTGGGGAGTATGCGTCCCAGCAACACAGAATTCGTTGGCCAACTACCTAAGCCGAGAGACACTTTCAAACACACGAACGGTCCCTGAACCAACAGGTATTCTCCATTCTTACGAAAACTAGTACCAGAACCAGAAGTCGACCTAGCGGCCACGCCAAAGAACTCCAAGTGTCAGAGGTTCCTGTCCAGAGCCCACTTTCCATTACCTGAAGGGACAAACTGCCTAGTTCTTCCATGGAGCTGCGAGCTAGGGTACATTTTTCTTCCAACTTCTCGGATTACAAGATTCCTGTCCCGACTTCGGAAGTCCTCAGCCACAGTTATTGTACTAATACCGTTCCGGCTGAGGAGGCCATGGTTTACGACCCCGCTACAGCTAGGTACGCGGCCTCCAATACATCTTCCAGTAACCTGGGATCTCATACATCAGAGGCAATTCTTCCATCCAGCCCAGAGAAGCTGCATTTGCCAGCTTTGAAGCTGAGAGGGCTAGGTTAGGGGAACTAGGATACTCTCAGGAGGTAATATCAACCTTAGTACAAGCTCTAAGGAGCTGCACTGATGTCACCTATACTAGGATCTGGGAGAGGTTCGTGTCATCGCAGCAAAGACATTGGAATCCCATCTCAAATTCTTGAATTTCTTCAGTCAGGGTTTAACAAGGGCCCGGGCTTGGGTACCCTGAAGGTGCAAGTATCTGCCCTTTCAGCCATGACGGGTACTAGATGGGCTCTTCATCATCTGGTCACTCTGTTCCTCAGGGCCTACGTAAGATCAGACCACCTAGGAGGCCAGCCTTTCCAACAGGGGATCTCTGTGTAGTACTCGAGGCCCTGTCCAATCCACCTTTTTCTCCATTCAACTTAGTCTCACCGTGGAACCTAGCTCTGAAGATGGCTTCCCGTATTGCTATCACCTCAGTTAAGAGGGCGCCGGAGATACAAGCACTTATGGCTATGGAACCCCTATTCAGTGTTCTTCCCTGACAGAGTGGTTCTGAAGCCCTCAGACCATTTTTATCCAAGGGTAACTTCCTCCTTTTATTATAACCAGGACATCGTCCTTTCGTCTTTTACTAATGAGAGGGGTGAGTCCCATGACTAGGATGTCAAGTCTACCATTTCCAGTTACGTCACAGCTACATCTCAGGAAGACGGATTCTCTCTTGATTATCCCACACGGGAGCAGACGAGGTCAGCCAGCTACCTCCCGTACCATTACCTCTTGGTTGTTAAAGCTATCAAGGAGACCTATTCCATCCAGCAACTTACGCCTCCTAGAGGGCATTAGGGCTCATTCGACAGGGGCAGAGGCCACTTCTTGGGCAGCATATTGCGGGACTTCACCGGAAACCATAGGCAGAGCAGCAACTTGGTCTTCCCAACACATCTTCATTTCTCACTACAGAGTGAATTCTGCTCTCCTGACTACCGTCAACTTCGGCAGATCTGTTCTTAGAGCCAATTCCTCAGCGCTATAAAGAATAAATATTACTGTTTTCTTGCACCCTCCCGACTGGCGAGTTATATCCCAGTGTGTGCTGCCATGAATGCGTCAGGAAAACGGAAAATTGTATACTCACCTTTCCGTAATTTTCCTTTCCTGACGCATCTTCATGGCAGCACACAGATGCCCACCCTGCTGTTTTATGATGATATATACAGAGAATGATGCGGGGCGTCTCCCCTTCAAATTTATAGCTAACCAATCCTGTCAGGTTGTGGGGGCGGAGTCACAACCCAGTGTGTGCTGCCATGAAGATGCGTCAGGAAAGGAAAATTACGGAAAGGTGAGTATACAATTTTCCGTTTTTTTGCTGTGAAAATGACAATGGTCCCAAAAATGTGTCAAAATTGTCCGAAGTGTCCGCCATAATGTCGCAGTCACGAAAAAAATCACTGATCGGCGCCAATAAAACTATCCCCTATTTTGTAAACGCTATAAATTTTACGCAAACCAATCAATAAATGCTTATTGCGATTTTTTTTAACTAAAAATAGGTAGAAGAATACGTATCGACCTAAACTGAGGAAAAAAAAATGTTATATATGTTTTTGGGGGATATTTATTATAGCAAAAAGTAAAAAATATTGCATTTTTTTCAAAATTGTCGCTCTATTTTTGTTTATAGCGCAACAAATAAAAACCGCAGAGGTGATCAAATACCACCAAAAGAAAGCTTTATTTGTGAGGAAAAAAGGACGCCAATTTTGTTTGGGAGCCACGTCGCACGGCCGTGCAATTGTCTGTTAAAGCGACGCAGTGCCGAATTGTAAAAACGCCTTTGGGCATTTAGCAGCATATTGGTCCGGGGCTTAAGTGGTTAATGCTCTCCTTGTCCTGCCTGTCAGTTTAGGTTGACGGCCATGTCTTGGTAGGTTTGCAGTTGTGCCATACTCTTTCCATTTTTGAATGATGGATTGAATAGTGCTCTGTGAGATGTTCAAAGCTTGGGATATTTTTTTATAACCTAACCCTGCTTTAAACTTCCCCTAACTTTATTCCTGACCTGTCTAGTGTGTTCCTTAGCCTTCATGATGTTGTTTGTTCACTAGGGCTTAGCAGAACAGCTGCATTTATACTGAGATTAAATCACTCTAAAATTGACTCAATTTACTAATTAGATGACTTCTGAATGAATGACTTGTATAGCGCTACACATGCGAACTGAATCGCCTCTGGGTGCTTTTTGCAGCCAGTGTCTTCCTGGCTGGTGCGGTCATTTTACTCTGTAGGATTAGGATCTTGACACACTTGGGACACACAGTCATACACACATATATATATATATATATATATATATATATATATATATATATATATATATATATACTGTGTATAACATGTTTGTTATTTTTAAGGGGAAAAAAAACAAGACTTTTGTATCACTTTAATGGCAGGTGGGCTAAATTTTCTGGAGCAGGATTTCACATGAGTGGGGCTGAGGGTCGCTAAATATGAGGGCAATGGGGGTGGGTTGTAGGTACCAAACATGAGTTAGTTGGTTACTGGAGGAATATAAGGGGGCCATACATGAGAGGAACAGGAACTGGTATTGGGTAATTATTTCTGATGGTCGCACATGACGAGGCCAGCAATGAGCTGAAATGTTTTTTCTGTGGCAGTGTATTACAAAACTGAATAATCTTGGGAAATGTAGAATATTACAATAAAAAAGAAGGTGTGCAGTTCTTAAACTGAAAGTGGATTGATCCAAATTAAAAACAGCTTTCTAATGAATGTTTTTTTAGTGTTAAGTCCCTATTGCTGACATGACAGCTTCCCTATTTATCTAGCATCAGATGACATGCCATGTGAGCATTTCAAAACTATCAGAGGGTTGAGGTTACGCAAGATCTTCTTGAATACCTCATTTCATTCTAGGGTTTTTATTACATCCGTGCATGGTACATGACAAGGTCACATTACTATTATAAAGCTATATACAGTATCTCACAAAAGTGAGTACACCACTAACATTTTTGTAAATATTTTATTATTTATTTTCATGTGACAACACTGAAGAAATTACACTTTGCTACAACAGTGTAAATTTGCTGTCCCCTCAAAATAACTCAACACACATCCATTGATGTCTAAACCGCTGGCAACACAAGTGAGTACACCCCTAAGTGAAAATGTCCAAACTGGGCCCAAAGTGTCAATATTTTGTGTGGCCACCATTATTTTTCTGCACTGCCTTTATCCTCTTGGGCATGGAGTTCACCAGAGCTTCACAGGTTGCCACTGGAGTCCTCTTCCACTCCTCAATGATGACATCACAGAGCTGGTGGATGTTAGAGACCTTGCGCTCCTCCACCTTCCATTTGAGGATGCCCCACAGATGCTCAATAGGGTTTGGTCTGGAGACATGCTTGGCCAGTCCATCACCTTTATCCTCAGCCTCTTTAGCAAGGCAGTGGTCATCTTGGAGGTGTGTTTGGGGTTGTTATGTTGGAATACTGCCCTGCGGCCCAGTCTCCAAAGGGAGGGGATTGTGCTCTGTTTCAGTATGTCACAGTACATGTTGGCATTCATGTTTCCCTCAATGAACTGTAGCTCTTCAATGTCGACAGCAGTCTTGCAGCCCCAGACTATGATACTACCACAACCATGCTTGACTGTAGGCAAGACACACTTGTCTTTGTGGGTTGGTAGTGCCTGAAGAGGTGGTGCTGGGATCAGTAGCCACAGAAGGACAGCTGGGTACTAGGACTTTGCTACACAACCAAGGGGCCTGCAGTCCCTGCCTATAATGGGCATTTGCTACATCTGATGAGCCCTATTGTCAGATCATCACCAAACAGTGTGCCAGCTGGTCCTGGGAACTTTGTGTTGCAAGCAAATGTTGTGCTTGAGTAGCTGAGGAGTGTGTATGTCCCTAAAGAGCTCTGCTAAAGTCAAGTGGGCATCCCATAATACCCCTATCCCCATCCAAGTTCAACACCCCTAATAAAAATACAAAAACAAAGCCGCAGAGACTGTTTCTTGACTCAAGATACTCAAATTTGACTCAAAATTCTGTTTGCCTGATTGTGCAAGGTGGAGGATCCCTTATTCACCAGTGGCTCCTGCGGGGTAGCGATACAAACATATAATACAGTACTATGTGATGCAGAGAAAAAAAAAGAGAAATTTAAAAGGGGGATTTTAAATAGCTTATAATTCTATTAATTCTATATTTTTGCTTGGCGAAGCTTTTTGGAGTCAAGCTCTGGCTTTCAGGGCCAAGCTGTTTACCTGCAGCAATGTCTTCATAAGGATTAATAGGGAATCTAGAGGATTGCATAACAGGCTGTATTACTTACACAACTACATATATCCTGTGACCTAATCTTCTCTCCTTGAGTTTATTATCACTTAAATGTTCTAAAGCACATGTCAAACACAGGACCCACCAGGCCATTTCACCTCTCTTGCAGCTGCGGCAATTCCTTTGTCTTTGCCCCTACCTTGTCTCAGAAGACCGGCAGCAAAGAGGAGGACAGAGGACAGAACTCCTACTACAGATCCTGTGCTTCTCTTTAAAGACACAGAAAGGCTCATCTCTGCTTCCCACCCCCGTCTCAGCAGTCAACAGCAGAAAGGAGCACAGAACTTCTCCTTAAGACCCTGTGCCTCTCTGTGCAGCCAAAGCACCCTCTAGTCTCTGCCTCCCCTGGTCTCAGCATTCAGCTGATTCCAGCCCTCCTCTGGTCCTCCTCCAGACCCTGCAATTTTTACTTTCCGGCTTGGTCCCTGGCTTCTTTATGGCTGCAGCACAAGGTAAGAGGTGTGCACTGTGATGTACTGTAAGGGTACTGATGGTGGGGATGGTCTCTTGACATCTGATGTAGGGGGGTTGGGGTGCTCAGAACAGCTAGTCTTACAGATACAACCAGCCCTTTGAGTGCAACCATAATGCTAATGTGGCCCGCAACAAAATTGAGTTTGACATCCCTGTTCTAAAATAACTGGCACCCAAATGTATCCACCCTACAAAGAGTTAAGGATTTCCCCCCTAGGAAATGCAAGTCCGCTGATCTATCTGCGATTCCTCATCCACCTCCCATGGGTAAGGGGGGGGCTACATTTAATCAAAATAAATTCTGTTCTCTTTGTTCTTTTCAGGCCTTTGTAAGGGGGGCATTCTCCTCATTGACCACCAATGTAAGGAACATTCTTCTCACTGACCATCAGTGTAGCAGGGTCACTAACAGACCGCAAGTGTTAGGGTGAATTTCTCCACTGGCCATCAATGTAGGAACAACTTTTTCACTAAACTCAATAAATGTGAACAGGCACTACAATATCACTGTCTGCATATCTTTTCCGACAAATATTTATTCTTTATTTAATGGCTATTACTAAAAAAATAATGTCATATAACATAATAAAAACCTGTGTGTCAAATATACTAAGTATATTGCATTCCTTATTCTTTTTTTTATTCTTACAACTTAGCTGTAAACATAAAAATATCTAGCAGGGGTTCACTGAGGCCTACAAAGTACTTCAATGTTTCCTGTGTGTTAAACATTTGAGAAAAGCTGCCCTGTAGAGTCCAATTTCTTGCCTAGTGCTGGGACTGCTTTATTTATTTTTTTGAGAAGCCTCGTTTTTATGTTTTTTTTAACCTTTTTTATTACTAGTCTTCTGCATGCACTTCAGCATTGGTATGGAAGGCATTGAGGGAGAAAACAAAGATACTCCTCAATAGGATCCAGTACTGGGTGGATGCTGACAGGCAGTGAATTCCTGACACCACTGAAGCACAAAAACGAGTGGTGGCATAAGTCAGATTGTCTATATAACCTGTCTGTTACCTCTCTTTGGAAGATTCCACACCCTCCCTGGTGAACAAGTATGAACAGGAATAAAAAAAAATTAAAGCCGGGATTCCAAATAGCGGAGCAAAACCTCTCCCTTCAACACTGGCTCCCCACACTTACTGCCATCTTGGAATAGACTTAGCTCAGATGCCTGGTGTATTAGGCTGGTAGCATCATGGGGAAATGCATGACTTCTATCTATTTTTTTCTAACATAAAACTGAGAAAAAGTGTATTCAACTATAGAAAGCATCAGCTGATGTACTTTACTTGCCAATATTTACCTGGGTGAACGACTGGGACATGGAAGATGTGGCTCTCTCTGCATACAATTTGTTATGCCATACATTTACTATGTATCTCCAATACTTGAAATCAATGTTCTAGAAACATAAAATGCATAATTATATCAGCAGAGGGAGGGGGGTCCTTGTTTTTAGGCCCTCCAATACTAAAGCATCCTCCAGTGCTGTAGGACATATACCAATAGGCTGGCAGCACAGCAATAACTTGGATATTGGGTAATTAGCCAGATGGTCTACTCTGTTATAGATGGAGCTGGGGATGCATGGCGTTTCAAGAAAATAAGTATACCAGATACAGTAAATAAGCTGCAGATTGAGCTCTATGTGTACATTTTTACTAGACACCAACTAGCCAAGTTTGGGTTTGAATTCTAAACTTGAACATGGTTGGTCCATTCATTTCTTCTTGGAAATCCTTCTATCTACCATCTGAAGACAAAACCCACTTGCCAAAAAATGCCACCAAATGCACATAAAAATGTAAAGGAAATGTAAAACAAGATATACATTTTTTAATGACATACATTTATTAAGTTTCTCCAATACTTGGAATTAATGTATAAACATCCAATTCATTATCATATTCAGGAATACAACTAACATATACTTCCCTCTTTTTGTAAAGTCTTATTTTCAGTGAAAGCATGTGACTGACTGGGTATAACACGATCACAAAGAAATGTTACAATTGAGGAAAAACTGTTTACTCTTATTGGTCTTCAAAAAAGTACCAAGGTCAATTTAGGGCCAATTTAAGACTAAATTAGCAGTGAAAAAATCTGATTTACAGCTCTTATCCAAAAAAACAGAAACACTGGAACTGTACATGCAACTCAGTAAGTGCTATTGAAGCATTTGGTATAAAGAAAATTCTGTGTCTGGGGTCAGTATTGGATGTTTTTTTTTATATATAATGTAAGCTTTTGTGATAAGTTTACATGCGTACTTGCATAAAGGTATTTTTGGCCGGAGCTACAGTTGCAATAAAAACGTGAACCCTTTTGGAAAGATATGGATTCCTGCACAAATTGGTCATAAAATGTGATCTGATCTTCATCTAAGTCGCAACAATAGACAATCACAGTCTGCTTAAACTAATAACACACAAAGAATTAAATTTTACCATGTTTTTATTGAACACACTATGTGAACATTCACAGTGCAGGTGGAAAAAGTATGTGAACCCTTGGATTTAATAACCTCCTTTGGCAGCAATAACTTCAACCAAACATTTCCTGTAGTTGCAGATCAGACGTGCACAAAGGTCAGGAGTAATTATTGGCAATTCCTCTTTACAGAACTGTTTCAGTTCAGCAATATTCTTGGGATGTCTGGTGTGAATCGTTTTCTTGAGGTCATGTCACAGCATCTCAATCGGGTTGAGGTCAGGACTCTGACTGGGCCACTCCAGAAGGTGTATTTCCTTCTGTTTAAGCCATTCTGTTGTTGAATTACTTATATGCTTTGGGTCATTGTCCTGTTGCAACACCCATCTTCTGTTGAGCTTCAGCTGGTGGACAGATGGCCTTAAGTTCTCCTGCAAAATGTCTTGATAAACTTGGGAATTCATTTTTCCTCTGATGATAGCAGTTTATCCAGGACCTGACGCAGCAAAGCAGCCCCAAACAATGACGCCCCCACCACCATACTTCACAGTTGGGGTGAGGTTTTGATGTTGGTGTGCTGTGCCTCTTTCTCCACACATAGTGTTGTGTATTTCTTCCAAACAATTCAACTTTGGTTTCATCTGTCACCAGAATATTTTGCTAGTACTGCTGTGGAACATCCAGGTGCTCTTGTGCAAACTGTAAATGTGCAGCAATGTTTTTTTTGGACAGCACTGGATTCCTCTGTGGTATCCTCCCACAAAATCCATTCTTGTTTAGTGTTTTACGTATCCTAGATTCGCTAACAGGGATGTTAGCATATGCCAGAGACTTTTGTAAATCTTTAGCTGACACTCTAGGATTCTTCTTCACCTCATTGAGCAGTCTGCGCTGTGCTCTTGCAGTCATCTTTACAAGGACGGCCACTCCTAGGGAGAGTAGCAGCAGTGCTGAACTTTCTCCATTTATAGACAATTTGTCTTACCATGGACTGATGAACATCAAGGCTTTTAGAGATACTTTTATAACCCTTTCCAGCTTTATGCAAGTCAACAATTCTTAATCGTAGGTCTTCTGAGAGCTCTTTTATGCGAGGCATCATTCACATCAGGCAATGCTTCTTGTGAAAAGCAAACCCAGAACTGGTGTGTCTTTTTTATAGGGCAGCTGTAACCAACACCTCCAATCTCATCTCATTGATTGGACTCCAGTTGGCTGACACACCACTCCAATTAGCTCTTAGAGATGTCATTAGTCTAGGGGTTCACATTCTTTTTCCGCCTGCACTGTGAATGTTTACATGGTGTGTTCAATAAAAACATGGTAACATTTCATTCTTTGTGTGTTATTAGTTTAAGCAGACTGTGATTGTCTATTGTGACTTAGGTGAAGATCAGATCACATTTTATGACCAATTTGTGCAGAAATCCATATCATTCCAAAAGGGTTCACATACTTTTTATTGCAACTGTATGTCTGGATTTTGGCAAGGCAGGAAGTGACCAGTGTCCTGGCAAGATACAAAAGGTACGGTTGTTTTTTTTTTATTATTCTTTATTTAGCGAAAGAAAAGAGTTTACACAATTGTAGTCACAGTGGTAATGCAGCTCAGACATAAGAAAATAAATCACCGCTCCAGGTGAGACCTGTAGACGATCAAGGATAATTAGATTACCAAGGTGCTGGCGATGCAAATAGCAATGATGATGAAGAAAAGAGGGAAGGACGGCCGCACTTCAAGGATTTTCAAACGAAAAAAGTTGTCTTTATTGTAAATCCAAAAACATGTACAGTCACAGCAATCACAGAAAACAGGACAGCCGACGCGTTTCGCACTCGATCAGTGCTTAGTCATTAGCCATGACTAAGCACTGATCGAGTGCGAAAGGCGTCGGCTGTCCTGTTTTCTGTGATTGCTGTGACTGTACATGTTTTTGGATTTACTATAAAGACAACTTTTTTTGTTTGAAAATCCTTGGAGTGCGGCCGTCCTTCCCTCTTTTCTTCATCATCACTGCAGCTCAGACATCACTGTAGCTCACAACATAGTCAAAAATACAGCAACTGGGGGGGAAATTCGTAAGGCTAAGAACCTACAAAAATAGGATAAATTCAAAAGTCTATAAAAACCTTTTGGATGATGTCGAGGTAACCTTCCCAAGCTAAATTCCCAAGATTCCCAAGCTAAATATCAGAGCCCTAAGCCCCATGCCTTTTGACACGAATTTTTAATATACAGTAATTAATATGAGAGGACAAACAAAAGGTGGTAAAAGAAGAAGGAAAAAAAAAGGGGGGAGTCAGTCAGGGGGTAGGGAACCTGGACTAGCATGGAATAATTGGGTCAATAGTTATCGGCAATGCCATAGCGATCTACAACTAACATATACTTCCCTCTTTTTGTAAAGTCTTATTTTCAGTGAAAGCATGTGACTAACTGGGTATAACACAATCATAAAGAAATGTTACAATTGAGGAAAAACTGTTTACTCTTATCGGTCTTCAAAAAAGTACCAAGGTCAATTTAGGGCCAATTTAAGACTAAATTAGCAGTGAAAAAATCTGATTTACAGCTCTTATCCTAAAAAATCAGAAACAGTGGAACTGTACATGCAACTCAGTAAGTGCTATTGAAGCATTTGGTATAAAGAAAATTCTGTGTCTGGGGTCAGTATTGGATGTTTTTTTTTAATATACATGTAAGCTTTTGTGATAAGTTTACATGCGTACTTGCATAAAGGTAATCTTGGCCGGAAAGTAAAAAAAAATATATATATATATATTTTTTAACAAGGAATTATGTCTGGATTTTGGCAAGGCAGGAAGTGACCAGTGTCCTGGCAAGATACAAAAGTTACTGTTGTTTTTTATTTCTATTCTTTATTTAGCGAAAGACAAGAGTTTACACAATTGTAGTCACAGTGGTAATGCAACTCAAACATAGCTGAGGAGTCACAACATAGTCAAAAATACAGCAACTAGGGGGGAAAGTTGGTAAGGCCAAGAACCTACAAAAATAGGATAATTTCAAGTCTATAAAAACCTTTTGGATGATGTGGAGGTAACATTCCCAAGCTAAATTCCCAAGATTCCCAAGCTAAATATCTGCCAGAGACCTAAGCTCCATGCCTTTTGACAAGGATTTTTATATACGGTAATTAATATGAGAGGACAAACAAAAGGTGAGAAAAGAAGGGGGAAAAAAGGGAGGGAGTGAGTCAGGGGGTAGGGAACCTAGACCAGCATGGAATAATTGGGTCAATAGTTATCGGCCATGCCATAGCGATCTAGGTGGAACCCTATTGATCAATCAGCTCCTGATAAGCAGAAGAATAGAAAAAGATTGACCACGAGTACCACTTATCATGAACCTTCTACTCCCTTTTAGGCAGCCACAGAGAAATAGGAAAAGTGATGGGTTGTTTCCACAAGGCAGGAATGCAAGCTCATCCCAAAGCATCCCCCCAGCACACAGACAACACTGCCTGCAAGTACTAGCCCCCTTCCCTCCAAAATCACCACCCATCACATATCCAAACCCGTCCTGTTAGCCCTAGCTCTCTCCTCTCCTAAAGTGCCCCCCTTGCTAGCCCTAGCTCTCTCCTCTCCCAAAGTGCCCCCCTTTCTAGCTCTAGCTCTCTCCCCTCCCAAAGCACTACACAGCCTGTTTCTGACCCCCCAGCACTAGCCCTTTCCCCTCTCAAAGCGTCCCTCCAGCACACATCCAGCCTCCCCTGCAAGCACTAGCCCTCTCCCCTCCCGAAGCACCACCAAGCACATATCTGACTCCCCCCATCACTAGCCCTCTACACTACCATAGAGTCCCTCCAGCACATATCTAACTCCCCCACCCCCCTGCTAGCATTAGCCCTCTCCCTGGAAAATATCTGACCCCTGAATTTTGTGCATTAATTATTTCTGACCCCGTATTCCATGCAGAAGACTCACAATTCGGCCACACGCACTGTTCACCATGGCACGATACACGCGCTACATTACTGCTCTTTTTTTTTCGGGCCACCAAAAGTGTCCCATGTCTTTTACAATCATAGACAAAAAAATAACTAAAAAAGTGCCACCATTAAAGTGTTCGGGTTTGGCTTGAAGAAAAGGTGGCAACCCTACCCTCTGAGGACAGATATAACTTCACAAAAGCATTTCTAATGTTTAGTGTATGGCTTGGGGGGGCTGCAAGTCCATTAACCTCCCTCGCAGTATTCCCGAGTCAGGCGGCGTACACACGTACGAGAACCTCGACGGGCGGAACACATCGTTCCGCCCGTCGAGGCTCTCGGCCGGCCGTCGAAATCGGCGACCCGCCCGTCGGGAATGGCAACCAGCCATTCATTCAGGCGGGCCATCGAGCAAATAGAGAGCCTGCTCTCTATTCGCTCAACGGGATTCCCGACGGGCGGGGCGAGCCAGGAGCGTACACACGGCCGAGGTTCTCGCTGGAATGCAGCTCCCAGCGAGGTTCTCGCTGGTTTCTAGCGAGAACCTTGGTCGTGTGTACGCCGCCTCAGGCTCTGGATAAGATTCCAGTACCATTAGCGGTAACCCCGAGCCAGACTCGGAATTGCATTGCAGTATCCAGGCAGAGTTATTTACCTTCTACCCTGGATCCTGTGGTGTCTCCCGCTGTGTGTGCCTACCTGCTGTGTGTCTCCTCGCTTGATTCACACAGTGCCCGAGTGCCGCAGAGCTCCGTTCCCGACTATGTTACAAACTTTATCATACCCGGGATGTCTACTAGACTCTAGTTTGGACAGGTTTAAGTGTGTTATTCCTAAGAATTGCAGGCCTAAAATTAAAATGCCAAATTTCCATGCAAAACAATTGTACCGCTTTCAGCATAAAAAATCTGACATAATCATACCGCCAGGGAGGTTAACTGAACATCTTAAGCACGGTTCCATGGCAGGGTCTGACAATGCTCTCTGTCTTTCCTTCACAAAGCAAGCAGAAAGCCAGAACCACTTTAATGGCATTCTCTACGTTCAGTTAAATTGCGAACAGAGGAATAGAGGAATACGTCACTTAGCATTGCAGACACCAAATGTGCGACCAGCATGGCTCAGATAATAGTTTTATATGCTTTGTTTTTCATAGTGGAACTAAACTCTCTTATCCTTTACAGCCAAGGAAGCTGCCATCGTAGCCTCTGTCTGATCTGCAGTTGCCATGGTGCTGCACATGTGATTAGCTATGAAACCAGTCATTTGATAGCTTGACAGTTCAGTTGATAACTAACATAAGCACATTAGTAGCTGAGCTGTAACTGTTATCATTAATGGCATGCCTTGAATATAACTGTTTGGGAAAACAGTTAAATCAGTGGGTTCTGCTTCAACTCTTAAAGTAAACCACTAATCCTTTACCATTGTTTAACTATTAATCTACTCCATAAAAATAGATTAATCCTTAAATATGTGTTCTTATCTTTTTGTGCTCCAAGGGAGGTGTACCTGTTCTGCAATCTTGGCAATGAAAAACAAAGAAAGCACATTTGCATTTCTCCAAGTCATGGGGGCTCAATCCGTGGCCCTCCAGCTGTTGTGGATCTACAAATCCCATCATGCCTTTGCCTTTGGGAGTCAGGCTTGTAACACTCAGCGGCCTGCAATGCCTCATGGGACTTGTAGTTCTGCCACAGCTGGAGGGCCACAGGTTGAGCACCCATGCTCTAAATGATGCTAGACATAAACAGAAAACAGTAATTTCCTTCAATTCTCTAAAACAAGAACAGATTTTCACTTTAGTATTTTTATTTTCAGTACCCTTTTAGAGATGTGTTCAAGTAAAAGTGACTGTGGTAACTGAATAGTGAACGTTTCACATGTTGTATGCTTTTTCTTCCCACCACACTAGTTATAATGCAATAAAAGCATATACTAAGGATATAGATTTGCCCACATATCAAACAAAATTTGTGGATTGTAGGAAATCCTCACTCCTAATAAACAACAATTTAATGGCACTGTAAATAGACAAGTTAGGTAGTTATAATGTAAAATGCAGAAGATGCAATGATGTTAAAATAACGTGTTCATTGCTGCAGAAAAATATGATGTGGAAATTACCAACTTGACCGTTGATTAGGAGGAAGATGAGCTAATATGAAATGATTTCAAAAGAGGATGAAAGAGGAAAAGTGAACAAAGCCTGGTATCTAATGCATTCAGTAAACACGTGTGCATTATTCACCAGGAACTTGGTCACACGTGTGCATTATTCACCAGGAACTTGGTCTGGTCATGTGATGCTGCTGCACTAAAGTGTATAGTCACATCTATTGCTGTGTTATAAAAAAAGGGTAAAGTACCAACATGTGAATGACTAAGACAACTGACATTCACCAATTCAGTTGTTTATGTAGCAGTACAGTAACTATGGTTATGCGCACACATGTAAATTTACGATAAAGGCAGTTGTAGTGTATTAGAAATTGCAAATTATTTGCTTCAGAGCAGGTAATGGTTCCATTTACTATTCAAAACATTATTAAAGCCCATCTCCACGAATTCGAGAAAAAAAAATCTACCTTGCAGTAGGCCGTTGGCCATGGACTACCGCAATGCAAAGGGTAAATGTTCATTATGTCTAAAAGGTACACAAGCAAGTATATTTACTTCTCTTACCCCGCACTCTGTCATGCTCTGGCATTGTCCTATTTTCCCGAAAGTGTATTTTGTGCGTAAACTCGAGAAAGAGGAGCCGGACTGCAGGAGTTGGGAGTAGGCAGACCCTCCCCCCGGAGGCAATCGCCATCCTTCTCCATGCCCCTGGTGGCAATGGCGGGTGTGAAGGGGGGCCTCCCACTCACCCCGCCCTACCTGCTCCTCTTGGGAGCCCAACAGGGGCCCAACGGGACCCCAATGGGGCAGAGGGACTCCCCCTATGAGGGAGTGAGGGGGCCTAGCCCACCCAGCCAGCCCCGTAGGTCCTTCGCCTCTCTTTATTTTAAGAGACCGCATGGCCAAAGTGCATGTGTTTTTAAACCAATTTCGTGTGCGTGCAAGTGTGGTGGTTTTTTTTGTGGGGGGGGGGGTGGGCGTACTAAGCACAGGCGTACCTTGCATAGCACACCCACCGGGAGGCGGGCTGAGACCACCAAACTCAATTCACATGTAGCCGAGACCGGGATCCGAACCCTTGGCTGCAGAGGTGAATGGCTTGTCAGCGCAGTGCCAATCACGTTGAGCCACCACAGCTCCCTGGGAATTTTCCTTTTGCAGTGTTGGGTGTTGGAGGGGGGGCTCCCACTGTAAGGATAGACTTTTTTTATTCCTGAAGTTGGTCTTTACAGAAGTAAAAGCATCTACTTTACTTTCAGAAATTCCTACTTCTGTGTTGTTTCTTTTACAACCAAAAGTAAAAAACCTGACCAAATGCCCATTTTTTTAAAGCTGGCATACCAGGATATAGATACTTTTTTTCAAAAGTGTGATTTTTAGCCCTATAATATTTTCGAAAATGTCAACCATGTGTTGTACTGATCCTTATCCTTGCGTTAAGGCCTCATACAGCACCAACATTTTACGCAGTGCTTTACAATATAAATAGGGCGTGATCAAACCACAATCGGATTAAGCTGCTTGTGTTATAGAGGGCAGTTAAAGTAGTTGTAAAGGTTTGTTATCTTAATGCATTCTATGCAATAAGATAACAAACCTTTTGTATGTAGCAGGCCCTGCAGCACTCCCTAACACTTACCCTGAGCCCCTTCTCTCTACAGTGATGTCTACGATCTCCTTGGCCGTCCAGGACTTTCCTCCTGATTGGTTGGGGCACAGCCGCAGCGCCATTGGCTGCCACAGCTGTCAATCAAAGTCGGTTAGCCAATCAGGGGAGAGAGAGGGTGTGGCCAGGTCAGGGCTCCATGTCTGAATGGATACACAGAAGTCTGACTGCTGCTAGTCTATAGCGGCACTTGTCAGGAGGGAGGGGCCAGCAGCCCCAAAGAGGGACCCGAGAAGAAGAAGATCCGGGCTGCTTTATGCAAAACCAATTGCACAGAGGAGGTAAGTATAACATGTTTTTATTTTTTTTAAAAAGCAAGACTTTACAATCACTTTAAGACTTGGCAAGGGTTTAAACCCTGCAGCACCTCAAACTATTTTTGTATTTTGTTCTTCTTTAAAATTCATAACTGGGTCATCAGCATATTAACATTTCCAAACAACTAATTGTTCTATTACAATGAGGATATACCACTATATATTTCCTATAATACTATATATTTCCTATAATTTACATGAACCAAAATCAATTGATACACTGAGGAGGTATATTAAAAGGAAAAAATCTAACATTTTAAGGACAAGTGATCATCTTTGTCTCACCTACCGGAAAGATGCAATACAACCATTACAAGGCCAGATAAAGATGAGAGCATTCTTTGGAGAACTATGGAAAGCACATGCATGTTCCTCATCCTCTTCTTCATCACATGACAGAACCATCATCTCAGACAAGTGTACTCGGTGCTTTAATCTGAAACTAGTGCCAGACCTAAAAGACAGAGAGAGATACCATAAGCAATTCATTGTAATCTCAAACACAAAATAGAGGAAGAAAGTTAGACATCAACGCAAATCCTACAGTGTCATCATCCCAAATTGATCAGTATATATTTCACCCAAAAAGGGGGACTTTTAGGGCCCATTCACATGGGTGGTAGCCTTTTCCGCCCAACCTGAAAAGCAAGACGCATGGATTGCCTTTTAGAGGGCATGTGACAGGCAGATGAAAAGGGGATATGTTGCCTCTTTACCCCTTAAACCTGAAGGTAGGCAGGGCAGTTGCAGCGTGGCCCCATTCACTTGAATAGGCCATGTTCAACAACGCTACTATCCGCCGAATGCTACATGCTGTTTAATTTTTGCTGCGCAATTTGTGTAAAGCCCTGAGCAGCTGCACCTCTTTGTTCACCTGCTTTTACCTTATCCCGTCTACCTGTGTAATTGTGCCCTTACAGATAGCACCCAGGAATCAACATAGATTAAACATGTACAGTATATGTAAAAACGTTTCTAGGTTTATTAATTACAACACATATTAATATCCAACTTTGAGGCGGGATTCACACTTGAGCGGTGCGAATTTTAGCTCTCTTATCTCTGCAGAGAGAAAAGACAACTGTTCAGCCGTTTTAACTGCAGATTAGCTGCGAATTTGGAGACCTGGGAGAGGGGAGGGGGGGCTGAGCTGAGAGTAAATCCTGAAGAGAAATTAACACAATCAGCTGCGAACCCATAGAAGATAATGGGCCTGAATTCGCACCTGAGCCGCACCGCAGGGTCTAAAAGACGCACACGTTTTTATTGCAGTGCGAATGCATCACACATATGTGAACCAGCCTCATTGAAAACAATGTATTTAGAAATGTTCTGCGTATTGGATGCGGTTTAAACCACACTCAATTCGCATAGGTGTGAAAATAAAATATTTATTTTCACCTGAATGAAGTGATTGCATTAACTGATGCAAACAATTGAGACCAATATATTAGGTTCAATGGAATTATATGAAATGCAGCTTGCTACCTGTGTACTTACTACTGGGACACCCAGTATAGTATACTGTATATATATATATATATATATTTAAAGGCATACAATGCAATCAGTCAGTATACTGCAGCTAATAAGTAGTTCAGTCAACATCTAATTCCTGAACCACACAATTCCACAAGTCATATGTTTATTCTTTAAGAGGTTCAGCTAAAACTTTTATGCTATGAACAATAAATGCAAAATAAAATTAACGTATCATTTTCCAAGCACTACCATTTAAATATTTTTTTGCCTAAAAGATGTGTACAGATGAAGTTACTTCTACACCTTGGGGTTTATTTACTAAAGCTGGAGAGTGCAAAATCAGACACATTTCTGCATAGAAACCAGCTTCTAACCTCAGCTTGTTCAATTAAAAAGGAGTTACGACACCCCCAAGAAAAAAATTCAGTCAGCAGCTACAGTATGTTACTTTTATTATTAGGACACTGTCTTGGAATCCAGAGATGTCGGCATCCCAACCGATGTTCCCACCGGCTCTCTGGTGCTGCCACCGTCATTCGTAGTAAGAGAACTAGGCCTTTCGGCTTCACAGCTGGTTCTCTACTGCGCATGCATGAAGCACGCTGCTCTTTCTGAATGGCCCGATGGCGAGGGAAGGAGGATGGAGGCCGAACTTTCGAGTGATCGCACCGTGGTCTTGTGGTGTGAGCGCACCCCGAGGGTGGGTGCTGCACCTGCGACCCGCTGCGGGTAGGAGACTTGGGTAGAAGACCCGGACAAAAAGGCGCCTGCATCAGATATACCCTCTTTACCAGCATGCACAGCGAGGGAAACACTCCTCTGATTGGCTGCTGAGGAAAGGCGACTCTGTTCTGGAACCCCTCTGGCGCCATCTGCTGTCCAAGGATGGTAACATATCCTCGGCACAGAGAATGGGACCACAGGCAGCCCAGTCCGGAAACACAATTTTAGGGAATTAACATGGATGAGAGCAAGGTAACTCTCTCATCCCCCCACTAAATTAACAATAGTGCCCATAACTGACAGTAGGGGGCGCTACATACTTTTTGGATAGGATGTAAAATGCAGGCCCAGGGCTACCATAAGAAACCATGGAGCCTCACACAGCATACCTGACAGCCTCCCCCTTCCCACACAACATCTCCCTGCAAACTTTAAAGGGGAATTCCAGTTATGGATATTTTTTACATAGTTACCTCAGTCCAGCTTGGTCCAAGGTAACTATGTATATGCCATACCTAGCCGATGCCCCTGGAAACTGGAAGTCACAAAAATAGACACCGCTACTCCAGAGCTCTCCATTTGCTTCCAGATTGTACTTTCTGAATAAATGAAAAGCGTTCTGACTGGACGGCGTAAAGAGGTGGGGCGGCCCCTTCCCCATTTGTCTGGTTTCCCCTCATACACTGGAAAGGGCTGCTATAACCATATAGACTGGGAGCAACCCCAGCCACCTCTGTGCACACAGCCCAGTGGTCAACAACCAGACCCCTCACCCCTAAAAAAAACATTAACAAAAATAACAACAATACAGTCTTGGTAAAAGTTTTGTAGAAAGGATAACAAAAACTGTTCTATGAATAAATATTCCCAAATATTTAAATACACTGACCAAGATTTTGCAGGGAAGAATAGATGCGGGTCGTTAGTAAATTAAAGAGTTTATTAATCACCTCCTACAACTTTTCTCACTCGTAAGAGAACTTACTCATTTTTAAATAAAATGACAGTAATGTACAGTACAAATTTTTTATGATATCATAATCTTCTTATATTAAATGACAATCACTCTGATTTCCTTTTACGACTTTTGTCCCCCACGTACTTTCCACAATGTAATTGTGATACTCAGGCGTGACTAATCGGGGGAACAGTGGTCCTGGAGAGGACCACCCACAGGACACATATATATTGTAGGTGGAAAGTGTGAAAGTCAAACCTCAGCTGCAGAGTGAGGTGGGAGAAAGGCTGCTTACTTGACATTTCATTTCTCTGGTTCCTCAGTGGTGTTGTGGTTTACTAGTGTTAGGCATATTTATCAGTACTGGCCATCTTTAATAAAAATATTGCTGACTACGTACGCTTGACATACATAGAGCAATAAAGTTTTTCTTGGTGTGATGAAACAAGAATAAAGGGTATATTTGATAATCTCAGCACCACATCCCTAAAGTTGGAGATTGACAAAAAATGTGGGACGACCCAAGGGGTTTTTGCGATTCGGCACTGCGTCGCTTTAATAGACAATTGCGCGGTCGTGCGACGTGGCTCCCAAACAAAATTTGCGTCCTTTTCTTCCCACAAATAGAGCTTTCTTTTGGTAGTATTTGATCGCCTCTGCGATTTTTTTTTGCGCTATATTCAAAAATAGAGCAAAATTTTTGAAAAAAAAAACAATATTTTTTACTTTTTGTTATAAGAAAAATCAAATAAACTAAATTTTAGTCAAACATTTAGGCCAAAATGTATTTAGCCACATGTCTTTAGTAAAAAAAAAAATCGCAATAAAATAAAAAATTAGCTACCTAGCGGGAACAGCGACACTAAAACAGCGATCAGAAAAATGATCGCTGAGTGATGCTGGCAATAGGGAGTGAAAGGGTTAACTAGGGCGGTGATCAAGGGGTTAAAACTTTATTAGGGGGGTACGGGGGCTACCCAGGACCTAACACTAACTGACTGTCACACTGCCTGTCACACTGACACTAAATACAGTAATCATACATGTATGATTACTGCATTCAGTGACACTGTGACAGGGGGAGGGGGGGCGATCGGGGGGGGGTTAAATGTGCCTATATGTAGTGTGTGTCAGTGTAGTGTTAGTGCAGGACACAGGAGGAGGAAGTGACAGGGCGGGCGCGCGCATTGGCTGAGAGCGATCGTGAGGGGGCGGACAAAAACGAATAGCCGCCCCCTCTTGTCGGATCGCTCCTACAGCTGCGCGGACCGCCGCATGTCGATCGGACCCCCAAGGCACCAACGTATATATACGTTGATGTGCCTGTCGGTGCCATTCTGCCGACGTAAATGTACATGCGGCGGTCCTTAAGTGGTTAAGGTGCAAATCCTTTTACTTTTAGAAAAAGAGCATAATATACCAATATTATAAAAACATATCTTTATTATGCATTAGAAAACTGTAAAACTGTACTTGTAAGTCCTCATAAAAACATTAGATGCATATAGAAGTATACTGTACATAGTGACATCTACCCCATACGCCTTCCTAGTTAGATCCAATCCTAAATGTTACAATACAACCAATAGTAGTTTTATAAAGGTAATTAACATGATAATAGAAGGTGCAATGCCCAAAAGCGTTTCGCTGGTTGAGCTTTTTCAGGGGTTCACAAGGGGTACAGCTGATGAAAAGGAACACATGTGCGAAATTTCTATTTTTTTTTTTTTTTTTTCGTAATGTATTTGTAATTTCACACATGTTGTGTACCTTTTCATCAGCTGTACCCCTTGTGAACCCCTGAAGAAGCTCAACCAGTGAAACGTGTAAGAATGTTGGAAATAGCAGCTTTAGGAGCGAGCAAGGTAGCGTCTTGGCGGTATATCCTACCTTGCTTGCTTGATATGCCTTACGCATATTGATCATATCAACACTTAAAGGGTCACTAAAGGAAAACATTTTTTTAGCTAAATAGCTTCCTTTACCTTACTGCAGTAATGGTTTCATGTCCTCATTGTTCGTTTTTGCTTTGATGTTGCTGTAATTCCTCTCTGTTCTGGACACTTCCTGGTTGTCTGTTTCCTTATAACCACAGTACTGGGAGCTTTCTCACTGTGGTCACTAATCAAGGAGGTGTGATTACTGTGTGTCTAAAACACCTCAGCACCAATCCAGTTTCGTTTTACAAACCATCACTGCCCTCTATTGACTTTCTGGCTCTGTACATCAGAGAGACAAGAAACAACAGCAAAAAGGAAACTAGAACTGTAGGTACTGTGAGGAATTAACTTGGTAGCGGGGGTGTGTGACCCCCTGGATGGGTTCACTACACACTGAACTTTACAGTGAGGCAGTCGAAGACGGTTGAAAACAAAGAGTTCGGTTTATTCTTCCATATTGCTGGAAACAAGTGCAAGCATCCAAACAGTATAAACAAAACAAAACATAAAATAAACCCTTGCCACTTGGGGCATCTATCTTCACAACACAGGAACCTACCTATGGAGTCTGGCACAGCCTACTGCTGGGCAGACACTGCTGGTCAGACAGCAGAAAAATAATAGTCTTTTTGATTTTTATCA
Organism: Rana kukunoris; assembly: GCA_029574335.1. Taxonomy (NCBI): domain Eukaryota; kingdom Metazoa; phylum Chordata; class Amphibia; order Anura; family Ranidae; genus Rana; species Rana kukunoris. Next base: position 357,312,992 of record CM056052.1, read on the forward strand.
CACAGAAAAATCAACAACCACCTCACCTCTTCAGAAGACTTTCTGACTGCTCTCCTTAACTCAAAAAGCCTCAGGATGCAGCAATCAGTAGTCATCCTTTTGGATGACTTACAGAGGCCTTAATTACCTCATTCTAAACAGCTGAAGTTTTCCAACGCCCTTAACCAAGCCCTAAACCTTTCTGGCTATTTCTGCAGCCGACACCTGGTAGTAATTGGTGTATTGTCTAAACAAGGCAGAAATGTATCTCCCGTCTGTGACAACACCCACAGATTTACCTGACTTCCTGTCACATACCCCCCCCCTCTATTTTCAACCCTAGGGTTGGGACACAAGTTACCAGGCACGCATGCACTCGGGACAAACCATCTGCATTCCCCATTTTAACACCGGGGCGATGCAATACGACAAAACTAAATTCCTGAAGGGCCAGGAACCACCTATTTATTCTCCTATTGGTCTCCTTGTTCTGTGCCATCCACTTCAATGGGGCATGATCCGTCACCAGTTCAATCTGTCTACCCACGAGGTAGTACCAGAGAGAATCCAAAGCCCATTTTACTGCCAAACACTCTTTCTCAATGGTGGCATAATTCTCCTCATGGGCCTTCAACTTTCAGCTAAGGTACATAACAGGGTGTTCCTCCCCGTTGATAACCTGGGACCTGGGCTCCTAACCCCATATTTGACGCGTCTGTCTGAACCACAAAGTCCCGTGAAAAATCAGGCGATTTTAAAACTGGCTGACTACATAAGGCCTCTTTTAAAGCCTGAAAAGCTGCTTCTGCTTCAGGAGTCCATTTGGTCATGACAGACTCCTTCCCTTTGGTCAAATTGGTCAGGGGAGCAGCCTGTGAGGCAAAATGGGGGATAAAGTGGCGATAATATCCCGCAAAAAATACACGAACCTGTTTCTTGTTGGTGGGACGTGGCCAATCCCTAGATACTTCACCTCTTCTAGCCCAGGGGTACATTTTTTTGGATTGGCTGTAAACCCGGATTTCCAGATGGAATCCAACACAGCCTGAACTTATAGCAAGTGTGATTCCCAATCCTCACTGTGGATGACAACGTCATCGAGGTATGCAGCAGCATAGGCACGATGAGGCCAAAGGGTCTTATCCATGGTGCGTTGAAATGTGGCGGGAGCATTCTGTAACCCAAAAGGCATCCTCCGATATTGGAAAGATCCGTCTGGAGTTACAAATGCTGTTTTTTCCCTGGCCTACTCCGAGAGAGGAATTTGCCAATAACCCTTGGTCTGGTCTAACGTCGTCATGTACCGGGCCGTGCCTAGGTGATCAGTTCATCTATGCGGGGCATAGTATAGGTGTCAAACTTAGTGATTTTATTCAGGCGGCGAAAGTCATTACAAAACCGCCAACTTTCATCTGGTTTGGGCACTAAGACAATGGGACTGTACCAATCACTCTTTGACTCTTCTATCACCCCCAGCTCAAGCATTTTTTTTTACTTCCTGGCGAATTTCTTCTCGCCGGGCTTCTGGAATTCTATAAGGCTTCAACTTGACCTTCTCCCCTGGTGTGGTGATAATGTCATGTTCAACCCCGGAGACCCAACCTGGCAAATCTGAAAACGTCTCCCTATTACGAAGCACAAATTCTTTAGCCTCCTGTCGCTGAGTTTTGGACAGAGTCTCCACTATCCTAACTTCATGGATCGCCACGTTAAATGGAGCAGAAAATCGGGTAGTCTCAGCGACCAAGGACTCTCTATCCTTCCATGGTTTTAACAAGTTCACGTGATATATCTGCTCAGGTTTTCGTCTTCCCGGTTGGGTAATTTTATAATTCACCACCCCCATTTTCACCAACACTTCATAAGGACCCTGCCATTTGGCTAGGAATTTACTTTCGACCGTGGGGACCAACACCAACACCCTATCACCAGGTGCAAAGGAACAGACCTGGGCCCCACGATTGTAAATCCTCTGTTGAGCCAACTGGGCTTGGGCTAAATGTGCCTTCACAATCGGCATCACTTGGGCAATTCTATCTTGCATTTGTGCCACATGTTCAATCACACTTTGATGAGGGGAACTCTCACTTTCCCACGTTTCCCTGGCAATGTCCAGCAGGCCCTGGGGGTGCCTCCCATACAGTAGCTCAAATGGAGAGAACCCTGTGGACGATTGGGGAACCTCTCTTATGGCAAACATCAGATAAGGGAGCACATAATCCCAATTCTTTCCGTCTTTATCCAACACCTTCCTCAACATTTGTTTTAAAGTTTTATCAAATCTTTTCACTAACCCGTCTGTTTGAGGGTGATATACTGATGTACGTAATTGGGTCACTTTCAGGAGTTTACAAAGTTCTCTGGTCACCCTAGACATAAACTGGGTGCCCTGATCAGTTAGGACTTCCTTAGGAAGACCCAGACGGCTGAAAACCTGAAATAACTTTTTGGCAATGGTTTTAGCAGAGGTGTTTCGGAGAGGAATTGCTTCTGGGTAACGGGTGGCATAGGTTTCAAAGGAAACTGTAGTCACTGGATATTCTCGAGTGTCCCCATGTACACAAATTACAGACATTTTCTTAGGATGTAATTTTTTTCCCACCACTAGATCACTTGTCATTAAGGTGACCAGGCTACATGAATCCAACAATACCACAACATCTTTATCATCTAAGCACATTCTACATAAAGGTTTCTCATTCCCCTTTCCTGCAGTGCATGTGGTTGTAAAGAAGGACTGTCGTCTCTCTGTCAGAAAGTCACACTGCATGGGTTCTTCACCCACTGGGCAAACGGCTGCTACATGTCCCTCTTCCCGGCAACGGAAACAAATCAACCTTCTGGTCCTCTCCTGTGGGATGGGTCTTCCAGGCCGCTCTCACCAAACATTAGCAGTAGTCCCGATAACACCTCTAGTTGCTCTTTGGTCCCTCTCTCCACCCCCATCCCTTGGTGCAGTCTTAGGCCTCGTACACACCAGTAAATCTATCTGTTCAAATCGGTCGGACCGACCGATTTGAACAGATCTGTCTGCTGGCATTTTGGTTTGCTCGCGTGTACACACGAGCAAACCAAAATCCCCGCCAGCAGACAGTGCGCTGACGTGTCGGTGACGTGTGTCGGTGACGTTGACGCCGCCACGTCACCGCACCAGGAAGTAAAACACTTCCGCGCATGCGTCGAAATCATTCGGCGCGTGTGCGTGAAGACATGTCTGCTGGTTAGCATACTAACCAGCAGACATGTCGGGCGGACGGGTTCCCAGCCGACAGATTTCAAAGCATGCTTTGAAATCTGTCGGGTGGCCAAATCCGTCGGCTTGCCCGTACACACGGTCGAATCTGTGTGCTGGGACGGTCGGGCCGACCGTTTCCAGCAGACAGATTTGATCGTGTGTACGAGGCCTCACCTATAGGTGGTGATGGTCTGGTCTTGGGGTGAAAAGTCTGTGCGTCTCTGGGTGAAGAGGACAAATTCTCTGTTGCTAGCTTTCAACCAGTTCTATAAATTTGTCTGCGGTTTCCGGACCACCATGGCTCACCCACTTCTGCAGGGTGTTAGGAAGAGACCGAAGAAATTTGTCCATGACTACTCGCTCCAAAATTTTTGGTCCGGACAGAGTTTCTGGCTGCAGCCATTTCCTAGCCAAATGAATGAGGTCATACATCTGCGACCGAGGTGGCTTCCTCAGCTGATAACTCCAATTGTGGACCCGCTGAGCACGGACATCCAGGGTTACACCAAAACGTGCTAATATTTCCTCTTTTAACCGATCATAGTTTTTTGCATCTGCAAACTCCAAATCAAAATATGCCTTTTGGGCTTCTCCAGATAATAGGGGGGGCCACTAGTCCAGCCCACTGTTCTTTAGGCCAACTCTCTTTTTCTCAAACGTGGTCAGAAACATCTCAGAGTCATCATCTGCAGTCATCTTTGGTAATAAGTGGCTTACCCGAAAAGTTGATATGTTACCGGCCTGACTCCCAGCCTCGGTCTGCTGTCTCTGAAGCTGTTTCACAATGGCCTCCATTTGCTGCTGGTGTCTCTGTTCCAAGCCTGCAATGCTCTCTCGGTGAGCTGCATTTGCTATAGCCAGCTGTTTTAGTATCTCCTCCATTTTGGGTTTACTTTAACTGCCCGCGGCACTCCACCATGTGTGAGGAATTAGCTTGGTAGCGGGGGTGTGTGACCCCCTGGATGGGTTCACTACACACTGAACGTTACAGAGAGGCAGCCGAAGATGGTTGAAAACAAAGAGTTCAGTTTATTCTTCCATATTGCTGGAAACAAGTGCAAGCATCCAAACAGCATAAACAAAACAAAACATAAAACAAACCCTTGCCACTTGGGGCATCTATCTTCACAACACAGGAACCTACCTATGGAGTCTGGCACAGCCTACTGCTGGGCAGACACTGCTGGTCAGACAGCAGAAAAATAATACTCTTTGACTTTTATCACACAGAAAAATCAACAACCACCTCACCTCTTCAGAAGACTTTCTGACTGCTCTCCTTAACTCAAAAAGCCTCAGGATGCAGCAATCAGTAGTCATTCTTTGAATGACTTATATAGGCCTTAATTACCTCATTTTGAACAGCTGAAGTTTTCCAATGCCCTAAACCTTTCTGGCTATTTCTGCAGCCGACACCTGGTAGTAATTGGTGTATTGTCTAAACAAGGCAGAAATGTATCTCCCGTCTGTGACAACACCCACAGATTTACCTGACTTCCTGTCACAGTACATTATATGATTGATTTTTATCTATTTTTGATCATTTTAAAAGGAATCAGTTAACTATTATGTCTCTATACCCTGTAAACAGTCATTTCAGCCCATTTTTTTTCCTTTACAACTCCTTTAAGGCACAGCATCAAAAAAGGGGATAAGTGATAAGGCCAAATGATAGTTGGTCTCATCTCTTCCATAAAAAAACACAAGGCATCCCCAAGATCCTCTGCAGGTCTTCACCTTGTAGCAGAAGGATGCAAGTCAGAGATTGTGGACACAGACAGTGATAGCCTGGTCTGTGATGGCCCGGTCAGTGATGGCTGTGTCTACAATAGCATTGTGGGGCCTGAGATAGAAGGAACTTCCTTGTGCAAAGTGACCTGGCTGCTCTGTAATGGCATGCTGGACCCCAATGCCGCATACACACGATCACTTTTTGTGATGAAAAACTACGTTTTCAAAAACGTCATTTAAAATGATCGTGTGTGGGCAAAACATTGTTTTATGTCTTCAAAAAAATGACCAAAAAAAAAAATTCGAACATGCTTGAATTTTTTGTGTCGTTTTTCAAAATGTCATTTTTTGTGTCATAAAAAGTGATCGTGTGTGGGCAAAACGATGTTGAAAACGACGTTTTTAAACCCGCGCATGCTCAGAAGCAAGTTATGAGACTGAGCTTCAATGGAACAGAGTGCCGTCGAACGTGGTGTACGTCACCACGCTTTGCTAGAGCATTTTGGAAAAACAATGGTGTGTATGCAATGTCGTTTTGGAAAATGAAGTTTGAAAAACGTTGTTTTGTTTCGTCACATAAAACGTTGTTTTTTTTCATCACAAAAAGTGATCGTGTGTACGCGGCATAAGGCTTGCACCACTTCTTCACTGAACTCCTTCTCTAGCTCAGGCTGGATTCACACTTGTGTGGTGCAAATTCCAGCTCTGTTATCTCTGCAAAAAGATAAGAGAGCTGTTCAGCAGATCATCTCCGTTTTAGCTGTGAATTAGGAGACCTGGGAGTGGGGAGGGGGAAGTGAAGAGAATGACAGAAATCCTGATGAGTACTGACCACATCTGTGAATCAGATGCCTGTCCATAGAAGATAATGGGCCTGAATTCACACCTGAGCCGCATCGCAATGCCTAGAAAACGCACACGTTTTTTCGGCAATGTCCAGTGCGAATGCATCGCACATATGTGAACCAGCCTCACTGAAAACAATGTATTTAAAAATGTTCTGTGAATTGGATGCGGTTTAAGACACACTCAATACGCATAGGTGCGAACCCGGCCTCAGTGTGTGCCACATCATCCAGATTACTTTGTTAGTTAACATGTTATAGAAAACTTGTCATCTGGACAAAACAATACAAAACTAGGTCAACTTGTTGCCAAAGCTCATGAATAGGGGAAAGTGTCAAAGACAAAATGGCCAAGTATTTTCTTTCCCTTGCTGGCAAGATTGCCTGACAGGAACACTATGTCTAGCACTAAGATATATAATGTAATATGTGTAGTACCATTTTCTTAACTTACATATTGTTGTTTTTGGCTGTTCCTATTTTTATTTAAATAATTCTGTTTTTGTGTTGGGTCTTATACTGGCGTCCACATATTGTGTATTTTTACCTTGCTCAGTAAATTATATTATGTTCTGAATAATTAATTTTCTGGGTGGGAGGTTGATAACCTTCACATCATTTTTAAGCAGTCTATCATTTTTTTTGTCTCTAATAAACTAAAAAAAATCGAATTATGACATTTTTGTAAAGGAGGGATGATGTTTCTTGTATTCTATATGCTACAGCATAATAGAAATGGGAAAAAAGTTACTTGCAAAGGGTGGGGCCCACATTTCTTTAGGCGTGCCACCACAATTTTGCAGAAATACTTGAGCCATTGTGATACATGTAGGGGAGGGGTCCACACCACTGCTGACCTTCATTTTCTGTTTTGGCACATTTTATAACTGGGTTACATTTTTTAAAACATTTTGGCCATCCAGATAAAAACGCCTACTGTGCATAAACTTTTGGTAATATAGCAATCAACTCACCGGTGGCTTCTTTTCTGAAGAATTCCTTTTGTTCCTCATCAGGATGCATTTGTGCATCCTGATGAGGAAGGGTCATACAGCTCTGGGTGCTCCTGTATCATTGTAATAAATGTTTTAATATCCACCCATGCCTTGGCTACCATTATGGTGTTAATAGTGTGCAATGATCTCTACACACCACATGTAAAACCAGAAAGTAGAATGGGAAAGCGCAAGTCTTAAAAAGGAGCCAAATATGATTATTTTTTTTCAGAGAGTTGCGTTTATGTCCATTGTAATTATGTGTTTGTGTTTTGAAAAAATGCAGCTTTGCTGTACCTTTTTTTCACTGCACTCCATCGCAGTGGTGTGAACTATGCCCATGCCTATAGGATAATATTGATTTTAGACTGTAAATGCAGTTGAAATGCATTCAAAAGTGTATCTCACTGGACCTGGTGTGCATAAGCCCAAACTGAACATCTATAAGGCCTCGTACACACGATCGGACATATCCGATGAAAACGCTCCGCGGACCATTTCCATCGGATATGTCCGATCTGGAGTTTGATCCGATGGCGTGTACACACCATCGGATCAAATTCCCCGCCGGCGGACGGCGCGGTGACGTGTCGGTGACGCGGCGGTGACGTTGACGCCGCCACGTCACCGCTACGTCACGCACCAGGAAGTAAAACACTTCCGCGCATGCCCCGAATCCATTCGGCGGCGGCGGTGCGGGACGACATGTCTGCTGGTAAGTGTACTAACCAGCAGACATGTCGGGCGGACAGATTCCCACCGGATAGATTTCAAAGCATGCTTTGAAATCTGTCGGGTGGACAAATCTGTCCGCTAGCCCATACACACGAGCAGAGATGTCTGCTGAAACGGTCCATCGGACCGTTTTCAGCGGACATATCCCCTCGTGTGTACGAGGCCTTACAGTTTTTCTCTATTGTTTTGGCTCATTTCTTGAAACCGAAATTACATTCTCAAAACTCTAAGATCATTTGGCAAAACAGTCTTACAGTTCAGCACAACACTATTACTCACTTGCAAAAGCTCATATCTTTCCCAAAACTGTTCACTCATGCTTCAAAACCATATTCCTTTCCCCAGGGCTTTTTTTCTGGGGGAACTTGGTGGAACTCAGTTCCACCACCTTTGGCTCAGACCCTTTGGTGCCCGCTCACCACAATCACTTGTGAACACAGAAGTCTGGTTTCTGTGTTTACAAGTGACTGCTTTGTAACCCCCTGAACTCTGCACACTGTATGTAATGCAATTCTGGTATTTAATGTCCCTTTAAGACCCTTCTACTGTTTGTGAAATCTGAACGGGTCGTGGTTGAGTTCCTGCACCTATTTTTTGAGAAAAAAAGCTCTGCCTTTCCCATATAAAGAGTCAGTGCCTCCAAAATGGCAAAGATTCTTCTCAATTGCTTTGGCTCATTTCTTGAAACAGACCAGACAGACATTCTCAGCTCTCTTGGTGCTTTTGCCAAAATAACCTGGATGGTCGGCACAACACCATGGTTCACCTTCAAAAGTTCATATCTTTCCCAAAACACTTCACTCATATGTCAAAACTAAATTTCTTTCTCATTCAAATAGTCAGTGCCCCCAAAATGCATCATCCCTTTGGCATTGTGTAAGCACTGCAAGTCAAAATGTTTAGATGTTTTATCTCTATGGCAGAGGACCATTGAAATATCCCTCATGTCCACCTTTCAGTCTTAGCCCAGTCCTTCATTGCCAATGGTTACTGTACAGTTTTTGTCTAGCTAACTGAATACAATTGTGTATAAAACTGGAAAATAAGAAAAGTTTTAGGGTAAGAGTAGCCTCCAAGGTTTGACATCACACATTGCACTCATACTGCCAAGGAAAAATTACTTTACAGTATTGTAACCATTATCATTCACACACAAAGTAACTTCCATACATGAGACTAAAAAGAAAATGTATACAGCATAATATAAGGAAATATAAACACACAAACAAAAAACAAGGACAATTACTGTAAATTTAGCCTACAATGCTGTAAATAAAGCTTGAGTTTCACAACTACTGTAAGGCCCCTTTCACACGCGGCGGATCAGTAATGATCCGCCCCGTGAACCTCCACTTGCTCAGTGGGGATCGCTCCATTGATCCCCGCTAAGCCGGCGGATGACAGGGAGGTCCTCGCACACTGTACAGGGACTGCCCTGCCAGCTATCCGCTCTCTCCTATGGGGGGATCGGATGAACACGGACCGTCTGTCCGTGTTCATCCAATCCGCCAGACGGATGGAAAAGTAGGTTTTTCCTCCGTCACACTTTGGCGGACCGGAGCGGGTCTGATGTCAGTGGGCATGTCACCCCTGACATCCGCAGCTCCATAGAGGAGCACAGAGTGCCCATTCAGGTCTGCCTAAAAAACTGGCAGGCGGACCTGAACAGGCCACCCGTGTGAAAGAGCCCTAACATCTCTTCACTGGTCGCTGTCCTCACCCTCCCTCTCCTGGGTACTGTCCTCACCCTCCTGCCCATCCACACGCTGCTGACTGTCTGGCCACAGATTCCCATCAACATTGCAGCGTATATCCTCCCTTGCGATGCAATGAGGGAAGAAACAAGGGAGATGTCACAACCATCGCCTACACTGATCTCCTGTAATATTCTCACAGGCAGCGTCTATTGCATGGAACGGGGACCTCTGATCTTGAGCCTGATGCTCATACACTCTCCACCTCTCGGAAAGGAGAGTAAGGTGGTAAGAACACAATATCCATCCTTGGATGAGCAGTGAACCAGGCCCTGATAAGCGGGCCACGATGGAAATTCACATTTTTCCATACAATTATATATTGTGGTAGATGAGGCCCTATGAGACCTCTCTCATTTTCTGGGATCAAATCCAAATGAAAGTGGTCCAAGAAGATGAGGAGCTTCTGTGTTTTGTATGGGCCAAGACTGGGCATGTGAGTGGCCACACCATTCTCAGAAATAGCAGCACACATAGTTATATTGCCCCCTCGCTGACCTGGGACATCCACCATGGCCCAGTGGCCAATAAAATTACTGCCACGTCTTTGGCCCTTGGCCAGGTTGAAGCCAGCCTCATCCCCATACAATACAGTTACAGACAGCTACATAGGAATGTTCTATGTTCTGCACAAGTGCAATATACTACTGGCCACTATTCCAGTGGATCCAAACCTGGGGTACATGTACCCTTTGCAGAGGTACTACAGGGGGTATTTGACAGAAAGGGGAGGGGAAAAATTATGAAATTACTGAAATGTTACAGTAACATTATTAGATAGATTTCCATGGGAGGCACTACTGTAATTGCAGCTCTTTTACTTACTGTATTGTAGGTTATATTCTTCAAAATAAGGATTATAATGATAATTGCATCATACAGTAAGCTGCAGTTTTTACTGTAATACTGGAATACTACTGTAAACTGTATCATCAATATTGTAGAAAATAAACTATTCCATACTATTCCATAGTTTATTTTCTACAATATTTTTCTTGTCATGGTTAGTATCATACGTAACATCCCACTGAAGTAAGATACTGTAATACTGTAGGCCTATCACACACACACACTAAATGAATACGCAAATGAGTAAATAAACATATTTGTTGCTCTATGCACAGTGTCCTGTCCTATACATTATATAATTCCATCATTGATTGTGAGGGCATGGTTGATGACATGGTCTATAATTGTCGCCCAAATTTCATTAGGGACAGCATGGTGTCTTCGTGCTCCTCAGCTTCTTCCCCCTATTCCACCATCACGCACCCTTACTCCTCCTCCTCTTCCTCGGGCAGGCAGTTGCCCGTGTTCATCTACTTGGCCAGGTGCCTCCATGTTCAGACATTGTACTGGTCCTGCATGGTCAATCTCTATATATACATGTTTGGCAGCATTCACAATACAGTAATGGACATACTGTTTGATTGGTCATCTGAGACCAACTCCTCCTTCTTTCAAGTTCTAGTTTTACCTGACTGTCAATTGCTGTAATGATTTTATCAAATGTTCCAAGAGATTCATATATGGTATTCATGGTATTGTGTTCCTGAATAATTTCGACAATTGAACAGACTATTGTGCATGTGATGACTTAAACAATGAAATGACGCTGACACGTTTTGGAGAGAACGACCATTTAGACTGAGAAATGACAATCAGTTTTGATCAACATGATCTATTCAATTGGAAATTGTGCTAAATGTAGGTTACTTGTACTAAATCATTTGAGAAATGTACTGAGACATTGAGACATGTACTGAGACATTTGCAATTTGATGAAATGAATGAGAAATGCCATTCAGTTGTGAACAATTGCCAAGTGGTTTGGAGATTTGTCCATGTTGTTTTGAGAATGTCATTTCTGTTTCAAGAAATGAGCCAAACCAATAGAGAAAAACTGTAATAAATTTCCCTTTGATCATTGTATTGTCTGTGTGACAATTATTGGTGCTTATTTAAGGTAATTATTTATGTATACACTTTAATATGTTGCTTTATTATCTTATTGTTACTCTTGGTTTATAGGTAGGTGTGTTTGTGTGGGATGGTATGGGGGTTGACAAAACTTTGTAGGAATCCAGTTATTCAACTCAAAAGCTCTACAACAAGACAGTTTTGCAAACATACTTGACTTCACGCTCACTACACCTTGAAGGAGAATGGTCCAGCCAATCCAATCAGGTGGACTACCAGTACAATGCATTCTGCTGTGTTTGCACTCACACATACAGTAGTCAGTTGTATGCAGGTCTGGGACAAAGGGTGGGCAGTAAGGGTGGCTGTCCTGGGCACAATTGTTTACTGCAGGGATGGGGGTGTCCTGACCCTAACCCTAAGTGACTGGGGGGTGCAATTTGGCATCATTGTCCCGGGCGCTGGATGACCTTGTCCCAGCACTGGTTGCATGGTCCACCTTACCTTCTTTCATACACTAAAATGCCCAGAGGTCAAAACTTTGACATTATCTGAACAGGTCCCAGAAGACAACGGGGACCATTCAGACCGCGCAGCCACAAGGCTTCACTTCATGATTCCATTACCGAAGATGGCGGCAGCAGCATCCGAGAGCCGAGAAGTAGCTCGGCTTTGGGTGCCGACATCGTGGACAGGTGTCCTTATTTTAAAAGTCAGCAGCTGCAGTATTTGTAGCTGCTGACTTTAAAAAAAAAAAAAAAAAACGGCGGATCTCCGCTTTAAACTTTACTCTATGGGAAGTATGGGCATCTAAATTCACTCTCTGGGAAGTATGAGCATTTTCTTCTATTTGCAAGTATACGTAGAGTATGTACAGCTTTACTGTTGCCTGTGGACCAGTGGGTATTTGTAATAGTCGAAATCTTGGCTCATTAACTGTTATAAAAGTGCAAACTTTTCTGTAAGGCCGCGTACACACGATGAGACATGTCCGCTCAAACATGTCCGACAGACCGTTTCCAGCGGACATGCCTCATGTCGGACGGACGGGTTTCCAGCAGACAAGTTTTAAAGCATGCTTTAAAACTTGTCTGCTGGAAAAACTTGTCTGCTAGCCCGTACACACGGTCGGATATGTCCGCTGAAACTGGTCTGTGGACCAGTTTCAGCAGACAAGTTTGATCAGGTGTACGCGGCCTTACAGTTTGCTATTTTCCCTTATATGTATTGTCTCTAAGACCCCTTTCACACTGGGTCAGTTTTCAGGCGTTATAACGCTAAAAATAGCGCCTGCAAACCGTCCTGAAAAACCTGCTGCTGTCTCTCCAGTGTGAAAGCCCAGAGGGCTTTCATACTGGAGCGGTGCACTAGCAGGATGGTAAAAAAAAAGTCCTGCTAGCAGCATCTTTGGTGCAGTGAAGGAGCAGTGTGTATACCACTACTCCACCACTCCTGCCCATAGAAATCAATGGGGCACTGCGGCTATACCAACAGCAAAGCGCCTCTGCAGAGGCGCTTTATGGTGGTTTTTAACCCTTTCTCGGACGCTAGCGAGGCAAATAGCGCCGCAAATCCGACGATAAAGCGCCGCTAAAAATAGTGGCACTTTACCACCGCCGCCACCCCCGCCCCAGTGTGAAAGGGGCCTTACGTGTAATAATTGTATAAAACAAATCTAAAGGCTTGGTTAATTAACAAGGTTACACCCTGTCAGCAGGCCAGAGAGAGAACCTACTTTTACAGTAACACTGATCCTACACCACAACACACATGTAACATAATAACACAATACAAAGGTACCCTTGGACAGCACTATGATAACAATGTAAAAGTGGAGACTAAACTTTTTATGTATGACCATGTCTGCATATGTAAAGCTCCCCTACAGCTACTGTATCTTCTGTATTCTGGATTGCATATCAGATGTGTTGAGTTACAAAGTGATATTCTGTGTAGATGGCTTTCTGTGTAGTTTCACTTTCCAACTAGCAGAGGATATTCCCCTAAATAGCCATTACGAAATAAAACAGTTATGAAGCAGAACTTTCATTTCTTTTGCAACATAAAATACTTTTTTCTTCTTTGTTACCTCTCATCTATGGATTTTTATCATGATTCTATCATAATTCTAGGGTAATCTTTGTGATAGATAGATAGATAGATAGATAGATAGATAGATAGATAGATAGATAGATAGATAGATAGATAGATAGATAGATAGATAGATAGATAGATAGATAGATAGATAGATAGATAGATAGATAGATAGATGGAAAGATACTGTAGATAGAAGGATAGATAGATAGAAGGATATATAGATAGATAGATAGATAGATAGATAGATAGATAGATAGATAGATAGATAGATAGATAGATAGATAGATAGATAGATAGATAGATAGATAGATAGATAGATAGATAGATAGATAGATAGATAGATAGATAGATAGATAGATAGATAGATAGATAGATAGATAGATAGATAGATAGATAGAAGGATAGATAGAAGGATAGATAGATAGATAGATAGATAGATAGATAGATAGATAGATAGATAGATAGATAGATAGATAGATAGATAGATAGATAGATAGATAGATGGAAAGATACTGTAGATAGAAGGATAGATAGATAGAAGGATAGATAGATAGATAGATAGATAGATAGATAGATAGATAGATAGATAGATAGATAGATAGATAGATAGATAGATAGATAGATAGATAGATAGATAGATAGATAGATAGATAGATAGATAGATAGATAGATAGATAGATAGATAGATAGATAGATAGATAGATAGATAGATAGATAGATAGATAGATAGATAGATAGATAGATAGATAGAGGGCTTTTTTCTCAGAAAATAGGTGCGGGAACTCAAACAGAGAGTCTGAGCCAGAGGTTTTGAAACTGAGTTCCACCAAGTTCCAGATGGAAAAAAGCCCTGGATAGATAGATAGATAGATAGATAGATAGATAGATAGATAGATAGATAGATAGATAGATAGATAGATACTTTGTTTTAAAGTAAACATTCAGTATGGTGTACCTAATGTATTGATTGTGGGAGATTTCAACTTGGTGCCTGACCAGTGCCTATACAGACTTCATACCTCTACCGCATGCGCTTCCGGCCTCTCTTAGTGGGCGACCACTTACACACTTGAGAACATGTGGTGGCATTTGCACCCCTCTGATAGAGAATTTAACTTCCATTCAGCAACATATCGCTCCTTTTCCCACATTGACCTAGCTTATGCCTCTTCCTCTGTGTTGCAGTGGGTACAGCTGGCTAGAGGCATCTCAGCTCATGTCCCACTTTTGCTGTCCCTGCGGTCAGGTGATTCTGGGAATTCCGGACTCTGGAGCCTGTCTGGATACTGTCTCTCAGATCCTAAAGTTCAGGATCCCTGAAGCATTATGTGGATTTTTTTAGGGAGCAGACTGTTGGCCCCCTTAATGGTTTGGGATACTTTTAAGGTCTGGCCCCAGGGGGAATATATTTCCTGTATTCCTGCAGTTGAGTGTGATTCTAGGCACACTCTTGATCAGTTGGAGATTGATCTTCGACAGAAGGAAGCCTTTTATGTTGGGAACCCTGATCAAGCTAGGTATGATGCATTGCAATGCATTGCAATGTGCCTTGCATGAGGTTTCATTGGTATGGATATAGATGACTAAGAAGTCCCTTCTTTCCACCACCCAATGGATGTTTGAGTATGGGGAAAAGAATGGGAGTCTGCTCGCCTGGCTAGCTAGTTTCCTACCAATCACACAGGTGTAGATAAGAGATTCTGCTAAGGTGTTGCTGTTATCTCCGGGTGATACCAGCCGCCAGTTTTTGCGTTTTTATGCTACCTTTTATTTATCTAGGGTTGACTATACTACTCTTGAGCTCAAAACTTATCTATACCAGGTCTCCTTTCCCTCCCCTACCCTTGATAAGCATGACCAGTTAGATAGAGACATCACCTTGGAAGAGGTTCAAAGAGCCTTAGACCATATGCAGTCTGGTAACGCCTTGGGCCCAGATGGAGTCCCTGTTGAATTGTATTCCCTTTACCAGGAGCTCTTGGCACCCAGGCACCACAGCCCTTTTTGTGCAGTTCACCTTCAAATGTCTGGCAAAAATACTGGCTTTAAGTCTTTTTACAGTAATTGAAGATCTTATACATGTTGATCAGACTGAATTGATGCCGTAGAAGGGCACTGACATTAAAGTGGAGTTCCACCCAAATATGGAACTTCCACTCATCTTATTCCTCCTCCCCTCCGGTGCCACAATTAGCACCTTTCGGGGGAGAGGGGGGACAGGATACCTGTCCTTGACAGGTATCCTTTCCCACTTCCAGGAGTCCGGGCCATGGCCCGTGACGTCACCACAGGGCTCCCTCCTCCTCCCCCAGTCGTCGGGCCAGTAGGTGAGAGGAGCGGGTCTCGCGCATGTGCAGTAGGGTTCCCGGCATGAACCCGAAAGGCTACACTGCCAGGTTCCCTTACCCGCAATGGCAGAAATATCAGCTGCGGGTATTGACATCGCTGGACTCCAGGACAGGTAAATGCCCTATTATTAAAAGTCAGCAGCTGCAGTATGTGTAGCTGCAGGCTTTTAATTTTTTTGGGGCGAAACACTGGTTTAATATCTGTTTAGCCTGTTTTTGAACTTGGCTACCGAGCACGATTACTCCGGTACAAAGGTCCTTGCCTCCTTGGATGCTGAGAAGGCCTTTGAGTGGCCGGTGCTGCGCAGATTTAGTTTTGGGCCCTGATATATTCAATAGCTAGGTATGTTGTACCATATTCCGCGAACCAAGGTACAAACAAACAATAGATTCTTGGACTCGTTTCTCTTGGAGCGGGGGACTCACCAGGGGTGCCTGTTATCTCAGAGTCTTTTCACTCTGGCTCTCGAGCCACTGGTCATTATGATCTGGGAATCCAAGCTCGTTGAGGGGTGGCGGGTTGGTTCGCTGGAGGAAAAAATTTCCCTTTACGTGAATGATACTTTGCTATATTTGCATGATGCCCATTCCTTCTTGCGGGCCGCCCTTGTCATCTTTGATGATTTTGGAAGGTTCTCGGGTATCCAGATCAATTGGGATAGGTCGGTGCTTTTTCCATTTGACTCTAATGCCCGGGAATCTGCGATTAACCCCCAGCTGTTATGGGCCACATACTTTTAATAATTAGGAATCAGGGTTACTAAGGACCTTAGACAATTCTATAGTCTTAATCTCTACCCTGTTCTGTGGCAATTGAACGAAAAGTGTACAGTACAGTTTCTGAAATGCTCAGAAAGACTTCTGAGGCTTTCTGAGGTTTGCCGAGCTGTCCTCAGGCCTTTCCATGTGTTTCCAAGGCTCTCCGGCACCCCCCACCTCTGGCCACATTCGGTATTGCATGCCACTGAAGTCAATGCGGAACTAATTATTTTCGTTTCCATTGACTTCAATGGGAAAACTCACTTTGATATGCGAGTACTTTGGATTACGAGCATTCTCCTGGAACGGATTATGCTCGTAATCCAAGGTTCCACTGTATTGGCATTTCAAAGATAGCAAGAATTCCTATGATTCTTAGTTGCTATTACCATACAACATAACTAGAAAGCTGAGTAGCTGGTACAACTGTAATGTACTCATGTTAAAGAATAAATTCACCTTTGAAAAAAATATATATATATAAATGCAGGTAAAAAAATGTGCATTCATTCTTTGTTTTACTAAGAGTCTTCAAGGCATTGCACCCACAATCAGCAGAACTTTGAAAATGAATGACACGGCAGGGTGGGCGGAGCCCCATATGGTCGTGTTTTAAAAAATAATTGTGACAGTGAGTTTGAAGAGAAGATCCCCGCCTCACTGTCACTAGAGGCGGGGGGTTGGGGAACGGCTGCAGGAACATGTTACATATTCCACCCTGAAAAAAGGGTGGCGCATGTAACATGTTGATACAACATAGAAATAGTGCAGCGCAAACAATACAATGTAATATAATATCTTGAATGGTGCTTATCAGGCACTATATATCACAAAATTATGTGAAAATAAAAAGTAAATAAAAAGTGGTATATTGCACCAATTAGTGATATATTACACCAGTAAATAAGTGCATGGAATATCTTAAACAAATGTCCATATAATAATCTGTGCAGAAGATCCAATTTTCCAATTGATCTGATTAAAGTCCACCAGAGTGCAAATGTGATAAGGATTGATCCACTAATTAGTGATCCACCTGCCCTGCTGAAGAAGT
This sequence comes from Rana kukunoris, assembly GCA_029574335.1. Classification (NCBI taxonomy): domain Eukaryota; kingdom Metazoa; phylum Chordata; class Amphibia; order Anura; family Ranidae; genus Rana; species Rana kukunoris. The sequence continues at coordinate 357,330,444 of CM056052.1, forward strand.
AATTTATTACGCAACGCGTCCGGGGACAGGAATGACTCGTACAGTCGCTCGCTCATGATCTGAACCTCTTCCTGAAGGAACCTCTCCGTCCGGTCCTTATGGTTTTCGTTGATGCTTTATATTTCCTCACCAAATGTGAGTAAGCTGTATGCTGCATATTGCAATAAATCCCTGGTTTTTATGGAAGCTCTTAGATGTCTGTTTTTTTTCCCTTTTTGCTTTGCCATTATCATGCCTGACATGTGAGGATTCTACATAACATCCTTTTCCTGGGCTTCCTGTTGGATATTTATGCGCAGTATGACCATCTGGTAAAACAGTGGTCTCTCCTGGAGGTAATAGTAGAATACCCATTTGGTGGTGGGATCACCGTATATTTTCTCATCACGTCTGCACTCTGGTGGATTTTAATTAGATTAATCTAATTAGTGGATCAATCCTTATCACATTTGCACTCTGGTGGACTTTAATCAGATCAATTGGAAAATTGGATCTTCTGCACAGATTATTATATGGACATTTGTTTAAGATATTCCATGCACTTATTTACTGGTGTAATATATCACTAATTGGTGCAATATACCACTTTTTATTTACTTTTTATTTTCACATAATTTTGTGATATATAGTGCCTGATAAGCACCATTCAAGATATTATATTACATTGTATTGTTTGCGCTGCACTATTTCTATGTTGTATCTATTTGTGGGAATTTTGTGAAAGTTTTCTTTGTGTTCAGCTAGCATTCACAGAATATTTAACCTTGGAGTTATTTATATATATATATTCTTTTGTAATTTTCCTCATCATTTTGCGCTGATTGCACCCTTTTCCTAAGCATGTAACATGTTACCAAAGAATTTTATATATAAAATCAATCAGAATTGTATAATTGTATATAAAATACCCATTAATATTGAAATACATAATTCATAGATAGTCCAATCATCTCTTCACAAAATCAGTTAACACTAACACACTACAGTACAATCATTGTTATCATGTGGCTATTGCATCATCACAAAGGCTTATGCTGGTTGTATGCATCAATCAATTCAAAAAAGCTATGAGGCCAAACAAACTAGGATTCCTTCAAAATCATAAACAATAATAGGAAATAAAATAAATCACCCCCAAAATGTTGGTCTCTGCAAAAGCATAATGTCCATGTGTTTGTTTTATACATTGGGACATGACAGACATACCTACCAAGAAGTGTTCATATATGTGGAATTGGTATAAGCAATTGCTTGTTTAAGAATTCTTTATATACAGACTCTTCTTGGTACTTTGCAAGCACATCTGCCGTGTCCCAATGTATAATACTAATATGTCTTGACATTACCCTTGGCAGATGCCCATTTTAGAGGGTGAATTTTTTAAATCGGTTAATGCATACATCCAAAACCAGCATAAGCCTTTTTGATGACACAATATCCATATTGATAACAATGATTGTACTATATTAGTCTAAACTGAATTTGTAAAGAGATAATGGGTTTATCTATGATCAATGTATTTTTGTATTATTTCATTATACCATCATACCAATTTTAAATTGTGTTTGATTTCATGTGTTACAAAATCTAAATTTTGATATTTTTGTTAATTGGGGTTGATGTTTTTTTGCATAATTCTTTTTATGTGTTTAAAATTATTAAAGGGTTGTCTGAATCCATATGGTTGTTTTTACTTTTTGGTTTTGTCTTTCAGTTATTTACCGCATGGACAACAAGACATTTGATTTCTGAGCTTTGAGTCAGCATTTAATAGTGAGAAAAAAATTTAAGAATCCACATGAATAAAAAAATAATGCAAACTCCTCATATTGAAGTTCAGGGGGGGAAAAAAAATAAGGAAATAATGCAATTCTTACTTCAGCTTGGCAATTATAATCATGTCACTGAAGAGGAAGAGGTATCTCTCCTTTGTCTTCAAATCCTGGGTAAGCTGTACACATTCATGTAAAATCAGCTCTGAATCTTCATTGGATAACCCCAGAACAAAGGGGCATTGTTCAATGGATATGGAACATCCAGTGTTCTCCCTAAAGAACAGATACATAAATAATATATATGACAAATTGACATTTACAGTTGAAACATATATAGAAATATCCATCACAAATTATTTGTTTCTAATTTTGCCATCAGAAATGTTTGCCAGATTTGGGCCTAAACATCTGGTCATACAAATTTGTTTTAATAATTTTGATTTAGTTCCCTGAAGTGAAAAGTCAAACTTAAAAAATAAAAGAATAGGTTCAATTTAATAGCATATTTTTTTTTGTGTTTGTATATAATTAAAATATAAGTAAACCCAATTACTGAAATATAACATAATGTAATTTCAAAAATCTTTTTAAATATTTTATAATTTTTACCCTTTGTTTAAAAAAATTACATTCTTTTATCAATGCGACAAAACATACGAAAAAGAAAAAAAATTAGAAACAACTCAGGAATCGTTACAAAGTTGCAAGGTAACATAGTAGACTTGTATATAGAGAGTTGGTCTATTAAAATAACTTTTGATCCCTCCATGAAGGTCCTTGTTCAGGAACTTGATCGTAAAGGGTGACCAACCTCTACCTGTATCAATTGTACTTGTGGATGCCACCCAGTTACATGTCCTTTTGATAAGGACCACAGGTGGTATTCTCAGCAGGCATGTTCCACTGTTGTCACCATCAGGAAACTTGCACTGAGAAATGCAATGCAGTCATTGCTCAAATGCATACAGTAAATGTAGACAAGAAGGGGCTGCAAAGAAGTTGCAGGAGATTAGCAGTGCTGATATGCAACAAAGTGTAATATTGGGGTTGTTTAGCTCTCGTGGTAGATGCAGTTTCCTGTGAGTACACCAAGCCAGAACTTCGATTTTTAAGGGCCTGGTAGCCCAATTTTATTTATAAGCTCACAAAATACAAATAGTAGCCCTCGCAGGGGGTTCCACCATTCCTGTATATTGTCCTCCGGCTGTTTCAGACCTCCAACTCAGGCCCACGTTCTGCTCCTCAGAACTACCCGTTTCCTAACGGCAAGCACACAGCCAACTTGCTGCTCAATCGCACGAACCTGCCTCATGCAGTAGCTGCACCTATGCAGCGCCTCTGACTCCTCTCAGAGGGTTTTGGGAGCTCACACACTTGGCTCCCAGGACCAGACTTCCTGTCTGCGGGTGGGGCCCTGAGCCACAGCCAGGCCAGCACTAAAGAGCTGAACACACAGCTGTGTCATTAATGTGTCTGTCCATCCAAAATATGGTGAAAACCAGCCATCTTTCAGGAAGGACAGAGTCAAACCATTACAAAAGGATAAACAAAACTAAAAAGATTATTGCTGTTACCCAGCAAAAATGGTAATTGTTCATGATGCACAGTGTTTAAGCATACTAAATGTCATTTAGTTTAGGTTTACAAAATATTTTAAAGGTGAACTCCAGGCATATATTATGACAAAAACGAATACAGCACTGTACTTATTAATACATCATTGCATGAGAGAGAGAGAGAGAGAGAGAGAGAGAGAGAGAAAGACAAAACAGCTGCCATATAGTCATTACCAGTGGGCATGACATGTGGCTTCACTGGATCTATGGGTTTGAGGCCAATCCAGCACATTATATCACTCACATTCACCGCAATGCCTTGTCCCCATAGATACAATAAAAGTTAGACATACACCAGTTGGGTCTTTTATCCATGTTTAAAATTGTACTGCTGCTGGGTAACTGTACATTACTGTATCATCATGTAGTAAACACCAGACTTTACTCTTTATCTCTAGTATCACCTCTTCACTCCCCTTGGCCAGGCAGATGAGCCTTGTGCCAGGGGGGTCTAATGTGCATGCACAGGAATGGCAGAGCACGTTTCATGAAGAAGTAGAGAGCGCTCATGTCCCCATGTCACTCCTGCACATGTGCGCATACATAGCTTTCTCCGGTGGAGGATTCAAGGGAGGAGAATCCAACGTACACAGAATACCTCTCTTGTGCTCGTGCATGAGATAAGGAAATCACCTGTCAGTCAAAGCAAGGCAGAAGAAATGGACACCTATTTCTCTGTGTCCCTAAAAGCATACCTTAGAGGTCTCCTGATTCAATAAGTAGCAAGAATAAAGAGGAAGGCTAGAGAGGGGTAGAGAAAGATCAGGAATGAGACGATAAAGGCAGAGAAGTTATACATTGAAGCCCCAACCCCATATAGACGAAAGGAGTGGTTAGATAAACAACAAATTTATAAAATGACTATACTAAAAAGGACGGAGGGAATACGAATATTCCAGAAACAGAGCCAGTTTGGAGAAGAAGAGAGAGTGGGACGTATACTATCTTTGCTTATTAGAACTACCCCCCCCCCCCTCCACTGTTGCAGTGGTTAGGCTAACAAGCGGGGAAATCACTACTGACAAAACAGAAATTATACACAAGTTTAGGGAATTTTTGGTTTCCTTTTATAGTTCTAAGAGGAGGGATAGACTTGAAGGGCTGAAGGATTTCTTTCAGGGAATGTCAGTCCCGTCCCTCTCGGAGGCGGATAAAATGGATATGAAAGCATCAGACAACTTAGATGAGTTAAAACAAGCAGTGGCGGGGATGTCTACTCAAAAGTCACCTGGCCCAGATGGGTTGCCCATAGAAATTTATAAGCGTTATGGGGACATATTGTTAAGAGAACTTCTCAAAACATTAAATTGGGCACTTATTAATGGAATACTCCCTATTTCCATGACTGTACTGTAGCCACTATTATTGTCCTCCATAAGGAGGGGGAAGATTAAACGGAGGCCTCCTCGTACTGCCCTATTTCACTCCTATGCACTGATGCCAAGATTTTGGCCAAAGTGCTGGCAACTAGGCTTAACCGATACATTTAAGATCTCATACACCCCGATCAATCGGGTTATATTCCCAATGGGTCGACCAGTATCAATATTAGGAGTGTGTTCTTGAACATGCAAATTCCGACAGTGCGGGTCCCAGAGCTATTCTAGCCTTGGATGCCACCAAGGCTTTTGATAGTCTGGAATGGAACTCTATGGAGGGTACTAGAGAAATTTGGCTTTGGCCCCGTGTTTATTAGCTGGGTGAAGCTGCTATATAATGAGCCAAGAGCAAAGATCAAAATTAATAACAAATTTCAGAATTGTTTAAAATAGAGAGAGAAACCCGTCAGGGCTGCCGCCTCTACCCCTTGTTGTTCGCCCTAGTGATAGAACCATTAGCCATCAAAACTAGAACAACAGAAGACATCCAGGGGTTTCGCAGACAGACAATGGAGGATAAGATCACACTGTTTGCGGATGACGTTCTGTTCTTTATAGGAGACATTAAAAGCTTGTTAAAAAAGGTGGTCAAAATGGTGGGAGAATTTGGGCTATGCTCCGACCTGGTCATCAACTGGGAAAAGTCAGCTCTTTTGGCGATTGACCCACTTGGTGCCCAGATACGCCATGGAATCCCCCAGCTAAAAGTAGTAACAATGATGAAATTCCTAGGTATATGGATTACAAGGGATATTAATGGTTTTGTCAAGAACAATTTATTTCCTTTATTGATTAAATGGGAACAGAAAAGAGATATCTGGAGTAGATTGCCATTATTTATAGCAGGGCGATGTAACTTGATAAAGATGATATGGCTGCCTCAGATACTCTATATTCTCCATAACTCTTCAATTTGGATAGACCAAAAATGGTTTAAAAGGATAGAATCCCTTTTTAGAGAGTTAATCTGGAAGAAAGGACAAGCCAGGATTTGCCTTCAGACTATGCAGTTGCCAGTTAAAGAGGGGGGTATGGCAGTCCCGCACCCGAAAACATACTTCCTAGCATCGCAGCTACAACATCTGGCGGAGTGTGAAGTAGAGGGAGGAGGGAACTCTAGTAGTTTAATGTTAATAGGGGCACCACAAAAGACAATGGTGGAAGCACTCGAGGCAGATTCATTTATTTATAGAAGCCCAACCATAAAACTCATCTGCAAAGTGTGGCAGGTGACAAAAACACTAATGGGCTATGGGGGAACAACGGCACTGGGGGAACAACTCTGGTTCAACAAAAATTTAGGGGAATGAAAAGAAATCGAGCGACCTAAAGAATGGGAGAAACAAGGTATTAACCGGCTAATTCAACTATATGATGGCGTGCACATGAAATCTTTTTCAGACTTAAGACAGGAGTTTAAAATAGCTAATAACTCATTTTACAAATTTCTTCAGATCCGACATGCCATCCAAGCCCAGTTTGGGTCACAAGTAATTGTATGGACCCAGATTCCCACCCTCCTTAAAATAATCAGTTTAAATACTACTAAAGGCCTGATCTCAGAATTGTACTCTACAATAGGAGTTAAAACAATAAGTAGAGCAGGGCCTATTAAGAGTAGGGTAGGTTGGGAGAGGGACAAATAGTCAAATGACTACAGAGCAGTGGAGTGCGATACTGAGACAGGAAGTATTGGTTTCAATCTCCCTGTCGCAGAAAGTTTCCCATCTGTTCCTTTTGCACAGTTTACTAAACAAAGAGGATGTTTAAATTAGGGTGGAGACAGAAGGGATTAGTGCCCAGGGTGTAGAGCATTCGGCAATTTCATACATATGCTGTGGAAATGCCCAAAGCTATTTAGATATTGGGAAGAAGTGGTAGATAAAATAAATAGAATTTTTAAAACTAACTTAAAAGCCGAGGCTAAGATATGCCTGTTGGGTAGTATTGGGGAGGCTAGAGTGCCAACGGGTTCTTCCGAAGTGGTACTGAGATGCCTCTTCCAAGCTAGGAAATTAATCGCACAGAGGTGGCAGGCGCAGACACCACCTGAAATAAAATCCTGGATGGACGCTATAAATTCAATGATCTGGAGTGAAAGAGTGACTCTTATCAGACAGGGCAACTATGAGAAGTTCGAGAGGATGTGGAAGCCTTGGCTAGATGAAACAAGATGTTCTATATAAAGCTGTGGGCACCTAATTTTTTGATATGTTGATCCTATTTTTCCGGTTGTATATCTATTAGGGAAAAACTTAAATGAACAAAATAGACTGCACTAAATCACAGGATCGTGGTGTGGAGTTGGTTGGGTGGGCGGCAATATAGGGGGTTGGAAGGGTGGGTAAGGGTGGGGGTGTAAAGAGTCAAAATTAATGAAAACAAGGGGTATCCTTTTCTATCTTTATCATAAATCTTGGTTGGGTATTTAATATGTGATACACATTGTTGTATTTTTTGTGGTGATTCCTCTTTTTGATATGTAAACAATAATAAAAAATGAATGATTTAACTACTTCAGACCCGGGCGTATGTAAAAAGACGGCCTCCAGGTTGCTCTTTAAATCCTGGAGGACATCTTTTGACGTCCTCGCGTCCTGCGGCCACTGGGGGGCGTGCACGCACCCGGCGCGTTCCCGAGATGCCGATGCGTGTGCCTGGTGGCCACGATATCTGCCAGGTACCCGCGATCGGCAATGACAGAGCAGGGACGTGGAGCTCTGTGTGTAAACACAGAGCTCCACGTCCTGTCAGGGAAAGGAGACAGATGCTGTGTCCCTTGTACATAAGGAAACAGCATCGGTCACCTCCACCAGTCAGCCCCCTCCCCCCACAGTAAAAATCACTCCCAGGATACACATTTAACCCCTTCCTTGCCCCCTAGTGTTAACTTCTTCCATGCCAGTCACATTTATACAGTAATCAATGCATTTTTATAGCACTGTTCGCTGTATTAATGTGAATGGTCCCAAAAATGTGTCAAAAGTGTCCGATGTGTCCGCCGCAATATCGCAGTACTGACAAAATTCGCAGATCGCCGTATTACTAATAAAAAAAAGAATAATAAAAAGAATAATTAAAAACATGTCAGAATTCTATCCCCTATTTTGTAACCACTATAACTTTTGCGCACACCAATTATTATACACTTATTGCGATTTTTTTTTTTTTTTACCAAAAATATGTAGAATATCGGCCTGAACTGAGAACATTTTTTTTATGGGATATTTATTATAGCAAAAAGTAAATAATATTGTTTTTTTTTCAAAATTGTCGCTCTTTTTTTGTTTATAGCGCAAAAAATAAAAACTGCAGAGGTGATCAAATACCACAAGAAGAAAGCTCTATTTGTGGGAAAAAAAGGACGTCAATTTTGTTTAGGAGGCACGTCGCACGACCGTGCAATTTTAATTTAAAGCGATGCAGTGCTGAAAGCTGACATTTTGCCTGGGCATGAAGGGGGTATATGTGCCCAGTAAGCAAGTGGGTAAAGAGAGCGCTCATGGCCCCATGTCACTCCTGCACATGTGTGCATACATAGCTTTCTCCAGTGGAGGATTCAGAGGGGAATCTGATGTACACAGAATGCCTCTCTAGTGCTAGTGCATGAGATAAGGAAATCACCTGTCAGTCAAAGCAAGGCAGAAGAAATGGACACCTATTTCTCTGTGTCCCTGTTTATCTTACTGAAAAAAGATAAGAGGACTGCTCAGAGCTGGATTAACTCTTTGTGGCAAAACTGGGCATAGATTACATGACATGCTATACTCTACAAGGTACAAGTCTTAATAATAAAAAAAGGGTTTACATCCACTTTAAAGCTTTTTTGCTATTAGTCAACTGTATACTGTTGTGTCCTCTGCAGTATTTTTATTGTTGTAGTTAAAGTGATAGTAACGCCTCATTTTTTTCATTAAAAATAACAAACATGTTATACTTACCTGCTGTGTGCAGTGGTTTTGCACAGAGAAGCCCAGATCCTCCTCTTTTTAAGTCCCTCTTCGGTGCTCCTCCCTCCTGTTGAGTGCTTCCACAGCAAGCAGCTTGCTATGGGGGCACCTGAGCCATTCCGACACGGAGCTGTGACCCAGCCCCTTGTCTCTGCTTATTGGCTGATTGACTTTGGTTGACAGCAGCAGGAGTAAATGGCGGAGGGGAGTCCTGGGCAGCCGAAACACTTCTGCAAAATACCTGGATCAAGATGGGGCTCAGGTAAGTTTTAGGGGGGCTGAGGGGGGCTGCTGTACACAGAAGGCTTATTATCTTAATGCATAGAATGCATTAAGATTAAAAAAACTTCTGCCTTAGCAATCCCTTTAAGTCCCAGCCTGTGCTCTTTGTCTATAGCAAATTAACCCCTAGCCTTGCTATGTAAAATTGTCCTGCTGCTGACCAGTTTTCATCATCTGTGGCCTCTTAATTCTTGTAGTAAACACTTGTCTGTTCTCTTTGTCCAATGCTCCCTCAATAAAAATGTCCTACTGCTGGAGCTTTGTTTATTGCTATAACTTCTATGGTCTCCTAATTATTAAATGAGAGCAAAGAATTGGCCAATTGCTATCTGCTAGTCAAAGCAGGTCTATTACGGTTTGGAAAAACAAAACAAAAAAAAAATAGCATGTGTCACTCTCAGGCCCCGTACACACGAGCAAATAGATTTGTTCAAATCGGTCAGACAGACCGATTTGAACAAATCTGTCTGCTGGGATGTATTGGTTTGATCGTGTACACATGATCAAACCAAAATCCCCGCCAGCAGACAGCGCGCTGACGTGTCGGTGACGTGGCGGTGACGTTGACGCCGCCACGTCACCGCACCAGGAAGTAAAACACTTCGGCGCATGCGTCGAAACCATTCGACGCATGTGCGAGCAGATATGTCTGCTAGTTAGCATACTAACCAGCAGACATGTCTGCAGACCAGTTTCATCGGACATGTCCGATCGTGTGTATGCGGCCTTAAAGTTCCCTGAAAAAATGCCTTTTGTTCAATGTGAAATGAATCATATTGGGATGCTGCATTTGTATGTAAGCTACAGTAAGTCAATTGTAAAAAAAATGAAAAAAAAAAAATTCTAAAGCCAAATATGCGCTCCCAGTGCACACTTTTGCTGAAGATGGTCCAGGAAATCCATACTGTTCTGTAATACAACGTACAGCTTTAGAGCACCACTTGCAGCATGTTATTTAACTCTTTTAGTGCTACCGCCGTGCATAGTGTAAATAAATCTGACAAGCTCTGGGCTGTGAGATGAAAACAATCTGGTGTCTATGATGCAGCCATAGGCGTGCGCACAGGGTGTGCCAGATGTGCCTAGGCACACCCTAATCACCCTGAGCAGCACAGATTCCCCCCTACTGCCCTGGCTCCCATCTTACCCCCCCCCCTACTGCCCTGGCTCCCATCTTACCCCCCCCCCCTAATTTACCGGCCCCTTCCCTTCCTTTCTGAATGAACATCGTGAGTGATCGGTAGGGTGTGTTTGGGCTTTGGGGTGCACACCCTAATTCACTAGGCTGCGCACACCTATGCAGCTGCCTGATTTCTTCCATACACCCCTGAATGTGTCATCCGCTCCTCACACAGCGATGTCATCTTTACTGGGCTCCGCATGCATGCTCATTGATAGACCTGAGACTGGCATGGCAGGTCGCTGTTGGGTATAGAGGAAGGAGCTCAGTGAACATCTATTCGCTGATCTCCCCTTTACTGACCCAGAAGTATCACTTCTGAGTCCTGGTGTCATTAATGGGGTGGGATCTGCACTCCTTTAGCTTCATTGGAGGACAGATGAGACATTGAGGGTCTTTTAAAGAACCTGCCACCAAAAAAATGCATCACATGCATCACTATGTGAAGAAAAAAAGTTCATAAAAACAAAGGGCTAGATTCTCGTACGGCGGCGTTAGTACGAGCGGGGCGTAGCGTATCCTAGTTACGCTACGCCGCTGCAACTCTGGACACAAGTGCCGTATTCTCAAAGCACTTGCGTCCTAAGTTACGGCAGCGTAGCGTAAATGGCCCGGTGTAAGCCCGGGTAATTCAAATGTGGATGAGGTGGGCGTTTTTTATGTAAAAGAATCGTGACCCCACATTTTTGACGTTTTTTTTAACTGCGCATGCTCATCTCAGTGCGCATGCTCCAAATTAAGCCACAAATACATTGGTTTCGACGTGAACGTAACTTACGCAAATCCCTATTCGCGACCGATTTACGCAAACAACGTAAAAATCGACGTCCATACTTAACATTGCGTACGCAAAGTTACTCCTCATATAGCAGGGGTAACTTTACGCTTAGGCAAACGACGTAAAATACGACGACCAGGCGCAATTACATTCGGGAATCGGCGTATCTAGCTCATTTGCATATTTGACACGGCTAATCGACGGAAGCGCCACCTAGAGGCCAGCGTATAATTGCACACAATTATACACCGGCGTAGGCTAGTTACGTCAGCGGAAGAAGCCTATTTTTTTAACATATCTGCGTTTGAGAATCGGCGTAAACATACGCCGACGCAGATTTGAAATTACGGCGGCGTATCTGGAGATACGCCGCTGTAACTGTTTTGAGAATCTGGCCCATTGTGTACAAACTTAAAGCTACACCCAAACACTTAGTCCCCCCAAACCCACATACATGATAGTACAAATGTAAAAACACGTGCTGGGGGTGCCTATGCATGAAAACGTTGATTTTATGTGTATCACCACATATGCCAGAGTGAGAGCAATAATTCTAGGCCCATTATTCACAGTTAAAGTTAAACGAATGACCCATAGGGGCTTTTAAAGCATAGCCTGGAAAATATAGGGTTCTGAAGTTTTTCACTGTTTCATGGGTGCACACGATTTTAAGACTTGACATGTTGGGTATCTGTTTACTTGGGGCAACCTCATTCTTTATATTTTAACAAAAAATAAATAATGGGTAATTGGTAGTGTTGAGCACAATATGCCATATTCGATTTCGCGATATATCACGAATATATAGTCGAATATTCGTGATATATTCGCTAAATACGAATATTCGTGATATATTTTGGAAATGAAATCATTGCGAATTTTCGCTATCGCGAATGCGATTGCGAATTGCGAATTGCGAATGCGAATGCGAATATTCGAGAAATGCGGAATGGAGCACTCTGATTGGCTCAGAATATTCGTGATATATTACAATATAAAATAATTGCGAATATTCGAGAAATGCGGAAGGAGCACTCTGATTGGCTCAGAATATTCGTGATATATTACAATACACAATAATTGCGAATATTCGAGAAATGCGGAAGGAGCACTCTGATTGGCTCAGAATATTCGTGATATATTACAATATAAAATAATTGCGAAATTTCGAGAAATGCGGAATGGAGCACTCTGATTGGCTCAGAATATTCGTGATATATTACAATATAAAATAATTGCGAAATTTCGAGAAATGCGGAATGGAGCACTCTGATTGGCTCAGAATATTCGTGATATATTACAATACAAAATAATCGCGCGATATCGCTATTGCCGAATAATCGCATTGCGATTTTTCGGCAATATAAAATGAGCGCTGCAGCTACTCGGCCCAAGGTCTCTAATCATACCAGCAATGCTTTTACACGTCGATGGGGATCTCTAGGATGTGATCTGTTCTAAAAAATTTTTTAAAAAATACGAATATTCGAAATAGCGAATATTCGCCGCGATATTCGCGTTATTCGCGAATACTCGAATATGCAATATTCGTAGCGAATATTCGCTATGCGAATATTCGTGAGCAACACTAGTAATTGGCTGTATTTTTGTGCCCTTAAATTAACTTGTAACTACCACTATTTTATTCTGTAGGGCTGAAGTCTCCAAAATGTATAAACAAAGAGACAGTTTACTGTCCTTCAAACTTTACGAGGGTCGGACTGTTACTGAGTTTGAAGTGAGCCGCCGACATATACCGAGTGCAGTACACTCGGGTACATTCGGCTAGGCTCGGCTTCGCTCGTGCTCATGCATAAATGTCACAGAGCGTGAGCACAAGCGAAGCCGAGCCTTGCCGAATGTACCCGAGTGTACTGCACTCGGTATATGTCGGCGGAGGCGTTCAAACTGAGCGCGGGAAGCAGGGATTCGACTCGAGACAGCACTGGAGAAGCCGGGAGGACACCACCGAGGCCGCAGACGGACGCCGGATCGGACGATGGACGCGGGGCAAGACACCAAAACTGTAAGTAATAAAATGTTATAACTTTTTTTTTTACAGGAATTTCGGGGCAACTTTAGGGGTGCACGCTATACGCGGAAGCACGCAATACCCCGATAAATACGGTATGTTTAAACAAGTACACAAAAACGGCTATGGCAGCTAAGGGGTAAAAGGATTCTTCGTATTTTTAGTGTTAATGCCACTTTTCATGTTAATATTATGTTCATAGTATGAAAAACTGATGTACTCTTGATTAATGACATTACATTGAAGTTGTTTTCTTTGATATCTAATCTTTCACAAGACAAGCAGAAGTATGCTTTGTGGTTTGTTTGTGGTATAACCCATGTGACAGATTGCAGAATCTTGTGCTTTTCACCTAGGTCTTCTATATATTGCTTGTTCCACGTAACTGAAACTGTGTGACTTTCCCCCACCTTTCTCTATTTTATCTCAACAATAAACAAACAAGTATAAAAAAAAGAAAAACAGCCCTATGTTTTCTCACTGTAAGTTTTTACTATTAAGAGATACTGTATATAAAATATCTTTTTTTTAAATATGCATAACTAAGCATAATTAGCATAATTGCTTTTACAGTAAAAAAAAAAAAAAAAAACACCAAAATTCATAGTGAATATTGCTAGTTTATATAGTCATTTATTTCAGGGGACTCATTAAAGCGGATGGTTCACTAGACAAAAATATTAAAAGCCAGCAGCAACAAATACTGCAGCTGCTGACTTTTAATATTAGGACACTTACCTGTCCTGGAGTCCAGCGCCGTCCGCAGCAGAGGATGAGCGATCGCTCGTCACCCTGCTGCTCCCCCCTCCATCCACGGTGAGGGAACCAGGAAGTGAAGCGCTGTGGCTTCACTGCCCGGTTCCCTACGGCGCATGCGCGAGTCGCGCTGCGCCCGGCGATTGGCTCCCGCTGTGTGCTGGGAGCTGAGAGTTCCCAGCACACAACGGGGGGGCGACGGGATGTCGCCAAAAAACCCGTCTTTTGCCCGAGACTGCGGGCCGGAAGTGGTTGCAGATACCTGTCTTTAGACAGGTATCTGCACCCCCCTCCCCCCTGAAAGGTGTCAATTGTGACACCGGAGGGGGGGAGGGTTCCGATCAGCGGATCTTCACTTTAGGGTGGAGATCCGCTTTAAAGCGCCAAAAATAAGAAAAAAAATCCCTTTAATCAGGCCCGGATTTACTCAGTGTCTTAATGAGAGAGCACACCTGGGCACTGCCCAGGGGTCCCAGCTGCATGGGGGGCCCCTGCACTTTCCCCAAAGCAGCTGGTCCTTGAGCCCATGCTGCCCCAAAATTGGGAGCCCCATGATGGCACTGAGTGTGATAGATACACAGGGGAGCCAGTCTGCCTCCTACCTACTTGATGTCTGTTTACCTGCACTGTCATCATTGTAGGGGCCCCAGAGCATTTCTTTGCCCAGGGGCCCATGATGCTATTAAGTAATCCCAGGTCCTTCACTGCCGCCCTCCCGGGACTTGTTGATAGTAGTCGCCGGGCGGGTCGGAACATGGGGACTTGCTGCTGGTGTTCTGCCAATGAGTGTCCCCTCGGCGGATAATGTCCCCCCAGTCCTGCGTAGGCGCAGCTCTTGCGCAGTACGAACCAAAAGCTGGCCGATTGAAATAGCCAAAGATAAATCTCTCAGAGTCAGCTGAACACAGCGCCTGCACAATGACGATGATATTGTAACAGACACTCCCGATGCTCGTGCTACTCTGCAAGGGGGCTGGTGCACTACTGTTATATCGTCTAAGGGGTGGATAGCTACTGAAGAGGCTGAGTTTTCAATTGATGGGCAAAGTTGATAACTTGGGGGTGGTATTAGCAATAAACTTGTGCAAAGCTGCCCAACAACATTGCAAAAGCCGCCCCCCATTTGTTTAAACACACCCGCTAAGATGTATATTGCTAAATACATCAATAGAAAACTTGGCCTCTTCTGTAGCTCTCCGCCCCTTAGACTAGGGCTCAAAATTTCAAGTCCTGAGCTACTAGCCAGGCCTCAAGGGTTACTCGCCATCATTTGCCTTACCCAGCCCACCCCACCCCTAAACACGTCCTCATAATTTATCTCATGAAATGACACTTAAATGTTTGTAGAAATAAGTTATAAAAATAAATATTAACAACAACTGTATCCGTGCCCACTAATGCAGGCTGCCTGTGTCCACCAATGCAGCCATGTGCCCAGTGCCCACCATGCAGCCTTGTGCCCAGTGCCCAACATGCAGCCTTGTGCCCATCATGCAGCCTTGTGCCCAGTGCCCACCAAATGCAGCCTTGTGCCCACCAAGTGCAGCCTTGTGCCCAACACCCACCATGCAGTCTTGTGCCCACCATGCAGCCTTCTGCCCAGTGCCCACCATGATGCAGCTTTGTGTCCACCAATGCAGCCTTGTGCCCAGTGCCCAGTGCCCACCAAATGCAGCCTTGTGCCCACCATTCAGCCTACCTGTGCAGAGGAGGAAAGGAGAGGAACAGGAGACCCACCCCGATGATCAGCACGCAGCACAGGGAACAGCTTTCATTTCAATTGGTGTGTTTCGCTGCTCAACGTCATATACAGCCCCACCCCACTGGCTAGGGAATTTTGATTGACAGATCACCCGTCACCAGGATTAGCTATGAATAAGCAGTGTTTGATAGTGTGAAACACGTCAGCTTTCTCATCTGATTTTTTGCTGTGACATGTTTGTTTTGTGACCAGTTTTATTAAAAAGGAACAACATTGTTTTTGGAGTGCGGCCATCCTAGTTTTTTTCTACAAATCTTGCATATCAGTGCAGCGCCGGCACCCAAGTGTTTGGATTCAGTCATTTAGTTCTCTGGGACTTTGGAGCGGTTAAACTCTTTTTCTCAGGATTGGACAGGTGATCTGTGTATCAAAGTCCCGGGACCAGGGGGTGGGGCTGTATCTGACAGCGAGCGGCGGTGAACACGGCCATTGAAATGAAAACTGTTATCGCTGTGTTTTCTGAGCTGCGCTCTAAACATCCGGGCGTCTCTCTCTCTCTCTTCCCCTTCACGATCGCTGGGAGAAGGATTCCCATTCCACCTGCGCTGCCCCTGCACCCACTGCCGCCCCGAAACCTGGCCTCAGTGCCCTTGTCTGGAATCTGGCCCTGCCTTTACAGTATTGACACAAGTTAACCCAAGGAATGGAGAAATAGGTTAGCATAAGTGTGCAATGCAGGCGATTATATGATATCGGTATGCTAAACTATCCCTGGCTAGCCTGTACTAGAGAAAGGTCTGTGATTGGAGGAAAGTCAGCCACAAGATTAAAAGGTCACATAGCCAGGTTGGCTTTTATTTTTTCAACTAATAATCTGTTCATTTTAATAGCACTCTATTAGTGAAGTACCAAACACCTTTGTAAAGCAAAGAGCTATGCTTATTAAATATGTTTTTAACAGCTTGCCGACCCGCCACAGTACATATACTGCAACAGGGAAGCTCCTATAGGCACAGTGACGTACTCGTACATCGCTGCCTGTTTCTGGGTTTTGGGCACACCCGTGTGCCCCCACCAACCTGTGATATGACACCGGGAGTTAGTCAGCAGATCCCAGTCAAATCACAGCCCAGAGCTCTGTGTTGATAAACACAGGATTCTATACTGAGGGAATGGTCACTTTGGTTTTGTAATAAACAGCAGCACATTTTACATTATTAGGCTTCATGTACACAGGATGTTTTTATAACCTCACCTGAACGATTTAACTTGACAGATAGTAACCCACATTTAAAACGTCAGTTTTGCATCATTTACATGCCGGGTGGGAACCTCTCACTATTTATCATAGGAGGTGAGTTTGCCTTGCCCACAAGCCATCGCTATTGGGATTGCCCACCTAGATGTGCCAGAGGGTGAGTTGGAGTCGCCCTCCACTAAACTTGTAGTGGGAAGGGTCGGCGTGTTGTGAGTTTTTTGAGAGGTATAGATAGCTTCCTCAGAACTTTTGCCTACAGTATCGTAAGTCAGTCTTTTTGGTAGGTGAATTGTTAGGTTTTTACTTTGCTTTTTGGGCTCAGATAGTTCTGGTATAGCAGCCTCTTCCACCATAGAAGGTTGAAGAGTCTCTGTGTCCTCTGTAGTTAGGGAAATCAGAAGATCTTCCTGGCCTGTCAGGTTGGCTCTGTGGTATGAACTCTGGTGCCTCAGGCCTGAGGGTTGCCGTATTAGTTTCTCTAGAAGGAAGGAAAGTGGCAGTTTCTGATAGCGTAAACTGCCACAGCCAGTCCATGCCCAGTTCTTCATCCTCACTGTCCTCTTCATCTGTGTTCAGTGGCACAGACTGAGACCTGGTCATTTGACGTAATCTCTGAGTAGTTCGAGTAGGCTGTGGATCTGGTTGTTGAGGCATAAGAACTGCTTCTGATAAAAGTAGCAGATGATTCCTGTCCCAGGTCTTTAGCGGGCCTGTGCTTCCTTCTGGGCGAATCTGGTGTTCTGGTAATCCTGCTTACAGATGATGTAGGGCTGCGACTTCCAGCCATCAGCCAGTTTGTGTTTCCCAGGCACACCCAAGTTTCTCAGCAACACTCTGTCGCCAGGCTGTAAATCGTGTACTCTCACCTTAAGGTCGATATTTTGCTTGTTTCGCTGCCCCTGGGTGTCTGAGGCAGCCGGGGCTTTCTCATATGCTGTTTTCAGACTCTTCCTCAAGCGGTCCATGTACCGTCTATGTAACACCATTGAGGTATGATCTAAAGAGGTGCCGAATGCTTAGTCAACTGGCAGTTGAACTTCCCTTCTGAACATCAGCCTGTATGGTGAATAGCCTGTGGCATTGTTTTCAGTGCTATTATAAGCCTGTATGATAGCTGCAATGTGCCTACTTCAATGTTGCTTCTTCTTAACCATAAGAGTCCCAAGCATATCCAGGAGGGTGATATTAAAGAATTCTGGCTGGGGATCCCCTTGAGGGTGGTAGAGGGTGGTCCCTGACTTCTGAACACCTAACAGGTCTAACGATCTTTTGATGAGTCTACTCTCAAGGTCTCTTTCTGGGTCATAGTGAATACAGGGACATGTAGAAGCAGGACCTGAGACTAGGAAGACCACCTTAGAAGTGGGGGCTGTGAGTATAAGTGAAAGGAGGAGGCTGTTTGTGTACAGGGGGAGCGGAGTGTGTACGGGTGTGTGTGTCTGTGTGGGGGAGGCAGCTAAATGTGTACAGGTTTGTGAGTAGGGCAGCTGAGTGTGTACAAGTGTGTGTGTGTGTGGGGGGGGACAGCTGAGTGTGTACAGGTTTGTGTGTGGGGGGGCAGCTAAGTGTGTACAGGTGTGTGTGGGGGGGACAGTTGAGTGTGTACAAGTGTGTGTGGGGTTGGGAGCAGCTGAGTGTGTATAAGTGTGTGTGTGAGGGGGGCAGCTGAGTGTGTACAGGTGTGTGTGTGGGGGGGGAGCTAAGTGTGTACGTGTGTGTGGGGGGGGGGGGCAGCTGAGTGTGTACAGGTGTGTGTGGAGGGGCAGCTGAGTGTGTGTGTGTGGGGGGGCAGCTGAGTGTGTACTAGTGTGTGTGTGTGTGTGTGTTGGGGCATCTGAGTGTACAGGTGTGGGGGGGCAGCTAAGTGTGTAAAGGTGTGTGTGTGGGGGGGCAGCTGAGTGTGTACAGGTGTGTGTGGGGGGCAGCTGAGTGTGTACAGGTGTGTGTCTGGGGGGCAGCTGAGTGTGTACAGGTGTGTGTGTATGGGGGAGCAGCTAAGTGTGTAAGTGTGTGTGTGGGGGGGCAGCTGAGTATGTACATGTGTGGCGGGGCAGATGAGTATGTACAAGTGTGTGTGTGGGGGGGGGGGCAGCTGAGTGTGTACAGGTGTGGGGGCAGCGAGTGTCTATGGATGTGTTGGGGGACGTAAAGGTGGAAGGGGGGCTGGGTGTGTAGAGGTGTGAGGGGGGCTGAGTGTGTAGAGGTGTGAGGGGAACTGAGTGTGTAAAGGTGTGAGGGGGACTGAGTGCGTTGAGGTGTGAGGGGGACTGAGTGCGTTGAGGTGTGAGGGGGACTGAGTGTGTTGAGGTGTGAGGGGGACTGAGTGCGTTGAGGTGTGAGGGGGACTGAGTACGTTGAGGTGTGAGGGGGACTGAGTGCATTGAGGTGTGAGGGGGACTGAGTGCGCAGAGGTGTGGGGGGGACTGAGTGCGTTGAGGTGTGGGGGGGACTGAGTGCGCAGAGGTGTGGGGGGGACTGAGGGCGCAGAGGTGTGGGGGGGACTGAGTGCGCAGAGGTGTGGGGGGGACTGAGTGCGCAGAGGTGTGGGGGGGACGGAGTGCGCAGAGGTGTGGGGGCGACGGAGTGCGCAGAGGTGTGGGGGGACTGAGTGCATTGAGGTGTGAGGGGGACTGAGTGCATAGAGGCGTGAGGGAGACTGAGTGCATAGAGGCGTGAGGGGGACTGAGTGTATAGAGGTGTGAGGGGGACTGAGTGCGCAAAGGTGTGTGGGGGACTGAGTGCACAGAGGTGTGAGGGGGACTGAGTGCGTAGAGGTGTGGAGGGGGACTGAGTGCATAGAGGTGTGAGGGGGACTGAGTGTTTAGAGGTGTGAGGGGGATTGAATGCATAGAGGTGTGACAAAGGGGCTGAGTGTGTACAGGTGTGAGAGGGGCTGAGTGTGTACAGGCATGATCAGTGAAACACGCCCACTATGACGCCCCTACGTCATAGTGTCTCTTCGACAGGGCATCAGCATCACATAAGCAACATGCTGCAAGTGTCCATCATGCTCCTGATACCGTACCCTGCCTAGCCCGTCTCGACTGGCATCAACATGCAGTTTATACGGCTTGGTTGGATCAGCATAAGTCAGAACAGGAGCAGTCATTAGACACCACTTCAACTGCCGAAAGGCTTGCTCACACTGGTTGGTGCACTGGTCTTGGATTGACTCCCGAGGCTACATGAGCCCATCGGGTTGTCTAACTGGCTTTGTTGGGTTAGGCTGAAAAAAAAGACAGGTAGAATTATCTGTACAGTAACCTTTCCCTTTAATTTCCATCCTCCATATTGTGGCTCTGTGCCACGCTGGGAGGGAGACGCTTCCCCCAGACCACATTTTTACGTAAATTTCTCTTTTTTGTCCAGACTAAGTCTTCCATTCTATTTACTTCCTCTACTTTCTTAAGCCACATACTCACTGTCGGGGGTTGTTTCTGTTTCCACTTATGCGGGATGCATGCTTTAGCTGCATTCACCAAGTGACAGATGATAGAATTCCTATATATTTTCCCCCGGGATCTCTGACAGATGCAGGAGAAAAAAAGCTGGCCTTATTCTGATACAAGACCAAAAAACATATAACAGATTTCCTCGTTCTGTCTGGCATCGCCAGCAGCTATCTGATACATTTGGGAAACATTTTTGCAGTTTATCTGGGGTTCTATACCATTGCAAGGTGATCTTATAATTAGTTTCCTGTATTTTAGTGCATATTGCTGTCTTAAATATCGATTGTATAATATTGTTTTTTTGATCCGCCACAAAGGTCCTCCCCAGGTCTATCCATTTCCCGAGAAAGGGTATCTGGAAGTTCTCCGATGGTTTGATCAATAATGCATACATTCTGGGTACGGTATGCACTACTGGTCCAGTCGCTGTGCAATATTTCTCAAATGACATGGCAGTACCCTACTACATAGATAATGTCGTAGTTGTGCCGCCGGTTGTAAGGGACCATTTCTATCTACCAGTTCCTGTACTGTTGGCCATCTGTTGGATCTCAGAAAATGCGACGCCTGATACAACCCCCTTTTAATCAGTACATCAAAAGGACCTTTTTGTATTCCCAGTATGAATTGCGGGTTCCCTAATATCGGTACTAGTGGTGATTCCTGTGTAGATAGCTTTCCCTTAAGTAAGAGATTATAGCAGACCCGAACAGTGGGTCCTATTGTTGAGCGTCTCTTAGTTTTGATTGTCAACTCCTTAAAACACTAGGGGGCTCTATGCAATAACTCCTCACTCTGTGCCTGCTCCAAACTTGGCCAAATTTTAAGTTTTCCATGTCGGCACCAATCTAACACGCGGCCTAAGTGAACTGCCTGATAGTATTTGTAAATATCCGGAACCGCCAACCGCCCATATTGTTTTGGTAAGGATAACAGAGTCCTCCTTATTCTAGGGTGTTTATGTGCCCAGATACATTTTGTAAATAGTGTTTGTATATTCCTAAAGAATTTCCTGGGGATTTTTGGTACGATGTTCATCTTAATTATATTACTTCTTCCGAACCAGGAATGTAATCCCTTATTCTATCTCTCTAATAGACCATGGGCCAGATTCAGGTACAATTGCATCGGTGCAGAGTATCAGAGATACACTACGCCGCCATATTTTACCTGGCTCTACGACGAATTCAGGTCGATTTTGGCCCGTAAGGTACGGCGGCGTAGTGTATTTCTCGCGGCGGAATCGAAAATACGCGTTTAGGGGGCGTGAAGCATTTAAATTACGCGCGTCCCCACGGCGATCGAACTGCACATGCTCTGTTCTGAAAGAACTAAAGAACTAAAGAAATAGATGGCAAACTGATAAATTAAACTTGTAGTTACTTTAATGCAGGGATGCCCAACCTTTTGAAGAGCGAGGGCCACCTAAAGCGGAGGTTCACCCAAATAACATGTATATAAGATCATATTCTTTAGACTTCCAACATGTACAGTATGCTGTTTTTTTTTGGCTGTACATACCGTATAATGGCTATTTTCCACCCGGCTTCTGGGTACTCGCTCCCGCGGGAGTAGGCGTTCCTATGCAGACGCGCAATGTCATCTGGCACTTCGCCCAGATGATTGACGTCCTTGAGAAAAACTTCCCCCCGGTGGATAAGACCCCCCCTATTGCGTATGCACGTCACGAGTTTCTGAAAGTAGCCAAACTGCAAGTCAGCTCTATACGGCGCTATGCGGCGCCAGCGCACCGACTAGGAGTCGTATAGAGCTGACTAGCAAGTTCGGCTACTTTCGGAAACTCGTGACGCGCCTACGCATTAGGGGGGGCCTTATCTGCCGGGGGGAAGTTTTTCTCAAGGACATCAATCATCTGGGCGAAGTCCCAGATGACATTGTGCGTCTGCATAAGAACGCCTACTCACGCGGGATCGAGTACCAGGAAGCCGGGTGGAAAATAGCCATTATACGGTATGTACAGCCAAAAAAAAAAAAAGCATACCGTACATGTTGGAAGTCTAAAGAATATGATCTTACATACATGTCATTTGGGTGAAGCTCCGCTTTAAGTGACTTGGTAACCGGTCGCGGGCCACATTGAGTGGAGCGGGCAGATGACAGGTCTGTGTCCACTCTGTATATGGAGAGCAGACAGAGCCCACTCTACTGGGCCCTTCAATCCAATCCACCCAGGTGGAGGGGAATGGTACCCTTTCTGTTTTTTATAGGAGATTGGATTGGAGGTAGGCGGTGCACCTGGAGATCAGTTTAAAAAATATGCCCATATTTGGTATCACTCCGCCTTTGACAAGAGCCAGTGCTATATAGGAAGCATCAGCTTATGCGGCTCTGCTCCACAACCGCTTGCTTTCTTTAATGGCGGCTTCATTTACAACACTGATGCTCTGGAATGATGGATCGCGATCCGCGATCCGCTTGCCAACCAGCCATCCCAAAGCAGGAGGTCGCGGGGCACATCAGAGGGCTTCGCATGCCACTGGTTGGGCACCCCTGCTATAATGTATGTCCTATTGTGCCAGGAGTTTTATGTACCAGGCTGTATATGCAGGTTTGCTCCTTTCTGTGGGAAGATTTAAAACGGATAAATGATTGCTTAAAGACTGTACTTACATACCTTCCTGTAGACCATGGTTTGCTGAGAGATTTAGGAAACACAAGGGAAGGTGCTGAACATCTCCTCTGAGCCAAAGCCTTATGGAGCTGTAGACAAATAATTTAAGAACAAAAAACAGTTCATATTCTTTCTTTATTGAATCTGTATGCAATAAATAATGTAATCATTACTACCTAAAGTATATGTAATCCCTAACAATTAACTTTTATTTTCTTGTTTGTTCTCTTTTAAATCTAAATGAGTTCTGTTTGAGAAGTGCAAAAATACCTGTTGATCTGCCAGAATGACACCACACTAGAAAGAGGCACCTAGTGCACCAAGGCTAGGTTGCCTCCATCCCTAATTCATTAGAAAAAAAATTGGGGGACTTTGAGGCGTGTGACATCTAGTGGGTAAGGGTAAGTATATAAAGTTACTTTTAAGTATTGCATGTATATTTACACAGATAGTATACCATAAAAAATTAATGGAAATGTAGAGAGCAAGTTTATTGGAAAATCTCATCAACGGGTGATGGGAAAATATACCTGATAAACATCAATAGCCAAGAACTTCCAAACAGGGTCATGACATACTGGACGTGTGTATGTCATGAATTTAAGTAAAAATAAATACATAATAGACAGAATTACATATACTGTATGAACAACAAAATATAAAACACATAGTTGTAAAAATCAATACGCATTAATAGGCTTGACACTTTTCGTAGATTCATTCCACTTCCTCAGTATATATAAACATACAGTAGCTCACAAAAGTGAGTACACCCCTCACATTTTTGAACATATTTTAGTATATCTTTTCATGTGACAACACTGAAGAAATTACACGTTGCTACAATATAAAGTAGTGAGTGCAGAACTTGTATAACAGTATAAATTTGGTGTCCCCTCGTAAAGGTACATGTTTTTTCACCTTAATGCATTCTATGCATTAAGGTGAAAGAACATCTGAGGATTAGCAGCCCTCCATTTACTTACCTGACCCCTCGAAAGTCCCACACCATGAACGCGCTGACTTCTCGGGTCATTCATTGGTTGATTGATAGCAACGCAGCCATTGGCTCCCACTGCTGTCATGTCACCTCATGGCAAAGAACTGAAAAAAAAAAGAATTGTTGCTCTACATAAAGATGGCCCAGGCTATAGGAAGATTGCCAGGACCTTGAAACTGAGCTGCAGCACGGTGGCCAAGATCGTACAGCAGTTTAACAGGACAGGTTCCACTCAGAACTGGCCTCACCATGGTCGACCAAAGAAGTTGAGTGCACGTGCTCAGCGTCATATCCAGAGGTTGTCTTTTGGGAAATAGACATATGAGTGCTGCAGAGGTAGAAGGGGTGGGGGGTCAACCTGTCAGTGCTCAGACCATACGCCGCTCACTGCATCAAATTCCTGGCTGTTGTCCCAGAAGGAAGCATCTTCTAAAGATGATGCACAAGAAAGCCCACTGAAGACAAGCAGACTAAGCACATGGATTATTGGAACCCTGGCCTGTGGTCTGATGAGATCAAGATAAACTTATTTGGTTCAGATGATGTCAAGCATGTGTGGCGGCACACTCGACACCACTGTGAAGGGACGAGCCGATTACCGGATAGAGTTGACCCAGTATGATTACAATCAATGACCAAACGGAACATTCAGGCAAGATTTATGGACCACTTTCAGAGAGATAAAGAAAGAAAGTTACCGCTCCAGGTGGATTGTGTTAGGATGATCAGTATGGTCTCAGGAGATCAAGGGTGCTGGCAATGCACAAGGCAACAAAGCTATGATTAAGCACTGATTTATAGTGCGAAACGCATCAACTGTTTTACTCCCAGTTTGTGTGCTGTGACTTGTAGTGCATTTTTCCTTATATTACTTGATCGCCCGATTCCATGGCCTCCTTGCAGATTATAAGACCAGACCCCACAGCCTTTTCTCTCTTGTGCTCCATCCAGCAATCACAGATATTCTGTTGTCATTGAGATCAAGAGCCCATAACCCTGCATTGGACTCAAGGATGCTGAAAAACAGGCCACTGCTAGAGTGTAGGGGAATAAAAAGAGCACTGGCTGCGTTTGAAGTTGAGGATTGGGTAAGTAAAAGTGCTTTTCACCTTTTAACCCTTGCAGTGCGGGGCAGTCCCACTGCAGGGCAGCATTTTTGGTCTGCTGCAGCTGTCCCCTTCCAGATCTAAAACCAGGAAGGAAGTGATCATCTGACCACTAATCACTCAGTTTTCAGTCTTCTTAGAACCAAGAGTGGTGACTGTTAGTAACCGGCTCCCTGCTCTGAACCTCCAGCGCTGAGAGGCTGAGACAGCTGCCGGTCAGGCATCTTTATAGACCCTGACATTATTGTCCGGATTTCTGCAAAGCCTAGACTGGCTCTGTGACACCGGCTGACAGCGGGCTTTGGCCAGCTGTCAGCCGAATCTGGGTCACAGGAGTGCAGAAATAAGTGCACTTCTGTGACCCAGAAGAGAGGTGTGACCACAAAAGCTTTGGCCATACTTCTGTTTTAAGTATGATTTATAGCTCACTAAATCCTGCAACTGGTGTTACAAATGTCGACATGCAGATGTGCCTCTTGAACCTGTCTAGTGTACAGCCAAGTGTTCATGTGTCATTGGTTGCAAAACGACTGTAAAGCACATGTATAAGGCCGCGTACACTCGATCAGTCCATCCGATGAGAACGGTCCGAAAGACCCTTTTCATCGGTTAACCGATGTAGCTGACTGATGGCCTGAGTGCCTACACACCATTGGTTAAAAAAACGATCGTGTTAGAACGCGGTGACATTTACATGTTTTAACACAATGACGTGCTGAAAAAAACCGAAGTTCAATGCTTCTAAGCATGCGTTGACTTGATTCTGAGCATGCACAGCCTTTTAACCGATGCTTTTGCCCCATTGGTTTTGACCTATCGGTCAGGCGTCCATCGGTCAAATTTTAAAGCAAGTGCTCTTTGTTTTGACAGAAGGATAACTGACCGATGGGGCCCACACACGATCGGTTTGGACCGATGAAACGGACCTTCAGTCTGTTTTCATCAGTTTTGACCAATCGTGTGTACGCGGCCTTAAACACAAGGGCCGTGGGCCACATCTGGCCCGGTAGGCCATTTCATGTGGCCCTCGCACCTCTCCTGCAGCTGCAGCATCCACCTAATCTCCATCCCCACTTTGTCTCAGCAGTCAGCAGCAGAGCGGAGGAAAAAACTCCTCTGCCAGATCCTGTGCTTCTCTGTGAGAGGCTTGTCTCTGTGTTCCCCCTGTCCCAGCAGTCAGCAGCAGAGAGGAGGACAGAACTTTGTCTACAGATCCTGCGCCCCTCTGTTCAGCCACAGCACCTCCTTGTCTTCATCTCCACCCTCAGCATTCAGAATACTCCAGCAACTTACTCCAGCCATCCTCTGGTCCTCTTTCAGGACCTGCTCTTTCAGCTTCCCAGCTCTGCCTACAGTTTCTTCCCAGCAGCAGCACAAGTTAAGGGGTGCACTGTGATGTAAGGGAGGGTGGAGGACTTTTGACTTCTGATGGTGGGGGACTCTAGACATCTGACATAAGGGGGAGGGGTGCCCTGGACATCTGCTTATAATTATAATGAGAGTTTTATGCCAGTTGTAAAGGAGGGCTACACACTGTCGGTATCATCCACAAGAAACATTACTGGGCACTGTTCAGTCGGTTGGTCGGTCACCAGCCCTGCACCTACTCCATCTATTGGGCAGCGATTCCCCTGCATTTTCTTTCTTCTCCGCATCACGGTGGAATCCCCTGCACCTCCTTCTCCCTTCGACTCCTAGAAGGCCAAAAGGATCAGTTCTCCTTTTGACCAATCCGGTGACGGATCTCATGACCCACTACCCGATTGGCCGGTTAGAGAATCAGGAAGACAATAGCGAATATCTATACGCTATTGTCACACAACTGGGTGAGCTCGGAGCGCAGTACTCTGCGCCCCAAGCCCACCCTTTTTTGAAGTCTATAAGAGCCTCTGGCTCTAATCACTTGCTTAAAAAAAAAAACATTGGAATCCATGCATCCGGTGCCCCGCATGTAGATTAGGGGGCTGGGCACATGGATAGGGAAGCAGCGCCCCTGCGCCCTGCATTATGGGCTGCCACTGCCAGTCACCAATAAAGTTTCCTATGGATGATACAACGATGTGTGATGCTCTTTTTCAGACTTTCATCATCTGCTACAGGAGTGTGAGTGGGCTTCGTGCCAGTCTGCACCTGCCCTTACAGCTTAAGTCTTAAAGCATTTGTTACCCCAACAATTCATATTCCTGATATGTGCCTGCTGTACCACGTACTTGTATAAGAAACTATCCTGTTCTCGTTGTATTGTCTTATTTGTGTAAAATCCCTGTTTTTCTTGCCAGTACCTCTGCTTTCTTATTACAAACTGACCACACTAAGCAGGAGAACAGACTGGTCAGTTCTTTAGCTTTGCTAGGAACATAGTGTACTCTCTAATAAATAATCAGACTTGTCCTGACCCCCGCCACCTCCACTGCACAGCTGTTCACTTGGAGGCTCAGTGTGCTTTTATGCAGCTGATCACAAAGGGAATGTGATCACATATGAAAAAAAAAAAAAAAAAAGGTAAAAAAAGGTATTTTATAATGTGTTTTTTTTTTTTTTTTTAATATCTTTACAAAAAATTTTTGCCTTTCATTTCTATTTTATATTGAATGTTTTTTTTTTTTTTTTTTTTTAGAAGGTGATCATTTACTACCACTTTAAGTTACTACTTAAACCAATAATAATTGAATGCAGACACAATTATTTAATATGTAGTACATTCATTTGTATACTCTTACAGATACAAGCCCTTTGAGGGCAACCATAATGCCAATGTGGCCTGCAATGAAATTGAGTTTGCCACCGCTGCTCTAAGGTACCCAAGCTTTCTGCCAACATGTTCAAAAAGTAGATAAAAATAAAACTTTTAGTAGTAGCAAAATGCCACACAGTGGCAGTTAAAAGGCATTACATGGACAGGAGGAGTGATAGGAACATTACTATTTTTTTTATTTTAGTGTTAAATTTATTTTATTTTCCTACCCATATATAACTTACAAAAAAAAAAAAATCACATAAAAAAAAATACATACAAATCACATTAACATAAAAAAAGAACAAATAACAATGACAACATTATGGTTCTATCCTGCAACCTCCTAGATTTCATCTCTCTTCTACCTAGGCTACAGACACACCCATGTTACACACTTAACCCCTTCCCCGCCCCCCAGTGTTCACCCCTTCACTGCCAATGGCATTTTTATAGTAATCCAATGCATTTTGATAGCACTGATAAATGATAAATGTGTCAAAAGTGTCTGAATTGTCCATAATGTCGCAGTACTGAAAAAAAACGCTGACCGCCGCCATTACTAGTATAAAAAAAAGCATTAATAAAAATGCCATAAAACTACCCCCTATTTTGTAAACTCTATAACTTTTGCGCAAACCAATCAAACGCTAATTTTTTTTTTTTACGAAAAATATGTAGAAGGATACGTATCAGCCTAAACTGAGGAAAAAAAAAATGTTTTATATATTTTTTGGGGATATTTATTATAGCAAAATGTAAAAAATATTGCATTTTTTTTTCAAAATTGTCACTCTTTTTGTTTAGAGCGCAAAAAATAAAAACCGCAGAGATGATCAAATACCACCAAAAGAAAGCTCTATTTGTGGGAAAAAAAGGAAGCCAATTTTGTTTGGGAGCCATGAGGCATGACTGCGCAATTGTCAGTTAAAGCGACTCAGTGCCGAATCACAAAAAGTGCTCTGGTCATTGGGCAGCAATATGGTCCGGGGGTTAAGTATCGCCTTCCCTACTCATATATCCTGCATATATCAGGGACTGTCTAAACCAGGGGTGGCCAACCAGTGGCCCGGTGGACCCTCACATCTTCCTGAACAATGCAGGTCTTCTGATCCTACAGATAATATCTGAGAACTGTGACTGGCCGGACAGTGAAGTGAAGCAGCTTTGAGGAATTGCTCACATGATGAGAACAAGTCTGCAGGACTTATTCTATTTCCCCTGATCAAATGAGTAATTAACCCATGCAGAGTAGGGGGCCACTGCATAAGTAAATTTAAAAGCAGTTTAAGTTGGGCTTTAACATCTGTCTCTAGACTATTCTCTTTTTTTTTCATGTTGGATAGAGTAGACGGATAATTTTTATTAAAAAAGAAAATTAAATTCCGCGCGAATAGTTGGATAAAGCCAATTAGAGCTTGACCACAGATAAATATGTGATAAATATTAATTGTATTTTTCCGTGAAATATAGAATATTGATAAGCTGCTCCTCAGTGGTGTAGTAAATTACTGCAAATAGGTGGAAAATGTGTAGCGCTTGAAGTAACTGTCTATATGACAGTCAGGAGCACAAAAAATATAATAAATACATTTTGTGAAAAGTAAGACAAATAATAAAAGACCCTGGAGTGTCCAGAGACAAACACTGTGGGCCAGATTCACAGAGCCCTTACTCCGGTCTATCTCCTGTTAGACCAGAGTACTTTCAAATTACCCGCGTCGTATCATTAGTTTGAATCCTCAAACCATGATACGACGGCTTCGGGCTTCGATCCGACAGGCTTACGTCTTCGTACGCCTTCGGATCTACGCTGCAATCTTTTTGCGGATGCTGGGTGTAGTTTGGGTAGTTTTCCGCGCCGGGGTATGCAAATGAGTTTTTTCCGGCGATCCACAAAGTTACGATCGTCCTTCGCAATCTCTTACGGCATCTGTAGTCATCTTTTTGCTGCGTAAAGTTATACCAGCTATTGGCTGGTCTAACGTTAGACGGCCCATGTTAAGTATGGCCGTCGTTCCCGTGTCGAATTTCATTATTTTATTTTTTTTGCGTAAGTCGTCCGGGAATAGGAATGTACATAAACGACGCTACTCAAAAAAAAATGACGTAACGACGTTATTTCGCGCAATGCATGGCGGTAAAATTTCAGAACGGAGCATGCGCAAATCGATCGCCGCGGGGACGCGCCTAATTTAAATACTTCATGCCCCCTAATCGCGTATTTCGATTACGCCGCAAGAAATTCACTACGCCGCCGTACCTTACGGGCTGAAATCTACCTGAATTCATCTTGAAGCCAGGTAAAATACGGCGGTGTAGTGTATCTCTGATACTCTGCGCCAGGGCAATTGTACCTGAATCTGGCCCTGTGTGACTAGTGCGTGATAGACAGTGTGCTAATGGTCTATTGGTTAATATACAATATATGGTATAATCAACTGCTATTGAGTGCAATTTTTCATATAAAAACACACATAAATTAAAAAAATTAAAAAGATATATTGATAGTTCATCTCTTTGGAAAGACGTGAATATGCTACTGGCCCATGAATGCCAAATGCAATATTATCCCATGGACAGGAAGAATGAAGACAGATCCTAGTGTAACAAAGTAACAGTCAATCTGATGATTGGTGAAAATAATAAGTAACTTTTCCACTGTGTTGTTCCCACCACCGAAAGCAATGCAGGCTTACCGAAACCAATTGACTTCAGGTGGCATACGCCACTGAAAGTCAGGATAGGCTTGTAATGGCTGATGTCAAAATAGGCTCCTTGACAGGGCGATACTTTGGCTGGTCATCAAAACCTCTGTGGAGTGGATGAATGAAGACCAACTGGGAGTACGATCCCCAAATGGATGTTCTCACAATGGATGGATGTTATAAGAGATAAGAGAAAGAAGTGGCCACATACCGTAATCCCGTTATGTAGAAAAATAAAATATTTATTTGCAGCTGTCAAACTTACATTTTTAGCTGAATATAAAACGCTTGTATACAAGTAGGGCACCAGTGTAGTCCTCCCGACGCGTTTCGTGAATAGAGCACTTCGTCTGGGGTATCTCTCCACTGTAGCCCACTCCAATTTATATAAAATCAGTAATCTACAGCCCAATCAGTGAAGATCTGACTCACCATGCACCTGCAGCAATGAAAAACGGCACTTCCGTCTATCCAAGATGGCGCCGTGGCTTGCTATCCAAGCCTCAATGTGAATTAACATAGGCAGGAAGTGAGCAGCACATTATATGAAAATGCAGAAACATTGTTAGGTCTAAATGTTATAGGGCATGATTACTGAATATAGAACTGTAATGACACTTATAAAATATATATCTAAAAAATAAAAAAGTATAAAATAAGGAACGATAACTGTGGGACAGAAAGAGGCGTTCCTTATGACTGGTTCTTACGACCAGTAGCTAATGGGCCAATAGCAGTTAGGGCGCGTGTGTGTTAGCCGCGCCTCTCTATGGGTGTGTTTGGCTGTGCCCCGAGATAGGATGGAATCAGCGCTTGCGCACATGCGGCGACAGCGCTGTGGAACGCATATGCGCTCCAACGGGAAAAGCAAGCGTCCTACACACACGCGCCCTAACTGCTATTGGCCCATTAGCTACTGGTCGTTAGAACCAGTCATAAGGAACGCCTCTTTCTGTCCCACAGTT
Organism: Rana kukunoris; assembly: GCA_029574335.1. Classification (NCBI taxonomy): domain Eukaryota; kingdom Metazoa; phylum Chordata; class Amphibia; order Anura; family Ranidae; genus Rana; species Rana kukunoris. The sequence goes on from CM056052.1 coordinate 357,361,749, forward strand.
ATCGTTCCTTATTTTATACTTTTTTACTTTTTAGATATATATTTTATAAGTGTCATTACAGTTCTATATTCAGTAATCATGCCCTATAACATTTAGACCTAACGATGTTTCTGCATTTTCATATAATGTGCTGCTCACTTCCTGCCTATGTTAATTCACATTGAGGCTTGGATAGCAAGCCACGGCGCCATCTTGGATAGACGGAAGTGCCGTTTTTCATTGCTGCAGGTGCATGGTGAGTCAGATCTTCACTGATTGGGCTGTAATTTACTGATTTTATATAAATTGGAGTGGGCTACAGTGGAGAGATACCCCAGACAAAGTGCTCTATTCATGAAACGCGTCGGGAGGACTACACTGCTGCCCTACTTGTATACAAGCGTTTTATATTCAGCTAAAAATGTAAGTTTGACAGCTGCAAATAAATATTTTAGTTTTCTACATAACGGGATTACGCTATGTGGCCACTTCTTTCTCTTATCTCTTATAACATCCATCCATTGTGAGAACATCCATTTGGGGGTCGTACTCCCAGTTGGTCTTCATCCATCCATCCCACAGAGGTTTTGATGACCAGCCAAAGTATCGCCCTGTCAAGGAGCCTATTTTGACATCAGCCATTACAAGCCTATCCTGACTTTCAGTGGCGTATGCCACCTGAAGTCAATTGGTTTCGGTAAGCCTGCATTGCTTTCGGTGGTGGGAACAACACAGTGGAAAAGTTACTTATTATTTTCACCAATCATCAGATTGACTGTTACTTTGTTACACGAGGATCTGTCTTCATTCTTCCGGTCCATGGGATAATATTGCATTTGGCATTCATGGGCCAGTAGCATATTCACGTCTTTCCAAAGAGATGAACTATCAATATATTTTTTAAATTTTTTTAATTTATGTGTGTTTTTATATGAAAAATTGCACTCAATAGCAGTTGATTATACCATATATTATATATTAACCAATAGACCATTAGCACACTGTCTATCACGCACTAGTCACACAGTGTTTGTCTCTGGACACTCCAGGGTCTTTAATTATTTGTCTTACTTTTCACAAAATGTATTTATTATATTTGTTGTGCTCCTGACTGTCATATAGACCAGTGTTTTTCAACTCCAGTCCTCAAGGCACACCAACAGGTCAAGTTTTCAGGATTTCCCTCAGATGAAATGGCTGTGGTAATTACTAAGTCAGTGAAACTGATCAAATCACCTGTGCAAAATAATGGAAAGCCTGAAAACATGACCTGTTGGTGTGCCTTGAGGACTGGAGTTGAAAAACACTGATATAGACAGTCACTTCAAGCGCTACACATTTTCCACTTATTTAATTCTTTTGCTTTTCTCATACGAGCCGTGTTAGCAGCTACCACTTAACCAATATTGGCAGCGCGGGGTATTCACCTTCCTTTTTTGTGTAGTAAATTACTGCAAATAGTGAAAACAAAATGATAGAGGGCGCTAGTGGGTAGACTCAGTAAAGCACCTGTCTAATTGTGGAACATAAACTAGGTGGGTGGGTGTTTGGAATTAACACAATTGTATAGCATAATCTAGAGTATAATACCGTGTGGGGTTTTTAGGCAGAAATTCTGCCTAAGTGCAAAAAATGGCATATACAGGTCATCAGTGTAAAAAAAGATACAATGCTCTTGGTGAAAATAAAGTGCAATACATAGTTCACAGTGCAAAGAAAATTGCTAGTTGTGCAAAGTCCCATATAAGCCACAAATGGATCAGTGACTGAATGATACGAGGTTGGTTCGTGGATGTATACGATTCCTTCACCACTGCATTGTGTGCTCCACCCAAAGTGCTAAGGAGATGCTACTGTAGGTTCTTACCAGACGGCGAGACCTCTTAATTAAAAGTAGGTCTGAAAAGCAGGACAGGATATGTGCCTGTTCACACTGGGGGCATAGCTGGATCTCGATGGGACAAAAGGTGCGACCGTAAAGCTCACAGATTGGCAGAGATTGGCACGGAAAAAATCATAGTGTATTACCTTTATTAAAAATAAATAAAAGTCGCATAAACAGCCAAATGGCCTCTTACTATGGCAGGTGCCTGCCTGGCACTGGGACTGTAGTGTAGCAGATGCTCTCCAATTGGAATTGAAGTCTCACCGAAAATCGCTGAGTGCGGCTGGATGCCAAAGTTTGAAGGCGCTAGGTGGTTTATTGCGAGTGCAGGGAGCTAGATGTAGCCGCCAGTTAATAATTTTTATTAGTAGCTAGTTTTAGCCCTTTCCTTGAAAGAAACTTCCCTTAGGCCTGGTTCACACTGGTGTGACATGTGCTCCAACATTGAGAGCACATGTAGGATGACATGTAAAAATCAATGTTTCCCTATGAGAGGCATGTTAGCTCATCCGACCTTTGTCGGTCTGACTTTGGAAAAGGTTCCTGCACTACTTTGGTCCGACTTCTGTCCAATTTCAGCACATAGAATTGAATGGAAATTGCATCCAAGTTGGACCCTTATGTGATTTGGATCCGAAATTACAGGAATATTACAAAGGCATGCCCTGAAGTTGCTTCAAAGTCTTGCCAAAGTCACCTTGCAAAGTTTCATGTCCAAGCAGTGTGAACCCAGGCCACACTTTGTGTTTTGCAGACAGATTGGAAATCTCTCTCAAGTACAAAATCATCCACAATCCATTATCACAGGTTTTAAAATTCAAAGATTTCCCTTTACTTCCTACAACTATACATTTTTCCATTTCCCAGCACTTGTCAAGATGGGAATGATCAATAAGGGATGACTTAGACAACAATAAATACCTGTAACTAGGTACTAACCTCCCGGGATAATTGGGTACGATAATTAATTCACAACAACATTATATAAAACTATGTATTTCTTTGTTTACACACATACCTCTCAAAAGACTGACTACACCACAAAATGTAAAAAAAAAGTCCATCAATAATATAAATAAATCGCATCTTAAACCTCATACACACCATCAAACTTTTCCGTGGATTTTTATTCAAAGGGAGTTGGCCGTGAACTTGTTCTGCATACACACGGCATTACTTTTTCAGCCAACCCTTTGGGCAACTTCTGCTATTGTTGTCTGATCCTTGGCATTGGTTCTAAGCATGCGTGTTTGTACTTTGGACTTTAGTCCGATGGACTTGTGTACACACGATCGGATTAGCCGACGTAGGACATTTGTTGCCGGAGAGTTTGTCTTCACAGCGAATGTTTGTCCGATGAAAAAGTGAAAACATTTGTCTGATGGAGCGTACACATGGTTGGATTGTCTGATCAAACAGGTCCGTTGGACATTTGTTGTCAAAAAGTCTGATCGTGTGTATGGGCCTTTACAATGAGGACTGCTCATTACATTAATATAATAAAGAACATTTGTCAATATGTTACAAAACACGTGATCAAATTGTATCCAAATGACTGTCCATCCAGAACATATGTTCTCATTGTGCACATACAGTATGACTGTCCATACAACATGTTTTTTTCCAGAACAAGGCCCAATTTACAAAAACATGCTTTCTTTACATAATGAGTTACTTTTTTATATTGCGATATTTAGCACTTAATTTTGTATTATATTTTACTGCTTTAGTTCACATTTTTTCCCCCAGTCTTTAAGGCGGCGTACACACGATCGGACATATCCGATGAAAACGGTCCGCGGACCATTTCCATCGGATATGTCCGATCGGGAGTTTGATCCGATGGCGTGTACACACCATCGGATCAAATTCCCCGCCGCCGGACGGCGCGGTGACGTGGCGGTGACGCGGCGGTGACGTTGATGCCGCCGCGTCACCGCCACGTCACCGCACCAGGAAGTAAAACACTTCCGCGCATGCGCCGAATCCATTCGGCAGCGGCGCGGCGGCGGTGGGGGCCGACATGTCTGCTGGTAAGTGTACTAACCAGCAGACATGTCGGGCGGACAGATTCCCACCGGATAGATTTCAAAGCTTGCTTTGAAATCTGTCGGGTGGAGAAATCTGTCCACTAGCCCATACACACGAGCGGAGATGTCTGCTGAAACGGTCCATCGGACCGTTTTCAGCGGACATATCCCCTCGTGTGTATGCCGCCTAAGACTGCACCAGAATGAGATAAATAAAGTAGGGCTGTTACTGATTAAATTTTTTGTGTTCGATCGATTTTTTTATTTTTATTCGATTAATCGACTAATTTTGATTAATTATAATGCACATACAGATCCAACTACTTTTAGCTGATCTCCTTGTAGGCTGATTCCCAGTGCAGCTACCAACCACTGGAAAAATGGATAGCAATATTGCACTGGAGATAAAATCGATGTAGCTACATAAACTATAAAAATGGTGCGAGTAATACCAAACGGTAGCAACAGCATTTATAAAAACATGTAGCTAAGTATGATACTGGTATAAAAATGTGTACAACGATGCCACTGGTGAATCCAGATGAGGAGGGGTTAACATCAGTCTGTCAGTATGTAGATGTCCCATGAAGGGAACTATCACAACTCCCAGTGGATGGTTGTAGAATCCCAGGTTGATAGAGGGAAGTGATAGAGGGAAGTGTAACAGCCCTTGTGTGTGGCAGATAGTAAGGTCCCGCCGGCATGCAGATATGAAGGCACAGCAAAGGAGCCCTTCAGATGGACATGGCAAGCCCAGCTGCTGTCCGTGACGTCACCGAATCTCTGACAGGAACTCCCTGAAGGCCCGCAGAGGTGAGTACCAATCAGAAGAATTTTGATCGAACAAAAACTTTTTGAACGATCGAAAAAATTAAAGATTAATCGATGAATTTATAGTTAATTTCCCCAGCCCTAAAATAAAGACGGACTAAGGACTATGAAACCATGAAAACATGTTTAGTGTGCCCTCTTTCACAAAATTATTTTCCTCTGTCTAGTGCAATATTGCAAATTATTTACATTCCTGAACTAATAATACTATATTCTTAAACTGATATATTGTTTTTTTTTTCTTCACTTACTGCCCAGTGCAGTATTCCCGTTTGTTATTTTCTGCATTCCTAAAATATCAAATTTACGAACCATGAAATAAGATTTTTGTTAATTAAATGTAATGAAACTTTTCAGATATTTATCTCAAATTTTATATTTTTTTTATTCATGAATTGGCTTCTAAATTATCACTTGCAACAATTTGTGCAAATAGATCATGCTACTAAAATCACATGCAATATACTATAGTAAATCGACCCCAGTATTTTGTAAAAAAAATATTTTGTCTGTTTATCTGGTATAAGTCTTTGTACTGCAATTACAAAGATGCTTTACCTAAGTTTGCCCTGGAAACCTTAGGAAAGATTAATATGAGTGCAAGCTCATGTGTCAGTTCTTGCCAGTGGCTGTGGGAAAGTGATAACTTCTGGATCTTTTAAGGTACTTCTGGATATTCTTGAGAGGAACTAACCTAATTTAATAACAGACTGTACACAGGTAGAATATAGAAGAGACTCTTCTGCAATAAAAATACATCTACTTGACTGCTCGCAGTCTCCTGTGCCATGTAAACTAAACTGTGCATGTGCAGCTCAGTTTATGTTGCCAGCACAGTCCGTGTGTGTCAAGACTCAGGAGCTACATCATCCAGAGAAGCCCGGAGCAAAATAAATAAAATGATAGTCAGAGGGCTGGCATGACTAGGGAAACAGGATACTGTATAAGAGGGAGGGTAGGTTTGGTGAGTTAATGTGGGAGGGGGCTGATGGGGTATAAATAGTTTTGGACTCCTCCACAACACAGCAAGAGGGAAAGTTCCGGGGGTAGGAGCCATGTCGCAGGTGGAGCAGTTACTAGCCCAGCTACGGGTAGAGGCGGCGTCACAAGGCCCAGATTGGCTCCAGGAGACCCTGAGGCCAATGCTGGTCAGACCGGAGGAAAGCACAGGTACTAGGGGGAGGGAGTCAGCACAAGCTCAGCGATTGAGGCCGCTGGAGCGCTTCTCCCCCAACCCTTCCCCCAGAGCTCAGCGTCATTCTTGGAGTCCCTATTCACAGGCACCTTTGGGCCCCCCGCGAAGCGCACTACAATGCTTGCGAAGGGGGGTCCCGAAAGGGAATCCCCAACCTGGACGGAGCTCTGCGGGTGGGCGTTCCGGGAGCTCTGGAGCGTCCAAAAAGCCTGCACGGTATATGGAGTCTGAACGAGCAGGCACCGCCCCCGTGTGACGTCATCGGGGTCGGCGCCTCAGCGCGGAAGTTCGGTGGGGACGGTGGCCGGGCCTACTACCTTGGCTGGGCACCATGCTGAAAGTAAGGACGTGCGGAGGAGTGATGCTGTGAGCAGGGATAGAGTCAACAGAGCTGGGAAGAGCCCTCTTGGTCTGGGTAAAGCGGCGCAGAATTTGCTGAACGGGTCTGGTTCTCAGAGGAGGAGCCATGTGGAGGCAGGACCCACGGCATCCAGGGATCCTTCCCCTGGTGAGGAAGATCTGGTGGAGCAACGGTCGGAGGGTGAACTGGTGGAGTGGGATGACAAACGAGAGCTCTAGAGATGATTGACTGCAGTGGAAACGGGATGGTCGGCGGTGGGTCAATTTCTGCGAAGCCCGGTAAGTTGGTTTTTCCTTAACCTTCTCAAGGAATGTCGGGTTTGATGGTAGTGCGGTTGCTGCTTAGCAGTGGGTTTCACAGGGTGGGGCTGCTCAGGACGGCTCAGGACTGGGGTCAGCAGGAGGGATGGATGCAGGCCTGCTGGGATTTTTGGCGGGGCTTAAGAAGCTAGTGGGCAGGTTTGAAAAATGAGACAGTGTGGATACTAGCCCTGCGGCGGCGTGGGTCCCTCCGGCAGGGGGGGAGGGGGTGAAGGAGATGGCTGCAGCGGTGCCAGCGGTTTCAGTGCCAGCGGTGCAGACTGTGGTTGCGGAGAGCACTTTGCATGTGACTTGGCAAGGCATCAGGGGCGGGGGATACAGGCAAGCAGGACCTGGTTAGATTGGCTGACGCGGGCAAAATGTGAGGTCTATGTCTGTTTTGAAGGGCCGTTCGGGGCGCACTTGAAGTAAGAAGTACAGAATTTGGAAAGGTGAGTACGTGAAGATTTTCTCGCATCACCTGAGCCCGCGGACCTTTGCGAACTGGTTGCAGGCTTTTGCTATTATGGCGAGTTTGATAGGAGAAATAAAGCCCGAAAATAGTTCGGCCCTCTTTTGTTATCAGGATGCGGTGGGGGAGGTCTATAGGGGCACAGCCTGGTTGAGGTACGATGAACAATTCAGGCAGAGGATGGCAGTTCGTTGATGTGGGATCACAAAGACATCAGTTTATGGATGCGGTTGATGACATTGGCGAGGGCCCCGAATTAGTTTTTTCAGGGGGGGTGGTGGATCGTCTGCCCCTGGACAACCGACCGGTAAGACAAAAGGGGTCTGTTGGCAATATGCAGGGACCTGCAAGTTTGGAGGGACGTGTCGTTTCAAGCACGAGTGTTCCGGCAGGCGACTCTGCAAACAAGAGGGAGGACGCCGGTGATGGTGGAAAGGATGCAGCCATTTCTCGGTAGGTATCCGGGTAGGGAAGCTGCGCAGTTGTTTGAGAGGGTTTTTGCAGACGGTTTAGGATTCCATGTGCGTTGGGTGTGGTTCCTCCGGTGTCTCGCAACTTGCGTTCGGCTTTGCAGCATTCGGACGTAGTTTCTGAAAAACTGCGTAAGGAGGTTGCGCTGGATCGCATAATCTTTTATTGAAGAAAATTTTACATGCAAACAATGTTCCAATATGCAGTATAAGACAACAATGTATATCAAATGAATCTTAAATTGACTAAAAATGTAAAAACTACCATACAATATTTATATAAGATATACAAAATACTAAATTCAGTATTGAACAAATATTAATATTACTGTAAATGTAGAAAACAACCTGTAGCTTTCCAGCACTTCAAATTAGGAAACTACCAGCGTGTGAGTAATCTACCTTTTTAAGTCAGTGAACTTGTTCCATCACCTACACATTTCTCACAGCAGTGAAGACAGGGCCAGCAAAAGTAAATATCATGGTAGTCATATATGGTGATGCTGTTGAATGAAACTTTGTTACACTGAAGAATACTTCTGGGAACAACCATGTTTTGAAAAAATAAAAGGTTATGTTATTTACATTTACAGTATTGTGAGCTTCTGTGTAATAACAACTGCTATTTCAGTACTGAAAGTGGGCAAGTCCCAGGCTTGGCTATTATTGCCGTTTATATAGCAACAACATTCCAACAAATATTGAAAGGCAAAGGCCTTGAAAAAGTAAGAATATGCAAATGCATGAAACAGTAAGAATAGAAAGGCATATACTGGTAGTCCAATTATTCCTGGAAAGTGCTTGCATGCATTTCTTGCAGAGATATTTTTCTGTAGCGTTTCCAAACATTTAGTTTATACTAGCAGTGCACATAGCTTGTTATGGCTCACAGCACCAAACTGTATTGTCTGAAAACAGAACAGTACCTGGCCCAAACTGTTTTATTCTAGGTTCGGAATTCCCTAATATCCGATGTGGTTGATGTGGAAATTGAAACTTTCATACAAATGTTACCCAGAGAGTTAAGCATTTCTCTAGTTAACCCCTGGAGACCACTTTCTGAAAATGACCGGACTATCGGCATTTAAACATATACATATTCTAAACAAAAGTAGAGCTTAAAACAAGCCCCCAGTGACCTCTGTAGCTGCAAGCACTGTGAAAAATGTAATTCTAAAATTTCACAGCAGAAGCACCTCTAAACAGCTCAGCAATAGGTATGATTTTCGACCAAAACCCAGGTTGAACAAAATAGTCATTTTGCCAGCTCAAATCCCCAGCTACTAGAGTGAAAACAGTAACTAGGGACCATGGGTGTGTTCATTGAACAAATATGCTGTATCCTGTATTCATTCCCCTAGGTGTTAGATATCTGGTGCCTCCTTTTTTTTTTTAAACTAAAAACCCCTCACATCCCTTTTGGGGAACAGGATGTATGTATGCAGCCCTTGTCCCTGTGTTGCAAAGGCTCCCCCTTGCAAGGTACCTTGTCCCTATGCTGAGAGACAAGGGCCTCATCCCCACATCTTGTCCCCCAAAAGGGATGTGGGGGTTTGAGAGGAACTTTTCAAAATCTTGAAGCCCCTTTATAATAAGGGGGCCCCCAGATATCAGTCACCTCACTGAGGGTAATAGGTGCATTTGTGTTTTTTTACATTGTCCTGGGAATGAGTAATGACTATGGTACCCCATACGCATTCCCTTGGGGGGAGGGGGCTTTACTATAAAGGTGGCTTTTAGAGTCTAATATGTCCCCTGTGCAAACCTCTATATACTTTGAGAGGGACAGTAAAGTGCAAATAAACTCACTTTTTCATGTGCTTCATACAGCACTGGACACATTTCAGTGTGTATCTGCACAGTCCACTAGGACTGGGATACAATTCTGTGCATAGTGCAGCACAGCCGCTGTGAAACTCATGAAACAGTGCATATATTTAGGTTTTAGGTTTCAATAAATGTGATTTACACTTTTTTTTACCCTTTTGAAATGGCTGAACTGGAAGAAGTGAGAGAGCAAGGCTTTGGTGTTTCTTACAAACAAGGGCTGCTAGACTTCATTGCTAAAAGGTATTTTTTTACTGGTGAGTGACCCATTTATGTTGGTGTATTCTTCAAGAGTGATTTGCATAGAGGAAGAAGATAACTAGAACAGTATCATTGTTGACAACACACAAGATTGAATTGCTCAAGTTTGCATATATTTCTAAGACAAACATACTTTTTTGTTAAATTTCTGTGTATTTTTCACTGAGGAAAATATATACATGTGTGGCGCTACCCCATTCAGGAGCCGCTGGTTGTTTTTTTTGGGATAGGCGTATTAAGTTACCCTCGTGGCTTCTCTAGGGGTGATGGTAGTGAGTACAGGTAGTGAGCGTATGTCCAGTCAGCAATGGATTTTTCGAATGCTTTATTTCCAAGGCCCAACACGGCCAACATCAACATGAAGTAGGACAGGAAAGGTTGATGAAGCAGAAGAAGAACATTTGCAGTATCAGGCCCAGGATAGTTGAGGAAAGCAAGCCTGCTTTCAACAATAGCACAGTTTGTCGCCACTCCAGCTAGAGTGGGTGAAGCGCCTGACTTCTGTCACAAGCCTGGCAGCCAAAGTGTCACTTAGGTTCCTGGGAGGAACAGACCTCTGCCACAGGCCTGGCTCGGGCCTCTGCCACAGGCCTAGTACTTGGATGAGCTAAATGGATTCTTGAGCAAATTCTCCCAGTAAATTCAATCAGGGTCACCGGTTGACAGTTTGAAGTGTCCCTGTCAATCTCCCGGTCACCAGATACCCGATGGTTCGTTCAAGCCCTCCTGGATCACCTGCCCCCGGGTTCTCCTCAAGCCGATCCCCCACCGAACGGCATACAGCCTGGGTTTCTTTTTAGTGTAGCTGGGGACCCAGTAAGTCACTGGGGCCCCTTACAGCATCCGCATGGGACTCCACGTAGCATATGACCCCGGCCAAGTAGGCCATGATACCGGGGTCCGTTGGATGTGCACACCCTGAAGGTGGGTGCCGCACCTGGAACCCGGAACCCATGAAGAACCAAAGAAAATGGCCTCCCCCAGCATGCCCCGCAAGGAAAAACTCCTCTAATTGGCTGCTGAGGAAAAGTGGCTCCGTCAGAACCCCTCTAGCGCCACCTGCCGCCCAGGGGTGAGAACATCACCTCTGGAGTGCAGACTGACCCACAGGACAGTTCTGAATGACAGCAGCCCAAATTGTACACAATTATGAATGGGAGCAAAAATAATCCATTCCCCATTAACTTTAGCGTAGCGCCCGTACTGAAAGTAGGGGGGGGGGCTACACATGCATTTTAGGGCTTAAGTTACTGGGTCTGAACACCTGCTGTGGACATTCTTATCCCCCGTACATCCGATGGAATTTTTAGTCAGAATTCTGTTCAAGCTGTATTGCATTAACACTGTCAGACCAAATTCCGACCGTCCAAAACACGGTGATGTAAAACACTAGGATGAGCTGAGAAAAATTAAGTTCAATGCCTCTGAGCATGCGTCAACTTGATTCTGACCATGCGTGGGTTTTTTCTCCGTCGGAGTTGCACACAGATGATAGGAATTTCCTATTTTTTTTTTTTCATCAAATAAAACATGTTCTATTTCTAAACGTCAGGTGGGGCCCACACACAATCATAATTTCAGATGAAAAAAGTCCATCTGACTTTTTTCATCGGAAATTCCGATCGTGTGTACGCGGCACTAGGGGGTCCCTATATCCATGAAAAAAATAATAATGGAAAATTACGTGCTAGGCAGGGACATCCAAAACTATCAAATGTAAAGATTTGATAATTACAGTAGGGAGATCTCACTGTTGGAGTAGCCAAAACTTTCAAAGCCTTTCAAAGCCCTCTGTGGCCTCCAGTGGGAGGGGTAGCATTTGGAGGGCATACTGAGCCTGGATTCTGCTTTAAGAAGTCATTGGCTGACTTAGCCAGCTGAACTTCACCTATAACTGAATCAAACCTGAATCAAACCTCTCAACTTTATAACTCTAGAATGAAGGAAATACAGACCTGCAGTTGTCCCATGCTGAAAAGTGGGCATAGTTAAAGTACGCTGAATATTGCCCTGGGCGTCCTTACAGTCACAAAATACTCCCTAACCACAGTGGCACAAATGAGAGTCTTACAGACACACAAACCTCAGCACAAAGGATATTTTTTTGAATTCACACACTTTTATCACACATGCTTTACACAGAATATAGTCAGACAGCAATCACTTTGTTTTATCCCATCTATAAAATAAAATGTTATTATAATAGTTGGAGACTACCAGGCAGCCAGTGATCATTAGATCCAAAAGTGCATAACATTCGGGTCACAAATGGCCAATGCAATATCACAAAACAATACATTTTGCAACATATAGAATCGTTATTTCATAGTCTACTGTTCTCGCCAACACCCCTCGGCATATTACTCATATATTAATTTTTTTATGTAAGATAATCTCCCAAAGTCTTGAAATTCCCAATAATATCCAATATAATTAAAAGAAAACAGATATCAGGACTGAGGTTTGTGCAGTGACTACATTTTGACCCACAATTATAACCTATCATGTTCTAAATTACAAGCTTCTCCAAATGGAACTCCAGACGTCCCCTCTATTCGGGAGATTGGTCTAGTCTATTAGTGATCTCCACATGGTACGGACAGCTAAAATCTGGTTTCTTTTACATGGGATATTATTGGAAATTTCATTATGGTTTCCTAGTACTTGAGGAATTTAATTGGGGGCTTTTAAACCCACAAAATGTGTTGTGTGCCTCCAACAAACTGCTAGCAGTTTAAATGACACAACCTCTTCACAATACAATAAAGTAAAATTGTGCCGTGTTTATCTATATATGTGAAACCACTATACTTACAATTTTGCAATAGTGCATTCAAGTGAAAAATCAAATAGAACAGTTGTGTATCAAAGCAAGAAATACATTATTAATAAAGTGCACCAAAAGTTAGTGCAGTACTAAAAATGTATGAATAATAAATCGATGTCCATATAAAAGTAAAACATGTAAAACAATCTACCTTTTAATTGATAATCCAATTGTGCAATTTAGTGCCACTTCCACTACCCCATTGTCACTTCAATTGATGAACCTTTGGTTGGTTTGCACCCTTATACTTAAAAGGTTAATTTAATTTTTTTAAAGGTTAATTTAATTTTTTCATGGTTTGTTTATATATATATATATATATTTAGTTTCTGATTTATAAAAAAACAGTACATAGGTATTGTGTTTTAGGGTTGGTGTTTTTTTTTTTTGGGGGGGGGGGTAGCTGAACTTGTTGCTGACACAGGCAAAGCTGACCTTTTTTGCAGCACATCACCCCGTATTAGTGCAGTGCAGTTTAGAGGCAGTTCTCTGTAGTCATCATATCTGGGAGGCCTGATGTAGCAGTTTCTGCACCTGCTGGACAAAGCAGTTGGGGCACTCCTTTGAAAGGCAGGGCACTGCCCTATCCGTGGCCTTTATGCTTGTCAGAATTTTTTTCATCAGCCAAAAGAACAATTGCCCTGGTCTGGAGGAAACCTATGATCCCCTTTCAGGGCATTAGAAATCATATGACTGCTCTGATGCTTAAAAAAACGATGTCTAGCAGTCTTATGGATTTGAATCCTAAAATTTGGGAATCTTGGCTTCAATAAGCCTTTACCATGCTTCCTCCAGCTAGTGTTGGATGCCTGTGACCAACTTACCTGACTATCCCAAGTCCATGTCCATGTCCCTACTACCCTTCCTCTCTCTCTTCCTCTTTTCATTCTTTTGGGGCTTTTATACTCTTTGTGTGCATATGCCATACTGCACCATCATCAGGGAATTGGCCTGTCCAGGCTTGACAATATGTAGGTGGGTCTTACCTGGACCTTGTTTTTCAGTTGTTTATACTCTTTAGATTTAACTATTGCTACTGTTTTCTTTTTGTTTTATACTGTATGAAGCTTTATACTGATTTATGTTGGCATCCCACGCCCCTAAGTGGGCGGACTGGACTATTTATTGTAATTCTTAGTAATTATAGCCAGTCCAACATTGCCCCAGCCCCCCCCACTAGTAATTATAGCCAGTCCAACTTTGCCCCCACACTAGTAATTATAGCCAGTCCAACATTGCCCCAGCCCCCCCCCCAATAGTAATTATAGCCAGTCCAACTTTGCCCCCACACTAGTAATTATAGCCAGTCCAACATTGCCCCCACACTAGTAATTATAGCCAGTCCAACATTGCCCCCACACTAGTAATTATAGCCAGTCCAACATTGCCCCCACACTAGTAATTATAGCCAGTCCAACATTGCCCCCACACTAGTAATTATAGCCAGTCCAACATTGCCCCCACACTAGTAATTATAGCCAGTCCAACATCGCCCCCCACACTAGTAATTATAGCCAGTCCAACATCGCCCCCCACACTAGTAATTATAGTCAGTCCAACATCGCCCCCATAATCACTAATATATAATAACCACTGCCAGTCCAACATCCAACTCACTGTACTTGTTGCGGCGCGCGCTCTTGCAGAATAGAAAATCCACGAGCAGAGGGAGGGGTGATGACGTCAGCGCGCACCGCCGCCGAGGTGTACCAAGATGGCTGACCACTCCGGAGCTAGGCCGAAGCCGCGGCCTTTCCAATGGCCCTGGCGGCGGTGCGGTCAGTGGATCGCATACTGTGCTGATCCGAACAGGTCGACCCGTTCGGATCGCGGATCGGTCACGATCCGTTGCACCCCTACTCACCATTGCTCGTCTTTTTCCTTTTCCTCCTCTACAGGTAATCCTACCATTACCCTGCACACTGGAATGGCACAATCAACAGATTTTTTTTTTTAGCACAGCATAAGCCACTTGATGCAGGAGGGTGCTCAGGAATTCTTGTTTTGGTATGTTACGAAAGAGTGCAATAGGAGCACAAAGGGTATGAAAACAGACAGAGAGCAACCATTGACATTGATGTTCCTCAGCCTTTTGCCAAGTGGACTCCAGCACTTCTCCTCTGTACAGAATTTAAAACTTTTTTTGCTCAACTAGCGTGGCAATCCTGTTTTTTTAATATTTGTTCTGTTGTGTTATTGCTAGCAGCTTTTTTTTTTTTGCATATTTTCTTTTATCACCTGTGCAGTCATTTCTCTATCCATATAGTAATATGCGTCATGCCTCATGACAGACCCAAGAAGATTAGCAGGAATAAACTCTATGGCAAATACTCTGGCCTATTCCTTCTAATTTTCTGCAATCTGAAAGATTTTAATAACTGTGTAACCAAGGAATTTACTGAATCTATAAGCTAAATACTCTGGTATCCAATGATCTTACTGAGGACACCTTTTCTAATTCATATAAAAATCTGATGTATAAAGTGTTTTATATTCTTCCAGATTTTTAATACACAACTTACACTTTATATTTGTTACATTGTATTCATATATTTCTGTCTAAATCGTTACTCTAAGGCAGCCCTCAAAATTTCCACTCGCCTACTAGCATTTGGCGAGTGGATTTAAGCTGGGGCGAGTGATGACAGGGCTACATGACCAATCTCCCTCCAACCTGTGCCTACACTTAGGCCTTGTACACACGAGGGGATATGTCCGCTGAAAACGGTCCGATGGACCGTTTCAGCAGACATCTCCGATCGTGTGTATGGGCTAGCGGACAGATTTGTCCACCCGACAGATTTCAAAGCATGCTTTGAAATCTATCGGGTGGAATCCGTCCGCCCGTCATGTCTGCTGGTTAGTACACTTACCAGCAGACATGTCGTCCCGCACCGCCGCCTCGCCGCCGCCGAATGGATTCGGCGCATGCGCGGAAGTGTTTTACTTCCTGGTGCGGTGACGTGGCGGCGTCAACGTCACCGCCACGTCACCGCGCCGTCCGCCGGCGGGGAATTTGATCCGATGGTGTGTACACGCCATCGGATCAAACTCCTGATCGGACATATCCGATGGAAATGGTCCGCGGACCGTTCTCATCGGATATGTCCGATCGTGTGTACGAGGCCTTAGAGTCCCGATGAGATTGGTGGCCGAAGCGGAAAGGTGCATGCTCGGGAAAAGTAGTCTGGTGAGCCGTGCACAGGCAGAGCAGTACACAGGTACTCTCCTTACAATTCTCATTAAGCCATGGAACCTAACAGTATGACCTCTCTGAGTCTGCCCCCCCTCCCCTGACCAATATAGCTGGAGAGCAGAAAGTAATGAGTGAGGTGGAGGATTGCGAAAATTACCACTCACTGAAAGTTGCCCTGACATGAGAGCGGAAGCCTTCCAGTTTGTGCAGTTTTCTTCTCCTTGTGCTCTATGTAAGTGTCCAACAGTTCCACCTGAGCACTGTGAACAGACTGGTCTCAATGTGTGCTATGCGGTGTCAGTGTGCGCTGTGCTATGGTATGGTGTCAATGGCTGTGCAGTTGTGTGGATCCTCTCCTCACTGCCAGCCTGAATAAAAGGGGGAAGTGGGGACATGCAATCGTGGAGCCGCACACAGGGGCTCCTGATGATGAGATGAATGGGAGAGAGAGAGAGAGGATGGATGGGAGTTGCAGAGGAGACAGCAAGAGAATGGGGAAGAGACCCAGTTCTAGTGCCCTGTCCCTCTGGTCTGCCCCCAGTGCCCTGTCCCTCTGGTCTGCCCCCAGTGCTCTGTCCCTCTGGTCTACCCCCCGTGCCCTGTCCCATTTTGTTAAAGTTGTTGTTGGTAATATTTAATTTTGTAACTTGATTCTGCATAAAACATTTAACAGTGTCATTCTATGAGATAATCTACGAGGGCGTGTTTACGGGTTCAATTAGGTGCAGGGCAGTGTATGAATTAGGTGGGGCAACTGGTGGCGAGTAACTCTTGAGGCCTGGCTAGTAGCTCAGGACTTGAAATTTTGAGCCCTGCTCTAAGGATTTATTTTTTGTAGTCATACAAATCCAAGTTAGACTAAACTGCTCCATCTAGAGGTAATATTGTGATATAACAAGTTTAAAATAATTTTATCATAGTAATAATTAGAAAAATAATTTTATCATAGTAATAATTAGAAAAAATGAGAAATATTTTAGCAGCAGTGCAGAATTTTTTTGGTTACTCTACAAATGTTAAATAATGAATTTGCACCAATTTGAATGTATTTAATTTTTTTACAGCTTTTCTATCATCTGGGCTAGCTTTCTGTGCTATTCCCTATGTTTTTATTTAAGTGAATAGTGTTCTCCAATAAAAGTGCTATTGTTTTGTACTACATCAGTGCTTTGCAATGTTTTCTATCCCTGATTCAAAGCCCAGGGGTGTGCAATGAATATGTCATTTATTCATTAAAGTGTATGTCAACCCATTCTGTTAAATAAATACAAATTAACATAGTATATATTTAAAAAAAATACAAACCTTTTTTTTTTTATTCTGATAAGTGAACACTAATTTGAGCAGTAGGGGTGGAAAAAGTAGTAAATGGCTGTACAGGAGGTTGTATCATCACAAGTCTTGGCCATTGAAGGATATGCAGGTTGTGCTCCCAGCACAGCCAGAAAACTGACCATGTGGGAAGAATGTGCTCTCATGCATAACACAGTCCATTTGAAATAGTAAGGCAGGGGGACTGGCAAGATCACCACACATTTCACAGGAAGGAATACAAACAGAACAGAATACTTTTTAACACAAGTTTATGGTACAACAAACACATATCACGAATATTAAATGTTGGAGTAACATATTCTGAAAGCCACTTGTCAGCCACTGGATTGAAGTGTATTATTTTGCTCATGGCTTATTGAACTTGGACTCACAGGGCCCTTTCTATTTTTTTATTGACAAGAGTATTACTGGTTGACATTAAAAGGTTTGGTAAAGATGAATGATGGATAGTGTGGGAAAGGGAAGACTTAGATCCCCGGCATATTTGATATCCGCCTAGCTAGAAATAGGGGAGGCGAGACCAACAACGCCATACATAACTCCACCTCAGGTCAGAGAGCAGAAGGACAAGGGTGTCTCTAAGGGGACGCCGCCTTGGGCTCTATAGAGCAGGGGAGACAGGAGTGCCCCCATGGAGGAGAAATTAGCTACTGCTCTAGACCAGGAGGTCGAGGGAGAGGAGGGGATTGGGAGGTTAGGGGAGGGAGGGGAGGGGAGGGGAGGAGGGAAAGATCTGTAAATTTATGTTAATAGATGCATGTGTAGACCAGAAAAACAGGGATATTCAAAGATTGCAGCATAGGAATCTGTGGGTTGAAGTAAGTAAGCTGAACGACTATAAAAATAATGACGGAGGCCAAAATTATAACATAATGTAAGAGGACTGAATTCCCTGGAAAAAAGGACACATGGTACTAAGAGAGCTAGAAAGATATGCTGCAGATAATGTGTTTTTTTTTTTTTTTTTACAGGAAACTCATCTATCTTTGAACTCAAATATAAGAATGCACTCACAAGCTATTCAAACCTGGTATTATGGGGACTCCCCTAATAAAAGGGCGAAAGGAGTGGCTATTGGAATAGGAAAAAATATAAGTTTTCAGGTGGAGGAGAGGAAAGTAGACCCAGAAGGCCGGTTTTTGTTCTTGAAAGGGACCTTACAGGGAATTAGGTATACACTGGTAAATGTTTATTGCCCTAATAAATACCCAAAAAGATATTTTAAAGGGATCCTAGATGCCATAGAGGAGTTTAAACAAGGATATTTGAACTTCTCTATGGATCATGGTCTCGATGGTGCACCGATGAGAGAAACTAAACAGCTAAAAAAGATTAGAAGAAAAATGTATACTAACCAGCTATTAGACATTTGGCAAGGAAAAAAGGTATATACAATAGTATATATAACACCGCGCTGTTCAAATAACAAAAATGTCAGCAGCCAACACTACAAAATAGATCAATTTTGGAAACATGGAAAACAAAGAAAAAGTGTAGCGCTAAAACTAAACAAAGACTACTGATTATGTAGCTCTTTTAACAAAAAATGTCCATAATGTGTAAAAAGAAAGTTCAAAATAACAATCCGGAAACTTCTATTCACCACAGATAGTGACTCAATGGATAATGTGGTAAGTATAAGAGGATCCGCCACCAATGAAATGAAACCTTTAAAGGCTTACCAGAAGATGGGGATCTGAATAAGCATATACTCATCAGATCTACAAAGCTTCAACCAATATCCTCGATCCAAGTGTGTCTAAGAACTCCTAGGATATCGTCATAGGTGAAGTGATGAATCCACGGGAACCATTTGATTGGTTGCAGGTGAAAAAACTCGAGTGAAGTGATTACCATATGTGGTAATGATAGCCAAAGGAAAAAATAAAAGTGATAGTAGAATCCAGACTACATGGACTCCAGAGAGGCCAGTCTACTCCTGATGCTGATGCCTAGCATCAGGAGTAGACTGGCCTCTCTGGAGTCCATGTATCGGTCGGACAGACCGTTTTGAACAAATCTATTGCCTCGTGTGTACGAGGCCTTAGAAGTACCCTACAGCTAGGGTTAAGATGAATGATGGTATGTCGTCCGCGTTTGAGATGTTTAACGGCACACGGCAGGGCTGCCCGCTCTCGCCCCTCCTGTATATAATCACATTGGAGCCATTGTTGGAAAAAATAAGGAAAAATATGGATATGGACGACATACTTCTATATATAACCAAGCCTAGGTTGTCATTACCAAATATAATAAAAGAAATTAAAGACTATGGCGAGCTCACAAACTTTAAGATAAACCCCACTAAAACTGTAATATTGAATTTAGGTATAGAGAAGAATGAGGCAATAGCACTACAACAGGAATTCCAGTTCTCTTGGAAGACAGAGGCATTAACCTATTTGGGAATAAAACTGACCCCCACGTTGGAAAAAATATGTGCTAATTTCATCCCATTATTGAATGAAGTGAAAGCAGATATAAAAAATCTATCAAGGAGACAGGTCTCCTGGATGGGAAGGATACATTTATTAAAAATGGTGATTCTACCAAAAATGTTATATAAATTTCATATGCTCCCAATAGAGATACCCCAACCTTTTTGTTTAAAGTTATAAAAACGATCATTTTGATATTTGGCAGAATAAAAAAGCCAGAATAAGTAATATGCTTCTATCTAGGAAAAAAAAAGAGAGGAGGGCAGGCAGTCCCTGATATCAAAAGATATCATACGGCGATAATAATGGCAAGGTTATTAGAATGAGCCAATATTAATACAAAGAAGAGATGGGTAAAAACTGAAAACACATATTGCACGACACCGCTAGGGAAAAATATATGAATCCCACCAAAAAAATAGGACATTAGGCACAAATATGCACGATTTAACTAGAACCGTATTTAAAGTCTGGGATAAATTATATAGACGGGAGAAGTGGAGATATAGTTCTCCTCCTATCCCGTTGACAGGAACGAGTTTCTTTGTTCCAGGAAATGGGACACGGATGGGAAGGCAAATGGGGGAAGCACAATTAAAAGATATAGTAAAACAAGGGAAAATAAGGACTAGAGCAGATTTAATAACAGCACACGGGTGGCAACATGTAAATGAATGGGAAATATTCACAACTTAAACACTTAGGACTAGATTCAGGATGGAGAGCTTATCTTTGTTCGGGGGTAGCTTATCCGATTTACGCTACGCCTCCGCAACGTTTACAGGCAAGTGCTGTATTCACAAAAGCACTTGCTCCATAAGTTGCGGCAGCGTAGCGTAAATGGACCGGCGTATCCCCGCGTAATTCAAACAGGGCAGGTAGGGGGCGTGTTGTATGTAAACTAATCATGACCCGGCATAAACGACGCCCCGAACGAACTGCGCATGCGCCGGGCGTGAACGTATCCCAGTGCGCATGCTCCAAATCACGTCGCAAATAGTCAATATAAACTACGTGAACGTAACTTACGCCCAGCCCCATTCTGAATCGACTTACACAAATGATGTAAACGGCATACAATATGACGCTGTCCCGACGTCCATACTTAACATTGGCTGCGCCTCACCATAGCAGGGGTAACTTTACGCCGGGCGAAACTCTAAGGCCTCGTACACACGAGGGGATATGTCCGCTGAAAACGGTCCGATGGACCGTTTCAGCAGACATCTCCGATCGTGTGTATGGACTAGCGGACAGATTTGTCCACCCGACAGATTTCAAAGCATGCTTTGAAATCTATCGGGTGGAATCCGTCCGCCCGACATGTCTGCTGGTTAGTACACTTACCAGCAGACATGTCGTCCCGCATCGCCGCCGCGCCGCCGCCGAATGTATTCGGCGCATGCGCGGAAGTGTTTTACTTCCTGGTGCGGTGACGTGGCGTCACCGCGCCGTCCGCCGGCGGGGAATTTGATCCGATGGTGTGTACACGCCATCGGATCAAACTCCAGATCGGACATATCTGATGGAAATGGTCCGCGGACCGCTTTCATCGGATATGTCCGATCGTGTGTACGAGGCCTTACGTAAACGCAAATAGATAAATTGTGAATCGGCGTATCTAGCTCATTTGCATATTCGACGCGTAAATCGACGGAAACGCCACCTAGCGGCCAGCGTAAATATGCAACTTAGATACGACGGCGTAAGTGACTTACGCCAGTCGGATCTAATACAAATCTATGTGTAACTGATTCTAAGAATCGGGCGAATAGATACGCCCCACTCACTCAGAGTTACAACGGCGTATCTGGAGATACGCCGTCGTAACTCCTTGCTGAATCCAGCCCTTAGTTGACACAATACCCCAAACAATTAGGGATGAGAAAACACTGAATACAATTGAAAAACTTTGCAATCTTAAAACGCCTTTGAGGCACCAAACATCTCAAATGTATGATATATTGACAGAATTAGAAGGAAAGGGAACGCTACCCTTCATAGAAAAATTACTTCTGGTCCGCTTTATTGTGCATGTTATGTGGCACAAACACTTATCATAGTACCTATTAGCCGCCAGAGTGTGCACTGTCACAGTGAACAGACAGGGAGCCGGAAGCCAATCAGGGGAGCAGGGAAGTGGCTTGAACATGTCCATTCACCAGAGGTCTTGTCCAGGGCTGTCTTAATGTCTGGGCACACTTGGGTAATTCCCAGGGGCACCAGGTGCATGGGGGCCCCATGATAGTCTTGCATTAAATCATATTTCCCAACTGTCCTATATCTGCTAGGATAGTCATGCATTTTACTAAGTTTTCCCAGGATGATGACCTTGTCCTGAGTGGCACCCCAGAACTCGTACTTTGCCCTGCTGATGCCCTTCTGCCTCCCTCTGTGATCTTTGTGTTGATTTAGTCTTTGAATTACGGCATGTTTTCTTATTGTTTAAAATCAGTTTAATTTAAATTACTAATATATATATGTTTAATTCTATCAACTATTTATACTTTAATTCTTGAGTAGGTGCGTACATTTGGGGCAGGCTGGCAGGGGCCCCAGTGCATTACTTTGCCCAGGGGCCCATGATGCTATTAAGACAGCCCTGAGCTTGTCCAGAAGTGCACAAGCAAGGATGACTCCATAAGACCCTTCAAGGGAAATGAGCCACCCTGAAAAACAGCACTGAAACGGCAGGAAATAAAACTTTTTGAAGGACAAGGGGTAGCCTGTAAGTCAAGTCTTCAACTTTAGCAGGTAAAATGTATTAATAAGCAAAGCTTTGAAAGCACTTTAAATAAATGCAATAGTCGGCAACTCTGCATGACAAGCTAAAGCCATTGCATGACTGTTGGATCAGGAAAGAAATCTGACTGCTGTAAGAAGGAGATAAACCCTAGGTTTAAATGTCTTAACATCTCTTTGAGGTCTGTAATTCAGTTTTGAAACATAGGGTAAAGGCATTGGCAACAGCTAATTTTAAGAGGATTTGGCTAACACATGCTTAAAGGGAGCTTTTTATTTGGGGGCAACAAGTTAATTTCCTTCCCCTGGTGTGCCCGCTGGAGCATGATGCTTTTCTCATCTTACAACCTCTGCCTTGTCACAAATGAAGTTTGACAACAACAGAGCCTTTCATTGCCTGGTTAGAAACAATAGGAGAGCGGGACCTAATAAAGCTTCTGCTCTCATTTCACACAACTTTAGAGATTTTCAGTAATTACTCTGTGAAAGTTAATAACCATGAAAGCAGCATGCTGCGGTACTCCGTAAATCAAGCCTCTGTATTGAACCATTTGTTCTGCAATACATATGCTTCATTCTGTTTCCATCTCTGGTATACAGAATTATCACAGCTTGCTATGCACAAATCTACATCTTAGATCAAATAAAGCATACTGCAAACACACAATACTAAATGTGAATTAATTGTATTATTTTCCCTCTTGGAATACTGCAAAGCTAATGTAAAAATCATAGAAAATGTATCTCAGGCTCACTTTTTTTATAAGGTGAGATGTCAATTTTTTATTGCTGTCCTAACTAGGAAGCTTCACGAGTATTGACTCTTAAGTCTCGTACACATGATCAGACTTCCAAACAACTTTTCTGTGGATTCTGGTCCGAAGGACGTTGGCCGTGAATTTGTTCTGCATACACGCGGCGCAACATTTTCAGCCAACGTTCACCAAATCACGTGATTTTTCAGCACTTTATCGCCACCCTTTGGGCAACTTCTCCTATTGTTGGCTGATGTTTAATATTGGTTCTGAGCATGCGTGTTTGTACATCGGATTTTAGTTGGACCAACTTGCGTACAAACACGATCAGATAAACCAACATAACAGATTTATTGGCCAACAATTGGTGAGCATGAAGAGCCAACTTTTTTTGTCAATTATTGCCATAAAGTTGGATTGTGTGTACGAGCCTTTATCGAGGTTGTCATATTTGAATAACTGTTTGAATTTGGATCCATTTTCTAATCAGGGTAGAGAGAAACATATGACTCAGGGCTGTTAATTAATGAATCACATCAGTGCTTACCTTTATAAATGTATTTAGAAACAGACTGATGATAATTAGGTTAGTAAAATAAAAAAATAAAAATAAAATTAGAAGGAAAGGCAGGCCTTATGATGAGTGACTCCGTTTCTGCAAGAAAAATAAGTGACTCATCCTATAGACCAGAAAACAGTCTAATGGCTGATGGTAAATGGAAATGACTGTCCTTTAATAAGTATTACAGACAATTGGAGCCTTGTGGATAAGCACAACACAACATTATCTACAGTCATGAGAACAGAGAGTTTTATAAAAGCAAAGTTATTTAGTGCTTTATAGTAAATAGGTCAATATTAAATGATAGCCTCCATTTGATTGAAAGCCAGTGTAGCAAAGAATTGGAGTGATGTAGCAGTGAAGGGTTGGTGGGTGAGTAATTTGACTGCCATGTTCCGTACCAGCTTTAAACTGTACTTTTTCAGGGAGTCTGTAGTAGAGGGAGCTGCAAGAACCCAATCTGGATGAAAATGACATGGACTCATTGTATAATTTTTCCTGCTAAAATCAAATGTTTGATTTTTCTAATATTCCTGAGATGGATGTGAGGACCTGATAGCAACTGATATCTGTTGTCTAATCAATAGACCAGTGTTCAGTGTCATATACCCATTGTATTACCAAGGTGTAAACCAGCTAAAGGTGTTTGCTGACACTTTGTTAGCCTCTGCCCTCCAATTTCCAAGTCCTTCTGTCTTTTCTGGGTTCAGTTTCAGCCAGTTACATTTCACCCACTCTTGTATGTCAGTAGGACACCTGTTAATTTTGGTCACAGGGTCGCAAGTGTCTGGTTTGAGGGACTGGTAGAGCTGTGTGTCATCTGCATAGAAATACAGAGGGGGGTTATTTACTAAAGGCAAATCCACTTTGCACTACAAGTACTTGAAATTGCACTTAATGTACATTTGGAAATGCAGTCGCTGTAGATCCGGGGGGGGGGGGGGATAAAAAACAGCATTTTAGCTTGCACATAATTGGATTATAAATTCAGCAAAACTTCCCCTCATTTAAGATCTACCCCTCAAATTTACAGCGACTGTGCTTCCAAGTGAACTTTCAGTGCAATTTCAAGTGCACTTTGCACTTGTAGTTTGCACTTGTAGTGCAAAGTAGATTTGCATTTTGTAAATAACCCCCATAGTGTCTGGTGGAAGGCATTATTATACAATAGGCACAGTGGTTACTAACCACTTGCTTACTGGGCACTTAAACCCCCCTCCTGCCCAGACCAATTTTCAGCTTTCAGCGCTGTCACACAATTGCACGGTCATGCACACTGTACCCAAATTAAATTTTTATAATTTGTTCCCCACAAATAGAACTTTCTTTTAGTGGTATTTGATCACGTCTGGGTTTTTTATTTTTTGTTAAAAAAAAAAGAAAAAAGACAGAAAATGTTGAAAAAAATACAAAAGTTTTATATTTTGTTATAAAATTTTGCAAACAGGTAATTTTTCTCCTTCATTGATGTACGCTGATGAGGCTGCACTGATGGACACTGATAGGCTTCACTGATGGGCACCGATAGGCTGCATTGATGGGCACTGATAGGCGGCACTGGTGGGCACTGATGAGGTGTCACTGGTGGGCACTGAGCGATGGCACTGAGAGGTGGCACTGATGGGCATTGATAGGTGGCACTGATAGGTGGCACTGATAGGTGGCACCGATAGCTGGCACTAATAGATGGCACTGATAGATGGCACTGATGGGTGGCAGTGATGGACAGTTATGGGCACTGGTAGGTGACACTGATAAGCAGCACTGCTAGGTGCCACTGATGAGGCATTTATTGGCACCACTGGTGGGCATTGATAGGTGCCACTCCTGGGCATTGATAGTTGGCACTGATTGGTGGCACTTATATACACTGGTGGGCACTGATATGCACTATATGGGCACTGGCAGGTGTCACAGGTAGGCGGTACTGGTTGGCACAGATGAGGTGGCTGTGCTTCTTCCTCTTCGGGACCAATGTCTCTTACACAGAAGCCGGTGATCGGCTTTTTTCTCCTCATGCTGTCAGCGTGAGGAGAAAAAAACGATTATCGATCTTCTGTTTACATCACATAATCAGCTGTCATTGGCTGACAGCTCATCACGTGGTAAGGGGCCAGGATCAGCCCCTTCCTCCGATCTGTGATCAGCCAAGTCTCATTAACTCTGTGATTACAGCGCGCAAACGGGAGGATGTCTATTGACAGCCTCCCGGCAATGTAGGTCCACGTCGTAGCCGCCATTCGGCTATAGCACGGATGGGAACAGGCTATACAAAGATTTACATATTTTTTTGTCAATTAAAGAGGAGCTCCAGTCCCCCCCCCCCCCAAAAAAAAGTATTTGGGGGTTTTCATTTATTTCTTGGATGACATGTTTGGTATTCATTTACTCAATGTATCCCCAACTTTTATATTATACCAAAAATTGGGTATTATATTATGTTTGTACACATTAAAATACATTTTTAGTGTATTTTCTCCTAAAAAAAAATGTTTGATAATCAGTTGTGCAAATACTGTGCAACAAATTGTCTCTTCCACCATTTTTTCTCCAAAGACTCTTTAAAGAAAATATATAATGGTTTGGGGGTTTAAAGTATTTATTTATTTTTTTATTCAAAAGACAAGTTCCATGGCGTCAGAAAAAAGACAATGGTACAAAAAAGAACAGCACTACAAAGCAGAAATAATTATATGCAGGATGTATGGGTAAAACACTAAGACCCAGGATGTAGTCCAAATCCTAGATACTTGAATTGAGTCATTGTAAAATTAGATAATAAGACCAGTGTTGAGCGGAATACGCCATATTCGATTTCGTGATATTTCACGAATATATAGAAGAATATTCGTGAAATATTCGTTAATATCGAATATTCGTGATATTTTATCAAAAAAAGTTTTTTGCGAAATTTCGCTAATGTGAATGCGAAATCTCGCTAATGCGAATGCGAAATTGATTGTGAAATTCTCGTCCGCGCATGCGCGCGAACAAAACGTGAAAACGGAGATCATTTCCTGGATTACTAAACTAATATGCACTAAACACTAAGGCCGCGTACACACGGCAGAGAACCTCGACGGGCAGAACACATCGTTCCGCCCGTCGAGGTTCTCTGCCGGCCGTCGAAATCGGCGACCCGCCCGTCGGGAATGGCAACCAGCCATTCATCCAGGCGGGCCGTCGAGCAAATAGAGAGCGTGCTCTCTATTTCTGCTCGACGGGATTCCCGACGGGATGCTCGCCGAGAGCGTACACACGGCCGAGGTCCTCGCTGGAATGCAGCCTTACTCTACTTACACAAACTTATATGACTAAACTAAAGCTAATTTTTTTTTGTTTTTTGTTTTTTATACACAAAACACAGAAGGGCAGAGAAAGTATTCGCGAATATTCGTAATACGAATATTCGCATTGCGAATATTCGGCAACATAAAAGGATCGCCTCAGCTACTTGGTCCAGGGTCTCTAATCATATCAGCAATGCTTTTAGACGTCGATGGAAATCACTAGGATGTGATCTGTTTTAAAAATAAATTTGAAAAAATACGAATATTCGCAATAGCGAATATTCACCGCGATATTCGAGTTATTCGCGAATACTCGAATATGCAATTTTCGTAACGAATATTCGCAATGCGAATATTCGTGAGCAACACTAAATAAGACACCAATTAGTGCTGCTACCCATAGAGAATGCAAAGTAAGATATGAAAAAATACCCGTCTAGATCCATTTTTCCTTTCCAAAGCAGAAAGAAAGAGGAAAAGAAGATGTAAATGGGAAGAGGTGGAAGAGAAAGGAAAGAAGAGGGGAAGAGTAGGGGAGGAAAAGGGAGGGGAGGGGGGTCAGGAGGGGGTTTAATCTGTAGTATTATACTCAAGCAGTGCTTGTCCCTCTGCAGAGAGAACAAATATGTTCCATAAGGACCATGTTTTGGAATATTGTTCATTTTGATGCTTGGATGAGAGAATGAGGTCCTTCATCTTATTTATTTCTTCAACTTTTATAAGCCAAAGACCAAAGTTCGGTGACTATGGATTTTTCCAATGAAAGGAAATACACTAGGGCTGTGTAAATTAAATTTTAATTAATTGATTAATCTTTAATTTTTTTGACCAATCAAAATATTTTTGATAGATTAAAATTCTTTTGATTGGTACTCACCTCTCCGCCAGCTTCTAGGCCTTCAGGGAGTTCCGTCGGAGATCCGGCAGGGCTTACATCTAAAGGGCTCCTTTGCTGTGCCTTCAAATCTGCATGCCGGCAGGGCCTTACTATCTGCCACAAGCAAGGGCTGTTACACATGTTACACAGATATTTGCCTTCATGGGACATTTTAAGAGTATATGACCTTTCTTGCAGTAAACTAGCCTTTTTGTTAGCTTATAGACCTAACAAATCTTTTAGTCTCATAACATAATCTACAAATCATACCCAACAATGTATGGTCTCGACAAGGAAGAAAATATATGAACAAAGGCTTCTTTTCTGGTTTGGCAAAACTATATTCATTTCTCACTCGCTTTCGTTTAAATGCAATAAGAAGCATTACACTAGGCAAGCATAAAACATATTTTTTGCCATTCAGTAGTCCATAAAATGAGTACATTTTTTGTAAAACAAATACCTGATAAACATGCACAATTCTACTGAAGATACAGGAACCCCATATGTGAAGCCTTGCTAGAGCCACATTTGATCTTAATCCAGCTCTGATTAGTGGAACTTGCGAAATCTCAAACTTATACAGGAATTACCGGATCTTTGCATTCTTTCACTGATTGTTTACACATACAGTACATATCTAAAGTGTGATACAACTGGAAAGTCATGTAGCCTGATAATGCACTATTGTATGACCTATTGCTTGTCCACTAGCACTTATTCATTATCACTCATCCATCATAACTCCACACGTTCCTTTCATTGTTCATCCTGATTATCACTAAATCTTTATATGTTCAGCATGTATACAGTACAGCACTAACATCGTACACATACTTTTACAGATAGTCATTCATAACTGTCTTTGTCCTTAAAGTAGTTCAAAGTCTAATGTTTCTTGTTCACTCATAACCTACTAGTAAGTTTTGGGTCATGGGAGGTAATTGGTACCAGGAGTAAACTCAACTTGTATTCTGTCAGGCCAATAGCATGGTCAAAATGGCAGTAATGCACATTCCCCTGCCCTGTCCACCAATAACCCCCCCCCCCCCCCCCCGTTGAGAATACATGGAAACTTACTTTTTTACATAATGCCTTCCCTATACTCTACCAATCTGTTCTAGATACCACTTTGAGAGACACGCTGTTGTCGTTAAGAAGCTATCTTCACACATACATGATTTTTCTAAAGCAGGAATTTATATTTTTTATGCAGGAGATAGGGGACAGGGTCAGGCACATTGAACAAAGAAAAGGAGAATTTCGTTCAACCTTTAACAAACTGGTTGTCTTTTATAATGATAGAGAGGGTGATCTGAACTGGATAACAGGATCTGCAGTAATATGTGCAAGATCTTGCCTTCCTGGCATCAATTCTTCTGAAATTACTATTGGTAAAATTCATTGTCTCCCTAAACAGAAGAGACACATTTCAACAGAAATAACATCAAGTGCATACACAAGGACTTCCCCACATATTTATATTGTGATTCAATGACTAAAGTATGCCAAGGCTCCCTTATCCTTTGCCTGGGCTTTAAGCTTATCCTTTATAAGCAATTGGACACCTTTAGGTTTCATATCCCTGATAACCAATTGGACACCTCTATTTCCCATAACAGAGTTTCAGCAACTTTGCAAACCCTTATAAATATGGAGGATCTGTTTGAAGTATGGCAATGCTAACACTGTAAAGGACTTACATTTTTTTCTCTCACACACATAACTCCTACTCCAGAATAGACTTTATTGTTATTGCCAAATGGATTTTACAGAAAGTTATTGACAGCCATTACGCCGTGGTATCAGTAGATGCGCCAGCGTAATTGAAAATATGCGCCTGCGTATCTATGTGCCGTATCCCCAAAACGATATACGCCATAAATCTAGACTTTTTCGATCGGCGTAATTTCGATAGACCGGCGCATCGTGCGCGCAAAAAATGCACTAGACACACCATTGATTTGCTAGGCAAATACGGCGATCCACAAAAGTAAGTTGGTGCAGCACACCATTAGGGACGAGCTGAGCAGCCACACTTGCAGGACAACAATCTTTATGCTAACATGCCAGGGGTATCCTTGCTCATAACTATACTTCTGACTTCAGATGAGCGCAGAAGGAGGAGGGCACGGAGGAGGGCACGGAGGAGGGCATGGGAGAGGATATACCGCACGCGCATAGACCTCTTTGGCATGAGTGATTATGAGGTGTCTCGCATCTTCAGATTCACCCCTCATGCCATCATGGAATTAACCACAACCCTGCAGGAGGACATCACCAGCCCAACACACCGCTCACATGCAGTGCAGCCACTGGTCAAGGTCCTGGCAACACTCCATTTCCTTGCCAGTGGCTCTTTTCAAAGAACCAGTGGAGTGGTGGCTGGGATGTCACAATCCTCCATGAGCAGATGTGTGCACCAGGTTATCCCTGCAATTCTCAGACGCATGGCCAACCAAATCATCAAACCCACCCAGGAGGATCTGCGGCAGAAGGCAATGACAGATTTCTACAGAATTGCCAGATTCCCACGCACCGTGGGGGCCATTGATTGCACACATGTGGCACCCCAGGCCCCCCGTGAGACAGAGCACATATACCGCAATCGGAAGCATTGGCATTCCATCAACGTACAGGTGATAGTCAATGCCAAATGCCTCATATGGCACGTCCGTTCCAAACACCCCGGATCCAGCTACATATACAATCAGAGCCCCATCCCAATGGAATTCGAACAGAATGTGTATGGGGACAGCTGGCTGGTTGGTGAGTGACATGGGTGGCAGGCATGACTGTCCCCCCCATTATGCACACATCACAAGGGGCACATGCACTACTAACATCCTCCTGTCTTTTCCCTTCCAGATGACTGTGCATATGCACTGGGACCCCATCTCATGACTCCTATCCGGAACCCCCAAACCCCAGGAGAGGAAAGATACAATGAAGCCCACGCCCAAACCCGTGCAGTCGTAGATCGTACCTTTGGCCTCTGAAGTTACGTTTCCGATGCCTGGATAAGTCTGGGGGTACCCTGTTGTATTCTCCAAACTTAGTGTGCCAGATCATCGGTGCATGTTGCATGCTGCACAACTTCGCAGTGAGAAAGGGCCTGGAGATTGACATATGTGATGACCTGACCCCCGAACCAAACAATCCCCCCCCCTAACCGAGGCTACCCCGTCTTCTGAGGGACGAGCAGCCAGGAGACAGCTCACATTAGGCATCTTTGCACGTTAAACACACACATTAATCATGGCACAATGAGAATGCATGCATGCACACCACTGTGGTCCCTATATCACACATACCACATCCTCATTAAATTGGATTGGCACAAGCCCACCATGCAGGACTTGTGAGCAGCAACGCCATGTCACTGTACATTCATACACCATTCACACGGACCTGGGGATCACTTCTCCCTGGTCCTGGGGAACCCTTCTCCACCACAAATGAGGGTGACACCCCTTTTCCAGCAGGAATCTCACCCCCACATTCAAAAATCATTCACAACCCCAAAAAAAATGGCCAGCACCCAAAAAAGATTGACCAGCACCAAAAAAAAAATCATAAAAGAAAAAAAAAACTACCCCCGCTGGCGTGACCCACGCCTGGGGCGGCCACGGCCCAGGCTCCTCAGGGCCGACTCATGGGGGGAGTAATCCGGGGAAGGAGGAGCATCCCCTGGTCCCTGCCCACCTGGCGGCCTGCCCTCCAAGGCCACGGCAATTCGAGTGAGGCCATCATTGATTGTTGCCGTATTGGCCTGGATAGCCTGGGTGAGGGCCCTCACATCCTGACTGAGGGCCCTCACATCCTGACCAATGCCTGCTGTGGTAGCCTGCTGTTCATTTTGGCAATAGATCAGGACCAGGGAGTTGCAGGCCATGTCCCCAAGCGTATCCTTTATGGAGGACAGGCTATCCTCCATCCGCACCAAAGTCTGGCTGACCTGTCCCAGATGGTGGGTCTGAAGGGCCTGGTCCCTTCTCAGGTTGGCAGGAAGAACCTCGGACAACCCCCTGGTCTTCTGGGTTGCCTTCCTGCCCCCAGATGAGGCTTGTGGCCGGGGAGAAGGGGAGCCCCTTTGGAGGGGAGCCCTGTTGGGGGAGGAGTGGGAGGGGCTACCCCAGATGGAGGCCTGGCTGCTGCCAGCCATAGGGGAACCCTCCTCCAAAAATAACAAGTCATTCCCTGACATGACCTCCTCCTCCAACTCAAACTCCTCCTCCTCCGAGGTCTCCGGCCTTGTCTGGGGGTCTTCATCAGGCTGTTGTTCTGGGGATGGTGAGGTCAGGCCAGATGGCCCAGCACCCTCCTGCACATCTGTGGATGACACAAAACATTTACAAGTTGGAGGATCCACACACTTGCCACATATTCCCCCCCCCCCACACACACACACATGCTACACACCAGATAGAAAAAAAAAACGTACCTGTCCTCACGGCCTCCTGACTGGACTCAAAGCCAGGCAGCCCCTCCACTTGCTGCCTGTTGAAGGTCTGGGCCACCGCACGCTCCTCCTCAGTCAGCCTAACAGGGCATGGTGGGCCCCCTCCAGTGCCCCTGGCATGGGCTACAATCTTACCCAGCTTCCCACTGACCACACGCCGGAGATCATTGATCTTCTTGGCGATCCCCTGGCGTGTCCGGGTCTCCCCCCCCCCCCAACGTGTTTACCTGGTCGGTAATTTCCTGCAAGATCTGAGCCTTCCTGGGGTGGTGTTGGCACTCTCTGGGCCGTGCAGGAAACGGCCATATTGGGTAATGGCCCGGGCAAGAATTCCCTTCCACCTTAAAGAAAAATGTAGCTTTCGCTTCCTTTCACTCATGTTCTCACAAACTGGAACCAAAACAATCACCAAAAATCAGACACCAAAAATCAGACAGCAACAAAGTATCAAAAACAGTCACCAAACAACACTCTGAAAACCACTATCAAAAACACTATACAAAACAGTCAAGAAATATATCAAACACAAGTCACAAACTGACAAACGCGAACAGACAACAGAACAAAAGCACCTTGCTGTATAAGAAGGGATACAAAGGGATGTACTTTTGCAAAGGAAGGGCGTTTGTCTCTGTCTATTTAAGCTCTCTGCGTAGCTCACTAAGTTGACCGGGCCAAGTTCCAATCTCACTGATTGCGCCGTGCCGAGTTGTGAGCATGCGCAGAGAGGTGCTGACCATGGTCTGCTTCATGTGCGCATGCGCAATCCGGCCGGCCCTTCATTTGCATGGGGTCACGGCTCATTTCAATGGAACACGCCCACGTGCTTCCCAATTTGAATTACTCCGCCTTACGCCTCGGAAATTACGTTGCAGCGGCGCAAATTTCTGCGCAAATACTACGAGGATACAATACTTGCGCCTCTACAATGCGCTGGTCTAACGTAAAGGAGGTGCGCTACTCTGGTCAAAATATGTGCCAATGTACGTGAATCTGGCCCTTCATTTCTATTTCTTTCACAAGGCAATCATGGTCCAATCCTACTTTCCTGTGGAGCAACAACCTACTGTACATGAAATTCCCTAAAAATGGTACTACTTAAAGACTACAGCTGTCTGTATTTTATCCATTTACTTTATGGACCACCTACACAATATGCATGCTTGACCAACCTTTGGCTAAAATGAATATTCTTGAAGCTCAAAATAAGGCCCAAGATCAACACTCATTATCACTTGAACTAACCAACCTTTTACTTGAACTCACAATCTTGTTGCTTGCCCAATATTAAAAATGTAAAGGAGAATAAAACTCAATCACTACTTAATAATAGGGCTGGGAAGTTTTGGGATAAAACAGTTAAAAGGACACCAATGCAATTATTTTAATTATAATAATATTTTGTCCCCCCACCCAGGCCCGGATTTACTCCCTTTGCCGCCCCAAGGCTGGGTCCTTCAATGCCGCCCCCCCCCCCCCATACACACACACACACACACACACACACACACACACACACACACACACATATCATCGCATGGGGAAATCCCCAGAGAGCCTCCCTTTACACCAAGGTCCCTAGAGAGCCTCCCTACTTACATCAGTGTCCCTAGAGAGCCTCCCCCTACATTAGGATTCCCAGAGAGCCCCCCTTTATTACATCAGGGTCCCTAGAGAGCCCCCCTCATTACATCAGGGTCCCTAGAGAGCCCCCTCATTACATCAGGGTCCCTAGAGAGCCCCCCTGACATCAGTGTCCCCAGAGAGCCTCCCTACTTACATCAGTGTCCCTAGAGAGCCTCCCCCTACATTAGGATTCCCAGAGAGCCCCCCTTTATTACATCAGGGTCCCTAGAGAGCCCCCCTCATTACATCAGGGTCCCTAGAG
Source organism: Rana kukunoris (assembly GCA_029574335.1). NCBI lineage: Eukaryota > Metazoa > Chordata > Amphibia > Anura > Ranidae > Rana > Rana kukunoris. The sequence goes on from CM056052.1 coordinate 357,395,731, forward strand.
AGCCCCCCTCATTACATCAGGGTCCCTAGAGAGCCCCCCTGACATCAGTGTCCCCAGAGAGCCTCCCTACTTACATCAGGGTTCCTAGAGAGCCTCCCCCTACATTAGGATCCCCAGAGAGCCTCCCCTGACATCAGGGTCCCCAGAGAGCCCCCCTTACATCAGGCTGCCCAGAGAGCCTCCCTACTTCTATCAGAGACCCAAGAGAACCCCTCCTTACATCAGGGTCCCCAGAGAGCCCCTCCTTACTTTAGGGTCCCCAGAGATCCCCTCCTTACATCAGGGTCCCCAGAGATCCCCTCCTTACATCAGGATCCCCACAGATCCCCTCCTTACATTAGGGTCCCCAGAGAGACCCTCTTACATCAGGGTCCCTAGAGAGCCTCCCTACTTACATCAGGGTCCCTAGAGAGAGCCCCCTACATTAGGGTCCCCAGAGAACCTCCACTTACATCAGGGTCCCCAGAGAGCCTCCCCTCTTACATTAGGGTCCCCGGAGAGTCTCCCCCTACATTAGGGTCCCCAGAGAGTCTCCCCCTACATTAGGGTCCCCAGAGAGTCCCCCCCCCCTACATTAGGGTCCCCAGAGAGTCCCCCCTACATTAGGGTCCACAGAGAGTCCCCCCTACATTAGGGTCCCCAGAGAGCCCCTGCTTACATCAGGATCCCCAGAGAGCCACCATTACACCAGGGTCCCCAGAGAGCCCCCTTTACACCAGGGTCCCCAGAGAGCCCACTTTACACCAGGGTCCCCAGAGAACCCACTTTACACCAGGGTCCCCAGAGAACCCACTTTACACCAGGGTCCCCAGAGAGCCCCATTTTACACCAGGGTCCCCAGAGAGCCCAGGGTCCCCAGAGAGCCCCATTTTACACCAGGGTCCCCAGAGAGCCATCCCCTTAACATTACTGTCCCCAGAGAGCCCCTCCTTACATCAGGGTCCCCAGAGAGCCCCCCCTTTCACCAGGGTCCCCCCCTTTACACCAGGGAGCCCCCCTTACACCAGGGTCCCCAGGGAGTCCCCCCTTACACCAGGGAGCCCCCCTTACACCAGGATCCCCAGGGAGCCCCCCTTACACCAGGGAGCCCCCCTTACACCAGAGTCCCCAGGGAGCCCCCCCTTACACCTCCCTTGCACATCACATAGCCCCCTGCACCTCTTTACATTACACAGGCCCCTGCACCTCTGGACCCCTTTACATTACACAGCCACCTGCACCTCTTTACATTACACAGCACCCTGCACCTATGGACCCCTTTACATTACACATCCCTCTGCATCCCTTCACATAATACAGCACCCTGCACCTCTGGGCCCCTTTACATTACACAGCACCCTGCACCTCTGTATCCCTTTACATTACACAGCACCCTGCACCTCTGGTCCCCTTTACATTACACAGCACCCTGCAACTCTGTATCCCTTTACATTACACAGCACCCTGCACCTCTGGTCCCCTTTACATTACACAGCACCCTGCACCTCTGTATCCCTTTACATTACACAGCACCCTGCACCTCTGGGCCCCTTTACATTACACAGCACCCTGCACCACTGGTCCCCTTTACATTACACAGCACCCTGCACCACTGGTCCCCTTTACATTACACAGCACCCTGCACCTCTGTATCCCTTTACATTACACAGCACCCTGCACCTCTGGGCCCCTTTACATTACACAGCACCCTGCACCTCTGGTCCCCTTTACATTACACAGCACCCTGCACCTCTGGTCCCCTTTACATTACACAGCACCCTGCACTTCTGGACCTCTTTACATCACATAGCCCCCTGCACCTCTTTACGTTACATAGCCCCCTGCACCTCTGGAGTTTTATACATTACACAGCACTCTGCACCTTTGGGCCCCTTTACATTACACAGCTGTCCTGTGGTTTAGAGACATCGGAGAAGGAAGCAGCAAGACGTGTAGCAAGACGTGCTCTCTCCTCTCTCTGTGCTGATTTCACGACCAGGTGTCTACTGCTGGTTGTGTCGGCCCCCTCTCTCTCCTAGGGCTTGAACCAGGGAGTAGCAGATACTGGCGCATGGATCCCAGCAGTGGGACGTGTGGCTCATACTCCCTGGATAGGCAGGGTTTTTTGGCCACCCCCGTTCCTGCTCCAGCCCCCATCCTCTGAAGGTAAGTCTGCCTGCTCTCCCTGGGACTAAAAGCGGCCGTCCTTGTCAGGACAAGCCGCAGTCTTCTCTATCCCGAGAGACAGGAATCTTCTTCCCCATCCTTTGTTTCCCTGCACTCCCTGCACTCCCTCACCTCCCTTACCTCCATCATCCCCAAGGGCCCCCTTCCTCTATCCTCCGCCCGTGAAGTTTTTCGCCGTTCTGGGGCTCTGTTGAGGGCACCGCGCCAGGCCGCTCTGAATCGCGGGGCCGCGGTCTAGGAAAGACCGCGGCTTCACTTGCGGCCTAACGGCGCGCCGCTCCCCACGCCTCTGTGGTCCTCTCTCAGCCTCCAGGAAACCCCCTTACCCCAGAAGGACAGTTACCTGGCCTGTCTCCCACCCCCTCAGCCCCCTGTTTAATTAAAGAATCACCCTGTCAGCCCTCATCCCACTGCCTGAGCAGCCATCCCACCTGACCAGCAACAGGGTCCCCCTCACAGCCCCAGCCCCCCCCCCTGTCTTTCCAAAGCACAGAAGCCTGATCCAGGGGTTACCCGATCGCCTCTTACAGGGGTCAGGAAGGAATTTTTTTCCCTGCCGGAGCATATTGGCCGAGCGCCGCCAGGGTTTTTTGCCTTCCTCTGGACCAAGCCAGGAGAGAGGAGTTAGCCAATTCCTCTCCCCACTGCCCCGAAATCCCTCCCCCCCCCCCGGTTGTATTGGCGATCATGGCACGTAGGCAATATTCTGCCGAAACCATTTGGAGTTTGAGGCAATGCGCCGCAATACTGCCAGCCATCACCAAAAAGGCCCTAAGAACTGAGCGACTATTGAGAATCGATCATAGATCGACGGTCAGTCATTTCAGCCATTTACCCCAGCTCAAGCACATGTCATGTGCTCTGATCAACACAAGATCGGCAGTAAAACACCGACTTGAAATCCGCGACTTCATTCAACAAAAAGATCTAGATTGTCTTTTTATTACAGAGAGCTGGCTCACAGCCGACTGTAACACCATTCTAGGAGAACTGGTGCCAGAAAATGACCGTATCATAACGGAAAACAGAATAGGGCAAAGAGGAGGCGGCCTGGCGGTGATCCACAAGACTCATCTTACGATCACCAAACCAGTCCGCCAAAACCCTCTTCCATTCATGGAAACCCTTACTCTGCAACTCCAAGCAAGTTCAAAGGAGACCGTCCACATTCTGCTCTGCTATAGGCCGCCCGGCCCAAAATCGCAGCTGCTATCATCATGGACGGATTTCTTCTCCACTTATACCCTCAACAGCAAACAACTTTTGCTGCTCGGGGATTTCAATCTCTGGGCCAACTCCTCACAGGACCCCATTGCCGACGCCTGTATTGACCACCTCGAAGGATTAGGGTTGCAGCAACTAGTGTGTGGACCCACACATGCTTCAGGTCACACACTTGATCTTATTTTCAGACAAGCTCTGGAAATAAAAATTTGGGAAAATGAAAAATTGCCATGGACAGACCACCATGCAATTAGATTCAGTATTTCCACCATCCCCCCTGCAACAAAAACATCAAATCCAGTGACAACACACTGGACTAGATGTCAGAAGAAGCTCCACTCGGAACTCTTCAAAACCACTTTAAGGAAAAAAATAGAAACAACTCAGCCGCATCAAACGGCCGTTGAAACATTGGAAGCCATAAACTCGGCCATGCTACAGTCAGCCGACTTGGTAGCGCCGAAACGACGAACCCGCATTCGGAAAAACAACCGCAGCTGGTTTAACAACCAACTGTCGTTACTGAAGCAAGAACGCAGAAGGGCCGAATCTGCCTGGAAAAGATGTTCTTCAGAGCTAAACCTATCCATCTACAAGGCGACTACAAGAAAATACCACAAAGGAATTTTCCAAGCTAAGAAAAAGTATTTTTCGGAGGCTATCAACGGCGCCCTAAACCGCCCCCGCGAACTCTTCAAGATGGTCACCCAGACCATGAAGCCAGGATGCATTGAAACCCCCAGCTCGGACACACAAGAATTTTGCAATGAACTATCGGATTACTTCATTAATAAAATCGAGGTAATCCGTGAAAGCATTCAGCAAAACAATTCCCCCCTCAGCCCCCCCTGCAGCCTTTCACACAACACCCATAGTAATTCTTCTATATCAGGTAAGTTCGCCCTGGAACCCATCTCCATCGAGACCACTAAGAATGTCATTTGTACTCTGCGTAATGGCACAGCGCCAAATGACATTATCCCCACAAAACTGCTGAAGGAATGCGCCGACATTCTGGCTCCTCCCATCACGCAGCTTATCAACCAGTCTTTCTTGGAGGGCATAGTGCCCTCACAGTTGAAAGAGGGTATAATCCAACCCATCATGAAGAAACCCTCCCTGGACCCCAAGGATCCACTCCACCGCCGCCCCATAACAAGCCTCAACGTACTCTCAAAGATAATGGAAAAAGTAGTGGTACAACAGCTGCAACAGCATCTAGATACCTACAAGCTACTTGACACATTGCAATCAGGCTTCCGTCCCGGACACGGGACGGAAACAGCATTGCTGAAAGTATGGGACGATGTTCTCAAGGCCGCAGACGAAGGAGAATCTTGTCTTCTAGTTCTGTTGGACCTAAGTGCCGCTTTCGACACTGTAGACCACAATCTGTTACTGACTCGGCTTGCTGAAGTAGCCAGAGTCGCAGAAGGCGATTTATCTTGGTTCTCCTCTTTTCTGGAAAACCGATCGCAAACAGTGAAGTTAGGACCTTTCACGTCTGACAAACGCACAGTAACATGCGGAGTCCCTCAAGGATCGTCTCTGTCACCAGTGCTGTTTAACATATATCTTCGTCCTCTCTTTGAGATTATTAGCAGCCAAAAACTGCTCTACCACTCATATGCAGATGACACGCAATTCTATTTCCGCATCTGCAACAGAAAGGATCACTGCCTCAATCTAGAGACATGCCTCTCTTTGATAGAGGACTGGATGACAAAGAGTTATCTTAAACTCAATGGAGCAAAAACAGAACTTCTCCTGTTTCATGCCAAGCGCAGGAATCAACTTTCAACAGCGTGGACCCCCCCGCCTATTTTGGGCAAGCTCATCACCCCTAGCGCCAAAGTCAAAAGCCTAGGGGTCATTTTTGACTCCTTTATGACAATGGACGCACAAATAGGATCAGTAGTCAGTGGATCTCACCATCTACTGCGCCTACTACGCAGACTCACTCCGTTTATCCCTAAAGAAGATTTAGCGGTCGTGGTGGGAGCAATTGTAAACTCCAGGCTGGATTATGCAAATGCCCTTTACCTCGGCCTCCCCAAGTACCAAATCGCCCGTCTACAAGTCGTTCAGAATACGGCCGCCAGACTTGTGACTGGGAAAAAACCCTGGGAATCCATCTCACCATCACTGAGGGCACTTCATTGGCTGCCAGTCAAAGACAGAATTGCTTTTAAAGCTCTCTGTCTTACGCAGAGATGTGTCCATGGGAATGCCCCACTTTATTTATGCGAAATAATAAAAGCGCATAATCCCAATCGCGTTTTGCGATCCACGAATCGGAACCTACTCCAGGTTCCGAAAGCCAAATTTAAGTCCAAAGGAGAAAGGAGATTCGCGATCCAAGGCCCCAGACTATGGAACGCTTTACCAACCAGCATTCGGTTGGAGGAGAACCACCTAGCATTTAGAAAAAAGGTCAAGACTTTTCTCTTTTGATATCAAAGGAGACAGGAACAACAAGCGCCCAGAGGCGATTCAGTTCGCATGTGTCGCGCTATACAAGTTTTCATTCATTCATTCATTCATTCATTCATTCATTCATTCACAGCACCCTACACCTTTGGACCCCTTTACATTACCCCCCTCAGTGAAATACCCCCCACCTCAGTGCAAACCCCCCTCTCCTCAGTGAAAACCCCCCTTAGTGCAAACACCCCCCCTCAGTGAAACCCCCCTTAGTGCAAACACCTCCCCTCAGTGCAAACACCCCCCCTCAGTACAAGCACCCCTCCCCTCAGTGAAACACCCCCCCTCAGTGCAAACACCCCCCCTTCAGTACAAACACCCCTCTCCTCAGTGAAAACCCCCCATAGTGCAAACCCACCTTCTCAGTGAAACCCCCCCATAGTGCAAACACCCCCCCTCAGTACAAGCACCCCTCTCCTCAGTGAAAACCCCCCCTCAGTGCAAACACCCCCCCCCAGTACAAACACCCCTCTCCTCAGTGAAACCCCCCCATAGTGAAAACACCCCCCCTCAGTGCAAACACCCCCCCTCAGTACAAGCACCCCTCTCCTCAGTGAAAACCCCCCTTAGTGCAAACACCCCTCCTCAGTGAAAACCCTCCTTAGTGCAAACACCCCCCCTCAGTGCAAACACCCCCCTCAGTACAAACACCCCTCTCCTCAGTAAAAAAAAAACATAGTGCAAACACCCCCCCTTCTTCTCAGTGAACCCTCCCCCCCCATAGTGCAAACACCCCCCCCCCTCAGTACAAGCACTCCTCTCCTCAGTGAAAACCCCCCCTCAGTACAAACACCCCCCCCCCCAGTACAAGCACCCCTCTCCTCAGTGAAAACCCCCCTTAGTGCAAACACCCCTCCTCAGTGAAAACCCCCCTTAGTGCAAACACCCCTTCTCAGTGAAAATCCCCCTTAGTGCAAACACCCCCCCCCCCTCAGTACAAACACCCCTCTCCTCAGTAAAAAAAAAAACATGGTGCAAACACTCCCCCCCTTCTTCTCAGTTAAAAAACCCTCCATAGTGCAAACACCCCCCCCCCTCAGTACAAGCACCCCTCTCCTCAGTGAAACCCCCCCCCCTTAGTGCAAACACCCCTCCTCAGTAAAAACCCCCCTTAGTGCAAACACCCCTCCTCAGTGAAAACCCCCCTTAGTGCAAACACCCCCCCCCCTCAGTGCAAACACCCCCCCTCAGTACAAACAACCCTCTCCTCAGGGAAAATCCCCCCCATAGTGCAAACACCCCCCCCCCCATTCAGTACCTCAGATCAGCGCAGCGACGGCACATGGACAGTAGATCCCCTCCCCCTTTGTACACATAAACAGAGAGGAGGGGACAGGGAGGCGGCTTCATATGACTGCCTGTGTGACATCAGTGTCAGCCAGGTCAAGTGCCGAGCACGGAGCACCGCTCACAGCCCGTGGCTGTGAGGAGGGGATGGATGGTGCCGTGGTCATGTCACCCCGCAACCCCCTTCCTCTCTTGTATCGCGGCCACGGCGCTGATTGCTGTGCTGCCTGCGACTGCCTAAGTAAGTGTCTGCGGCGCTGCACACACAGGCACCATAGAGTCCCCCTGCTCCCAGACGAAGTCGGCGCAGGGGAGGATTTTTAATTACACGCCTCCCACGCCTGTCATTCACCGCGGCTTAACAGAAAATGCTGAAGCCGCCGCCCGGAGGCTATGTAAATGCAGGAGGGGAGGGGGCAGCCGTGCCGCCCCTGCACCACTGCCGCCCCGAGGCCTGGCCTCGGTGGCCTTGTGGCAAATCCGGCCCTGCCCCCACCACCTGTTTCAATCCTACACATTGTTGTGAAGCAGCTCCAATAACTACCTGCTGATCACAACAGATTTTTGCCAAGATGCCAAACATTGTGGCTGTGTTTATCCCTGTACAGCTGCCTTTGTAGCTTAGCGGGATCAGTTGTGTGTAGAATTCAAGTTTTTAGCACCCCCAACCGCAAATGTAAACTTAGCCTAAGCCGTCTAATAAATAAATAATAAAACTGAGACATTGCAGCTTGTCTCATTAGAGCACTGAGATATGCTGAATTGAATATAATGAACAAAAACAATGTAATGCCTTACGCCACATCGCAACGAGCTGCAATGCATAAAAGTGAATGAAATATAATTTTTTCCAAAAAAGTTATGCAAATTAAAGGGGTGTTCCAGCCAATATTTTTGTTTATTAAAAGTCAGCAGCTACAAAAAGCTATAGCTGCTGGCTTTTAATAAACAATCACTTACCTGCTCCAGCGTTCCAGCGACGCACCGACCGGGGCTCCGCTCCTCTCCCTCCCTCCCCGACCGGCGTCCTCATTGCAACTGTGGGCACCCGGCCGTGACAGCATTCGGCTTCACGGCTGGGCACCCACTGTGCATGCGTGAGTGGAACTGCGCATGCGCGAGCAGCGCGGCCCACCACTGATTGGACAGGCGATCGCATGGGACCTGTCATGTGTCCCATGCGATCGCCTACAGGGAGGGGCTGCTGTAGGCGATTAAGCTTAATCGCCTAACCAGCCCCTCGGCGGAAGCAGGAAGTGGGACAGGAAGTCCCACGCCTCCTGAAGCCCCCACTCCCCCCCCCCCAAAAAAAAATGACATGCCAAATGTGGCATGTAAGGGGGAGGGGAGTGGGTTGAGCGGAAGTTCCAATTTTGGGTGGAACTCCGCTTTAAACATCTGTACTTTTTTCTACAACAACAGCTACTGGTGTATATGGGCCCTAATGGCAGATTGTATTAATTTAAAGAAAATTACGCTGTTAACCCTTTGTAGTTGTGTTATTTCATACCCCTTTTTTAAACGCCAGGACCCACATGCACCCCTTTTGGTAACTTCAGACCTGGCTTATAACAGTTATTATAACTTTTTCTGAAGAAATGTGGCAGAACAGTTCAATATGAACAAAGTCTATCCTCTAATCCTAACTATATTAGTGTAGTGGCCCAAGTATAACTCGGTGAGGTGAGAGTCTTTTATGGCATTTTGCATGGCTAAAAGTCTTCAAAAAACCCAGATGCCTTCAGCAGCTCCAAATGATTACACTCACAGGTAATACTGGAACCCACTGGAGCCCTGGACCTCAGCCATCCCCCTTTTTTATAGCACCGGAGGGCTGGCTAGGACCAAAAGCGGATCATGAGCATAATACTGGGCTCAGGAGGGCACAATACTGGGCTCAAGAGGGCACGACCATATCGGGACAAGTTAGTAAAAAGCATGACTGTCCCAGCAAATCCTGCACACTTGGCAAGTTTGATGTAATGCAAGATTATTGTGGGGCCCCCCATGTACATGGGGCCCCTGGGCAGTACCAAGAAGTGCCCTTGCATTAAGATGGCCCTGCTTACTATAACTAATTACAGTTCAAGCTGTCTATATATGCATCACCATGGCAACTTCAGATCAAACAGAGACTAAGATGACAGCTTCCTTGTTTGTAAAGAATAAGGGGCTTTAGATCTGTTTTAAAACAAGATGATTAGCAAACTGTCAGAACAGTCAGGCAATTAGCATCTTGAGAAGGTGTGGTCAGCAATGGAAAGTTCTATGTTAGGCCCCTTTCACATGTCCGCCTCCGTTCGCCCGTTTTTACAAGTCCGTTTACGGACTTGTAATGGACGCCTATGGGGTCGCGTCCGTTAGCAGATGTAGTGGCCCCCGCGTCCGTCTGGATCCGGTTTTTCAGACGGAAGAAAACCCTATTTTTCTTCCGTCCGGCGGAACGGATCGGATGAAGACGGACATACGGTCCGTTTTCATTCGATTCCCCATAGGGGAGAGCGGAGGAGAGACAGGGCGGTCCCTGCACAGTGTGCGGGGACCGCCCTGTCCGCTGACAGCTGAGCGGGACCCCCCGCTGAGCCGACGGGCACACACGGAGCGGAAAGGACCCTTATACTCATGACAGGTTTCCTTTAACCTGTCTTTTCTGCTGAACATGATAAAAGTATTATTGGAGCATCTAAGCAATTAAATCGTTGTATCCAAAGAAAAAGCCGCCTCCATGGCTGTTGGCTATTGGCAATAAAATGTCTTCCTAGTCAACATGTATAAATCCCTTGATATATTTTGGGTAGTAAAATATGAATATACTGTTGAATGAAAAACACCAATCAAACTGCCTTCATGAGTGGCTTGCATTTATTTTTAGAATGATCTGTACCTTACCCTGGGCATAGCTTCTCCCTTAAATTTTAGTGTTTAAAATAAGGTTTGATTACCTTAGGTTTTTCTTCTGCAATAAGGTAAAAAAGCATTCTGTGATTAGCTCCACTGCACCATATACTTACCTCTCAATCCAGCGGCACTGCTCTCTCTCTCTCTCCTCATTGGACATGGAGGCAGCGGCAGGAGGCATTGGCTCCTGCTGCTGTCATGTTCAAATTCAGTGAGGAGGTAGAAGGTTGGGCAAAGCTTTGCTGTAATACAAACAAAATAAAATTGCTAATTTAGCAAACACCTCAAGACTTATAATAGACTGTATAGATCAAAGAAAGAGCCACGCTTTAAAAAATATATAACTATAAAAAATAATAAATATTTGATTGCTCTACACCTAAAGTTCTGTCAAAATACTGGTATCCTTCTGTAAATATATCTGAATTTGATTCTATTACAGCTGTCGATAGAGTAATTGTCTTGACTTTTAGGATTTTGTCTAGCTACAGTTTGAAAATATTTAAATGAATAAAATGTATGCATGGAAAATGTGCAGATAACATGAAAATAGAAGTCCAAACCTCTGAGCTATTTTGGGTTAACACATGAGCAAGGTTGAAGATTCTACTAAGCCGGAGGAATTTAGAACCACCTGACTGAATTACTTCTACTTGGGTGAAGCTGTGGATGAGTGCAAACTGACCTGTCATGAGACTTCTGAAAAATAACAGACTTAAGTCAAAATAAGATACAGAAGGAGAATCAAGGGGCATGATCACATGTTTCCAACACCAAGAAAGCTCCTAAAAAAAAAATCACTTCTGTTCTAGCAGGAAACTGCAGCTGATCTGCACCGCAAAGGTTTTTTTTTTTTTTTTAAAGCAAACAACAGGACAGCACAGTAATGAGAACTGACAAGTGGAAAGAATTCTCCATGAGCTTTAAGTGCAATGCAAACATGTGAAAGGGTTTTAATAGTTAAAATCAGTTCCCGAAAGTAACGTAGATTGACTCTTTCCAGCTTTAGAAGGTCTTGTTTACGTTTTTGGTTGCCCTCTGGATCGCTCTACAGAGAGCCTTTGACAGGCAGTGAAGAGGTGTTATATTGTCTTCTCGCTGTCTGTTTTAACCTCTTTTTTTTAGGCTTCTTCCTTTATACAGGCATACCCCACTTTTAAGTACACATTGGGGTTTATTTATTAAAACTAGAAAGCGCAAAATCAGGCTCCCTTCTGCATAGATTGACTCTTTCCAGCTTTAGAAGGCCTTGTTTACGTTTTTGGTTGCCCTCTGGATCGCTCTACAGAGAGCTTTGACAGGCAGTGAAGAGGTGTTATATTGTCTTCTCTCTGCCTGTTTTAACCCCTTTGGTTTTTTAGGCTTCTTCCTTTATACAGGCATACCCCACTTTTAAGTACACATTGGGGTTTATTTATTGAAGCTAGAAAGCGCAAAATCAGGCTCCCTTCTGCATAGAAACCAATGATATTCTAACCCCAGCTTGTTCAATTAAGCCTGGTAATAAAACCTGGAAGCTCATTGGTTTTTATGCAGAAGTGAGCTTGATTTTGCGTTTTCCAGCTTTAGTAAATAAACCCCAATGTGTACTTAAAAGTGCAGTATGCCTGTATTCACCTAGTGGTCCAGCCAATATGCCTGTTATTTTTCAATCTCTTAAGCAGAGCAAGCTGTCCAGCAAAGTGACAGTTAGAGGGATGAGGCAAACCATTTAACACTGAAAGGGGCGCTTACAATGGTTAGCTTTTATTCATTAATGTAAAACCTTTATCTAATTCCATACAGAGTGGAAACACCAAGTGTGTTACTGGCAGGATCACCAGGTAAAAAAAAAAGGAAAAAAGAAAAAAAAAAGCCTCTAAAAAAAAAAAATGCAACCACCACACTAAATGATTGGTAAACTGCAACATATAAAAAAAATGTACTAAATTAATTTTGTTATGCTTATCAGAATACTTAACGTCTATGCAGAATGTAATTTCATTAACAGATTTGTCAATGAACCCAAATGTGTTACAGCACAATTGTCCCCTAAAGATTAATTTACATTATCTGCAATCTCTAGTTTAGCGTGGTTAAATTGGATTTCTAAGACTGTAATCAATTTGTGGCTCTTGGCCCAGCTTCCAGGAAGGAACTACTTTTCTTTTGTGTCAAATGTTATCTTCACAAACATAACCCTTTGGAAAAGTATTCACGTAACAACATTTTTTTTATTTTTTTTGGCTTTTAAGTTTTGACTGTTTATGTAATTACAGACACCTGCAAGCAGATCAGAATGAGTTCAAGTTTACTAAAAAAATTAGTTCAATAACAAAGCAAACATTTAAAAAAATTAGCTTGAATTTGCATGAGGAACGTCATATAAATGGCATCATCAACATTAGCATGTTGTTGCGTCATTAGTTTAGAATGGCACCCCAATGCACTATGGCAATGCACATACATTGTGGTGTGGTGCAGCGAGATGCTTTAAAACAGTGGTCTCCAAACTGTGGCCCTTTGCCTGCATTTGGCCCTTGGGGCACTATTCCACCAGCTGACACCAATGATGGAGCACCATTAATCCTACTGACACTATTAATGGAGCACTATTCTTCTCATTGAAAACAATGTGGCACTAGTCCAGCCCTCCTAAAGGCTGAAGGACAGCAACCTGGCCCTTTGCTTAGAAAGTTTGGACACCCCTGCTTAAGGTCCCTTTCACACTTGTACGACTCCAAAGTTGCGCGATTTTACCGCGATTTCGCAGCCGCGATTTTACCGCGATTTTGCTGCGATTCGCGGCCGCGATTTCAATGAATGCCTGTGTAAGTGGCATCAAAATCGGACCAAAGTAGTGCAAGGACTACTTTGAAGTCGGCACGACTTAAAGTCGTGCCAGTATGAATGGTAGTCATTGAAAATAATGGAGAATGACTTGTCATACGATTTTGCAGTCCAAAATCGCGGGACAAGTCGTATAAGTGTGAAAGGGGACTTAGCGAAAATGCTGCTTGTCCATTGTGTTTGCCTGTTCTTGAGTGTTGGCAGCCCAGTCAAATTAAAGTGGGTGTCTAATTATTGCATGGTATGGTAATGCATGACACAACTGTTAATTCTACATATTAACATGTGTTAACACGTGTTGTGTTAAAAGGAAAATAGAGAAAGCCCCTTGATCAAGCAAACCCTCCTATCTGAGGGATAGCAAGCATCTAATACAAATGATAGGTAATGTACCCATAGAGAACTAAATGATTATGTCACATCGGATATATACAAACATAAATCTTAGGGATGCCCTGACTGCTGTGCAATAGGTATGTTGGGATTAAAATCAGAACAAAAACAGTTTATCTTAGAGGTTTTAGAACTTGCTATGGAATGTCCTCATTTCTGGCATAACGCCAGATACTACAGACAAAAAAGAGGTGTGGTCATGGTAGCTAAATTTTCTCCCAGTGTGGCAAACATCTTCAAGAGTTGGTGAGAGCATAAATTATTGTATGGTAAGTCATGCATCGATACACCGGAACAAAATATACATTAATGATATTATAATTTATTATGTACACAGGCACAGAACAAAGTTTACAACAATTTATTGAGGGTTTAAACATCAATACATACAATATAAGGTTTGTAGCGGATTGGAGCAGAGTACAAATAACTTGTCTGGATCTACTATTATACAAGAAAGAAGGAAGACTAGCCACACTAATCCATTTCAAAGAAACTGACCATAATAGGTATACACCCATTGCCAGTTGCCACCATCCTAAGTGGATCAAGGCTATTCTGAAAGGACAGCTGATGAGATTAATGAGGAATTGTGGCAATGATGATGACTTTGAGATAAAAGCCAATATGATAATGTATAGGTTCAGCATGAAAGGTTTCAAAAACAGGTTAGAGATAAAGCTAAGAGTATGAATAGAGGGGACTTCCTGAAAGATACGGTGAAGAAAAGGGTGATTTTGACATCACATTTATCACACAATTCAGCTGGCTATATAAAAATTGAAAGAATCACAAAGCAGCATTGGCACATACTTCAAAAAGCTAAGGTGTTAGCCACCATTTTGCCAACAAGATTATGTTTTATATACAGAAATGCTCCAACCTTAAGAAACAAGATATTATATAATGTGCCCAACCCCCACAAGAAGCATGTCACTTTCCTGGATACTACAAGTTTTTATACCTGTGGCAGATGTGTACCTTGTAGAAAGGTCATTAACAGGAAAAGAAGATATAACACGTTTAGATACAGGTGCACAATATGACATAAGAAAATTAATTTCATGTGACAGTATGTATGTCACGTACACGTTGGAATGTCCATGTGGCATAAAATATGTTGGCAGGACAACCAGAAAACTAAGTACACGTATAGGGGAGCACAAGTTTCTGCCAACAGGGTTTCAAATAATTTCAGATTGCACATTGACTATGACCCCAAATTTTTAGTATTTTGATGGGATCAACAGGGTAGAGAAACACTGGAGGGGGACAGACATGACAATTGCATTTTCAAAAAATGAAATGAAATGAATCTATGAATTAGACACCCTGGACCCAAAAGGGTTAAACATAGATATAGACCAGAACTTTCACATATCTAATTATTGTTCCCAATGTACCTGCATGTTTTTAATTATATATTTGTATTGTTTTGAAATAAGCAGATGGGTAGTTACAGTTTCAGCCATGACCACTAGGGGTTACTACATTTTATTTTATTTTAATTTACTTTGCTATATTATAACACCTTACCTATTCAGTAACATTTAGCCATATGGGTTAGCCATAGGTCATGGTAATAATGGCGGTACCATTACAAACATCAATGATCGCTGACATAAACGGGTTTTATTCATACTTAGTAAGGTTTACAATAATTGTCTGGGAGATAGGCGAGTTCCAATATGGCCGACTTTGGCGTAATGGGCGGTCTTTAAGGCTGATAGAAACTGTGGGGGGCTAGGGAGTTCCAAGATGGCCAATCTGGGTATACTGGTCGGTCTTTCCTGCTGTATATACAGTATAAGCAGCAATGATGGCTGGAGGTTACTAGCTCCTGATGACATAATTTGCTATTAAGAAACACGTTGGTGGGTACTTCCGGTTTGCTGCCACTTGGAAATGCATGGTGGCCATCTTTAGTATTGGGATTTTATGCTTTCTAAGGCAAACACAATTGCTGACTCTGTAAGTGTATTTCTTTTATCTTTTTAAATAAACAAATGTTTGGGTGACCTTTTTTGCTTCATTAGCTCGGTACCAGAATGTGGTCTGAACTAAGGTATTTTAACCGGTTCCAGACCAGCCGCCGCAGTTCAATTATACTGCAGCAGGCTGGCTCCCCTACACCCCCTACACGAGCTGACGTAGCTGTACTTCCTTGCTTGTCACCTGGGTACTAGCTGGAGTTCTTGTCCACCCCCCCCCCCCGTCTTTCCGTTTAGAAAGGCTATCATCTGAGGGATAGTGGTGAGAGGTAGAGGACCTTACACAACAGGAATCCCATTTGAAAATAGCAGAGGAGAGTGGGGAAATCTGATGTGCCTGATTCTATATCATAGAGGTGAGAATTTTGGGAGACCGGTGTAAGACTTTCACTATGGTTCAATACTCCAATTGAGATTATACTACGGATGGAAAAACATTACCATAAAGAGTTTTGAAGCATTTGAGGATTGGATCCCCTGTCTTTTGTCCACTACATGGGACTTCTCAGGACCCTGTTTTTAAAGTTGTCTCAATAACCACTTAAGGACTGGAAGGATTTAACTCCTTAATGACAAGGCCATTTTTTGCGAATCGGCACTACGTTACTTTAACTGACAATTGCATGGTTGTACGATGCTGTACCCAAACAGAATGTACATACTTTTTTCCCCATAAATAGAGCTTTCTTTTGGTGGTATTTGATCACCTTTTTTTTTTTTGCGCTATTAACAAAAAAAGGCTGACAATTGAAAATATATATATATATATATATATATTTTTTTTTTTACTTTTTGCTATAGTAAATATCCTAAAAAGTACTATACACTGGCCCAACCTATAGTAGTACAACTCTGCGCTTAGGATGATTCAAAAAGTCTAAGATAATAAATAATCTGTCCAAGTGATAAAATCCGATGTAAAAAGCAGCTGCTAAGGTAAAAAAGTCAGTTTAATATAGGCAGAAAATAAAATCAGGCCCGTACAGAGTCTGATGTCAGTCCTGCAGCAGCGCTGCAAACCCCTGGTTTGCTGTATAAGCTGTGTGAGATGACCATGTAAGAAGTGTTGATAGTGTGTGCTTCAATCACCAAAAGGATTCACTGCGAGGGGGAATATGGGGAACATCCGCAGGCATATGAAAAGAAAAAATTTCATATAGGGCAATATCGTTTTATTGAATCCCCAAAAACAAGTTATCCCTTATAAATACATGCGTACCAGAAAGTGTATAAAATCAGGCATATAGTAAACTGTGTTTGCTTCACTGGTTCTGGATACCTGAAGACCGCTTGAAGTACTTCCTCACAGCGATTTTCTCATTCCTGATCCGTGGAGCGCATACGACACTTCCTGTGACTGGTGCTGGATAGTCACGCTCTGACGTTTCGTCCGTTCGGACTTCCTCTGAGAGCGTGACCTACCAGCACACCGTCCGGATTAAATAGTCATATTTAGCCCGCCCACCAATGTCAAAGCGTCGTATACACCAGACGTGTCATCCGCGCGTCATTGGTTGACCACCTCCCTCTGGTCGTGATAGTTAATCCGTACCAGATGAGGCGGACGTGCTTACGTCAGTAATTGTACTGCGCTCCCAATGTCTCACTGTTCCCACCGTAGAACTCTATTATGAGTAGAATATGGGATGTGCGGCCATAAGCACTGATTTTTTGGCGGGTCTATTCAAATAGTAAAGACAGTGCACCCTATCATCCATAGAAACCAGAGGGCATATATTTAGAGAAATTGTCCCAAACATAATTTTGATATATAGCCCCGCCTCCTAAAGAGACATTGTTGCTGAATGATGCGGGTATTAAATATCATATTAAACATTCAATAAAACATTCAATGAAATTGATTAAAATCGTAACCACTTAAGCCCTGAGCCTGTTTTTCAGATTCAGTGTTTACGAGACTAAAACATTTTTTTTTGCTATAAAATTACTTAAAACCCCCAAACATTATATATATTTTTTTCTAACACCCTAGAAAATAAAATGGCAGTCATTGCAATACTTTTTGTCACACCGTATTTGCGCAGCGGTCTTACAAGCGCACTTTTTTTGGAAAAAATTAAATTAAAAAATAAGACAACAATAAATTTGGCCCAATTTTTTTACATATTGTGAAAGATAATGCTACGCCGAGTAAAATGATACCCAACATGTCACGCTTAAAAATTGCGCCCGCTTGTGGCATGGCGTCAAACTTTTACCCTTAAAAATCTCGATGGGGGCGACGTTAAAAAAATTCTACAGGTTGCATTTTTTGAGATACAGAGGAGGTCTAGTGCTAGAATTATTGTTCTCGCTCTAACGATCGCGGCGATACCTCACTTGTGTGGTTTGAACACCGTTTTAATATGCGGGCGCTACTCGCGTATGCGTTCGCTTCTGCGTGCGAGCTCGTCGGGACGGGGCGATTTAAAATTTTTTTTTGGGGGTTTTCATATTTATTTTTATTTATTTTACCAATTTTTAACACTAAAATAAAACATCCCTTGTAATAGAAAAAAGCATGACAGGTCCTCTTAAACATGACATCTGGGGTCAAAAAGACCTCAGATCTCATATTTAGGCTTAAATGCAAAAAAAATAAATGTAAAATGTCATTTTTCAAATGACATAAAAAAAAATGTCTCTTTAAGACGCTGGGCGGGACTGACGTTTTGACGTCACTTCCGCCCAGCAGAGCTACGGGGACGGATAAGGGACATTTTTCCCTCACTCGCATTCCCCACGGGAGAGGAACCGATCGCCTCCGCCGCTACCGACGGCTCCAGTAAGCGGCGGAGGGCGCGGGAGGGCAGCGGGCATGCCACCAATAGCGGCGATCTCGCGGTGAATCCGCCGCGGAGACCGCCATTATCGTTTGACCGACCGCCCACTGAAGAGATGGATATCTCGGTTGTGGCAGCAGCTGCTGCCGTTACCAAGATATATATCTTTAAAGTGCCGACGTAGAACAACGGTGGGCGGTCGGCAAGTGGTTAAAGTGTAAAATGATAAAATATTAAAATATGAATAATACAAAATTAAAAATTCAGACTTAAATATATGCCCTCTGGTTTCTATGGATGATTAAATTTAAGATTAAATGAAAATGGCTTCTTTGCATACAGATGATGCAAACCAAGAAGTCAAAACACTACAAAGAGGACTGGATCACTTCACGTCACCATCCAATAAGCAGGAATTTGAAATAAAACAATTCATGACCTGCAATAGCACTCATGTTGTATATGCGCTTAGGTGCCCATGTGGTCTACTCTATATTGGCCGAACAAAAAGACTACTAAGAATTTGAATTGCAGAACACATCAAGAACATCAAGCTGGGATATACAGATCACAACGTATCTCTACATTTCAAGATGAAACACAACCAGGACCCAACTGGTCTGGAATTTTGGGGCATTGAACAGGTGGAAACACATTGGAGGGGTTCGTATAGAGTACGTGAACTGTCAAAAAGGGAAACCAGATGGATTTTTTTTGACTGATGTACTAGTGCCAAAAGGTTTAAACGTGGAGCTCGACATCAACTGCTTTGTGACACCTAGAAATCTAACAATTGTTCCATTGGATAATCTATACAGGGTACCCATCACATTCAGATAACAAATAATCTGAGTTAGGAGTATGACCTCTGTTCATGTATCAGGTCTGGTAATGGTGTTGTGGGAATAAGCTTAATATGTTCCATGAGCACCTCCAGGTTTATCCAGGTATTACGCAGCGTAGATATGCGCATAACATAGACAATGTCAATGATCCCAATCATACATTAGGTTCAATTCATTGGGTTTATTATTTATACTCATAATTTCATTTAATCTTAAATTACATTTTAAGTCTGAATTTTAAATTTTGTATTATTCATATTTTAATATTTTATCATTTTACACTTTAAGATTTTAATCAATTTCATTGAATGTTTTATATGATATTTAATATTTAATACCCGCATCATTCAGCAGCAATGTCTCTTTAGGAGGCGGGGCTATATATCAAAATTATGTTTGGGAGAATTTCTCTAAATATATGCCCTCTGGTTTCTATGGATGATAGGGTGCACTATCTTTACTATTTGAATAGACCCGCCAAAAAATCAGTGCTTAAGGCCGCACGTCTCATATTCTACTCATAATAGAGTTCTATGGTGGGAACAGTGAGACATTGGGAGCGCAGTACAATTACTGACGTAAGCACGTCTGCCTCATCTGGTACGGATTAACTATCACGACCAGAGGGAGGTGGTCAACCAATGAAGCGCAGATGACACGTCTGGTTCATATGACGCTTTGACATTGGTGGGCGGGCTAAATATGACTAATCCGGACAGTGCGCTGGTAGGTCACGCTTTCAGAGGAAGTCCGAACGGACGAAACATCAGAGCGCGACTATCCAGCACCAGTCACAGGAAGTGTCGTATGCGCTCCACGGATCAGGAACGAGGAAATCGCTGTGAGGAAGTACTTCAAGCGGTCTTCAGGTATCCAGAACCAGTGAAGCGAACACAGTTTACTATATGCCTGATTTTATACACTTTCTGGTACGCATGTATTTATAAGAGATAACTTGTTTTTGGGGATTCAATAAAACTCATCAAAACGATATTGCCCTATATGAATTTTTTTCTTTTCATATGCCTGCGGATGTTACATCTATAAATACTGAGAGAGTGATAAGCCACAGACGGAGAGTGAGGAGTTACACTGATATGCTGTTTTAAATCTACCATCTGGTGAGTGTTTTCCCCGAAGGGGACCCCATATCCCCCCACGCAGTGAATCCTTTTGGTGATTGAAGCACACACTATCAACACTTCTTACATGGTCATCTCACACAGCTTATACAGCAAACCAGGGGTTTGCAGCGCTGCTGCAGGACTGACATCAGACTCTGTACGGGCCTGATTTTATTTTCTGCCTATATTATAGTAAATATCCACCTAAAAGAATGTCTTCATCAATTTAGGCCAATATGTATTCTACATATTTTTGGTATAAAAAAAAAAAAAAACACAATAAGCGTCTATTGATTGGTTAGCGCAAAAGTTATAGCATCTACAAAATAGGGGATAGGTTTATGGAATTTTTATTATTCTTTTTTTTAACTAGTAATGTCAATAATCCGTGATCATTAGTGGGCCTGCGACATTGCGGCAGATATTTGACACTTTTTTGGGACCAGTGACATTTATACAGTGATCAGTGCTATAAAAATGTACTGATTACTGTATAAATGACACTGACAGGGAAGGGGTTAACACTAGGGGTGATCAAGGGGTTAAAATGTGTTCCCTGGGAGGGTGTTTCTAACTGTGGGGGGAGGGGTCTGACTGGGAGTACAGAGAGATCGCTGTTCCTAATCACTAGTACTTCCCTGTCAGAACGAGGATCTGTTTGTTTACATTGACAGATCCCCATTTAGGCTTTCCCTGGAGCGATTGCAGGTGGCCGGCAGACACCCCGGCCCCCCGTCACGTGCATCAGCTGCCCCGCTGTGCAGAGCACGCATGCGCCTGCCATTGCTGTTAAAGGGACCAACATACAGCTACGGCAATTCGTGAGAACAAGCCTACCTGCCACAGTATGATGATGGCGGCTGGTCAGCAAGTGGTTAAACAAATTGGATTTATAAGTATCCACAAGGCTATGAATTTACGGCTTATCATGAGATATGGGACTGCAGAAAATTCCTAGCATGCAGCCTAGAATCCATAATTACTCAAAATGATCATATTTAGTAAAACTTTAAATTTGTCAATCCTACTTAGTAAGTTTGCTTCAATTATACATTTATGCCACAGATCATGAACAATAAATAATAATACTAATCTTACGAAAACTAATATTATATAAGAATGAACTACTTTGTGGATGAACTACTTTTATCAATTGAATTATAATTATATTAATTTTATATTAATATGTTTCTTACATGTGGTTTATTTTTAATAAGTAGCACTAGTGTTAATGGTTTAGTGCAATAAGGTGTTTGTCTAGGCATTCCATTGCAAAAAATAATGATCATCTCACTACTACATAGGAGTGAAGAAAAATTCTGCAGCGAACACTGACACTTGACCTGTCTTCATAGCTGAATAGGCAATGAAATGTCTACAGCCACCTGCAGGGGTAAAGCTCCCTATTAAATAATATTACAACAGTTCTGCTTACTGACTTTCATCTTTAGAGTTCACATTAATATTATAATGCATGTCTAACTTTATCTGTTGTCAAATAAAAAAAGTGCTTTCTTCAGCTAATGAAGAATAAATTTACAATGCGTGATGATGATCAAAGTAATCTCTAATGCCTTGTACACACAAACGGAATTTCCGACGGAAAAAGTCAGAAGGAAGCTTTTCATCGGATATTCCGTTCGTGTGTATGTCCCATCTGACTTTTTCCTTTGGAAATTCAGACGGAATTAGATAGAGAACATGTTCTCAATCTTTCAGATGAAAAAAAAAACGAACGGAATTTCCGTTCGTCTGGATGCAATTCCCACGGACTAAAAACCATGCATGCTCAAAAACAATTCCACGCATGCTTGGAAGCATAGAACTTAATTTTCCTGGCTCGTCGTAGTGTTTTACGTCACCGCGTTCTTGGCGGTCCGATTTTAGTGTGACCGTGTGTATGCAAGACAGCTTGAGTGGAATTCCGTCTGAGTTTATTCTGATGGGGAAACCGGTCATGTGTACAGGGCATAAGAATGTCTCCAAGAAGAAGCTAGGGGACATGACCACTTCTTGCACTTTTGATAAAATATGATATGATGAAAGTACAGGAAGTAGTAGGGTGGGCTTATAGGGTTGAGGATATTAAAGTGTTTGTTAATACACTTATACAAGACTATGCCAGCCCCTCTATTAGAGGCTGGCATAGGGTTGCCACCTCATCCCTTTAAAAGCAAACACATATAAATTACAGAGGTTCTGAGACAAATTTAATGCAGATAAGGCACTAAGTGAGTTTAATTACCACCTTAACCACTTAACCCCCGGACCATATTGCTGCCCAATGACCAGAGCACTTTTTTGCGATTCGTCACTGCGTCGCTTTAACTGACAATTGCGTGGTCGTGCGACATGGCTCGAAAAAACACAATTGGTGTCCTTTTTTTCCCACAAATAGAGCTTTCTTTTGGTGGTATTTGATCGCCTCTGCAGATTTTATTTTTTGTGCTATAAACAAAAATAGAGCGACTATTTTGAAAAAAAATCTATATTTTTTACTTTTTGCTATAATAAATATCACCCAAAAATATATAAAAAAAAAAAACATTTTTTTTTTCCTCAGTTTAGGTCGATACGTATTCTTCTACATATTTTTCGTAAAAAAAAATTGCAATAAGCGTTTATTGATTGGTTTGCGCAAAAGTTATAGAGTTTACAAGATAGGGGGTAGTTTTATGGCATTTTTTTTTAATATTTTTTTTTCACTAGTAATGGCGGCGATCAGCAATTTTTTTCAGTACTGCTACATTATGGCAGACACTTCCGACACTTTTGACACATTTTTGGGACCATTGTCATTTTTATAGCGATCAGTGCTATAAAAATGCATTGGAGTACTATAAAAATGCCACTGGCAGGGAAGGGGTTAACACTAGGGGGCGGGGAAGGGGTTAAGTATGTTCCTGGGTGTGTTCTAACTGTATGGGGGGGTGGACTCACTAGGGGAAATCACTGATCTTCTGTTCATACATTGTATGAACAGAAGATCAGCATTTCTCCCCTGACAGGACCAGGAGCTGTGTGTTTACACACAGCTCCCGATCCTCGCTCTGTACCGAGCAATCACGAGTTCCCCCGCGCGCGATCGCGTCTGCCAGGCACGCGTACGGGACTCGGCGGCGAGCGGGGGCGCGCGTGTGCACCGCACCCCTAGTGGCCACTTAGAGAGCCGCCGTAGAGCTACTGGCTCTCGCGCAGGTGAGTTGACCTGCCGCCGTAGAACTGACGGCTGGTCGGCAACCAGTAAATCAGCCACAGAACCTGTGTAATTAATATGTGTTTGCTTTTAAAGGGATGAGGTGGCAACCCTAGGCTGGCATAGCACACAATGTAAGTTGTTTTTAAAAACGAGTGTTGTAAATACCGAATTTCAGTTGTCTTTTGCAGGTCACATGACTCGTGGACGCTTTACAGCTCTGATGGATTTCTTCTGCGGGAGGGGCCCTGATCTCCCTTTGACATCAGCCGGGCTCGTCTCCTCCGCAGTAGCCATTCATTGGAGCTGTAAAGCAACCACGAGTCACGTGAGTGGCCTGAAGACAGCTCAAATTCGGTATTTACAGCACTCGTTTTAAAAAACAACTTACACAGTGTGCTATGCCAGCCAAGTTTTTATTTTAGAATAATAGTGGTGGAGGGGGGCGTCAGGCCGGAGACAGAGAGGGAGATGACGGGCAGGAAGGAGGGGGTGAGGTGAGAGGGGAGAGGGAGGAGAGCAGAGAGCAGGCAGCCTATCACGGAGGGACGCATTTGACCACGGTGATCAGGGCAGAGCAGCCTTGGTTATCGTGGTCTATTTAGAATGGGCATACAGGAAGTGCAATGATCAGGGTTTTTTTTTTACAGTTTAGAGGGGGACAGATTACACAGCACAAGCACTGTGTTGTGTAATCTGCTTTAAGGGACCAGGATCTATGTATATTTTTTTTTTAGTTAACAAACACTTTAAGCAGTGATTCCAGAACTGAATCTCAAGTGCCCTGGCTTACATCTTGCAATGGGGATTTGGTTGTAAAGATAAGCCCCTTTTTGAAGCATCTTTTTGTGTGGTGTGCCTGCCACCAAATGCATTTGAATGCATGTTGGCAGGTTACATGCTATTCAGTATGTGCAAAAAAAAAAAAAAAAAAAAAAAACATTTTCTACAGCTTTACTGTCTTGTCTCAGACTTTACATGCAAGTATTAAATCAACAACATATTTATTAAAATAACCCTTTGCCATAAATGTTGCATGAAACCATTTTCCCCCATTTACTAAAAATGCCTTTCCTTTCCAGTTTGCACCCATGTTTATTTATCTATAACTACAAAGAAGATTCAAAGTAATGTTCTCTGCCCACTGCAACCAACTTGAGCTTGCATTGCAGATTTCCCATAATCTTGATCCCCCTGCACCTGTAACTGGCTCACTTCCTCTCTCACAGAAATATGCACAAATGTGAAGATCAAATTAAATTCAGCTCATTGTGTGAGATATGGCATCCCTGGCATGCCTTTTGTGAATATGTAAGTTGGAGGTCCTATTACATAAAGCTATCTGTTATATCAGATTTGGAATGCTGAGCTCATTAGAAGGGTTACAAAGGTTCCCAGAGAAATATGTTGAAATTTAGCAGGGGGTCATGATATGTTTGCCCCTTTGCCTTTAATTTTGCAAAAATATAGGAGTTGCACTGCCACGACCTGTTGCCTTTTTAAATATTTGTACAACTGATATAGGTAAAAGAAGGAATCTGAAATAACATTTGTAAAAAAAAAAAAAAAAATCTTATAATATATAGCTGACTTACTTTTTTCTAAATAAAGCTAATTATGAATTGTGGTAGTGATGGTGTTAACCAAATATTTCTACATTTTGGTGCAATGTGTAATATTTTTCTTCAGCATAGTATCTTCATAAAGTGCTTGACTAAACTTAGGTAAGCATTTGTGGCATATAAATCCTTGCTAGATCCTAAAAGGGAGATCATATTGATTAACTAGATCAATGACCGTTCTGGTAAATAACTAAAAAGGAGCTGCTCTTTGGGTTTTAATGCATCTTCATGACGTGACAAAGAAAGGGGAGCCACAGCTCTAAGTGATGCAATTACAATGGGCCTCATTAGTGAGGGTATTCACTAGCACAGATATGGTTGCTGCTGTTAAAACTATTATAGCGACGTTCTATGCAGCTGAAAAAGGTAGCTCTTATGTGGCCAGACACACTGGTTTACCTGTCATCAACCAGACAATCTAATTCTAAGCCCTTCCCTTATGGACCGCTTTTGGTGCATTTACTCATAAGTGCATCACAACTAAAATAATCAGCATGTTGCCCATTGTTACCCCTTGTCACCCCTTGGCACCCCTTGGCACCTGCACATTTGGGAAATAGAATAAGTGATTCAAGTAGTCAACAAAAACAGGCTTAGGAAACAGTACATTGTTTGCATATGAATGTTCGACAATGCCACAATATTTGTAAAGTGGAATGTTTATCTAACCTGTTATTTTGCTATTTTGTTATAAGGTTACACCACTTAAAGTGGATGTAAACCCAGTTGATGTCACAATGTAGAGTATAAGATTTCCTATCATCTGTGCCCAGTCGCCACACAGAGTTAATCCAGCGCTGAGTAATCCTCTTTTAAAGTTCAGTGAAAATTAACAGACTTCCAGATAAAAACCTGCCAAATTATAAAGTCTGTTTCTCTGTTATTGCTTTCATATCTAGCTTGGACATGTTTATCATAACAAGAGATGATCCAAAGTTCATTGTATATTACTAGAATGTGTTATGATGTTATATCTCTCATGTTATGATAAACAAAACATAACATATGATAAACATGTCCTAGCTAGATATGTAAATAACCTCTCACTCAAAGCAAGAAGAGAGAAAACTGACTTTTTTATTTAAGCAGGGTTTTATCTGGAAGGCTGTTCATTTTCACTGAACATAAAAGAGGATTTCTCAGATCTGGATTAACTCTGTGTGGCAAGACTGGGCACAGATCATAGGAAATCTTATACTCTACATTGTGACATAAAAAAAAACTGCATTACAATAATACCTCATATTTTCTACTTCATTGATACTATTTACCTCTGAACTGAAAATGTTTTAGCCATTGTCCTATTGTACTTTTTATGTTGGTATAATATATGCCTCAAAAAACTCATTTACAAAAAACAAATCAGCAGATTCCATCATTCAAACCCATTAATGACCAAACATTGATCATTCAAAGTTTTTTGTTTCTTTAGCTATATTCAGTAAGATCTTCATTAAATTTGGCTGTATATAATCTTGAAAGACCTGGCTGTTTGGCACTCCTAAAATATCTGGACATTTTAAAAAAAGAAGACATGTTGCTGACTAGGCCTTTTTTTTAAAGAGGTAAATAAAAACGGATACATTTCCACAAAAAGTTGCCACCATCCGGGATGGATAAAGGCCATACTGAAAGGTCAATTTACCCGCATCTGAAGAAATTGTGATCTAGATGAGGACTATTGGACCCTATCGGATGTTTTAATGAAGCGTTTTCTTGAAAAGGGATATAACCAGTTTGACCTAGATAAGATCAGATTGGAAGTATCCAACGTTAAAAGAAATTAACTGGTAAACCGCAACAAGGAAAAAAAATAAGTTTAAAATGGCCTTTGTAACTGGATTTAATTAAGATTACAAAAAGGTTGAAAAATCTCTCAAAAAATTCTGGCTAATTTTGTTGAAGCACACCACCCTTAACAAAATCTTGCCACATAAGCCATCCTATCTATATAGAAAATCCCCGGGTCTCAGGAACTCAGCAAAAATATGGTGGACCCACCGAAAAAGAGAAATAGGACCTTGTTGGACACTACAGGGTTCTATAGGTGTGGGAGGTGCAAATCAGGCAGAACTACAGCAGATAAAAGAAGAAAAACTGAGGTGTTTAGAGAAACTAATGGGAAAGAATACAAAATTGAGAAATTTGTGTCACGCAACACAAGGTATGTGGTGTATCTACTCACTTGCCCATGCGGGCTAATTTATGTGGGGAGAACTACTAGATGCCTTTTTAGGAAACATAGCGTGCCTAATCATTTTAGGACGCACCATCAACAAAACCCAGCACTTTAAATTTTTTAAGGTATAGATAAAATGGTACCACATTGGAGAGGTAGTGACATGGGAATTTGTGTGTCTCAGGCTGAAACCCAGTGGATATTTGAGCTGGGCAGTCTTATGCCCGCCGGGTTGAATATAGATATGAATTGTTTTTTTAACTGATTTTTAATTTTAATTTTATGTCTGAATTATGGATCCTCGCCATTGGGTATATGACTGAGAGTATCTATACAGACTGGTTTGGGGATTTTCTCCTATGGTTGTCTGCTATCAGTGGTTTATGTTTTGCTAATCAACCACTAGTGGTAGCTATACTTAAAATCCCCTTATTCTATCATATCTCCCTTTTTAACTTAAAGAGGAGTTCCACCCAAATTTGGAACTTCCTCTTGTTCCACTCCTCACCCCCTTACATGCCATATTTGGCATGTAATTTTTTTTGGGGGGGAGTGGGGGCTTCAGTAGGAGTGGGACTTCCTGTCCCACTTCCTGCTTCCGCCTAGGGGCTTGTTAGGCGATTAAGCCTTAATCTCCTACACCAGCCCCTCCCTGTAGGCGATCACATGTGACCGCCTCTCCAATCAGCGGCGAGCCGCGCCGCGCGCGCATGTGCAGTGCGGCTCGCGCATGCGCAGTGGGTGCCCGGCCGTGAAGCCGAAGGCTGTCACGGCTGGGTGCCCACAGTCGGGATGGAGACGCCGGCCGGGGAGGGGGGGAGAGGAGCGGAGCCCCGGTCAGCGCGTCGCTGGAACGCAGGAGCAGGTAAGTGAGTGTTTATTAAAAGCTAGCAGCTACACTTTTTTTAGCTGCTGACTTTTAATAAACACATTTTTTGGCTGGAACACCCCTTTAATTGTATTTAAATGTTGTGCTAATAACATTGATCTTGTTTAAATAATATGAATATAGAAAAAACTGCGCTAATATGAAATGAAAGAAAGCTGCCACATACAAACAAACAAAGTCAACAAAATGAAATACAAAAAATGCAGCGCTAATAATGTGTAGTAACAAATGTGATAACCACATCTGAGAACAATATGTACATCTATGCGAAAAACACTGGTAATGAAATAGCATAAAGGGTGCTCAAGTGAGAAAATTCCAAAGTCTATATAAAAGACGAGTAGGTTGTCTTCCAAAGAAGAAACAAATATTTGTCTGTAGTAATCTATGTGGGTCACAATCACATCTGGATATGGAGTGGATAAAAACACGCTTACCAGATAGGTTGGACTCAGATACTGTACAGCAATGAGTCTGACAGGCATTGTGGTACTTAGGGACCGGGACCACTAGAGACCGGAAGAGGATTGTGATGAACAGCTGGAACTATGACTGGGAATGCACATCCGGAACCAAATCCGTCTTAAATGGCATGATGTATCCGATTGGAAGTTCCAGGTATAATCCTTAGACCACTGATCAGAGGCTGGAAACTGAAGTATGGCTGGGGCTCAACAAAGCTGTATGATGAATGATATGAAAAAAAGGGAAACAGGAAGCTCCAATAGCATGAAACGCGTCGGGTATCGCTATTAAGCACCCCATATTGCCAACTAAATTGTGATCACTTTTATTCTATGTCATATTTTTGTTTTTATGACTTTTATCAATAAGCCTGGATTGGTTTTACTGACCTGCGCTATTGGAGCTTCCTGTTTCCCTTTCTTTTTTCATATCATTCATCGTACAGCTTTGTTGAGCCATACTTCTTTATAAAAGACAACCTACTCGTCTTTTATATAGACTTTGGAATTTTCTCACTTGAGCACCCTTTATGCTATTTCATTACCAGTGTTTTTTGCATAGATGCACATATTGTTCTCAGATGTGGTTATCACATTTGTTACTACACATTATTAGCGCTGCATTTTTTGTATTTAATTTTGTTTAAATAATAACATTAAATTTATCTGTAATTAAATATGTTTATAAATAATTCACAAGAAGGTTTCAATTGTGGGTTTTTTTATTTCTATTTTATGACCACAGTCGATATGGACTATTAGGCCTCGTACACACGACCGAGGAACTCGTCGGAAAAGACACATTGTTTTCCTCGACGAGTTCTTTGTTAGGCTTGTTGAGAAACTTGACAAGCTGTCTTTGCGTACACACAGTCAAGACAAAATCTCCTCATTCTCAAACGCGGTGACTTCAACACATACGAAAGCAGGGGAAGTTCGATTCCACTGGCACAACCCTTGGGGCTGCTTTTGGTAATCTCATGTTACTGCGTGTTAGGTAAAAGTTTGGTAAGAGACATTTGCACTTTCAGTCTGTTACAGCGTGACAAATGTGCTATTTCCATTACAAACGCTACTTTTACCAAAGGTGCGCTGGTTTCTAAGCATACACGCCAATGTGTTTCTCGTTGAAAACCAGCCCGACGAAGAACACGACGAGGAAATTGAGACTCCAGTCGAGAAAAAAGAGAACTTATTCTCTTTTTTCCTCGTGTAGTTCCTTGACAGTTTTCTCGATGAAAAGCATACACACGACCGTTTTCCTCGGCAAAAAAGCTCTGCCACCAAGTTTCTTGATGGATTTTGTCAAGGAAACCGGTCGTGTGTATGAGGCCTGACTGTTATTTGTGGCTAATTAATAAGATGTTTTAATGATTGGTTTTATGATGTTTTTCTATATGTTTTTCAATACAATGATGTATTTTGTCATATACAGCTGTGAGGGAAGGTGGAGGCATCTTCTTTTCTTCTTTGGTTTCGTTTTTAAATAAAGTTGTTTTTGATAACCTTTTACATGACCCTTGATTTTCTAGCATTGACAATATGTTATTGGAGGCAGCAATGTGGGCTCCGGTATTATGGTGGCCGTGCCATTTTCTGGAGGATCGCTGTTAACCAATGGCATGGCGTCTGTTTCTACAAAGGCTCCGGTATCATGGCGGCGGCGCCATTTTCCTGATAGAAGATAGCAGCACAGCATGCCTGATACAAGAGCTTCTTGTATACAGCTGATATGCATGCCGCATCGTTGAGATCACTTGCTAATGACAGGATTGGCCTATGCCTTCCTTCAAGCTGCTTCATGAACCTGCTGTAACCTGACACAATATACAAGCCTTGTAAGTTTTAGTAAATCAAGACTTTATTACACTATTTCTGCCTCCGTTTGGCTCTTTTTGTTGGAGCCAATACGTTTTGCAGATTGAAAAAGAATAAGAGGGAGTACAAATGCCTTTTGTTTAAGCCTATGAAGAGCATTATTTTTACGTTTGTTGAATTGAGATGGTATACTGCAATATAATATCTTCTTGGAAACATTGATTGCATCTGTGATTGCACCTGTAAGAGGTCTGATTAAAGGAGCACTCTGAGGAAAGCCTTTTTTATGCCTGGTGGTCATTTATGGCCTGGAAAATCCGTTGAGCGCATTTGTGTGGCACTACGGGTGAAGCAATTTGTTTGATGCATGTTGCACTTTTAGGAGGCATGGGAACATTAGAAGACCCAAATTTTTGTTATATATTTATTTATTCACAGAATGTTATAATTACCGTATATACTCGAGTATAAGCCGAGTTTTTCAGCACATTTTTTTGTGCTGAAAATGCCACCCTCTGCTTATACTCGAGTCACCTTTTTGCACCTGATCTCCTGGACTTTGGGGACCTGGTACCCTTGACCCCAAACTTGGCACACATGTAGCCCTACTCTTCCTCTACAAGTGTGTGAAGTTTATTGTCTGGGAGACTTACGGCCGGGAAGCACAGATTTTTCAAAGTCGGGCACCCCTTCCTTAGACGCTCATGTTAAATGGTCATTTCTCTGGTGATTTTGGGGACCCAGTACCGGCCAGTCTTAGGTCCCCTGGACCCAGAACTTATCACACATGTTCTTCTCTACAGGTGTGCAAAGTCTGTTGTCTGGGGGACCTACGGCTGGGGAGCAACAATTTTTAAAACCCGGGCACCCCTTCCATAGACTCCTATGTTAAACTTCAGTCTAGTCATGGACACAGTGAGGCATGGGCACAGTGAGGCATGGGCACAGTGAGGCATGGGCACAGTGAGGCATGGACACAGTGAGGCATGGACACAGTGAGGCACAGTGAGGCATGCAGATGGACACCCTAGGCTTATACTCGCGTCAATAAGTTTTCCCATTTTTTTGTGGTAAAATTAGGTGCCTCGGCTTATATTCGGGTCGGCTTATACTTGAGTATATACGGTATCTGTTTTATATTATGGTCACTGATTATATATAATTTTGAAACTATATGCACTTTTACTCCTATTTTGTTGAGCCCTTTTCACTCTTTATCATATGAGAAAATATTTTTTTTTTCTGCTGTTCAGTATCTGATTGTTGCCATTTAGGTAACAGGAGACACAACAGAAACCAATGAAATAGCTCCATTCTGCTATTTAAAATTTTACCCATCAGCCTATGGCTGGTGAAGCAGGTGTCCGACACTCCAAGAAGTGTTGGATGTGAAGACTCTCCCAGAGGCCGCAGCTCATCAGTAAAGTGATCATCTAAATCAGTGCCCACCAGAGAGTCTTAAGGGGGCTTTTTTTTTTTTAGCAAAGAAATAAATTCTTGCTAAAAGCATTACTTTAAAGTGACCATGTCAAGTTTTTTTTTAAAAGTCACTCCTCTGCATTCGAAAAAACATTATGCTCACCTCCCTGGTGGCCAGTTTCTCCTACCTCCCCTCTGTTCCAGCGCTGCAGTCTCCATCAATCTCGTTTACATTCCACATTTTTAATCTGTATTCCCAATCCTACATCACTTTGTGTCCTGTAGTGACATAAGGGTCAGAGGAAGGAACCACAGCAAGTGGCAGGGGATAGATGCAGAGGGAACAGAGGGAGGGTATGAGACCTGGCCTACTAGAAAGGTACAGTAAGTGAAATACTTAGTCTGTTGCAAGTTTTTTTGTTTATTAATTTTAAATTATTATCATTTAATTTAGAAAGTTAATGTGACAAAGTAATGTTATTGGGTCTGATTTACTAAGATTGGAGGTTTAGTCAACATACAGTTGATCTCTAATGATCAAAAAAACGTCCTGATATAAACCACATATGTGACAGTATCCCCCACAAATTGTGCATCATCAGATATTCCCAGTACTAAACCTGCAGTCTCTTGTCTTCTAAAAAGTGTTGAATTTTTTTTTTCCATAAAATAACAATGTATTCTCTGTTTGTTTGAAGATCCACAACCAAGTAATCACCCTTTCATGCATTTACTATTTCAGATTATTACTATGATTATTATTAATATGTTAAAAAACAAGACATTCCATGTTGGATGTGCAAAAAGGGAAAATACGTGGTTTAAAACCAGGACAGCTCTTTTGGGAAGCGTTGACTTGCTGTGCACCAGACTCATGCACAAGTAACTGTTGTATTTTCATATAAGACAAGAAAGAGCAGCTCTTCAGCATCCATACAGCCTTTAATGTTAATACACTAGGAACATTATGTCTGTCACAAATGACTGGCTATATATTTCCACCAAGCACTAGAGAAAGAAAGCACAGAACAAAAAATGGGTTGCCTCGGAAGAATGAACACATCGCCTTATTATTAGAACAACCTTCTAAAAGAACCTGTGGTTCTCCATAAATCAAGGAAATATAAGACTGAGGATGCTTCACCAGCCTTGCATAACAAGCCACAGGTTGTACACATCTTATTTATAGGACTGAATGGTCTGTACCCAGTCTATTACATCTGTAGGGGATTTCAGTAAGACACCCCTTGCTGCAGAATAAAGAGGGGGCAGGTACTCCAAAGCAGGATACTCCAGTGTGGAGATATTTGCACCGGAATCTCCAAGAGATGCAATAGTTCTACACCATCCGCTATAACCAAAGTATTTGTTTTGTGATGCACTGAACCCAAATACCTTGTAAAACTATTATCGTGAAAGGTTGCTAAATTTGGACAAATACACTTGTGTATACTATCTAGCAGATTATTGCATTTCAGCAGAAAACAAGGTTCCTATTTGATGATACGAACGGCAAAGTCAATCTATAATTTTTGCAAATGGAAGTGCAATTTTACTACACCAAGACACATAAGAGGGTCGATTTGCCAAAGGCAAAAAGGCTGTTCATTCTGTAAGAAAATTTGAATTTGGCAAGAATTTTTTTCTTAGTCTAGTGAATGTGTGGAAGCTCTGCTGACTTTTAGTGTTCAATTAAGTGCAAGCAAAATACTGTTTGTATGTGATTGGGTATTTTTTTTTCTAAAGTAAATTTACACCACACTAACTAATCTAAAGGAAGATTCTCCTGCAAAGTGCAAGATCCCTTGTCAAGTGAACAACCATTTTTCTTTAGTAAATCAACCCCAACTAGTATACTTCTAGTAAGGCATGCATGTTTAGTAGACAATTTACTAATAGGATAAGTCATATCCATGTATTGCAAAAAAAATTGCACTTTGTGACATTAAGGGGAAATTTCATTTTATTTTTTTTCTTGCCCAGTGTCTTACATCTGTTTATAAAAGGCCTCAGAGCTCATACCTGAATACAAATAATAACATGACCTAAGTAGAAGCCTCTAACAAACAAATTACTGCTGGAAGCTAATCCTCCTTATGGATGTATATGACAAATAATGGGGTTGATTTACTAAACACAAATAGGCTGTCCACTTTGCAATTGAAGTTGCACTTTGCAAGGGAATATGCCACAGAGCTTAGTACATGATGGGAAGCCTTGCTGACTTTCATCATCTAATCATGTGCAAGCAAAAATGCTTTCCTTTTTAATTTTCCTTCCCTGTGATTGGGTATTCTTTGCAGTGAAACCTCACCGCATTCACTAAACTCTGGGGAAAAATTCTCTTGCAAAGTGCAACTTTTCTTGCAAAGGAAACAGCCTATCTGACTTTAGTAAATCAACCATGGTATATAAAATGGTAAACTAAAATGATAAGCAATACTCCCAATTTATTGTATATCAGCTGGAAGCTTTTTAATAATTGTTCATGAAGTGCGTAATAAAAAAAAAAAAAATCAAGTGTAATGTTTTTTTTTTAAACACATAAAAATTTCTTATTTCTTCAGCACTGCAAACGTAAAATATATACATATGATTGAAAACTCTAAATGTAACTTTAAATCTTTTCATTAAACACAGTTAATATCAAAGCAATATTAAATCTAACATCCAAGCAATATGTCTAATATCAAAGCACTTATTCTACAAATGTGGAGCAGTGACTGCCTGAGGACATGGAAAACACACTGCAGTGCCAGATTGAAGTGACTGACATTTATAAAAATACCAAACTTGGCTACAGTGATACATTTGTCAGTTGCTGGTGCAGCATATCAGGCACAGAATTCACTTTAAGCATATAAAGAATCAGCTGATATCTCAGCAGACGCAAGGCTGAGAGGGAAAAGCAGCTGAAAAAGCAGAGCATATTGTATTCTCTGTAACACAATAGTTGTGTGCTACATAGAAATAACAGAAACTAACTGAACTCACAGTGTTTTTGTTGGGTAAAATCCCATCATAGCTGCCTCGGCGTGCTTTGTTCCTTGGGTGTGGAGAAGACATGGCAAAAATGATCCAAGTTAAGAAAAAGGAGCTTGCTTTACAAACGCATGCCTAAGCAGACTCTGAACAGCTGAGCTCTGGACTAACCATTACATTCATATATATACAGAAAGGAGGAGCTCTTCTCTGGATTGACAGCCAGTGCAACTATGCAGCTGAGGGAAGTGTGATGCAAAACATTTTCAGCTTGAATTTTTGTAAGCAATAGTAAAATGTATTACTAATAAAAAATGTTTATAATATATAATATACAGAATACAATGTTTCAGTTATTCAAAAATAAAATCTAACAAGGTCTAAATACCTTAGCACAATGTATGACAAAGCGAATGTATGAAATTGTACAACATTTTATTAATTGTCTAAAAAATATTAAAACCTGTTAAACAGCCAAAAACCCCAAAAACTGTAAAAATAAAAGCAGCATCTGTCCAAATGTTACCTTACAAAACGTTGGTAAATCAATGTCTATGTATTCGATTTCTTCTGGTTCTGTTGAATGCTTTTATATGCTTTTATATAACATTAAGAACATATCTTATACTTATCAAAATTCAATAAATGGTTTTACATTGACACCAGAATTAATTGTGTTGAAATAAAATATATTTTAATTCTTCATCCTGTTAAGGATCAGCAGTTGTTCAAGTCCCAATAAATGTGTACCACCAAGTTCAAGATTAAGCTATGAATAAGAAAAAGAAAAAACTTGCGCCAGAAAATAGTGGATATATACAAATATTATATATAAAAAGCTGCTCCCTAAAAAAGCAGATAACAGTATTAATATTGTGAATAGTGAGAAAAAGGGGCGCTATAAAGTAGAGATATATGCTATTATATCTAACATACGATAGTTAACATAAGTGCAGATGAATGCAATAAATGGAAAATAACATGCAATAAATAAATTCAAGTGAACAATTATATCGCTATATATATATAGTCCCAGGAATGGTTGTGAATAACGTGCAAGGTGCTCGATATTTCTTCAAAGTGCAAAATAAGAAAGTAGTCCACCTTCACCAATAAGTCACCTTAACAGAAGATAGATGGCTCCTTACCAAAGGTAGTTGACCAAATTAGTTAAAATAAGGTCAAATAGGCTTAGATGTAGGCAGTCAGCTCAATCATATGGAGGTTCAGATATCAGCAACAAAGAGCATACCGGATACCATAGAAAAAGAAAATGCTGCCAAAGTGTGATATTGTTTAATAAGACACAAAGAATAAAAACTGAGGCTGTCCGCATATAGAAAATGGAGAGAGTGTGGTCGTAGGCTGTGGAGCTGGCGTGTATTCCACCGCATACAGCTGGAGAGCCAGAAGGACCGGAAGTAGAGAGTAGTGCGTGCCCAGGTACCGCCTTGACGTACGTTTCGTCTATAACATCATCAGGAAGCTTCTATGGTATCCGGTATGCTCTTTGTTGCTGATATCTGAACCTCCATATGATTGAGCTGACTGCCTACATCTAAGCCTATTTGACCTTATTTTAACTAATTTGGTCAACTACCTTTGGTAAGGAGCCATCTATCTTCTATTAAGGTGACTTATTGGTGAAGGTGGACTACTTTCTTATTTTGCACTTTGAAGAAATATCGAGCACCTTGCGCATTATTCACAACCATTCCTGGGACTACATATATTCAAAATTTGCAACTCAACTTGCACATGGACTGTTTATAGCGATATAATTGTTCACTTGAATGTATTTATTGCATGTTATTTTCCATTTATTGCATTCATCTGCACTTATGTTAACTATCGTATCTTAGATATAATAGCGTATATCTCTACTTTATAGCGCCCCTTTTTCTCACTATTCACAAGCTATGAATAAGCACTAAAGTTTAGTGTGAAACGCATCAGCTTTTTACCCCGTCTGCTGTGGCATGCTTTTTGTGTGTGTTTTTTTTTTTATTCTACAATAAAAGCAATTCATTTTTGGAGTGCGGTTGTCCAGAACGTTTTTCCTTCATTTTGCACCAAGTTCAAGATGATTGCATTCTTTCAGCATACCATTGTGTACCGAGTCCTCAAACTCTTAGGCCTCGTACACACGATCAAATCTGTCTGCTGGAAACGGTCTGCTAGACCGTTTCAGCAGACAGATTCGATCGTGTGTACGGGCAAACAGACGGATTTGGCCACCCGACAGATTTCAAAGCATGCTTCGAAATCTGTCGGCTGGGAACACTGTCCGCCCGACAAGTCTGCTGGTTAGTATGCTAACCAGCAGACATGTCTTCTCGCACACGCACCGAATAATTTCGACGCATGCGCGGAAGTGTTTTACTTCCTGGTGCGGTGACGTGGTGGCGTCAACGCCACCGTCATGTCACTGACACCTCGGCGCGCTGTCTGCTGGCGGGGATTTTGGTTTGCTTGTGTGTACACGCAAGCAAACCAAAATGCCAGCAGACAGATTTGTTCAAATCGGTCAGACAGACCATTTTGAACAAATCGATTGACTCGTGTGTACGAGGCCTTAGGCCTCGTACACACGACCGAGAAACTTGTCGTAAAAGAAATATAATTTTCCTCGATGAGTTTCTTGTCAGGCTTGTCGAGAATCTTGTCAAGCTTTCTTTGCGTACACACTGTCAAGACAAAATCTCATCATTCTCAAATGCGGTGACGTACAACGGCACTATAAAAGGGAAGTTCAATTCCACTGGCACCACCCTTGGGGCTGCTTTTGCTAATCCCATGTTACTGCGTGTTAAGTAAAAGTTTGGTGAGAGACGATTTGCACTTTTCAGTCTTTTACAGCGTGATGAATGTGCTATCTCCATTACGAACGTTACTTTTCCTGAAGGTGCGCTCCCGTCTCATACTTTATTCTGAGCATGCGCGGGTTTCTAAGCATACACGACAATGTGTTTCTCATCGTAAATCAGCCCAACGAGAAACATGACAAGGAAATTGAGACTCCCGACGAGAAAAAAGAGAACTTGTTCTCTTTTTTTCTCGTCGAAGTACACAACAGTTTTCTCGTTGAAAAACATACACACGACCGTTTTCCTCTGCAAAAAAGCTCTGCCGCCAAGTTTCTTGATGGATTTTGTCAAGGAAAATGGTTGTGTGTACAAGGCCTCAGGCCCCCCTTTAAATTATGCATTGCATTATTTGTACCTGTGTTAGGGCAGCCCGTTTCTTTTGAGTGGGCAGGCAGTGCACCATAACCCATAAAAAATCGAACATGCTCCCTTTTCTTTAACACAGAGCCCTGCAATGTGTGCCATGTGCATTGGCTGCTGCTGTATAGTGCATTGGGGTGTTAATCACAATGAATGGCATATACTATGGTTTGCCTGGTAAAAAAAAAGCATTGCTGTAACATAGAAAGCAAATTGGGCCCTTAATGTACACCAATGCTCATAGAGACGTGAGTAGCTTTACACATTTAACCCATCAATTATCAAATAATGATTAATCAGTGATGTTTTAAATTTAAATCTATACTGAGAAAAGAAAACTGAGATTGCCATTGATGATCTACGTCTAAAAATGCTAGCTGTCTGTCTCTAATTGTAATACTTTGAGCCACTGAATAAGCATACAATAAGTGATGTCACATAGGGGCCAAAGCTCCCCTGTCCATGTGCTATGCATACTGTAGTTAAATGTTCCTAATGTTTAGGTAAGAACTAAAACAGGCATGTTTAACTGGTACCTTCTGCTACCTCTGGCTCAAGAAAACATGAAAATTAACCTTTACTACTAGAACCAATATGATCCCCCAAGTTGTTTTTTAGCTTTGTAAAGCCTTCCGTCCTAGGTCTACATTTGTGGAGGCAGAGAGGGCTTGTTTAACCACTTGCCGACCGGATCACGCCAATATACATCGGGTACATTGTCCTCTTTAAAAGCCGCCAGGGGGCACGTGCGTATCCACTGCACGGTGGCGGACCTGATGCGATCGCCGCCAACTACCACCGATCGTGAGCACGGGGATTTGTGTGTGTAAATGTCAGGAGAGAGGAGACAGATCGTTTGTTCCTACTAAGTAGGAACAGTGATATTTCTCAGCCCCCAGTCAGTCTTATCCCCAAAGAGTTAGAAACACTAACTAGGGAACACAGTTAACCCCTTGATCGCCCCCTAGTGTTACCCCCTTCCCTACCAGTGACCTTTACACAGTAATCAGTGCATTTTTCTAGCTCTGATTGCTGTAAAAAGGTCAATGGTCCCAAAAATGTGTCCGATCTGTCCACCGCAATGTCACAGTACCACTAAAAATCACAGATCGCCAATACTAGTAAAAACGAGTAAAAAAATAATAATAATAATAAAAATTACATAAATCTCTCCCAGAGTTTGTAGACACTATAACCTTTGCGCAGACCTATTCAAATACGCTTATTGGTATTTTTATTACAAAAAAATATGTAGAAAAATATATATTGGCCTAATCTGATGCAGAAATGTGCTTTTAAAAACATTTCTGGGGACATTTATTATAGCAAAAAGTAAAATATAATTTTTTTTTTTTCAAAATTGTCACACTTGATTTGTTTATAGCGCAAAAATAAAAACCGCAGAGGTGATTAAATACCACCAAAAGAAAGCTTTAAAAAAATTGTCAGTTAAAGTGATGTAGTGCCAAATTGTAAAAAGTGCTCTGGTCAGGAAGGGGACTGAAGAGGTTAAAGCAATGAGTCTTAGGCCGCGTACACACGATCGGATATATCCGATGAAAACGGTCCGCGGACCATTTCCATCGGATATGTCCGATCGGGAGTTTGATCCGATGGCGTGTACACACCATCGGATCAAATTCCCCGCCGCCGGACGGCGCGGTGACGTAGTGGTGACGCGGCGGTGTCGTTGACGCCGCCGCGTCACCGCCACGTCACCGCACCAGGAAGTAAAACACTTCCGCGCATGCGCCGAATCCATTCGGCAGCGGCGCGGCGGTGGTGGGAGCCGACATGTCTGCTGGTAAGTGTACTAACCAGCAGACATGTCGGGCGGACAGATTCCCACCGGATAGATTTCAAAGCTTGCTTTGAAATCTGTCGGGTGGAGAAATCTGTCCGCTAGCCCATACACACGAGCGGAGATGTCTGCTGAAACGGTCCATCGGACCGTTTTCAGCGGACACATCCCCTCGTGTGTACGCGGCCTAAGAGAACATTGAGGTATAGTTGTTGGACCATTAACTGACCTTTGTAATTAGTCGTCCCGATGGTCCCCAGTCCCCCTTACAGACCCGGCTGGCCCTCCTCCGTATTTTTTTTGCATTACACCTGTAAGGGGCCCGATGGTCTCCAGGTCCCCCCGCTTATTATCTTACGTCAGGAGAGAAGAGATTACACTTTTTTCGTCAGCACCCCCCCCCCCCCCCACCGTTCTCTGCTCCAGGGGGGCCCTGCCTAAAGCTAATAAGTTTGTGATGGCTGCCTTGATTGCTAGTATTGTATCTATCTGCAAGAAGGGTAGTAAGGGGCTCAAGCTGGAAACTAAAGGCCAGTAAATTTAACATTTAAAGAATGCTTCCCACAAAGAAGGATCAATGATCATTTCCAAACACACTTAGGCCCCGTACACACGGCCGAGGTTCTCGGCAGAAACCAGCGAGAAGCTCGCTGGGATCCTCATTCTGCCGAGAACCTCGGCCGTGTGTACACTCTCGGCGAGCATCCCGTCGGGAAAGCCGCCGAGAGAAAATAGAGAGCAGGTTCTCTATTTTCTCGGCTGCCCGTCGGGATTAACAGCTGGTCGCCTTTCCCGACGGGATGGTCGCCGATTCTGACGGCCGGCCGAGAACCTCGAGAGGCGGAACGATGTGTTTGGCCCGTCGAGGTTCTCTGCCGTGTGTACGCGGCCTCACTGTTGGACCCAGTTGCATGGCTTTACTGTGGGAAGATCATATCAGAAAAATCTGATTGAATTTGTGGGAAGATCATATCAGACAAATCTGATTGAATTTCACAAATGTTTTGGACCAATGTGGTGACATTGTGTATTTTGATACCAGCAAAGCATTTGATATAGTTCCACATAATGATTTCATAAAAAAAATTGTAGTAGCTAGGGCTTAACCAATTGGTGGTTTAGTGGATATGCGTTTGGGTAAAGGATAGCTATCAGAATGTGGTTGTAAATTTGGTTTATTTGGACAAAAGACCGGTTACTAGTGGTGTGCCACAGGGCTCTGTACTTGGTTTGGTTCTATTTCATGTTTGTAAGTGATATACCTAAAGGTCTGATAGACAAGGTGTGCTATAGGGTTGATATTCTTTGAGGTGTTCATAACATAGAACATGATTTGATATTGCTGGAAGATTGGTAAAAACTGTGGAAACTGCAGTTTAATGTTTCAAAATGAAAAATAATGCACTTAGGGAAAACAAATCCTATGATAAAATACAACAATGGGGGAACAGTGTTGGCCAGCACCACAGATAAAAAAGATTTCAGGGTTCTTGTTTCAGATATTGCAAAATGAGCAAACCGCATGGCCTAGCAGGGTGAAAAGTGAGAAGAATTCTGGGATGCATCACTAGAGGGATCACCTGCAAGAGGAAGTAGGTCCTGATTCCCTTATTTAGATCTTCACTGCGATCTCATTTAGAATTTCTGGAGACCTCATTTACAAAATCAAACTAAAAAAGAAGAACAATTGCAGAGTGCAACAAAAATGGTAAAATATTTGAAGGTCTTGAGGAAAGAAGGGAAAAGGGGGACATGATTGAATGAGGTTCAATGTACAGCTTACATCAAGAACATGGGACATGACCTTAACCCCCCTGGCGGTATTCCCGAGTCTGACTCGGCCCGGGGTTAGATTTCTGAGCTGCGATCGGTAACCCCGAGTCCGACTCGGGCTCGCCTCGCTGTATCCACAGGCTTGGTTTACTTACCTTGTTCCTGGATCCAGCGATGCATCCACGATGTTACGATGCACGGGGGCGGAGAACGGCGCCATATTCAAAAAAGTAAACAAACACATTACACACAGTATACTGTAATCTTACAGATTACAGTACTGTATGTAAAAAATACACACCCCCCCCCCTTGTCCCTAGTGGTCTGCCCAGTGCCCTGCATGTCCTTTTATATAATAAAAACGGTTCTTTCTCCCTGCAAACTGTAGATTACCCATAGCAACCACTTCGTTGCTCCTGATCCCTCACTCCTGTCGAGTGCCCCACAGCAAGCAGCTTGCTATGGGGGCACCCGAGCTGAGTCACAACTCTGTGTGCCAATGGCGCCTCTGCTGTGTCTCAGCCAATCAGGAGGAGAGTCCCGGATGACTAAGACACTTGTGGACATCGATGGACAGAGATTGGGCACAGGTAAGTAATTAGGGGGTGCTGGGGAGGCTGCTACAGACAGGTTTTTTATCTTAATACATTGAATGCCTTTACAACTCCTTTTCTGCTTTATGATGCAACATTTTATCAATCAATATTTCTTGTTTAGGCACACTCATCTGCTTTACTGATATTATTTCCTATCCTTGATGATATTAGCATTTGATTATTATGATGTTATTTTTCACTTTTCACAGTTTTGACGCAGATTGGAGCTCATTGGTTACTTTTTTTCATGTAATTTTTGGTGCATACATATTTAACTAGTTGTTAGTATTTTGTCTAGGACCCCATACCCATTATACAACTTTTGTTGTCTGATTAATTTAGATTTACCAAAACCATATAGTACAAGAGTCTGCCTGATTGCATACAATTTTTAACTCTTATGCCCCTTACACACATGCAGGATTTCCCGAGGGTATAGCTAAGAACCTGCTCAGTCAGTCTTTTCCCCCTACACACGAGAGGTTTTCCCGACAGCAAAACTGCGATGGAGCTTTGGTTGGGAATCCCGGCCGTGTTTATGCTCCATCGCAGTTTTTCCAATAGGAAAACTGACAAAAAACACCAGGCAAAAGTCAGCCGCTTTTCCCAGTGGGAAAAAAGAGAGCTGGTTTTCTTTTTTGGTCTGGCGGTTTTTGGGCAGTTTTCCCATCATAAAAGATTCCCGGCCCAAGGCTCTCCTCGCAGTTTTCCCTTTGGGAAAACCGGCCATGTGTGCAAGGCTTTAAGGCAGGCATGTCCAAAGTCTGGCCCGCAGGCAAATTGCGGCCCTTGTTCCAGTTTAATGTGGCCCCCCTGGTAATTTGGATATGTAGCGCTACCCCATTCAGGAGCCGCTGATTAGATTGGGATCGACGGATTAAGTTACCTCTGTGTGGTGTCTAGGGGTGAATGTAGTGAGCAGAGCAGTAAAGAATGTCCAACCTGTAGCTGAGGTTTTCTGAATGCTTTATTTTCCTGGTCCCACACGACCAACACATCAACTTGAGGTAGATAGGAAAAGGTTGATGAAAATAGAGTAACTTCGCAGAGTCAGGCTTGGATAGAG
This sequence comes from Rana kukunoris, assembly GCA_029574335.1. Lineage (NCBI taxonomy): Eukaryota > Metazoa > Chordata > Amphibia > Anura > Ranidae > Rana > Rana kukunoris. The sequence continues at coordinate 357,438,787 of CM056052.1, forward strand.
AAAGCAGTCCTGCCTTCCGTAATTAAATCAATCACGTCGCCACTCCAGCCGGAGTGGTTGCAGTGCACCTGGACAGGCCCCTCACACAGGTCTGGCAGCCAGAGTGTCACTGAGAATGCTGAGAAGTGTGCCCCTGATGATGTCATTACGACAAAACGATCGTCGGGCAGACACACTTGTATTGCGCATATGCTAACGGCCTTAGGCGGTCTGATATTCATACGGAGCTTTTTATCCTTGCAAGGACTTTTGTATCACTCTCTATGAATGAGAGTATTTTAAGCTGTTTCAATTTTTTTAGTTTTTAAATAAACCCTCTTGTTTTTTACGCCTACACTATGGGATTGTCCCTTTCTTTTTCCCCACATGGTGTTTGATAAACACACGCTCACATACATCTATGCAAGTTCCATTTGGAAGCAGTGGTTAACCCCATGAGGAGCTGTGGATTCTACCATCTAATCGTTCCTGACACCCCAAAGGATCAGAATTTCCTGCTATGCCTGAAAGGGATAGTCACAGGCTTTCTGGTAAGCCTTTATTTCTACTGGTGTTGGGCCACTGATGTCTGAAATCTCCCTCCTTTCTCACCTGTGGATCTCCTAATTGGACTTTCATTGTTTACATCTTTTCATCACCTGCATTGGAAGGGGCTAATAACTCCCAGCTTTTTTCTGTGGACTCTATTTGTTTTGCACCTCATATGCTGAATTGGTCACTTTATTTTTACACTGTTTATTTATCTGTTGATATTTATAAGTACTTTATGCTCAGTGCCATATTGATTGGCACAGTGTTATAACAATCTATGCACTTATAGCTTTTGTGTATTCACATTTTGATTGTTACCATTTATAGATTAACACTGTTTACACCAGTTTCTTTAGATACTTATGTGGTATATGCTGAAAAAAGGGGGGGACACCCGGAGGTGTTTGGGACTTTAAATGAGAATACCTCTGTGATGTATCTCCATCCTAGTGTGTGGACTTTATATGAGATTACATCCATACTATATCTCCATCCCATATGCGGAAAATTGCAACAAAGGGAATTTGGGACTTTAAATGAAACAGTGGGGTATATGGGGACAAAAAATGAGAAAACAAGCCATAAGCAAAATATTTGTGTATTGAAAGAATAGAACATATGGTAAACAAACAATTAGCTTGTACAAAAGTACAGAACATACATTTGATACCTAATACAATAGTTGGTATAAAAATACAAAGCGACAGTCAATGGCAACATATATAACCACATAGAGGCTGAGCATAGCCACGCAGTAAATAACATATAAAATATAAATAGATCATAGAAGTACTGATTAATCAGAATGGGTCCCATAAACGCGTATAGCTACATCTTTGTAAGCCCGACGCGGCGTTTCGTGTATATGAAAACACTCCTCAGGGGCTGATGTAGTGGGATATCTGGAATACAGATTTGATTAATGATCAAAGTATTAAAATTAAATCCACCAGAAAAGATAGTGAATCAATTCTGGTTACTTACATAGTATGCCAAAGTTCTACAGTAATTAAGACCAAACATATTCCCGTCCCGGGACAGAGGTGGCAGACCAGCAAGCAAACAACAGAGCACACAAAGCATCCTTCCCAGACAGCAGGCGACCATAGGTAATGAATTAAAATGTATCCTCATAGTGCAGGTGGATGTCTGTAATGAGTAAATAAGTCCATCAAACCGTGACCCATATATGGACTTATTTACTCATTACAGACATCCACCTGCACTATGAGGATACATTTTAATTCATTACTTATGGTCGCCTGCTGTCTGGGAAGGATGCTTTGTGTGCTCTGTTGTTTGCTTGCTGGTCTGCCACCTCTGTCCCGGGACGGGAATATATTTGGTCTTAATTACTGTAGAACTTTGGCATACTATGTAAGTAACCAGAATTGATTCACTATCTTTTCTGGTGGATTTAATTTTAATACTTTGATCATTAATCAAATCTGTATTCCAGATATCCCACTACATCAGCCCCTGAGGAGTGTTTTCATATACACGAAACGCCGCGTCGGGCTTACAAAGATGTAGCTATACGCGTTTATGGGACCCATTCTGATTAATCAGTACTTCTATGATCTATTTATATTTTATATGTTATTTACTGCGTGGCTATGCTCAGCCTCTATGTGGTTATATATGTTGCCATTGACTGTCGCTTTGTATTTTTATACCAACTATTGTATTAGGTATCAAATGTATGTTCTGTACTTTTGTACAAGCTAATTGTTTGTTTACCATATGTTCTATTCTTTCAATACACAAATATTTTGCTTATGGCTTGTTTTCTCATTTTTTGTCCCCATATACCCCACTGTTTCATTTAAAGTCCCAAATTCCCTTTGTTGCAATTTTCCGCATATGGGATGGAGATATAGTATGGATGTAATCTCATCTAAAGTCCACACACTAGGATGGAGATACATCACAGAGGTATTCTCATTTAAAGTCCCAAACACCTCCGGGTGTCCCCCCCTTTTTTCCTCATAGTACCAGGGATGGAAACAGTGGTTGGCAAACTGGCAGTGCTCCCCTGCCAGTTTTATATGGGGCTGTCCGTATTAAGTGTGCATTACTTGTTCACACAAACGGCATACGTTTATTTATTTATTATGGTTCAATTTGCCACTCAGTTGCTAAACACACAACTTAGCCCCTTTCACGCATTGTTTAGACCTCCTTTTTTTCTGTATCCTGGGACAGCGATGCACTCACTGTGCTTCCCTTCCTCCCCTTTTGGGGGTGCGGGCAGTAACCGTCAGTGCATCGGCGTCACGTGCCATCCGGATGATGCCCTTGTTGGGTGTCGCCCTGTTGAATGGTTAGTATCCATCACAGCTGATTGAGTGGGTGTGTGCAGTGTCTCTTCAGCACAGGCAATTGTGCCGTCTGATTGAGGGCCCCGCCCCCCACACTGTCCAGCTGACGTGCCGTTGGGGGCAGTCTGGTGCAATTGCTGGATGCATTATAAAGCACCTTCCCACCTATTCAGCCAGTGGCCATTTCCATGCAGTCCCTACAGCCGTTACTAGCTGTGTGTTAACCTTCAAGTATTTTTTATGCCTTTACTCCCTTACTATATGGGTCACGGTTTGATGGACTTATTTACTCATTACAGACATCCACCTGCACTATGAGGATACATTTTAATTCATTACCTATGGTCGCCTGCTGTCTGGGAAGGATGCTTTGTGTGCTCTGTTGTTTGCTTGCTGGTCTGCCACCTCTGTCCCGGGACGGGAATATGTTTGGTCTTAATTACTGTAGAACTTTGGCATACTATGTAAGTAACCAGAATTGATTCACTATCTTTTCTGGTGGATTTAATTTTAATACTTTGATCATTAATCAAATCTGTATTCCAGATATCCCACTACATCAGCCCCTGAGGAGTGTTTTCATATACACGAAACGCCGCGTCGGGCTTACAAAGATGTAGCTATACGCGTTTATGGGACCCATTCTGATTAATCAGTACTTCTATGATCTATTTATATTTTATATGTTATTTACTGCGTGGCTATGCTCAGCCTCTATGTGGTTATATATGTTGCCATTGACTGTCGCTTTGTATTTTTATACCAACTATTGTATTAGGTATCAAATGTATGTTCTGTACTTTTGTACAAGCTAATTGTTTGTTTACCATATGTTCTATTCTTTCAATACACAAATATTTTGCTTATGGCTTGTTTTCTCATTTTTTGTCCCCATATACCCCACTGTTTCATTTAAAGTCCCAAATTCCCTTTGTTGCTATGTGGTATATGCTGTCCAGCGCTACACTGGTTTTGCACACAATGCTGAGAAGGAACAAGTCGCTGCCACCGACTTGGCTCTAGAAGATTAGTAGAGGCCTCTGCCACAGGTCCGGTACTTGGGAGCAATAGAGCATATCCTCTCAATCCCGTTCTCTTGAGATGCGGAACCCCAGTAAGTCACTGAGGTCCCCCAGTCATTTCAGTGTCTCTGAGCCATGAGGGCCCAGAGTCGGGAACTCTGCATAGAACGGGCCCCGGCTAGGTAGGCCATAGTGGTGGGGCCTGTGACGTGCGCACACCCTGAAGGTGGGTGCCGCACCTGGAACCAGGAACCTGTGAAGAACCCCCGAAAAATTATATCTGCCACAGATATATCCTCCCCCAGCATGCCCAGCGAGGGAAACACTCCTCCAATTGGCTGCTGGGGAAAAGTGACTCTGCTTGAACCCCTCTGGCGCCACCTGCCGCCCAGAGATGGGACCACATCTCTGGAGTGCAGAATGGCCCACAGGACAATTCAGGGCTGACAGCTGCCGAATTTGAACAAATCAACTTGGGTGAGAGCAAGTAAGTCTCTCACCCTACTAACTTTAGCGTAGCGCCCTTTCTGAAATTAAGGGGGTTGCTACAGATATATATATATTTTGCGCCCCCCAGGCCACTAAAGATATATACTGTGTTTATGGGCACTACCTCAGTTAGAAGGGACAGGGAGGGGGCAAAATGAGTGCCGTCAGATTACATATAGGAGTATCTCCTGTTTATTAAGCGGCATTTGTACTAGGAAGTTCTATCTCTTGGGCTGCCATTGGTCGACTGTTCTGTCGATCATAGGAGGCGGCACTTTGTATTAAAGAGGCTGCCAAGTAAACAGGAGATTCTCCTGTATGTAATCTGTTTGCGCTCATCCCTCCCTGTCCCCTCCAAGGCTACAGATGGGCATGGATCAGGCTGCACTCACGGCAATGGGGAGGCTGCATTCATGGCAATGATTAGGCTGCAGATGAGCACTGACCCTTATTTTTCCTTACAGTTCTTTATTTAAAATGTTATTTTTTTTTCCTGAAACTTCCCTCTTAACCACTTAAGACCCGGACCAATACGCTGGCAAATGACCCAAGGGGTTTTTGCGATTCGGCACTGCGTCGCTTTAACAGACAATTGCGCGGTCGTGCGACGTGGCTCCCAAACAAAATTTGCGTCCTTTTTTTCCCACAAATAGAGCTTTCTTTTGGTGGTATTTGATCGCCTCTGCGATTTTTATTTTTTGCGCTATATACAAAAATAGAGCGACATTTTTGGAAAAAAATCAATATTTTTACTTTTTGTTATAATAAAAAACCAATAAACTAAATTTTAGTCAAACATTTAGGCCAAAATTTATTTAGCCGCATGTCTTTAGTAAAAAAAAAATCGCATTAAAAAAAAATTAGCTACCTAGCGGGAACAGCGACACTAATACAGCGATCAGAAAAATGATCGCTTAGTGATGCTGGCAATAGGGAGTGAAAGGGTTAACTAGGGCAGTGATCAAGGGGTTAAAACTTTATTGGGGGGGGTGGGGGGGCTACCCTGACACTAACACTGACTGACTGTCACACTGTCTGTCACACTGACACTAAATACAGTAATCATACATGTATGATTACTGCATTCAGTGACACTGTGACAGGGGGGAGGGGGGGGGGGCGATCGCGGGGGTTAAATGTGATTTTGTGTGTGTGTAGTGTAGTGTTGGTGCAGGACTTACTTGTTGTGTTGTGATCTCTCCTCAGCGGCGCTTGAAACAAACGCCGAGGGAGAGATCACGTCGCTTCCTCCTTCCTGTGTTTACTCAGGAGGAGGAAGTGACAGGTCAGGCGGGCGCGCGCATTGGCTGGGAGCGATCCGGAGGGGGCGGATGAAAACGGATAGCCGCCCCCACTTGTCGGATCGCTCCTGCAGCCGCGCGGACCGCCGCATGTACGGGGGGGGTCCGATCGGACCCCCGATCCCCCCCAAGGCACCAACGTATATATACGTTGATGTGCCTGTCGGTGCCATTCTGCCGACGTAAATGTACATGCGGCGGTCCTTAAGTGGTTAACCACTTAACCCCTGCACCATATTGCTGGTCAAAGACCAGAGCACTTTTTGTGATTCGGCACTGTGTCGCTTTAGCTGACAATTGCACGGTCGTGCGATGTGGCTCCCAAACAAAATTGGCGTCCTTTTTTTCCCACAAATAGAGCTTTCTTTTGGTGGTATTTGATCATCTCTGCGGTTTTTATTTTTTGCGCTATAAATAAAAATAGTGCGACTATTTTGAAAAAAATGCAATATTTTTTACATTTTGCTATAATAAATATCCCCAAAAAAGATATAAAAAAACATTTTTTTTCCTCAGTTTAGGCCGATACGTGTTCTACATTATTTTCGTTAAAAAAAATCGCAATTAGCGTTTATTGATTGGTTTGCGCAAAATTTATAGCGTTTACAAAAAAGGCGTTAGTTTTATGGCATTTTTATTAATATATTTTTTTTACTAGTAATGGCGGCGATCAGCGGTTTTTTTCAGTACTGCGATATTATGGCGGACACATCGGACACTTTTGACACATTTTTGGGACCATTGCCATTTTTATAGCGATCAATGCTATAAAAATGCTTAGGATTACTATAAAAATGCCATTGGCAGTGAAGGGGTTGACACTAGGGGGCGGGGAAGGGGTTAAGTGTGTTCCTGGGTGTGTTCTAACTGTATGGGGGGGTGGACTCACTAGGGTAAATCACTGATCTTCTGTTCATACATTGTAAGAACAGAAGATCAGCGTTTCCCCCGCTGACAGGAACGAGAGGTATGTGTTTACACACATACCTCCCGTTCCCCGCTCTGTAACGAACGAGCACGCGTGCCCGGCGGCGATCGTGCCCGCAGGCCACGCACGCGGGACTCGGGGGACGAGCGGCCGCTAAAGGTAGGACGTAGAGCTACGTGCTCTCGCCCAGCAGTGCCACTGTCCCGCCGTATAACTGTGGTGGGCAGTCGGCAAGCAGTTAAAGTGAAGGTGTCTGTTATACGCCGATATATACAGTATATCCAAATAATACGCCTGAGCTCATCCTTAGTCCTGAGCGGTGCTTGGGGATTCGTTGGGGCCACAAAAGATATAGTACATATACATATATATATACACACACAAATAACACGCCCAAGCTCATCTCTTCACCAAACACAGCCACAAAGGCAAGAGAAATCTTGTTGGGCAGTGTATTAGTGCTCTGAAACATACACTTAGACCGAATTTTAATGGTTCAAAGAATGTCAGGCAAAATGTTCGGCCCTCACGCATGTTCACTTCATCAAATCTGGCCCTCTTTGAAAAAAGTTTGGACATCGCTGCTTTAAGGTTTGACCTCATATTATATGGTTTTGGTAAATCTAAAGGAACAAATCTATAGAAAATGGTATAGTGTGTATCCAGCCATAGAGTTGCTTGTGGTGGGGCATCTGCCCTAAAACTGGTACTGCATGTATAAATATACTGTATATGCTATGTGACAAACTCACTTTAGTGCTGCAAACCCATATATATATATATACACTGTGAATATAAAAAGTATACACACCACTGTTAAAATTTCGGAACACTTCCACCTTTAATGTGACCTATAAACTGTATAAGACTGAAATCTTTTAGGTGGCGTGAAGTAAAAATAAGAATATTAACTGGAACTATTTGGAACTGTTCATAAAACCTTAACAGCTTAAAAAAACAGCCTCAAAGCATGATGCTGCTACCACCATGCTCCACTGTGGGTATGGTGTTCTTTTGGTGATGTGTAGTGTTGTTTTTGCACCAAACATTTTTTTTGGAAATATGGCCAAAAAGTTCGACCTTGGTTTCATCAGACCATACACATTTTCCCACCTGCTTTTGGGAGACTTCAGATGTGTTTTTACAAAATGTAGTTGGGCTTGGATGCTTTACTTAGTAGGAAAAGGCTTCCATCTTGCCACTCTACCCCATAGTCCAGATATATGAAGAATACAGGAGATTGTTGTCACATGTACCACACAGACAATACTTGCCAGATATTTCTGCAGATCCTTCAATGTTGCTATAGGCCTCTTGGGAGTTTCCCTGGCCATTTTTTTTCCCGTCTTTGCATCAATTTTGGAGGGATGTCCAGTTCTTGGTTATGTCACTATTGTGCCATATTTTCTCTACTTGATGATGACTGTCCTCACTGTGTTCCATGGTATAGCAAATGCCTCTGATGCCTCTGATGCTTAGGAAGCTCTCTGTGGACCATGGCTTTTGCTGCAGGATACGACAAAGACAATGTCAGGAAGGACCTACTAGAACAGCTGAGCTTTATTTGGGGTTAATCAGAGGCTCTTTAAATTATGGCAGGTGTGTACTGACTCCTATTTAACGTGAGTTTAAATGTGATTGCTCAATTCTGAACACAGCTACATCCCCAGTTATAAGAGGGTGTGCACACTTATGTAACCACATTATTTAATTTTTTTATTTTTACTTCCCTCTCCTAAAAGTTTTGAATGATTTAATCTGTCTCATTCTTTTTACATCACAGAAACCTGACATTTTAACAGGGTTGTATAGACTTTTTATATCTACTGTATATACATACACACATATATATATTTTGTGTATATATATATATAGAATTAGAAATATACTGTATGTATAATAGTTTGTGTGTTACAATAAGCCATGCTAACCTTGCACCGCTAAGCCTGGGCATACATGCAGCACAGTACGCGCCTGCAACGTGTCAGGACAAGTTCCCAACTGGGAGGAGCCACCCTCCCCTGCGTGAGACATGCAGTAGGTTTTCGCGCTGAGTAGCCGTGTGGTAATGTCTACCTTCCTGCAGCTGGGCGTTGCCGCCCCACGAGTTAGGCCCCTAACCACTTCACCGAGGGCCTCCAACATGTTCGTCCCATCTGGGGTACCTGTGACTGATACAGGTGTCGGCCTGTCGACTGCAGGGAAATTCGTGCTCCTGTCTAGTAGTGGTACGGAGATGCTAGGCCTGACCTGGGGGCAACCCGGACCTAGAAAGCGTTCTATCCAGCATGACAAGCCTATCGGATGTGACAAGCACCCAGACCGAGACCACCATGGAGACAACAACAGCTTCCACAGAGGTCTCCGGGTGGAATGCCCCTGCCGGGGCAGGACCTGCTTTGGCTTCCCACAACCGTGGTCGAGGCCCACTTGCTAAAAACTTCTTGTCAGACTGGTCGGGGGGGGCATACGATGGCCAAGCTCTGCGGTTCCTCGCTGGCAGAAGAGTGGCGTCTGACGGACTTTGATTTGGTTTCCAGATGATTCTTTACCTACTGTCTGTGACTATCCCCTTGAACCTCATTTCGCAGGGTCACAAGGCTCCAAGGGATCCGGCAACTCTGATGGTGCCCAGAGGAGGAAGAAACGCTCCGGCCGGAGCGCACCTAGTGAGTCCCAGCAGCCGTCCATGGACGTCCCGCGTCTAACCTGGGGAGTCAGTGAGTCAAAATCTGTGATTGTCGCCACACTCACTATCCCCGTGCCTGCACTAAGAAGGGCACCTGACGCCTTGGTGTTGCCGAGACGCGGAGACCCGAAAAGTTTGCCAAGTTTGGCTAAGCTACAGCGCTTGATGATACAAAGAGTTGCTACCCAGCACGGGTACGAATACCCGTATGTGCCACCTTCCCTCTTGCTACAGATTGACCAGGATCGGGAAGTTTGGTGTCAGGAGGCCATATGGACACACTTTAAAGTGCCCCGTGTTTTGAAGGGTGCGGAATTGGGCCTATCCTATTTGAATTTTAGGTTTGAACGTTGTCACCGCGACTGGAGTCACGGTCGCCACATTTACAAAGATCAAGTGGTACTGAGGGCTCCCGGAGAAGAGGATCAGGTGTTCTCCATTACCTCCACCACAGCGGACGGCACTGTAGTTATCATGCCGGACCCTCGCCTTTATAAGTAAAGTATATGCAGCCTTTGTACGGTTTGCTAACTCTATGGAAGTTATGGACAAGAACTTTTGCCCCACTCGTGTACTTTTTTCAAGTTTCCCCTTTCCCCCTGCTCCTCCGGATCCACATAGACATTTTTGTGATGAACTCTTGGGAGGGGTGGGTTCAGTCAGTTAGAGTGGAAATTTGCCAACTTCTCTATTTTCCACACTGGAAAAACTTCAGCAGACAAAGTAACTGTTCTACCTTCTGTACTTTTTTTTCTGCTACTTTTTGCATTTGACCTATGGACTGCCGCAGTACCAGTGCACTGACTGCTAGGAGCAGTGTTCTGCAGCATTACCTGCAGGACAGAAGATGTATATACAGTTTGCTAAGTCATTTTTTTTTTCTTCTCTTGCAACAGCAAAGTATTTCTCTTGTAGCACTTACACCTTAGAAAAGAAGTTTCACGTTCGGGCTCGAGCGTGCAGTTTCAGTTCTGACCTTTGAGGCTGTAAATAGATAAGGAAATGTATATTGTACTTTTGCATGTGTATTCCTGTGTATTTTGTTCCCTATACAGGCTGTTCTGGACCCACCTACTATCAACACTGCGGAGAATGGGCAGCTAGATATCTAGGGTTGTGTATGTTTGTCTGTCATATATTTTGTACATTGCTAAGTATTGTAACTTTGATATTTTCAACTGTTTTCTCTCTTTTCCTACTTTTCCTATCTGGTTGGCAGTATCAGGTCAGCATTCGGGCTCAAATGCTTTGGGACTGGGGGGGATATGTAGCGCCTCCTTACTTACTTATTTGCTCTCATTCATAATTTGTCAAATTGCAGGCTGCTGCTATTTCAGAATTGTCCTGTAGGTCAATCTGCGACCCAAGGGTGTGATTACACCCCTGGGCGACAGTTGGCGCTATAGGGGTTCTGACAGAGCCACTTTTCCCCATCAGCCAATTAGAGGAGTGAGTGCTACATAATTATATCTGTATACTGACATATTCACATTACATTTTGGCACTTTCCTTATCCAGTTTCTAAAGGGTAAGGCAGGTTTAAAGTGGTTGTAAACTTGGTTGTAAACTCTTATGCCGTGAACACACAATCGGAATTTCCGACAACAAATGTTCGATGTGAGCTTTTGGTCAGATATTCCGACCGTGTGTGTGCTCCATCGGACATTTGCTAAATTTTCAAAACTTTTCCGACAACAAAAGTTCTTGTTGGAAATTCCGAGTGTATGTATGCAATTCCGACGCACAAAAATCTATGCATGCTCGGAATCAAGCACAAGAGCCGTACTGCCTATTAAACTTCATTTTTCTCGCTCGTCGTAGGTGTTGTACGTCACCGCGTTCTAGACATTCGGAATTTCCAACAACATTTGAGTGACCGTGTGTATGCAACACAAGTTTAAGCCAACATTCCATCAGAAAAAAATCCATGGTTTTGTTGTCGAAATGTCCGATCGTGCGTACACGGCATTACACGCCACTTTTACCTACAGGTAAGCCTATAAGCACATACACACTAAAGAAATGGCTCGCTCGTGCCGTTTCCTCAGATGCTGTGCTGTTGCCGGTGTCTCCTGCAGACATGCGTGGGAGTGACACCATCGCAGCCCACGATACACATAAATAACTCCAGGAGACATGTTGCTGACAACAGCGGTGTGTTGGGACCGCTACAAGGGCTTCGATCTAAGGTGTTTCATAATGAGTTGCAATGCATACTAGCTCATTATGCCTTTGTCTTGCAGGGTTTTTTTCAGTGGGTTTATAAGCACTTTAAGTGTAACCATCAGCAATTTTTTGGGGGGTGGTGTTTTTTTTTTTATTACAGCAGTATTAATCACAAAAAATTAACATATTGCAGCTTACCATTGTATAAATGTGATGGCTGCATTAGTTTCCTTATTTTAGTTGTCTTCCATTATTTTTCACCTTTTGATCCTACGGCCTTGTACACACGATCAGACCGGTCTGATGAGACTGGTCTGACGGACCGTTTTCAACAGACAACTCTGAACTTGTCTGATGGTCTGATGACCAAAATCCGATCAGACCAGAACGCGGTGACGTAGAACACAACGACGTGCTGAAAAAACGAAGTTCAATGTTTCCAAGCATGCGTCGACTTGATTCTGAGCATGCGCGGGTTTTTTGTCCGACGCTTTTGTGTACTAACCATCGAATCTGTCCGACGGACAGGTGTCCATCAGACAGGTTATAAAGCATGTTTTAAAACTTTGGTCCGACGGACAACGGTCTGATGGGCCGTACACACCATCGAAGTGGTCCGATGAAACTGGTCTTCAGACCAGTTTCATCAGACCGGTCTGATCGTGTGTACAGGGCCTACCAGTAACACAATTCCTGTTTTAGAGTGTCTCTGCTCCACTGCAAGATCACCTCAAAACTGTTATCCCACCCTGCAGCCTTGCCCAAGATTTCTCCCCCCTGCTTTTCCATGATCCACTTTGGCTGTCATTCTGCCACAAACATCCCTTCTTCTCTACACTTTATCTCATACTGTATGTGCTGTACTCCTTGTGCGATTTTCTGTCTCTCTTATCCATTCTCAATATATCAAACTCAATTGTACTATTTGATCTCTGGACCAGTTTCCTGTACTTTGTAAACCATTTGATTCTGTGCAAACATCAAGCATTTGCCTTTCAAAAAAAAAATGTATAGTATATATTGACTCGCACTAGAAGTGAAATTATTAAACTAGTGATTGCAGCTTCTGTACACAAAGTGTTATACACTTGACAAAATGAAAAAGTTATATATTTACAGCGCTCACAATATCAAAACAAATCAAACAACAAAATCTTTTTTGACTTCTTGTGATGTTTACAATATTGTGAGCGCTGTAATCATATATAATTTTTTCAGTTTTCATTCCTTCCTTCCAGAATTTTTTTTTCTCCTCTCTATTAATAAATCACAACTCCTCTCCCACTGCCTCCTACCACCACTAACAGCTCTTGTTTCCCCTTTCATCACCAGTTCCGATTTTCCCCTTTACTATCAGCTCTGGCTTCCTCCCTGTAAATAGTCTGTACACTCTATATAAGAATAAAGCTCTATTTATAAAGCGATGACCTAAAACACAACGACGTGCTGAGAAAAATGAAGTTCAATGCTTCCGAGCATGCGCCGAGTTGATTCTGAGAATGCGTGGATTTTTGACCGATGGATTTCCCCACAGACGATCCTTTTTTTAACCATACAAAAATTTTAAAACAGGTTCTATTTTTTTTCACCGATTGGAAAAAAACTGATGGGGCCCACACACGATCGGTTCGTTCGATGAACAGGGTATTGTGTACAGGGCATTAGACATGTGCACACTGCAGTAATATTTTTTTGGGGGGAATTTCTTTCAAAAAATACATTTATTTAGTTACTCCCGAAATTAGTTTTTATTTTTTCGGTAAAACATGCATTCGTCCGAATTAATTAAGGTTGAATCTGTCAATGAAGGCTAGGACCGCATACACACAATCAAATCTGTCTGCTGGAAACGGTCTGCTAGACCGTCCCAGCAGACAGATTCGATCGTGTGTACGGGCGAGCCGACGGATTTGGCCACCCGACTGCTTTGAAATCTATCGGGTGGGAATCCGTCCGCCCGACATGTCTGCTGGTTAGTACACTTACCAGCAGACATATCGCCTCGCACCGGCGCCGAATGGATTCGGCGCATGCGCGGAAGTGTTTTACTTCCTGGTGCGGTGACGTGGCGGCGTCAATGTCACCGCCACGTCAGCGCGCTGTCTGCGGGGATTTTGGTTTGTTTGTGTGTACACGCGAGCAAACCAAAATGACAGCAGACAGATTTGTTCAAATCGGTCGGACAGACCGTTTTGAATAAATCTATTGCCTCATGTGTCTTATGGTGTCTGTCGAATGTTCTAAGAAGATTCCACAGAGCAGCTAAAATGTACGATGCCGCAGTCATACATTTCCGAATGTTCCGCCTACAAGCTATAGAAGAGATCTAATGTTGTATGACACTAGTAATAATTATATTTATAAATTATTATTACTAGTCAACTAACATTCAAATTCTTCTATAGCCTATGGGCCAAGCATTTGACCGGAAATGTATGATTGCAGCGTCGTACAGTTTAGCTGCTCCGTCGAATCTTCTTAGAACTTTTAACAGACACCATAAGCCTTCAATGAAAGATTCAACGTTTGTAAGTTTTTCGATGCTTCGTCGAATCTTCGTCGTTCATGTCAAATGGTCTAAAGACCCCAACACTGTCTCTATAATGTCAAATATTTTCTCTCTATGTAGAATAATCTTGGACTAATAGAGTTAAGGTTAGGCACATTCGACCACAGGTTCGATAGACACAGATTGCTATTGTCAGCATCATGTCGAATCTTCTATCTATATCGAACTGATGTATGTCACCCCTCCCACCGGGGGTTAGTCTTGGTTGATGGGAAGGAAATACATCAAGATGTATGGTTTGGTGGAGACATGTAGGCTGAGGCTGCTCTTTATCATTTATTAATCTGGGCTGGTTGAGAGTAGCACCAATCTTTTTCTTTTACATTTACTTACCCCCTGGATCGGTATTAGTACAAGCCTGCGCCACATGTTCTGGAACACAGGGATATGCTTTCACCTCTACTTTGAGCGGCGCCAAAAGAATTCAAACAGGTCGCACATCAGGATTACCCCCAGCTGTTAGCAGTGGCTTCAGTATGTAGGCGGGTGCCGGAGAGGCAGCAGACAATGGAAGCCCCATAGTAAGTCTATGGGTGACGTCACTTCCCAGCCATTTCAAATCATTATCGGTTCTCTCCTGCACACAGCTTCCGCTGCTGGAAACCAGACCAGACCGGCTACAGAAGAGGTAAGTGCAGCAATTTTTTTACAGGGTTAGATAGATTTGATTTAGAATGTGACAGGATTAGAGTAAAGCCTCGTACACAATATCGGATTTTCCGCAGACAAAGCGTCAGACTTTTGTTCGAAGGGCGCTAGCCAGGAACTTGTCTTGCATACAAACAACACACTATTGTCGGCAATAAACACGAACGTAGTGACGTACTACGTGTTTTTTCAGCTTTTGAGCGCCACCCTTTGGGCACCTTCTACTAATGTCGTGTTTGGTGAGCATTGATTCCGAGCATGCATCTTTGTACTTTTGACTTTTGTCTGACAGATTTGTGTACACGCGATAGGAATATCTGACAACAGACAGTTATAAGCCTGCCATCCAACATTTGGCTGCAGAAAGTTGGACAACAATTGTCTGATGGAGCGTACAAATGGTCGGATTTTAGGCCAACAGTCTGTCATCACACAATTCCCGCTGGAAAATCAGATCGTGCGTACGAGGCTTTAGTTAGTTTTTACTTTTTAAAGACACAGTACTGTACTGAATGTCTCCATTTTAACTTTAATGATTAGAAGGTTGATAAAAATATTAATAATGAAAATAAAATCATCACTGTAATGTTGATGCTGCTGATGGTATTGGATATTTTTGTTATATTAACTATCTATGGGATGGCTATGTTCTATACTTTAGGAGTCTATGTATTAAAACTTTCAAACAACATATACCCATTTTTATTTGAACTATTATTTTTACCAGTGCCAATACCTGAAAGGCTATCTAGAAATTATGTCACAATTGAGGAGGCATTATTTCCAAATTAATGCAACTGTACTCTGGATCTGGGGTGAGAATGTTGCAACTCCAATTATAGATTACAGGAACTACCTTACCATGGTATTCCTTACCCTTGGAATTCAGGGCTAATACAGTGAAACAGCAAGTGCTTTAAACAGTTACTGGCAATTGTGATTTTCTTTTCTGAAAATGAATTACCAGTTGCCAGAACTGACTTTGTAATGCTACATTAACCTTTGAGTTGGCCTCGGCCAATTATACAAGAGGCTGTACCTAATAATTTTTATAATACACATTTAATGGGTAAAAGGAATTTAATCCTTATAAAAAAAATCATTGAATGCTAAAAGAAGTCAAAGTACTTTAGAACTATAGAATATGATTACAGGGAAGGAAACATGGAAATTTTGATATTTTAAGTCTTAAAATATACAGTTAAACATTATTAGATTTACATAGTTACATAAGTAATACAGTAATACAGTTTAAAAAAACACAGTGTGCGGGTTTGATTTTCTATTTTATGTTTTTGTTCTTGAGGTTTCTTTCTTTCTTGTATGACGGTTAGATAATTCCTGGATGCAACCATCCAACTCCTATCAGATGTATATTATGCTGACTAATGCCATGTACACACGATCAGATTTTCCGTCGGGATAAACTCCGACGGAATTCCGTTCAGGCTGTCTTGCATACACACTGTCACACCAAATTCCGACCGTCAAGAACGCGGTGACGTACAACACTACGTCAAGCTAAGAAAAATTAAGTTCAATGCTTCCGAGCATACGTCGACTTGATTCTGGGCATGCAGGTTTTTTTTCCGTCGGAGTTCCCTACAGACGTACGGAATTTCCGATAGAATTAATTTCCGTCTGAAAAAAAGAGAACATATTCTCTTTCTAAATTCCGACAGAAAGAAGTTTGATGGGGCACACACACGGACAGAATATCCGATGAACAAATTCCATCTGACTTTTTCTATTGGAAATTCCGATCATGTGTACAAGGCATGAGGGAGAGTTTATATTTATTTATTAATTCTCAGCTATTTCCACTCCATGTACAGTGTGTTGCGAAAGAATTCGGTCCCCTTGAACTTTGCGACCTTTTGCCACATTTCAGGCTTCAAACATAAAGATATAAAACTGTAATTTTTTGTGAAGAATCAACAACAAGTGGGACACAATCATTAAGTGGAACGGAATTTATTGGATATTTTAAAATTTAACAAATAAAAAACTGAAAAATTGGGCATGCAAAATTATTCAGCCCCCTTAAGTCAATACTTTGTAGCGCCACCTTTTGCTGCGATTACAGCTGTAAGTCGCTTGGGGGTATGTCTCTATCAGTTTTGCACATCGAGAGACTGAAATTTTTGCCCATTCCTCCTTGCAAAACAGCTCAAGCTCAGTTAGGTTGGATGGAGAGCATTTGTGAACAGCAGTTTTCAGTTCTTTCCACAGATTCTCGATTGGATTCAGGTCTGGACTTTGACTTGGCCATTCTAACACCTGGATATGTTGAATATGCTTTATGTTTTGGATCATTGTCTTGTTGGAAATCAAATCTCCGTCCCAGTCTCAGGTCTTTTGCAGACTCCATCAGGTTTTCTTCCAGAATGGTCCTGTATTTGGCTCCATCCATCTTTCCATCAATTTTAACCATCTTCCCTGTCCCTGCTGAAGAAAAGCAGGCCCAAACCATGATGCTGCCACCACTATGTTTGACAGTGGTGATAGTGTGTTCAGGATGATGAGCTGTGTTGCTTTTACGCCAAACATAACATTTTGCATTGTTGCCAAAAAGTTTGATTTTGGTTTCATCTGACCAGAGCACCTTCTTCCACATGTGGGGGCTGAATACTTTCGCAAGGCACTGTAGAAGAGAGTTCCACATTATCACTTCTCTAACAGTAAACCCATTTAGCAGTTTAGGTATAAACCACTTTTTGTCCAATCCTAAACTGATGGGGCCCACACACGATCGGTTTGTCTGATGAAAAGGGTCCACCGGTCCGTTTTTATCAGACGAACGGATCGTGTGTACAGGGCATACTATAGACACCCAGCAGGTACAATATTTAAAGTAATTTTTCCTGTTTAACCATTTCAGCCCCAGACCATATTGCTGGTCAAAGACCAGAGCACTTTTTGCGATTCGGCACTGTGTCGATTTAACTGACAATTGCACGGTCGTGCGACGTGGCTCTCAAACAAAATTGGCGTCCTTTTTTTCCCACAAATAGAGCTTTTTTTTTGTGGCATTTGATCACCTCTGCGGTTTTTAGTTTTTGCGATATAAACAGAAATAGAGCGACAATTTTGAAAAAAAATTATATTTTTTACTTTTTACCATAATAAATATCCCCCAAAGATACATAAAAAACATATTTTTTCCTCAGTTTAGGCCGATACGTATTCTTCTACATATTTTTCGTAAACAAAAATCGCAATAAGCATTTATTGATTGGTTTGCGCAAAAGTTATAGCGTTTACAAAATAGGGGGTAGTTTTATGGCATTTTTATTAATATTTTTCTTTACTAGTAATGGTGGCGATCAGCGATTTTTTTTTTCAGTACTGCGACAATATGGCGGACACATCGGACACTTTTGACACATTTTTGGGACCATTGGCATTTTTATAGCGATAAGTCCTATAAAAATGCATTGATTACTATAAAAATGCCACTGGCAGGGAAGGGGTTAACACTAGGGGTCGAGGAAGGGGTTAAGTATGTTCCCTGGGTGTGTTCTAACTGTAGGGGGGGGTGAACTCACTAGGGGAAATGACTGATCGCTGTTCATACATTGTTTGAACAGACAGTCAGGCATTTCTCCCCTGACAGGACCAGGAGCTTTGGGTCCCCGCTCTGTAACGAGCAATTGCGGGTGCCCGGCGGTGATCGCTACGGGTTACGGGCTCTTGCGCAGGAGAGTCAACCTGCCACTGTAGAACTGCGGCGGCTGGTCGGCATCTAGTTGAGCATCATTAAAATCAGGAGCAGTGATTTTAATGATGCTTAAATAAAATAAAATAAATGAACAATTCCTTTAAATATTGTACCTGCTGGGTGTCTATAGTATGCCTGTGAAAACGTCTTTAAATAGAACAATCACCTGCCTGCTAGTAAATTAGGAAGAACTGATCTAGCTAAACTATACAGTGTATAAATATATGTACAACACCTGGGATGTATATGTATCCTCTACACACTGTAACATTAACTGACTAGTCTGCCTGCCTGCTCTATCTACCTGCAAAAAATGACACTTTCTCTGTCTCTCTCTGTTCTCTATAACCACCACCGCAACACACTACACAATGCCGACCTGCAGGCGGCCTTTTATAGTGTGGGGCGTGTACTAAACTCCCTGAGCCATAATTGACCAAAGCCACCCTGGCTTTGGCCAATTATGGCTCTCCATTTTTTGCAAGCTGTGATTGGCCAAGCATGCGGGTCATAGTGCATGCTTGGCCAATCATCAGCCAGCGTATTTCGATGAACGATCGAACATACGATGTTCGAGTCGAACATGAGTTTGACTTGAATAAGAAGCTCATCCCTACCACTCAGGTAGCAGAGGGATGATGTAATCTTTCTGCTGCCTGCACAGTGAGGGCGAAACTGTAGGGATGCAGGGCGGGCGGTGAGAGATGATGTCATCTCCCTGCTCCCCTGCTCGCCGGCTCCCTGATTGGCCAGCAGACCGTTCAAACACCGAGCCGCCCAGCTGCCCCCCTCTCTCACCCGCCCACTCACCGACCAAGCCACCTGCACTGTCTGTCACCCGCAATTGCCCCGTTGCCTCCCCCCCCCCAGGATCCAACTGTTTTCATGTGCGTGAGTTTTTACAACCTGTTTACATATGTGCAGGACGGCTGCAGTGCAATTTGAAAAAGAGTCCTGTGTGATTTCAGTCCGGTGCAGGTGCGATTTCTAATCTCATACACTACAATTTGCATTGGAATCACCTGAACCGCTGAACGGAATTGCAAACACACACATACTTTTCAGGTATTTATTTGTAAAACATTTTGAAAACTATTTATCATTTTCCCTTTACTTCACAATTATGTGCCACTTTGTGTTGGTTTATCACACAAAATCCCAATCATTTTTTTTTTCTTTACAAAGGGTATGAATATTTTTTCAAGGCACTGTGTGTGTGTGTGTATATATATATATATATATATATATATATATATATATATATATACACACTGTATAGAGTTTATTAGTTTATTGTCTGTGGAGGAAGGGAGCATATTTATCAGTGCACAAATTACTTCCTTTTATCCCATTTATCATTGTCATTAGTAAGCTTCATTAGCACTGTTATGTGCATAACAAAGAACAACTGTCTGCAAAATAATGCAATCTTAAACATCCTTTGTAGAGGAACATGAAGATTATTTTTTTTTCCACATCAGTCTAGACCCAAGGTGCCACCAGTATGACCAGCTCACGGATCTTTCCGCCCTTCGCTTATCATTGTAGTCGTTGCATCATTTGTGGTTCTCTTTATCTTCATTCTGTTTTAATGACTTTTTTTTTTCATACCGTTTTGATTTAACATGTGGATTTTCCCCCCGAATCCCCCCCTCCTCCCACCCTCTATCTCGTGATTCCACTATCTCTCCCACCCGAGTGTGCCCCCTAAGGTTAAATCAATTTCCTTCTCTTTGTTCAAGGTACTCTAAGATTTTCTGCATAACTCCAGTTTTTTTTAAATTCTCTCCATGGTCCCCACTTCTTCCGTATATCCTCGCTATCCTCCACCCCTCCAGATTTCAGCTCCTCCCTCCTATAGGTTTCCTCCACTGAGTCAATCCATTCCCATATTTGTGGGCTGTTCTTATCCCTCCATTTTTTTGGAATTAACCGCTTTGCTGCGTTGAGGAGGTGGGGCACCAAGGACTTTTTATACTCCTTTAAGGGCACAACTCCTCCATGGAATAAGACTTCCCATGGGTCTTCTTTAATCTCTTTTTTGGTAATTTCCTTAATTAGTGAAAGAATACTATTCCACCAGCTTTTAATTTTGGGACATTTCCACCAAAGGTGGGCCATTGTCCCCGTTGTTGGGCAGCCCCTCCAGCATTCTCCTGTCTCCCCTTCTTTAAATTTACTGGTTTTATCGGGGGTGGAGTACCATCCCGTAATAAGTTTGAAATTTATCTCGGCCGTTCTTACGTCAATTGCTGAAGAGTGAGTTAGGTTCAATATTCTTTCTACTGATGTTTTCTCCCTGGTGACTTCAAGTTCTCTTTCCCATTTCAGGATATACCTAGGCGTCCCCAGCTCTTCCGCCCTCATCAGGATTTTATATAGTTTTGATATATTTCAATTTGAACTATCCACCAGGCTTAGTTGTTCCAAGGGTGTATAGTCTTTCTGTTCCCGGATGGGGCCTGTTAAGGTCCTGATGAAGGAGGATAGCTGTCTGTATCGCCAATCATTCCACCC
This sequence comes from Rana kukunoris, assembly GCA_029574335.1. NCBI lineage: Eukaryota > Metazoa > Chordata > Amphibia > Anura > Ranidae > Rana > Rana kukunoris. Next base: position 357,459,689 of record CM056052.1, read on the forward strand.
TGTGCATTTACTCTTAGCTTTAATTTCGTGAACTGTCATTATTTTACCTTGCCGTGTTATATCTTTTATCCGGATCCGATTTTTAATCCAATTCCCCCCCTCCTCTTTTAACCCTGGTGAAAAAAATACATTGGGGCAGATTCACAGAGAAATGGATTATCGTAGCGTATCAGAAATACACTACGCCGCCGTTTTTTACCTTGCTCTACGTGGAATTCAGGTAGATTTTCTACGGTAAACGACGGCGGCGTAGTGTATTTCTCCCGTCGCAATCCATATAGACGAGTAGGGGGCGTGAAACATTTAAATTAGGCGCGTTCCCGCGGCGATCGATCTGCGCATGCTCCGTTCGCAAATTTCCTGCCGTGCATTGCGCGAAATCACGTCGTGACGTCATTCGTTGTTTATGTAGCGTACTTTACGGGCGATCCACGTCCCGACGAGTTACGTAAATAAAAAAAAAATTTAAATAAATTCGAAGCGGGAACGACGGCCATACTTAACATGGGCTACGTAAAGTTAGAGCAGCAAAAAGCTGCTCTAACATTACGTATAAAAAAATAGACGAAAACGATTGCGCCGCTCGCTCGTTTGTTCGTGAATCCTCGTAAAAACACATTTGCATATCCCGCCGCATTAAAACGACGCGAACTCCTCCCAGCGGCCGCAAATAGATGGCAGCGTAGATCCGAAGGCTTACGAAGACGTAAGCCTCTCGGATCGAAGCCCGAAGCCGGCGTATCATGGTTTGAGGATTCAAACTAGTGATACGCCGCGGGAAATTTGAAATTACTCCTGTCTAACACCAGTTAGACAGGCGTAATTGTTTTGTGAATCTGCCCCATTGTCTTTTAAGTCACTAAGTGGTGAGTTATAAACTGATCCTGAGTGGTTGTGTGTAACTTTCTGTACTGTGGTGGATTCCATATCACTCTACCTAATTGTGTATTTGCCAGTGCACACTCGATCTGAACCCATCTTTTATCGTGCTTTTCTTTGGCCCACTGTATTATACGGGATATTATTGAAGCAGTGTAATATTTTCTAATGTCCGGCACTCCTAAACCCCCCAGTTTTTTTCCCTGTTTTAAAACTTGGAGGGAGATCCTATGTTTTTTTTTATTCCATATAAAATTCAGTAGGAGGGAGTTGAGTATTCTAAAGTATCCTTGGGGTACGTAGATTGGGATCATCTGGAACCTATACAGGATTTTCGGGACTAATATCATTTTTACTAACTTCACCCTACCGAACCAGGAGATCGGTCGATTCTTCGTTTTTCTGATTTCTCCTTTTATTTCCTCTAGTAGGGGGATATAATTTGATCTATATATATTTTTTAAAGATCTTGCTAGCTTTATTTCCAGATATTTGATCTCTTTCTGCCAAGTAAAATTGTATTCCTTTTTGAGAAATCCCACTTCGTCTTTATTAATGTTTACATTCAATATTTCTGTCTTGGCCATGTTCATCTTGAGGTTAGAAATTTCTCCGTATTGTTTAATTTTCGCTATTAAGTGGGGAAGCATGACTCTTGGATTTCTCACGTAGAACAACACATCGTCAGCGAAGGCTGACAATATGTGTTCCTCATCTCCTGCTCTGACCCCTTTAATATTGGGGTCATTCCGTATCATGGCCAAAAGGGGCTCGAGGGACAGCACAAAGAGAAGGGGGGACAAAGGGCAACCCTGCCTAGTCCCATTCCCCATCTCAAAGGGTGACAATAGGGGCCCGTTGATCTTAACTCTTGCTCGTGGGTGGCGGTATAATGTTTGAATTCTCTCTATCATCCTTGGGCCTATCCCTGCATTTTCCAGTGTTAGCATCATGAACCCCCAGTCTACCCTATCAAACGCTTTCTCAGCGTCTACTGAGAGGAGTATACTGGGGGTTCGGTTTTCTTTAATTTGCTCTATGAGTAGGAGGGCTCTGGTTCCATTGTCCTTGCCCTCCCTGCCTGATATGAATCCCACCTGGTCCGGGTGAATAATGAACGTCATTATCTCCTTCATAGGATCTGCCAGAATTTTTGCATAAATCTTTATATCTACGTTCAACAATGAGATTGGTCTGAACCCTGAGCATAGCGTGTTGTCTTTCCCCTGTTTTTCTATGACCGTGATGTTTGCCATGGCGGCCTCTTTACTCAGCTCATAGTCCCTCCCAAGTCCATTATAATACTGGCAGAGTATTGGTATTAATATAATTCCAAACTTTTGTATATATCTGGTCGTAAAGCCATCAGGGCCGGGGCTTTTCCCTTTATTGGAGTTTTTTAAGGTTATCCTTATTTCCTCCTCAGTTATGGGCTGGTCTAGAATTTCAGCTACCTCGTGATCTATTCTAGGGAGTTTGCCTTTTCTCAGTACCTCCTCAATATTAGCTTCTTTCTCCCCTGGTTTCCAGTTTTTTTGTTTTACATTATATAGGCTCTCGTAATAACTTCTAAACTCTTCTGCGATGTCACTTGTTTTATAAGCTAGGTCCCCATTCTTTTTCCTTATTTTTACTTTATAGTTCCTGCCTTTTTTTTTTTTTTACTATTCTGGCCAGGGATTTACCAGGTTTGTCTCCCCAGATATATCTCTCTCTTTCGATAATATTTAGTTCTTTCTTAGTCTCTTGTTCTATGAGCGCTCTGTACTCATCCCTTTTCATTTTTACTCTGTGCCATGTTTCTATTTTTTGTCCTTTGTTTTTATGTTCTTGTTCTAATAATGAGATATCCTTCACTAATTCCTTTAACTCTTTTGTTTTTTCTTTCTTTTTCCTTGCCCCCTCCATAATAAATATTCCTCTTATATAGGCCTTATGGGCTTCCCACAGTGTGGCCCTAGAGATCCCCTCCGTGTCGTTTTCTCTGAAGTATCTTTCTAATTCTCCTTGCACTCTTTTTACTATTTCTTCATCGTCCAGTAGGCTCTCATCTATTCTTCACTCTGGAGGGTTCGTTTTCTGGTCTGATACATTAAGCTTCATAGTTATAGGTGTATGGTCGGAGATTGTCATAACTTCAATACCGGTCTCTACTACCCTTTCCAGGAGTCTATGATCCACCAGGGCATAATCAATCCTAGAGTACGTCCCGTGCACAGAGGAGTAAAACGTATAGTCTAATTTTTTGGGATGTTGCAGACGCCATATGTCTACCAACTGAGCCTGGTGTAATCTTTGTTTTACTAATTTCAGCTGATCGTTTCTCGTCCCCTGTGCACGGGACGTACAATCCATTACAGGATCCATGCAAAAGTTAAGGTCTCCCATTATTATCAGATGCCCAGTCTTAAATTGTTCAAGTTTTGTCAAGGCTTTAGTCACATAGTTTGCAGAGTTGTCATTAGGCGCATATATATTTGCTAGCGTATATTCCTCCCCTCTTAGTTTTCCTTTTAAAAAAAGGAATCTACCTTCGGAATCCGTTAATCTGTCTCCCAGCTCGAAGCGTATGGAGCCTCGGATGCCGATTGCGACACCTCTGGCTCGTTTTGTAATTGTATCCCGTAGTACCATATAGGGTGATATCGAGAAGACAGTCTTATATTAGATTCCAACGTAAGGTGTGTCTCCTGCAAAAAGACTATGTCCGCTTTATAAAGTTATAGTTCCTTAAGGATTTTATGTCTCTTTGCAGGAGAATTTAACCCCTTAACGTTGTATGATAGTAATTTAATTTCTGTCATCTGTACTTATTACATTTTTGTTTACTTGTCTAAACCCATCATCCTTTTCATGGGGTCTTGCTTGGGTGTACAAAATGGATCGATGTGGAATCAACGAGATATCCCCCCCTCCCCAGCCTCCCCTCTCCCCCCCACCCATCCTTCCCTTCCCCTTCCCCAACCCCTCCTCCCTCATCACCCCTCCCCCCCTCTCCCCCGTTGGCCTATTAGAGGCCTGGAAGCCATTCTTGGTCTCCTCCTCTCCCTTATCCTCGGCTCCCCTCCCTAAGGTTGAGCCAAGGGAATGCTCCATGGCTGTCTAGTCTCCCTTCATGGTCTCCCCCTCCCCTGTCCCCCCCGTCCTGTTCTTCCTTTAGACTACACAGTCTGGGAGATAGGAACATGAAGATTATATATATAGTGTGGGTACTTTACTTTTTTATTTAGGTGATTTACCAGCAATATTTTTTATATAACTTTAATACAAAGATATGATTACCCTACATTGCATTACCAGCATTCATATATATATATATATATATATATATATATATATATATATATATATATATATATATATATATATATATATATACAGTAAATCTAAAAAAGACAAAGTGTCCAAGACACCATCTGTATACTATTAATAGATGACAGTATCTAATGTACACTAATCTTATTTCAAAATGTTCTACCAAGGTCAGCATCGACCCATCAAGAGAAATGTATCTGTGTGGTTGGCAACATTTCCTGTTAGGAAAAGAAAACTTCTGAGTGTAATGTGTTCAGACCGTATTTTGTACAGAGAAAGAATTAGTGCTTTATATCTTGGATATATGAAATTTTATGAACAAAAGGGTGTTTTTACAAGACACATAGAAAAGGAGTTATTTTTATCATTTATTTGAACCCTTACTCTAGCAAACACATTACACATTTTCCTTTGTTCTGCATAAAGTAAGGATGGATTAGATTCTTTGTCAAATCGTTATTACTGTTGGTGCTTCCATTGTGAAGATTTCCCTGCTGGTGATAGGTTCAGAAGAACAGGGAGCAATGCGAAAACTCTCCAAAGAGAGCAAAAACAAGAGAACCCATCAATTGTCACCAATGTGCCATGCCAAACACAGCCACTGTGCCATTAAACACAGCCACTATGCCATTCCATCAATTGTCACCACTGTGCCCATCAATTGTCACCACTGTGCCAATCAATTGTCACCACTGTGCCCATCAATTGTCACCACTGTGCCATGTCAAACGCAGCCACTGTCTAATCAAACGCAGCCACTGTACCATTCCATCAATTGTAGCCATTGTGCCCATCAATTGTAGCCATTGTGCCCATCAATTGTAGCCATTGTGCCCATCAATTGTCGCCACTGTGCCCGTCAATTGTCGCCACTGTGCCCATCAATTGTCGCCACTGTGCCCATGAGCTGCTGGCAAAGCCAACCAGCTGCCATTATTCAGATGGCCAACGCTCACCAGAGGGCCGGCCATCTGAATAGTGGGCGGCAGCGACAACACATGGATTCATGCAATGCATGAATCTATGTATTGTTGATCAGTGGCGGTGCAGGAGAGAGAGGGGGTGGCGTTCCTGCACCCTCTATGGATGCACCACCACTGGGAGATATACCGTGTCCACTATACAAGATGTTTATCCTAGTATCCATAATTATATGCCCAGCCATATGGGTGCTTTAAGGCCTCATTGTTTACTGCCACATGATGCTTTCATGTTGGTGTGTACCACAGTGTATGTAACCCTCCTATTTTGGTTGTTCCACTCTGCAACAACCAAAATAGGAGGGTTACGTACACACCAACATGAAAGCATTGTGGCAGTAAACAATGAGGTCTTAAAACACCCATATGGCTGGGCATATAATTATGGATACTAGGATAAACATCTTGTATAGTGGACACAGTATATCTAATGACATCTAATGAGGAGAGCAAAAAATAAAGATTTACCATAGCTTTAACATAGAAACAATTACCATAGCTTTCTTTCCATTTTCTTTCTTTACCATTCCATTTCCATCTAAGCGTCCTTTCACACTGAACTCTACGCTATGGGCGGATTTGCTAGCACCCGAGGAAGGGTTAAAACTGCTCGCAATGCGCTGCTGCAGCAGCGCATTGCCAGCGGTGTAGCTGCGCTGTCCCAATGGGCAGCAGTGGTGAAGGAGCGGTAAACACACCACTCCTTCTCCTGCGGCTAGCAGGACTTTTTTTCACTTTTTTTACCGTCCTGCTGGCGCAATGCTCCAGTGTGAAAGCCCGAGGGCTTTCACACTGGAGATAATTGAGCAGCTTCTTAAGGGCGGTTTGCAGGCGTTATTTTTAATATTATAGTGCCTGCAATACGCTCCAGTGTGAAAGGGGTCTTATTGCTTCTTTTTTGAATCAGGTAGTATATACAAAACAATTATTATAGATTTCTTTCCATTCTATTTACCATCCCATTTCCATCTTATAGCTTCTTTTTTGAATCAGGTCATATTTATTAAAGCTTTTTGCAAATATGTACAAAGCAGAGAAAAGACTCTACAGTAGAGTCTGTTGTAGAGTCTTTTCTCTACTTTGTACATTTTTTCAAAAAGCTTTAATAAATATGACCTGATTCAAAAAAGAAGCTATAAGATGGAAATGGGATGGTAAATAGACTGGAAAGAAATCTATGGTAATTGTTTTGTTCATAATACGTAACCTAATATCCAGGTAGGGTTATTAATATTTATGGTCACTGTCAGGCTCAGGTAACATATTTTTGTAATGACTGTCCCCCCTACCTACAGTACCTCGTAGCGCGCGGCAGCCGGCAGGAGATTTAGTTTGTTGTTGTTCCTGGCCGGCCGGACTGAAAGCACTCAGTGAACAAACTGAATCTCCTGTACCACGTCGGCTGCAGCATAGGACGCAGTGACGCGGCGGCTCGGCGGTTGTGCAAGGGTGAAGCTGATTTTTAAGTTGCGATATCCACATCACAGTATCCCCATTTCAAGACAGATGCTTTTGCAAAAAAACTTCCTGCTGCCTGTGCCTCTTCAAGATGCTGGATGCTGGGGCCCCTAGCCAGGTCGGGGCCCCAAGCAATTGCTTCCTTTGCCTGTCCTGTTGCGACGGGCCTGATCCCGAATATACATGCAACCTGGACTGTAGGTGATAACTGTTGCCTTTGTTGTCGCTGTATTATCCTTCTGCATTTTGGACAGGGTTAAAATAAATATTTATGAATGGGGAAGTTACAGCAGCTATCTTTAAGGAGACCACTTTGCAATGCTCATCTAAGGAGTGTCTCCATGCAGGGGGCAGCCATCTTGACTGAGTCTGGATCAATACTGGAGGTTTGTAATGCTAATTTAAGAGAGGAAGAGAAGGGGCTGGAGAAAAGAGAGAGAAGCAAGAGAGGTGTGCAGCTGGCTTCTGAGAGGAAAAGAAGGGACAGTGACAAAGCAGTGGTGTCAAAAGAGATTTTGCTGCTGGTTGAACAAAACTCTGTCATAGTGGACCACAACCAGGTGAGACCTCAAAAAAGCAATGAGACTGGACCTTGCACAGGACCTTGCCTCAGAGATCGGGAGCCTTATCCCTGGGAGGGTGTGAGGTGTGAATTAGGTGCCTGGTGTGATCAGACTGTAATAGAAAGCACCCCACTGCTTGTAAGGAAGGAAAAGAGAGAGAGCAGGAATGAAAGAGAGAAATCACATCGACTCCTATTTGTCTGAGGTCTTAAACGGAATCAAAGCACGTGTCCAGAGACCTCCTTTCTCATTCTCTCTTCTTTGGTTATGCTTGGCCTAATCAGAGCTTTTTTTCTCAGAAAATAGGTGCAGGAACTCAACCACGACCCGTTCAGATTTCACAAACAGTAGAAGGGTCTTAAAGGGGCATTAAATACCAGAATTGCATTACATACAGTGTGCAGAGTTCAGGGGGTTACAAAGCAGTCACTTGTAAACACAGAAACCAGACTTCTGTGTTCACAAGTGATTGTGGTAGCGGGCACCAAAGGGTCTGAGACAAAGGTGGTGGAACTGAGTTCCACCAAGTTCCCCCAGAAAAAAAGCCCTGGGCCTAATACATTTTTGAGATACCTCAAGGTGTGTCGGTAAGTGCTCAGTGTCCGAGGTATGTCATCTTCAGGTGTGCATAGAAATCACAACACAATTCAGCATCTCATTTGGGGGTAGCCTTACAGCCAAACAGTGCATCTAAATACAAAAAACAGATATGTTTATTCATGTAAGCAGCCCTTCTTGAAAATTATTATATTTTATGAAAAAAAATGTTACATTATAATATTAAATTATTATATTTTATAATAATTATTTTGTGCATATAGTTAATAGGAAAAAACATATTTTACTGCAATTTTTTTTAACATCTGTGAAGCGGAGCTAATTGCTACATAATACCTTCCTGCCTTGCCTATAGCAGAATCACGACTGGGCGGTGGCTTTGCCTTTCTAACTAGACGTCATATGACATCCTTCATATTGCGCATCCTCCGCGCGGGGGCACGCAGCAAGGCGTTTGGTAGTGAGCTGTGACCCTCGGACATAGCGCATTACCGGTCAGGGTAAGGAGTCAATGACGTAGGCTCTTTACCATATGATCAGCTGTGTCCAATCACAGCTGATCACATGTAAACAAATGCCGGTTATCAGCATTTCCCTTCCCTTCCGTGTCTGAGGAAAGGAAAGCCGATAACCTGGCTAATCCAGTTACAGGTGACATTTACACTGATAATCTGGGCATTGATCATTTTTGCCCTGATCATCAGTGCAGCCCCATCAGTGCAGCATATCAGTGCCACTTTTAAGTGCCTACTAGTGTAGCCTCATTAGTGCCCATTAGTGCAGATTATCAGTGCCGCCTTATTAGTGCCCATCAGTTATGCAAAATTGTATAACAGAAACTAAGAAAAAGGTTGTTGTTTTTTTCAACATTTTTGGTATTTTATCATTTGTTTAGCAAAAAATTAAAAAAACCCATACTAACAAAATAAAGCTTCATCTGTCTCAAAAAAAGCATAAAAATGTAATTTGGGTACAGTGTTGCATGACCGCACAATTGTCAATTAAAGTGTGACAGGGCTGAAAGCTGAGAATTGGCCTGGGCAGGAAGGGGGCGAAAGTGCTCTGTATAAGTGGTTAAATTAATTGTATTTTCGAGATGAAAACTGAAGGCTTTCAAAATACATGTTTACATTACATTTTAAAGTAGACCAGTGTCAGTAATTTATTATTTTGTTGTTCTAAGAGAAGATTTTATCCTGCGGTAAAGCGGTTTAAGTTGCTATTTATAGTACTTTAATATTCAATTATTTGAATTCCATTGCTATGCCAAGTCAACCATCCACTTTGATCAGTTAAAGATTATAAGCCAAAGTGTCCATCACTGACACGTCAAGCTGCAAGTCCACAATTTTTATATAATGTTCTTTTATTCTGGGACTTCAGTTAATAGACTAAAGGGATGGAATTGTATTTCACGGCTTGAAAGTGCATAATGCTATTATTTTATGCATATACATGTTATTCAATACCTATTACATTATACATGTAAACACACATGCTGCAGATACATAATTTTAAAAGATATATTTATATGCGGCCTCAGTTGTGTAACTGTTTAGAGACAGTTTTTAGTTTAGACTTATTGATAAATAAGGATGATTTACGGTAATCTGAACAGATCGTAAATCTTTAAATTCCATATTTAAAGAGAAGGTCTATTCAAAGCGGTGCGCAAACTGTTGGCGCTATATAAATCCTGTATAATAAAATAATAATATTCAGAAATAAAGAAAAAAAAGTGAGTTACTATTACTATGCATCAAACACTGCAGTTGTTTAATGGGGAAAGTTAGGTGAAAAAAACAAGCCAATAAAGTAAGGATGTTGCAGAAGACTGAGGCCGCGTACACACGATCAAATCTGTCTGCTGGAAACGGTCGGCCCGACCGTCCCAGCAGACAGATTTGATCGTGTGTACGGGCGGGCAGACGGATTTGGCCACCCGACAGATTTCAAAGCATGCTTTGAAATCTGTCGGCTGGGAACCCATCCGCCCGACATGTCTGCTGGTTAGTACGCTAACCAGCAGACATGTCTTCTCGCACACGCGCCGAATGGTTTCGACGCATGCGCGGAAGTGTTTTACTTCCTGGTGCGGTAACGTGGCGGCGTCAACGTTACCGCCACGTCAGCGCGCCGTCTGGCGGCGGGGATTTTGGTTTGATCGTGTGTACACGATCAAACCAATATGTCCCCAGCACACAGATTTGTTCAAATCGGTCGGCCCGACCGATTTGAACAAATCTGTCTGCTCGTGTGTACGCGGCCTTAGAGCTTGTTCCCACCATTAGCTTTGAGCTGCATTTGCCCAATGCAGTCATAATACAAAACACAGGAGCAATTATCTATATAGCCTATGGCTTCAGTTCACAGCAACACGCTGTATTGGTATGTGGTGTAAAAAAGGGCATTTTTGCCCAACACAACATGTTCCAACATGCTGCAAAATGTTACAACATAGGGTAAAAGCAGTCACTTAAAACCAAAGTCCAGGGTTTCTGTCACTTTACATGGTTTGTTTGGGCCTAGCTGGTCCAGACAAACTATTTCCATGACTTATGATATTTGGCGGCTGTGCATGCTGTATCATTCTGTAGTAGCATCAGCTGCATACAGTAGGCAGCACTGTGCTCTGGAAGTGGTACGAAGACTTTCCATCCACCTTGTATTTTGTCAATGAATACAAGGCTTCTTCTGTTTGGCTGAGTGGAAAGGTGGGTGGATGAAATCATGATCTTCATCTCAGCCAATAATAGGAAGTCTTGTATTGATAAAAGTTAGGACTGGGGAAATTAAAGATTAATTCCTCGATTAATCTTTAATTTTTTTGATCGATCAAAATTCTTTTGACCTTTCAAAATTCTTGACGTCACCGGACAGCCAGGACAGTGAGACTTACCCTGCTGAATGCGAGCAAACTGCACCCATTGGATTTAGGTACCTTTGCATCTGTGGAGCAGGAGGATGCATCAGGCTCCATCAGGGGAAGGGGTCAAAAATAACCATTGTTTTCCTGTCCTAAGCAGTTTTGTGCAGACAATTCTTTGTGCATCGGCAACATCTGTTCCGTGCGAAAGACTGTTCAGTTCTTCAGGGTATATTGTCAATAAAATGCGATCATGTCTGGCTAAAGTGATGCCTACTTGCCTACTATAAAGTGACTGACAGTCAATATACGAGATAAGTTTTATAATTAAACTAACCATCTTCCTTTTTTTTTAAAGTTTAATAAGAAAAAATTACGTCAGTGCTACAGTTTGAATTTAAAACATATTTGTGTGAACTGTGAAGTTAAGTTATGGATTGTGGAGACTAACTAGTGTCGGGTGATTGTATATAGTGTATACCACATTTAACACTGACTAATGCAGAGTTGCAATGCAAGGAGATCAGCTAAAAGTAGTTGGATCTGTATGTGCGTTATAATTAATCGAAATTAGTTGATTAATCGATTTAAAAAAAAAAAAAACGATTAATCGAACACGAACATTTTAATCAGTAACAGCCCTAATAAAAGTACAAGATTTCCTCTAAATGGCTGAGGAGCAGCCAGCCTGACTCAATTTTATTTCAGTGTTCAGAGTACTGTAGCAGTGACTCTGGGGAAGTATTTTGGACAGCTGTAGCAAGCCAATGAAACTGGAAGCACAGTCCATGAAGCTCTGTAATACTCTTTCTCCTACCTTTATCACCAACCACATTTCCATTTCCATGCCAGGTTTACATGTATTGATTGGCTTTGAGAAGTTTAGTACTAGCATTTTTTACATCAGGCTACAAGGGACAGCATCTAGATGTAACACACTGATGTTTAGGCAGGGTTGCTATCAGATTTATTTGCCAAGTGATAGTTGCCTTCGCCAATTGATAGGAGGTCAATTGATTTCACCCTAGTTCTCAAATCGCTGCACTTCTCTCTTCTGCCACTGGATGGCTGGATATCTAGTGGCATTAGATAAGACAAGGGCACTGCAAGGACAGGTTTGGAATTAATAGGGTGTCTCAACCAATGGGAAGGGATTTTCTTGGGACCCTTGGCCTGCTGGGAGAGCCTATTTATTTGGGTGGAGTCAGGTGATTGGGGTTCTGTGCCACCTGGATGGCTGTCTGGGTGGACGTGTGTTGTAATGCCCCGGGTTACTAGGCCATAAGCCTTGGGCCTATCCCAGAGACATCTGGCTTCTAGGCTGTGTGAGGGCCTATCCAGAAGCAAGAGAGCAGCATAGGGTTGGGATTGTGGCTTGCGGTCCAACCAGACGCAACGGTTCTGCCGGACAGAAAACTAGCTGTGGTCGAAGATAGAGGTGAAGCTGTCGCCACTAAGGGACTGTCCACCTTACTACCGGAGACCACTTGAGTAGCTAAAGCAAGTACCTAAGCAGTATTCTCACCAGCCAATGATGGTGAAGAATTGGGAAAACTTCAGCAGATGCCAAGCCATGGACCCAGCAAGTGGAGGTGACGCTTGCAGAGCATCATTGTGTGTCAAGCCAGGGACCAAGCAGGCCAATGGGGTGACGCTTGAGGAGTATCTGTGAGTGCCAAGCTAGGGACCCAGCAGGGACGCGGGGGTGACGCTTGAGAAAGATACTGAGTGAGAAGAGTTCAGGAGATCCAGTGGCAAGTGGATCTGTTAGTCTAGTGAAAGACTGGGAGCCCAGCAGAGTGAAGTTCTACAATAGGAGAAACTGATACAAGATTGTTGCCATATGAGGCAGCAGACCTACACATGCAGACTTGGTGTCTATCTGGATGCCTTACTCTGCATGGCTGTCTACCTATAGAAGTCTTGGAGACTGCCAATTAACATTGCATCTACTAAAGGGTGTAATGGCCCTAACCCTCTCTCCCCCAGTTCTGTTTAAGAGACAATAAATCTATTTGCATTCAAGAAGTGTCTGGCGCCCATCAATCTACCTTGCATTACATCCACCATGCCTTGTAACCCACTCTACACAGAAGGATGTCAGCTATCCCTAACTCTGAAGTTCACCATTAGGCCCCAGGACTTTCTTTAGGAATAGTTCTCATGCATCTCAAGAAGGGGGTCTTGTTACATCTAGAAAAAGATAAGGCATGGATAAACTCTATGGAATAATAAAAAAACACTAATAAATATATAGATGCGGTGGTTTAACTAGTGTAGTTGACACTCAGGGTAGTTTATATTTTGTACAGCCATCCAGCTGCTTCCTGCCCCCAATCCTCTACTTCAACACTAAATTCAGTGATTGAAGTTAAATGAATAACAGACAATGAATGGAGACAATTAATATTTGATTCGTATTGTTGGTTAAAAAAATCATTTTAAATAAGGGTTTTACACTTAGGGCATCAAGGCAAAACATGAGATTCATAATGATAATAATTATATAGTTAGCGTATTTATCGATGTATACCTCACACTTTTTTGCCCTGAAAATCAACGTAAATTCTATCTAAACGTAATTCTATCTAAACGTAAACGACGTACAATTCGACGCTGTCCCGACGTCCATACTTAACATTAGCTACGCCTCCTATAGCAGGGGTAACTTTACGCCGGAATAACGCTTACCATTACTTTTTTCATCAGGAAACAGACAACCAGGAAGTGTCCAGAACAGAGAAGGATTACAGCAAAAACTAACAATGAGGACATGAAACCAGGACTGCAGTAAGGTAAAGGAAGCTATTTAGCTAAAAAAAAAAATCTTTTGTGACCCTTTAAGCACAAGTAGTGCATGAGTGTGAAAAAGTGAAAAAAAAAAAAAAAAAAAGGGATCAAAAAAGGGATCTGATTGAAAAAAAGAATTGAAGATATAGAATACCGCTAGGACATTAAGACCAAAAGTCTCTTGAATGTGAACACAGACAGCAAAAAATCCCAAAGAGAGCTCCTCACCCTTTGCTTTCTATACAAAAGAAAGAAAAACATCCTAGCTCAAGTTTGGCTTTAAACAATGTAGTCACACTCAGTTTTCTCCACAGGATGTACCACTTGCTTACCACCCTACATACTTTTCTTATAGATTGACACTTCTGCAATATGTAAAAATCTGATTTAAAAAACTTGTTAAGGGATCCCTGGGTGGTACTATTTCATTGCACGAGTGAACCAGCAGGAGCATACTCTAAAGCAATTACTCCCCACCTCCTCAATGCGGCCAAAGCCCTCATACCTAAGTTCTGGAAGCAACCTACTGTTCCAATCATTCACCAATGGTTATCGGACGTAGACCACATCTACCATATGGAAAGTAGCACGCTGACGCTACGTAATAAATCTGACCTGGCCCATAAGATATGGTCCTGCTGGATCGCTGTTAAATTTTCTTCCACATATGCGGACGCAACAAATGCTTAGGGCCAGATTCACAGAGCCATTACGCCTGTCTAACTGGTGTTAGACTGGAGTAATTTCAAATTACGCGCGTTTTTGGCAACATTTATGGCAACAAATACTTAGGGCCAGATTCACAGAGCCATTACGCCTGTCTAACTGGTGTTAGACTGGAGTAATTTCAAATTACGCGCGTTTTTTAGCTAGTCGAAAACCTCAAACCATTAATAGACGGCTGCGGGCTTCAATTCGACTGGATTACGTGTTCGTACGCCTTCGGATCTACGCTGCAATAAAATTGCGGCAACTGGGTGGACTTCCCGTCGTTTTCCGCGTCGGGGTATGCTAATGAGCTTTTGCCGGCGATCCCAGAAATTACGATCTTCAATCGCAATCTCTTACGGCACCTTTAGTCATCTTTTCTTTACGTAACACTATACCAGCTTTTTGCTGGTCTAATATTAGACAGCCCATGTTAAGTATGGCCGTCGTTCCCGCGTCGAATTTCTACGTTTTCTGACGTCTTTTATTATTTTTTACGTAAGTCGTCCGAGAATGGGAATGTTCGTAAACGACGCTACTCAAACAACGAATGACGTAACAACGTGATTTCGCGCAATGCACAGCGGGAAATTTCTGAACGGAGCATGCGCAGTTCGATCGCCGCGGGGACGCTCTTAATTTAAATGCTTCACGCCCCCCATACGCGTATTTCGATTACGCAGCGAGAAATAGACTACGCCGCCGTAGCGTACGGGCAAAAATCTACCAGGATTCGGTGTAGAGCCTGGTGAAATACGGCAGCGTATTTCGATTACGCAGCGCAATATTAAGTGTATGTGAATCTGGCCCTTAATGTCTATATGTTAGAAATGCACTTTTACAGTCTGGACTGTTTCACGATGGCTGGTTTATTTTCCTCCCTCCCCCCTTTCCCCCTCCCCACCCCTTCTCCCACTTCACCTTGTCCCTCTTTAACCCTTTCTCTATTCTCCTTTTTCTTTTCCCACTTCTCCCCTTTTGACTCTTTTATCTTACTTTTATACTATGCACACAGATCTTTATAATCAATGTTTCAGCATGGAGATGCGAGTCACCTGAGAGGTTCAGTACGTAGATTTAGACATCATTGTCTGCTAGTTTTGTATAAATCCGTTTCAGTGCAATGTGTGTGCCAAGGTTGTCCTCAAGGTGCTCATTTTCGGTTCTGTTGGAACACAGAGGACCATGTTTTCTGTTCTGGGTTTATATGCCTGTGTGTGATACATTTTGTCGGCTATCTGATGTGCACTCTCATGCTGACTGTATGTGATTTTTTACTGTGTTGCTTTCCTTTTAAATTTTACTAAAAACTTATTGAACAAAAAAAAAAAAACTTGTTAGAGTAAATTTTGCAAAAATAGCTCAAAATATGGACTCACTGAAAATGCACTACAGTTTACACTTAACCACCACTTAAATATTGTGAAAGATAATGTTTCACCGAGTAAATTGATACCCAACATGTCACACTTCAAAAATGCGCCTGCTCGTGGAATGGCGACAAACTTTTACACTTAAAAATCTCCATATGCAACGTTTAAAAAAATCATACAGGTTAGATGTTTTGAGTTACAGAGGAGGACTAGGGCTAGAATTATAGCTCTCGCTATAACGATCGCGGCGATACCTCACATGTGTCATTTGAACACTGTTTAAATATGCGGGTGTCGCTTAAGTAGGCGTTCGCTTCTACATGCAAGCTCGTCGGGACAGGGGCGCTTTTAAAAAAAAAATCGTATTTATTTTTTCTTTATTTTGACATAGTTTTGACATAGTGGGTCACCTTTATTCTTATTACAAGGAATGTAAACATCCCTTGTAATAGAAAAAAGCATGACAGATGCTCTTAAAGCAGAGTTTTACCCAAAAGTGGAACTTCCACTTAATCCACTCCTCGCCCCCTTACATGCCACATTTGGCATGTAATTTTTTTTGGGGGGGAATGGGGGCTTCAGGAGGAGTGGGACTTCCTGTCCCACTTCCTCCTTTCGCCGAGGGGCTGCTAAGGCGAATAGTCAATTCGCCTTTTGGCAGCCCCTCCTTGTAGGCGAATGCCTGGGACACGAGACAGGTCCTAGGTGATCGCCTGTCCAATCGGATGGCACAGCGCCGCTCGCGCATGTGCAGTGGGTGCCCGGCCGTGAAGCTGAAAGCTGTCACGGCCAGGTGCCCACACTTAGATTGAAGACGCCGGCCGGAGAGGGGGGGGAGAGGAGAGGAGCGGAGAGCCGGCCGGCGCGTCGCTGTAACGTAGAGCAGGTGAGTGTATGTTTAATAAAAGCCAGCAGCTACACTTTTTGTAGCTGCTGACTTTTAATAAACATTAAAACATGACTGAAAAACCCCTTTAAATATGAGATCTGGGGTCCTGATTACGGTATGGACACAGGTGGGTGCCATCTTGCCTTCACTCGTCTCCATACCCAGCCACAGACAGTTCACCATCGCCTCCGCCGCTTCCGATGGCTCCCGCCAGCCGATAACGGTGATCTCACTGCGAATCCGCCACAGAGACCATCATTATTGTAAACCGGACCGCCGGTTAAAGAGATGGATACCTGGGTTATGGCAGCTAGCTGCTGCCATAACAGAGATATGCCTCTTCAAAGTGCCAATGTATATAGTCGTGCAGCGGTCCGGAAGTGGTTAAAAAAAACCTGTCATGAGACAAACAAGAGGCTGCAATTGAATTATGCTGACCAACTACGGTAGATGTATTTTTTTCAAAGTAGGTATGAAGATCTGGAAAGCCAGAGAAAAGTCAGAAGTCCTCATGTATCTTTATACATATTCCATGCTAGTGATTTAAAACTCTGAAACAAGAAGGCCAGCTTGACCGCCAGGCTCTACAACCAGAGCTCATCAATGGCAGCCTTCATGTTTCTCACATGAGAAGTTTCTTTTCTGCCTAAACAATATGCCTCCTAGCTCATTAGTAAATAGCATGTTACCAGTCCAGAGACGACCATTGCTACCTAATAATGCACATTTTATATGGTACAATCTCACTACCACCTCCCCACTATACAATTTAAAGCTACTCTACTTCTTTAATCTTTTTAGTATTTCTTAAGCTTTTTTTTTATATTTTAGGTTTTCACTTCCCCGTCCTCTCCTCATTATCTCATGTAATCATGCATTCTATCCATTGTTGCTTTCACAGATCTGGATTAAAGTCTGCATGATAAACAGCTCTGTGCAGGCTGCTGAATGGGAGCAAGTGAGGATACAGAGCACAGTCTTTCATTGCAACCCTTTAGCACTATGTTTCTTTGTTTTTTTAAATGCAGACTTTCTAAGATTATTAAAATGAATAACGCATACATAAAACCTGAACACCTGCCTCCTCCAAATCAGGACACGTTTTACATATACAGAATTCATCTACATAATAAATACCAATAAAAGATGTGTTTTTTTTTAATTCACATGTGATAGCAGCAGTTCTCCTATGCACTTTGTGCATGGTATTTTAAGCACTGACAGTCCTTGTATGGCTATCCAGTGAAGACTGTATACAAGTGTTTTATAAAGCAATCATATAAATGAGTTGGCTTTCCCTATTACCTAAACACTTAGTGTCAGTTTCCAAAATAAAGGCTGTGTGGGTTTAACAATATTGTAATGGAACAGTCCTTAGCCCCATCTGGTCTGAGAATGGCATGGGGCACCAATTCATTTGGAGACATACTCACCTAATGGTAATTACTATAATGAAAAGAATGTGATAACAAACATGCACAGACTAACATTCGTGCCATTCTGGTACTTGTAAAAGAGCTGGGCTGTCTAATAAGATTGGAAGACTAGTGGCGCGTTTTGAAGACAGTTCAGTCTACACAAAATCGTTTTTTTCTAATAAAACAGAAATGGATACTTTATTACAGTATGAGGAGCATATTAGGACTTTTAGGACTGCACCTAAATGGGGAAGGTGCAGATCTGCTGGGAGTGAAGATGGACGAAAAGTTAGGGGGGTTTTAAAATAGGTGACGGGGGGGGGGGGGGGCAGAGGCAGAGATAGTCGGCGCAGAACATATTCCAGAAGGTAGTTGCAGGTTGACTAAAGTCTGGGTGGCTTAATTTCAATGTAAAAATATATATAAAAGCAAAGGAGAAGGCCTTCAAAAAATACAAGGCTGAAGGATCATCATCAGCATTCCAACTTTACAAAAAATGCAAAAAGAAATGCAATCAGGGCGGCCAAAATAGAACACGAAAGTCACATAGCGGAGGAGAGTAAAAAAAATCCCAATAAATTCTTTAAGTACATAAATAGTAAGAAAGGGAAGTCAGATCATATTGGTTCCATAAAGAATGATGAAGGGAATCTGGTTACTAAGGATGGAGAGATGGCAAAGATATTGAATTTATTCTTCTCCTTAGTCTCTACGAGGGTATCTGGGGGCTTCAGAAACCAAAACTGTAATTTTTATCCTCATGACAGTCCTAGGAAGGACCCTCATGGCTAACAGAGGACAGAATTAGACTAGAAAATTTTAACATTAATAAGTGACTGGGACCAGATGGTTTGCACAAGAGGAATTTTCTATTTTAATTATTTGGTGCCACATAATAAAATAAGGGGTATGGGAGAAGGATTAGTTACTTAAAGTGGTTGTAAACCCCAAAAAAATGTTGTTTTGTTTTAATGTCACAATGTAGAGTATAAGATTTCCTATCATCTGTGCCCAGTCTTGCCACACAGAGTTAATCTAGCGCTGAGTAATCCTCTTTTAAAGTTCAGTGCAAATTAACCGGACTTCAGATAAAAACCTGCCAAATTAGGTTAAGTCCGTTTCTCTGTTTTTGCTTTCAGTAACAGGTTATTTACAAATATAGCTTGGACATGTTTATCATAACAAGAGGTGATCCAAAGTTCATTGTATATTACTAGGATGTGTTATGATGTTATATCACCTCATGTTATGATAAACAAAACATAACATATAATAAACATGTCCTAGCTATATTTGTAAATAACCTCTCACTCAAAGCAAGAAGAGAAAAAACGGACTTTTGATTTAGGCAGGGTTTTATCTGGAAAGCTGTTCATTTTCACTGAACATAAAAGAGGATGTCTCAGATCTGGATTAAATCTGTGTGGCAAGACTGGGCACAGATGATAGGAAATCTTATACTCTACACATTGTGACATCAAAAAAAAAAAATTTTGGGGGGTTTACATCCACTTTAAGATAGGCACTTTAAAAATTATATCGTATAATGTACGAGGATTAAATAACCCTATTAAAAGGGGTAACATATTAAGGGAATTAAAATATCTTAAAGCAGATATTATATTATTACAAGAAACACATATCTCACTGGACTCAAGTCTCAAATTATGTTCATTTGAATATCCGTTTTTGGTATTATGGGGACTCACCGATTAAACGCGCAAAGGGGGCCGCCATTGGATTCGCTAGAGAGGTTAGATTTGCGCTAGAGGAGAGAATGGTAGACCCAGAGGGACGATATCTTTTCCTTAGGGGCAAAATAAATGATGTCACCTACTCTATAGCCAATGTCTATGGCCCAAATCAAAACCCCATTACATTTTTACGGGAAGCAATAGAGAGGTTTATGGACTTTAAGAGGGGCAGGATAATCATGGCCAGGGATATAAATGTTTCCCTAAACCCAGATATTGATTGTACATTACGTGTACAGCGAGTTGGGTGTAAACAACGAATTGCACTCCAAAAGAAATTACGCCAACATCAATTGATGGATGTATGGAGAATACAACATCCGAAAGTTCGTGATTATTCATTCCGCTCAGCTGTACACGGGTCATATTCGAGAATAGACCATGGTTCCCTGGGTAATGTCAAAAGCTCAGATATTGTAATAGTACGCCCCAGTTTCAATTGACCTCAAAATAGAAGGAATTCAAAAGAATGATAGAATTTGGAGACTAAATGAAGACCTATTGCAAGACGATTTAAAACTGTATTTTAAAGTAAACAGCTCAGAACACACGTCAGAAGCGTTAGTATGGGAAGCCCATAAGGCTTACATCAGGGGAATTTTTATTGCAATTGGATCGGCTGAGAAAAAAAAATAGGATGAAACGAGATGAACTATATAACACAATTCACAATCTTGAACAGACCCATAAAAATACAGAAGATATAGCTGCTAAATGTTTGGTTACTCTGAAAAGGGAGGAATTAAGGGAGTACACGGAACAAGAGTATAGAATAGCCTGTCAAAAAATTAGGAGAGAGAGGTACCAAGGAGGGGATTTATCGGGTAAATATCTAGCCAAAGTACTAAAAAACGACCGTAGAGAAAACTTTATTGAAAGTATTCAAACGTATAACGGGAGTAAGGTACATACAACCCCCGAAATTGCGCAAACATTCCAGGAATATTACGGAAAGTTGTACTCGCAAAGGTAAATTGGAGGCTAGAGTGCATAAATAAGTTCTTAAAAGAAACACGATCTATAAAAAAAATACTGGCAGACAAACTCAGCTTTCTTGAAAATCCTATTACAGAATTGGAAATTATAAATAATCTAAAGGAGTCCAGGTCCAAAGCCTGACGGGCTAACTACTATATACTACAGGAAATTTAGTGAGATTTTAGTCCCGAGGATGTGTTCCTATATGAACGGCATTGGTACAAATTGGGAGTTCCGTCGTGAGGCTTTGGAGGCAGCAATAACGATTATTTCGAAAGCAGGTAAAGGTCCATTGCTGTGCTCTAGTTACAGACCTATTTCTTTATTAAATGCCGACGTGAAGTTATTTGCAAAAATTTTAGCCAGTAGAATTAAGAAGAATCGGAAGTGAAGGGGCGCTGAAACCACAAACTCAATACAAAATAATGTGTATATATAAACATTGAAATGTGCAATCTATTATTACAAAAATCATATATTAATTAGTGAAGTGAATTAGTGTCCATACAATGAAATCAAAGAAAAAAAGTCCCAATAGTGCTGAATAATAAGCACCCAATGGTATATCTCAATTCAAAAAGAGGCGTATATATTGCAGTTCTGGAACCTCCACCATATAATTGCACCCGATGTGATCGATAGAAATGGCTCCTTACCAATAATAGTAGACTCTTTTAATTAAAAAAGAAGTCATAAACCGCTTTTGTCACTAGGATGACTCAGAATGATCCGGATAGGCACGTCAGATGATCCAACATTCATAAAGATAGGAACAGAAAAGCAATCATAGTGAAGTATTGTTTATTAAAATGTAATAAAAAGTAACATGCCAAATGGCTGCTTACTCAGATTGTGCCCTGATCCCGGCACTGAGGCTTTATAGCGTATATTCGATATCCAATCGAACCCGCGGATTCGGATGTAGGACGGTGATCCGTCGCGCTGGTAGTCTCACTGGCCGGCGTACGTTCTACCGTCGAAGCAACGTGGATTCGGAGAAGGATCGAAAATCCGTCGCACTGCTAGTTTCGCTAGTCGGCGTGCGTTCCACCGTCGGAAACCAACGGACCCGGAAATCGGAAGTGGTAGGGAAAAAACGTGACTGGTTTGCGCCTCGACGTACGTTTCGTGGTTTACGTCATCAGGAAGCGTAACCAGTCACGCTACAGAGTTGTATTTACCCAATGGCCAATTAAGATTGATAGGGGAACTAGCCAATCGAATAGGAAGCCTCGGTCCCGCTATCACACACCATATAATTGTATATACTAACAACACCTAATAGATGCTGCACTAGCAAATCAATTGACAATGTTGTCATATACATCCGGTATATTACATACATATGCTATTCCAGCCCTATTGTATATAGCACTACATACATGTTGCAAATAACAAAAAGGCAGTATAATTAGAATAGATTGAACTTACATTCCAACATGTTAATTGATGTTACAATTAAAATTAAAATTAAAATTAAAAATACCAAATTAAAAATTGGAATACCCCTATGAAATACCAGCATTATTATATCTGTCTATATGTGTATTACATGCTGCTACTAGTCTTAGAACACCCACTGCCACCAGTTGAGTGCACTAGCTGTACTAATATCTGATAATTAGTACTGTTTAAATTAGTGAAACTTTTTAACAAAAATAACAAATTATATATTGTTTCAAAAAAGGTCCTTTTACTTGTTATTCAAGAAGCAATTCAGGTCTAGTTCTACATTCAGGCCTTGAGGCTGCATGGCACGTAAGCGATGTATCCATAAGGTCTCATTTTGGGATACCGCCTTGGTAAGATCTGAACCTCGCCAATGACTAGTTACTCTATCTATCCCATAGAACGTCATTTGTCGAGGGTCTTTATTGTGA
The DNA here is from genome assembly GCA_029574335.1 of Rana kukunoris. Classification (NCBI taxonomy): domain Eukaryota; kingdom Metazoa; phylum Chordata; class Amphibia; order Anura; family Ranidae; genus Rana; species Rana kukunoris. The sequence continues at coordinate 357,482,098 of CM056052.1, forward strand.
CAAAGGTCAAAATGTTTTGAAACACTATGGTTGGAATAACCATTTATGATATTTGCCACATGCTCGTTAATACGCACTTTTAGTTCTCTAGTAGTGCGCCCTACATACTGTAAGTGACAAGGGCACTCGATGACATATGTCACAAACCTAGAATGACAGGTAATAAGTGGTTTGATTTTAAATTCTTGCTGTGTGACATTAGATTTAAACTGGAGTTTTTTCTTGCCCTGTCTCTTTGTTGTTTTACAAGATCTGCACCTAGTGCAATAATAGAAACCGGGAGTATCCAGGAAAGTGAGAGGTTTTTCAGGGGGGTCTGGCACATTCCGTGCTACCATATTTCTCAACCCAGGGGCTTTGGTGTAAATAAATTTTGGTTTGGCTGGAAGTACCGTAGCTAAATCATTATCTTTCAATAGTATTGGCCAAAATTGTTTAATAACTTTTTCAACACTCTTGTATTCTCTATGAAACCCTGTAAGGAATGCTATCTCTCCATGGAAGGGGACCTTGGTTTTTGGTGCTAACAAAACTGGCCTTTCCATTGCCATAACTGCTTTTTTGGTCGTCTCGAGGTCTTGGGCATTATACCCCTTTTCTACAAATTTGTCCACCAACATGTTTGCTTGTACATCGAAATCAGTTATCTGGTCACAGTTGCGACGTATGCGCATTAGTTGGCTTTTGGGGACACCCCCTAGCCATTTTGGGTGGTGACAGCTGGAAAGTGCGACATAACCATTCCGGTCTGTCGGTTTGAAGTAGGTTTTGGTGCTGATTAAGTTACCTCTTTTTGTTAGCGTAAGATCCAGATAGTTAATAGTAGATAAGTTGAATTCTGCTGTAAATTTTAACTCATATTGGTTGTTATTCATTTCCATTATGAAATTCTCCAAAGAGGGTAAGTTCCCATCCCAAAACAGTATAATATCGTCGATGTAACGTTTATAGTAAAGGAGAGCTTTATTTTCCTCTTTGTATATCGTTTCCCTTTCCCACCTATTTAGAACCAAATTGGCTACACTCGGCGCGTATCTAGCGCCCATGGCGACTCCTTTTGTTTGGTTGTAATACTTGTTCTTCGCCCAAAAATAATTATTGCCCATAGCCTGTTTCAAACCCTGTACTATAAACTGAATTTGGATCGTTTGAAGATCGGTACCTGTTTCTAAAGATTCGGTAACTGCTATGATGGCATCAGACTGCTTAATATTTGTATACAGGGATTCTACATCCACTGTTACTAACCACGTATCCGTGGTTACCCGTATTTTGGCTAGTGCATTTATCAACTGGGTACTGTCCTTTAAATACGATTGGCCTTTGTGTACTTCCTATTCGATTGGCTAGTTCCCCTATCAATCTTAATTGGCCATTGGGTAAATACAACTCTGTAGCGTGACTGGTTACGCTTCCTGATGACGTAAACCACGAAACGTACGTCGAGGCGCAAACCAGTCACGTTTTTTCCCTACCACTTCCGATTTCCGGGTCCGTTGGTTTCCGATGGTGGAACGCACGCCGACTAGCGAAACTAGCAGTGCGACGGATTTTCGATCCTTCTCCGAATCCACGTTGCTTCGACGGTAGAACGTACGCCGGCCAGTGAGACTACCAGCGCGACGGATCACCGTCCTACGTCCGAATCCGCGGGTTCGATTGGATATCGAATATACGCTATAAAGCCTCAGTGCCGGGATCAGGGCACAATCTGAGTAAGCAGCCATTTGGCATGTTACTTTTTATTACATTTTAATAAACAATACTTCACTATGATTGCTTTTCTGTTCCTATCTTTATGAATGTTGGATCATCTGACGTGCCTATCCGGATCATTCTGAGTCATCCTAGTGACAAAAGCGGTTTATGACTTCTTTTTTAATTAAAAGAGTCTACTATTATTGGTAAGGAGCCATTTCTATCGATCACATCGGGTGCAATTATATGGTGGAGGTTCCAGAACTGCAATATATACGCCTCTTTTTGAATTGAGATATACCATTGGGTGCTTATTATTCAGCACTATTGGGACTTTTTTCTTTGATTTCATTGTATGGACACTAATTCACTTCACTAATTAATATATGATTTTTGTAATAATAGATTGCACATTTCAATGTTTATATATACACATTATTTTGTATTGAGTTTGTGGTTTCAGCGCCCCTTCACTTCCGATTCTACTTGTATTTTCACACACTGAAAATTTTAGGTGGCAGCTCTTAAACTAGTATATTTAATATATTCAGGTTTAATTACACTTAATTCTACCCATTTGTTGGGAGAATTAATATTGTTTTTTCTGTGGCGCAAATTATACACATTTTCTTCACACAGTAGAATTAAGAACATCATGACTGATTTGGTACATACTGACCAAGTAGGGTTTATCCCAGGTAGGGAAGGTAGAGACAATAGTATCAAGACACTTCTACTGATTCAAGAAATAAAAGACAGCAAGGCCCCAGGTCTACTCCTGTCTATAGACGCTAAAAAAGACGTTTGACAGACTAGACTGGGGATTCCTGCAGTCGGCGCTAGAATGTTATGGGTTTGGATCGAAGATGCTGGGGTGGATAAAAGCCCTGTATAACCACCCAACCGCTAGAGTCAAAGTAAATGGATCGTTATCTAGACCTTTCAAGATGTTTAACGGGACTCGTCAGGGCTGTCCCTTGTCTCCCTTATTGTTTATTTTGTCATTGGAACCTCTATTAGTCAGTATCAGAAATAATCCTGATATAGTAGGGGTATGGATAGACGATGAGGAATATAAACTGGCGGCCTATGCCGATGATATTCTGTTATATATAACAAATCCAAGTATAAGTTTCCCTAATCTCTTAAAAACCCTCAAACTTTATGGGGAATTATCAAATTTCAAAATTAATCCTTTAAAATCTGAAATTTTGAATATAAGCGTGAAAGCACAGGATGTTAACAGATATGAACATAATTTCCCCATAATATCTTGGAAAGATACCGAGTTAAAATATCTAGGGGTCAATTTAACCCCATCCCTTGATTTAATTTACGACCATAATTTTATCCCGTTATTGAACGATAATAAACTAGACCTAAATAAAATAACACGTAGACATAGGTCCATGTTAGGGAGAATAAATTGTTTTAAAATGCTAACCCTGCCTAATTCCTGAAGTATACTTTCAAACACTAAAAAAGTTGTTAAGGGGGTTTATATGGGGGGAAAAAAAACATGTATTAGTATGTCCATATTAACTAGAAATAAGACACATGGAGGTTTAGGATTACCAGACATTAAGACATATTACACTGCCATTCACATAGCACGGGTGATTGACTGGGTCCAAGGCAATAAAGAAAAAATGTGGGTTCAATTGGAAAATAGCTTAAATAAATCTAGATTGGGAATGGAGATATGGATCCCAGCACAATATAGACAGGCTAAAGAAGATTTGCATGGGATTACACAGACATCTATGTCAATTTGGGACAGTTTACACATCAGGGAAAAATGGGGCTATGACTCCCCTTTTATCCCACTTTATGACACAAATTACTTTGCATCCGGGAAAATAGGTCTGTATGGGAGATGGATCAAAAACACAGATTTGAAATTAAAGGATATACTGATAGAAGGGGAAATAGGCACCTACTTAGATCTTAGGGAGAATAACGAAATGTTTGAGCTGAATTGGTGGAGATACTTACAACTAAAGCATTTCGTCGACTCCCTCCCCCGACCGATCAGGTCGGAGGAGAATCTGCTCCCATTGGAGAGATTGTGTTTAGCATCCGATAGAGGGGGAAGGATCTCTAGGATCCACAAAATCTTGATAGGCTTACATTTTAAGGAACCTTCTCCCATATATTAAAAAATGGGAAGATGAATTGGCAACAGGGGATACTGAGAAAGACCTAGGGAAAATATTAAAGATGGTATATATTACATCAATTGAATGCAGAGTGATAGAAATTAATTTCAAATGTTTAGCACGGTGGTATATAACCCCGGATATTGTACACCACTATCAAGAAGAGACTTCTAAATTTTGTTGGAGGGGTTGTACCAGGCTTGGACTGGCCATAGGGACTACAGGGAGTTTCCCGGTGGGCCGATGGCTCAGTGGGCCGGTTTCAGTGACAGCCTGTCAAAGTAATGGCTGCGCAGCTTGCCCTTCACTTCATGCCACTAGTGATGTGAGAAGGATGAGAAAAATACAGAGGAGATTAAGTGAAATAATAAAAGAGGTGAGGACTCCTTATGTTATGCTACTTATAGTTTATATACTGTTTTTGTGCTTGTTAGCAAACTTAAAGTGGGCCGGTCTGGATGAAGTCCAGGGCCGAATTTTGGTCTCAGTCCAGCCCTGGGTTGGTGGACATGTACGAAAATCAAATCCTATTGGACAAATGTTGTAGCGCTAATCCAAGAGATCACAGGAATTGTGATACCAGTCGACCCGTGGGTATGTTTGTTCCATGGGACAAACATGTCCATTAAGCAATACTTGGGCACCTTACTCCCCTATATCCTAAACTCATCCAAGAGTTTAATCCCTAAACAGTGGAAAGACCGAGAGAGTCCAACGATGAGGAGTTGCCTATGTAATTTAAATTACATCTACTATCATGAACAGCTTAGTTTTTGGGGGAGGAAGGTGAAAGGGGCTTTAAGTTGAAATGGCAGAATTGGATAAACTATAAGATGTCACAGAACTATTTAGATAAGATGAGTTAGAGCAGGTAACGCAACAGCCTCAATTGAAAAGAGAATGAAAAGACAAAAGATGTTGTTCGGAGAATGAGGGGGCGTGGCCGGACGGAGGGAGGGGGCGGGTTGGTGGGCCGGGTAAGGGGTAATTTTCCATTATTAAGTAATGTTAGTAATTATGTGTTCTATGTCAACGGTTGGAACTGGTTTCCTTCCCTTCTGTATTCATTCTATATATTTATAAGTATTTAATTATATATATTCTTAAGATAACAAAGCATTGTAGCTTTTCTACCTATGATGCGAACCAATGAAGGAGACAGCGTATTAACGCACAATTGATTAAGTCTCCAAATAGTGTTCTCTGAGGTGGAAAAAAAGAAAAGAAAAAGAATTGCCAGAACATTGTTTTTAATTTTTACGAACAGTCTACTGACTGGAATGGTACATGCTGATTGGAGAAAAGCCAGTGTAGCACCAATATTTAAAAAAGGGCAAGATACATCCCTGGGAATTACAGACCAGTTAGCCTAACATCAATTGTATGCAAGCTCTTGGAGGGGATGATAAGGGACCATATACAAGATTTTAGTAATGACAACAGTATCATTAGTAGCATGGATACATGAAGAATTGTTCTTGCCAAACCAATCTATTAACCTTCTATGTGGACATGAGCTGCCTTACGGATAAAGAAAGGCCCGTAGATGTGGTGTATTTGGATTATGCAAAAGAATTTGATACAGTTCCCCATAAACATTTACTGTACAAAGGTCCGTTGGCATGGACCATAGGGTGAGTACATGGATTGAAAACTGGGTACAGTGGCTAGTTCAGACGGTAGTGATAAATGGGGAGTACTCGGAATGGTCCAGGGTAATAAGTGTGGTCCCCCAGAGTTCTGTCCTGGGACCAATCCTATTTAATTTATTTGTAAACGACTTGGAGGATGGGATAAACAGCTCAATCTGTATTTATGGATGATACCAACCTAAGCAGAGCAATAACTTCTCTGCAGGGCGTGGAAACCTTGCAAGAAGATCTGAACAAATTAATGGGGTGGGCAACTACATGGCAAATGAGGTTTAATGTAGAAAAATTTAAAGTAATGCATTTAAGTGGAAAAAATATGTATGCAATCTACTCACTAGGGGGTGAATCTCTGGGGGCATCTAGAATGGAAGAGGATCTGGAGGTCCTAGTATATGACAGGCTCAGCAATGGCATGTAATGCCAAGCTGCTGCAAGCAAAGCAAACAGAATATTGGCATGCAATAAAAAGGGGGTTAACTCCAGAGAAAAAACAATAATTCTCCCACTCTACACCTGGAGTATGCTGTCCAGTTCTGGCACCAGTCCTCAGGAAGGATGTGCTGGAATTATAGAGTCCCGAGAAGGGCAAGAAACAAACAAAGGGACTGGAGGACATTAGTTATGAGGAAAGGTTACGAGCACTGAACTTATTCTCTCTGGAGAGGTGACGCTTTTAGAGGGGATATGATTTCAATGTACAAATACCATACTGGTGACCCCACAATAGGGATAAAACTTTTCTGTGAAAGGGAATTTAATAAAACACGTGGCCATTCACTAAAACTGGAAGAAAATCGGTTTAACCTTAAACTGCGCAGAGGGTTCTTTATTGTAAAACAGTTAAGAATGTGGAAATCTCGTCCACAGGCAATGGTTTCAACGAGGAGCATCGATAATTTCAAAAAACAATTAGATAAGCACCTGAATGATAACAACATACAGAGATATACAATGTAATACGGACATAAAATCACACACATAGGTTGAACTTGATGGACTTTTTTCCAGGCGTAACGTCGTCTTTTATGTTTTACCAAATAATTGGGTTATGCAATGTGGGGGGGGGGGGTTTGCTTTAAAATATTTTCCAAAAAATATTGCATTTGAAAAACCGCTGCGCAAATACCATGTGACAAAAAAAATTCAAAACAATTTTGTTCTCTAGGGCCTCTGCTTTAAAAAAATATATAATGTTTGGGGGGCTCTAAGCAATTTTCTATAAAAAAAATACTAATTGTTAAATGCAAACAAATAGCAAGCTATGACTAAGCACCAGTGAGAGCGGTGTGAAACGCGTTAGCAGTTTGCAATTTTAATCTGTTTTTGCACGGACTGTATCTTCAATAAAAGAAAACTACTATTTTTGGAGCACGGCTATCTGAATCTTTATTTGCTCATATGGGGTGTGCAGTACCGCATGTGACCAGAGGTGCGAGGGCGCCGTTTCCATTGATTACTATGGGGAAACTTGCTTTGATAAACAAATGCTTTGGATTACAAGCATTCTTCTGGAACGGATTATGCTCGTAATCCAAGGTACTACTGTATGTATTGTGACAGGAAGTCAGGTAAATCTGTGTGTGTTGTCACAGACGGGAGCTATATTTCTGCCTTGTTTAGACAATATACCAATTACTATTAGGCGTCGGCTGCAGAGATGGCCAGAGAGGTTTGGGGCGTTAGAAGCCTTCAGCTGTTCAAAATAAAGCAATTAAAGCCCCTATAAAGATAGCCTAAGGGTGAGGACTGATTGCTGCATCCTGAGGCTGTGTGAGTGAAGGAGCAGTCACAAACAGTACTGAAGAGGTGAGGTGCTGATGGATATTTCTGTGTGAGAAATATCAAAGAGACTTTTTGTTTTCTGCTGTAGGACCAGCAGTGTCTGCCCAGCAGTAGGCTGTGCCAGACTCCATAGGTAGGTTCCTGTGTTGGGAAGGTAGACGCCCCAAGTGGCAAGGGTTTATTTTATGTTTTGTTTTGGTTATGCTGTTTTGATGCTTGCACGTGTACAGAGGTGTATTTAAGTTTTGTGCTGCCCTAGGCCTGACTAAACTCGTGCACCCCCTAATTTAAATATGACCCACCCCTTCTTGTCACGGCCACACCCTGTGTTGTTTAAGACCCACCCTGAAATTTTCAAGTGAGGACACTAGTTCTGAGGGCCTGGTGGGGGGGGGGGGGCAATGGGTTCCCTTAATTTACTTAGATTTCCTCTTACTTGCTGGTTGCCCATAGAGCAGGAAGTGAAGGGAAATCTTCGCAATGGGACAGGGATGGTAACAATGTTGCCTAAAGTTCTACTTTAAGTAGATGTTGCAGCAGTAACATATAGCACAGTGCGGAAGGTTTGTGGTCCAGGATGACAAAACAGTCAAAATTGGAAGCGCCCCCCCCCCCCCCCCACAGTTGCGGAATGCCAGCCGCCCGCATACTAGAAGCAGCGCGGGTGCTTTATGGGGGCGCTAGACTAATTTTCTTAACAGTTTAGCGCAAGCCGGCGGGGACTCTTTTTGTGCCGCCCCCCTGCAAAGTGCTGCCCTAGGCCTGGGCCTTGTTGGCCTAGGCCAGGATACAGCTCTGCACGTGTATCCAGCAATATGGAAAAATAAACCATATCATTTGTTTTCAATCATCCTCAACTGCCTTTTTGTACAGTTCAGCGTGTAGTGAACCCATCCAGGGGGTCACACACACCCGCTACCGAGCTAATCCCTCACACATGGTGGAGTGCCGCGGGCAGTTAAAGTAAACCCAAAATGGAGGAGATGCTAAAACAGATGGTTATAGTAAATGCAAATCAACAGCAGACTAATGCAGCTTTGCAGCGGAGCCTTGCAGCTTAACAAATAAGCAGTGCAGCTCAACAACAGGCTCACCAAGAGAGCCTTGCAGCTTACCAAAGGAGCATTGCAGCTCAACAACAGGCTCACCGAGAGAGCATGATGGGTTGGGAGGCCATCATGAAACTATTTGAGAGAACAGAGGAAAAGGATAGCAAGCCCTCTCTGATTGAGAATCCAGAGGACCATAATGCTATGGAGGTTACCACGTCTGTTGTTGAGACGGAATCATCACCGGAGTGTAGTACTTCACCAGAGGAACAAGAAGTGGAGCCAGAGGAGTGTGCCCTGGCAGAGCCTGAAACTCCCAAAGTAAAGGAGCCGCCATTAGTAGTAGAAGAGCCTGTTGAATCCAATGTTGTGAATGGCGTTCCAGAGGTCAAACCAGACGAGACCAAACCAGAAGAGAAAGACCCTCATGTACGAGAAGATGCCCTCACAGTAGCAGCTCCTATGAAGCTGAATCGACGGTCTGACAGTTCTGCTAAATACAGTAGAGAACCTTTAGCAAATACTTTGAAGAAACTTGATGATCCAGCTACCAAAGCTGTTACCTTGGAATTGGAACCCAACAAGTTTAAGGGCAAGATTTTGGATTGCTGCAGATCTTTTCGCAAAGACAAATTGCTGCATTACCATATGAAGTATTTCCCTGGCGTTGACAAGTCAGAGCAGGATCAGAGTCCTGTCACGAGGCATATGCAGACAAGAGGCTCTTTAGCTCACGAAAAGGCCAGTCAGCAAAGCTCAAAGAGAAGACACACCACAAACAGTTCAAAATCCCACTGACCGTCCCTTAAAGACAAAAGCAAGGAGAACTTAGTCCAGAAGTCTCATCGCAAGCCAGACAAGCTGTCTGAAAGTGTTAAGGAAAAAGTAAGAGAAAAGTTCAAAGATTTCTTGAGTCTGAAGTCAAAGAAAAAAAAAGAGAAAGCAAAGTCAGACCTCTATGAAGAGAACATAGAGGTTTCTAAGGAGCTCTCACCAAAAAAATGACAACCTTCAAAGTGATTATAAGGCCCCGTGTTCCCTTAAAAGCAGCGATCATGGATGCCGTACATATACAATACTAAGTGATGAGGAGACACTCAGCGATTCTTGCACAGAAAGCTTACTTTGGAGTGATGAGGATTATAATGAAGAGATCCTTGTCACGCATGCTGATGGTTTTCTAAATGTTGGCCGCAACAGGAGCAAGTACAGCTCTGCCAAGCAAAGACTTGTGATGGACAATGTGGATGAGAATGCTATGGATGCAAATATGGGCGAACTGTTAGATCTCTGCTCAGGAAAGATTAAGCAATCACAGTCCAACACCAGTCAGCCTGATGAAAATGACTCCAAGAGAGGGGTTATGGATGAGTTGCTGGGACTCTGCTCTGGAAAATGTGTCTCTCAAGATGATGGTTCAAATCAAGAATCTTTTAGTTGTACAAAGGCTCATGCTGAAAATGAGAAAAATGACCTAATGAATGAAGCAGTTGCTCTCTGTTCCGGTTCTTTCACCAACAGAGAAAATGAAGAAAATGAAGCCGGGCTTGAGGATTTCCATCTTCTACCATGTGATGATTCTGACAGCGAAGAGCTAGCAGAAATGGAAAGTGGTGCAGAAGATGAAGAGGAGGAAGTGAAGGAGGAAGTAAAGGTGGAAATGGATGTCCTGAAGGAGGATGATGCCCTGCAGGATGAGGCGTCTGCTGTGCTGGTGGGGAGCGATTCCGAAAAGTGCTCCTACCCACTGGGTTATGTGAAGAGACAAGCGCTGTACACCTGCAGTACCTGCACCCTGGATAAAGAGGAGCCTGCTGGGATATGTCTGGCCTGTGCATACAAGTGTCATGAAGGCCACGACCGGTTTATGCTCTACACCAAGAGGAACTTTTGCTGCGATTGTGGAAATGCCAAATTTAAACAGCTGGAGTGCAAGTTATATCCGGATAAAGAGAAGAAAAACCTGGCTAATAATTACAATGACAATTTCTTTGGCATGTACTGCACATGTAAGAAACCGTACCCCGATCCTGAGGATAAGACCCCAGATGAGATGATCCAGTGTGTGGTGTGTGAGGACTGGTTTTATGGTCGGCACCTAGGGGCAGTTCCATCGGAGCATGTTGAGTTTCATGAGATGGTGTGCCAGGGCTGTATGGATCACTGTTAATTTCTTTGGGCCTACTCTGCCAAGTTAGGAGTTCCTGGTGTCACCAAGATTACCAAAGCAGAAACGGAACATGAAGATGTTAAAGTTGATGATTGTCCTACGGAAACAGCCAACACTCAGAATGGACTAACAATAAATAATGAAGAATGTTTGGAAGATAACGACGATGAGGAGGAGGCAATTCTTAGAACGCTAAATCTGAAGGACTTTATGGAAAATGAAGCTGAACTTTCTGGAAGTAATGTTGAAAGTGAAATCCCTGACCGCTTCAGGGCAAATGAAGTGGCTGAAGTGCAGGAAGTAGGGGTTTGCACATCTTCAGTTCTCAGTCAGTTGCTTGATGGAAATAAAGCCGAAAAACTTCATTCTGACACTGCACTAAATGATGTAGAAAAAGTGTGTCCAATATCCACTGAGCCTTGTGAATGTAGTAAGGCAGGTGATATTCATGACTTTCCCATAATTGATGATCAGCAGAGCAGGGTCATTGAGGAATCTGAATTGCAAGAAATATGCAACCAGACTGAAGCTTTTTTTGCCTCTGTGAATTATTTGCATGTTGAAGAGCAGTGTGTTAATTTTTATGTTAATGAAATCGGATTTGAATATATAGGTAATGTCACGTCCTGTGAAACCCAGTCTTTAGAAAGTGTTCTGAGCAAGTAACACATGATAATACTTTGCAATTGACTACCAAGATTCCTCAGGAATTAAAATCTATTTTTCAAAGTGTAGAATCTGTAATGGCAGGTGAGCCCTCTGAACGTTGTGAAACCTCCATCACTGAAGTAGTCAGAGAGGCTAAATGTACTAATTTAATGGATGTTTTTTGCAAATGTCTTGAAAGGAATGAAGAATATGAGAATTTGTGTCCAATAGTCGATGGTTTCAAAGAAACAAATACTAAAATATTTTTGGGAGACTATGAGGCATAGCTGAACAACTAGCCATAAACATAAGTTCAAAAGTGATTGTAGCTGCTAGACAGGAAATATTGTCTAGTTCAGTTAATGATGTGTCCGATAGCAGTTGTCAAGTTCTTGGTGAGAATAGGGATGTGCGAACAAGTGATGCACAGAGTAAGCAGTTGGTTCAAGAAAGTGACGAGGATTCAGTTTCTGAAAACCTTACATTGGGTTTGGTAGATTTTCACCATACTTGTGAGTCTGAACTATCACAAAGTAAGAAACTTGGAAATACTATTGACAAGTAATGATTTCCGTCTAGAGCCCCAAAGGGAAGAAAAACCGCCTAGTACATTGGTTTATCAGAGGTCATATGCGTCAGACTTTAGTCCAGTTCATAGAAGAACAGATTTTTTTGAGTGTCACCATGCCTTGGAGGATTGCAGTCTTAGTGTGTTTACATCTGAAGAAGGCATCCACATGGATGATCCATTGCAGAGCACAGTGTTATCAGCTCTTGGTATTGGTTATGACTCGCTGAGTTCTTCAGGGATTGAGCTATCGAGGGAAACCTTTGGGTCCACTGAAAAACCAATTAAGGTTTTGCATGGTTTACAACTGAAAATGAGTATATTACAGAGCAAGGAACACCCTCTTATGTACCTCAGTCGAAATTTGAAGACCAATAGGAGAATAAATAGGTGGTTCCTGGCCCTTCAGGAATTTAGTTTTGTTGTAACGCATCGCCCCGGTGTTAAAATGGGGAATACAGATGGTTTGTCCCGAGTGCATGCGTGCCTGGCAACCTGTGTCCCAACCCTAGGGTTGAAACAAGAGGGGGGGGGTATGTGACAGGAAGTCAGGTAAATCTCTGTGTGTTGTCACAGACGGGAGATATATTTCTGCCTTGTTTAGACAATACACCAATTACTATTAGGCGTCGGCTGCAGAGATGGCCAGAGAGGTTTGGGGCATTAGAAGCCTTCAGCTGTTCAAAATGAAGCAATTAAAGCCCCTATAAAGATAGCTTAAGGATGACGACTGATTGCTGCATCCTGATGCTGTGTGAGTGAAGGAGCAGTCACAAACAGTACTGAAGAGGTGAGGTGCTGATGGATATTTCTGTGTGAGAAATATCAAAGAGACTTTTTGTTTTCTGCTGTAGGACCAGCAGAGTCTGCCCAGCAGAAGGCTGTGCCAGAATCCATAGGTAGCTTCCTGTGTTGGGAAGGTAGACGCCCCAAGTGGCAAGGGTTTATTTTATGTTTTATTTTGGTTATGCTGTTTTGATGCTTGCACTGTATCCAGCAATATGGAAAAATAAACCATATCATTTGTTTTCAATCATCCTCAACTGCCTTTTTGTACAGTTCAGCGTGTAGCAAACTCATCCAGGGGGTCACACACCCGCTACCGAGCTAATCCCTCACAGTATATACCAGAGACAATTCAAACAGATGGTTGTATTAAAGGCACATGCATATTTAGAGCATAAACACATGGACCCGGATTCACAAAGCACTTACGCCGACGTAAGTACAAATGTGCGCCGTCCTATCTATGCGCCGACCCACAAAGCTAGATACGCCAAAAAATAGGCTACAGCCACCCGACGTAACTTTCCTACGCTGGCGTATAGTGGGCACATATTATGTGTTGCTCCCATTGATTTTCGATGCAAATATGCAAATGAGGGAGATACGCCGATTCACGAACGTACTTGCGCCCGGCGCATAATATACGCGGTTTGCGTAAGTCGTACATCCGGCGTAAAGTTATTCCCAATATTGGAGGTGCAACTCATGCAAAGGTATAGACCAGGGAACGAATGCCATCGTATTTTACGTTGTTTACGTAGTACAGGAATAGGGCTGGGCGTAGGTTACGTTCACACCGTAGGCAGTGATTCGACGTATCTTAGCCAGTTGTTTCGATGTGATTGTGAGCATGCACACTGGGATACGTCCACGGGACGCCGCATGCGCCGTTCGTTTTAAGTACTTGTCTGGTACTCGGCCCATCATTTGCATGGGGTCATGCCTCATTTGCATTGCTCACACCCACTTCCACTTACGACGACTTACGCTTTCAAAACCCAGCGTAGATTTGGGAGCAAGTGGAAGCAAGTGCTTTGTGAATACTGTGCTTGCCTCTCTACGCTGTGTCAGTGTAGCGTATATTAGATACGCTACGGCGGCATAAATATGCGCAGATGTATGTGAATCCGGGCCATGATTTACATGTATTCCTCCAACGTTACCAGTTTATTGCAATACTAAATATAAACTATATTATAATATTGTATAAACAATTAATATTAACCCTCCTTTTCTCATAAGTCTATTACATCTTTATTCTGAAACAAATATAAAAATAAGAAATGTAGCGACTAGGTCTAAACGTAATCAGGATAGTACCATCAAACAGCAGGAAATGGAGTTACAACTCCTCCTAGATGAACAGAAAAAGACCCCGTTAATAGACATTAGACACAAAATTGAATAATTTTTTTTTTTTTTTTTTTTTTTTTATTAGGAAATTTTTTGTATACAAACTTTATACAGAAGTGTATAAAAGAAAACAAAACATGAGAAAACATGCATTACTGTGAAAGTACTTCAAACCTTTAACCTTCCCACAAACCCGATGAGAAAATACAAAACCAAACAGGGAATCAATCCATGAAACATCATTGAACATCAATCAACCGGTATTATCGCACCGTCTGTTCATGGGAAAGTTGTAGGGGATAGAAGTAGGGGGGAGGGAGAGGGGGGGGGGGAGAAGAGAAAGTGTGAAGGGAAATAGAGACAAAACAAGGGGGGAGGAGAGAAGAAGAAGAGGAAGGAGGAGGTGTGCATGCTAAGTAACCATTTCTAAGCACATCAGTCATCAATAAATGAAGCTGTTTTACACTTTATACCAATTAGTCCAAATTTTCCAAACAGAGTCAAACCTGTCTCCACCACCACGACGATAGGCCAGTAAGGATTCATGAACATAGTTCACCTGAGTCATTTGTAGAACCTCAGACATGTTAGGAGCCCTATCAGCTTTCCATTGCTGTGCAATGAGTGACCTGGCCGCTAGGAGGACACATGTCAATGTCAATATGTAGGACTGCTAGTCCAGGCTTAGGTCGTATCAGAATACCAGTCATCCCTGAGATGCAAGAGAACACTGAATTCCAGAAGCTGGTCAAATTTTTGCACGACCAGAACATATGTAGTAGGTTCCCCACCGCACCACATTGTCTCCAGCATAGAGGGGAGCCGTCGGACCCAAACTTTGAAATTCTATAGGGCGTGAGGTACCATCTGAGAGCTATCTTCTGAGACAGCTCCCAGTGGTTAACACACCTAGAGGCCCCATAGATCGCCCGAAATGCCCGCACCCACTGGTCTTCAGTATAGGTCGTCTCCAGATCCCTCTCCCATTTAATAAAGGGACGAGATTTCACGAATGTCAGTTTTTCTAGAAAAAAGCTATAAAAAAAGGTGATGCCTTTCTGGGGGGAGGGGGTAGTCGAGTAAAAGCACCAAATACCTTTTGGTAGAAAAATGCGATGTGTAGCGAGAGAGCTGAGGAAATGAGAAATTCTCAGGTAGTTAAAATGTTCGAAAAGGAAGTTAGAGCAAACTTTCCCTGTAGGGATTTGAAGGGGTAAATTGAACCATCCTTAAACAAATCACTAACTAAGCGTATTCCTTTACCCTGCCAATTGGTAGTGGAGAGGTCGGGGGACGGCCTGGGAAAGGATGTTGATAGGAACTGGAATCTCCACAAGGTCAGAACCAGGGGCTTCACGAAGGTCTCTCCATGCAAGGATGGAGGCCCGGAGCGAGGGAGGTAAGTCGCGCAAAGAAAAGGGCTTCCAGACGTCCAGAAGTAGAAAGTTGCTAAGGTTAGGTGCAGGGCACAATTCCTGCTCAATTCCCTTTCATATCGGATTGGTCCCCGGGTCTAGCCAGCACTTCAGTTGTGTTAGAATGGAGGCACGCAGGTAGTCCTGAATATCCACTAAACCCATACCCCCCGCCCGCCTATGTTTAAGTAGCAATATTCTGGAACATCTAGGCCTACTAGTTTTCCAAATAAATTTAGTGAGTAGTGACTTCAGGGTTTTAATGTGAATAGGCGGGACGGGGACTGGGAGGGTCCTAAAGACATAAAGGATCTGCGGGAGGAGTAACATTTTAAAGGTAGCCAGGCGGCTGGACCATGAAAGCTCCACATTGGTATATCTAGCAACATCCTTGCGCAGCTTGTCAATCAGTGGGGGGTAGTTAACGTCAGCTAAGCAATTGGGGTCACACGTGAGTTTCAGTCCTAAATATGTGATGGTGGACTTACTCCACGAGCTGGGATTGTAGCTGGGATTTCAATGAGGGTGGGATCCCCAGGTCTAAGATAATAGATTTTGAGAAGTTAGCTTTATAATATGACACCTGGCTAAATTCCGTCAGGGTGAGGTGGGCATTACGTAAGGAGGTTTCTGGGAGGTCAAAAAAAGAATTATGTCGTCCGCAAACAGGTTGACAGAATGGGCCTCGCCTTGAATGTTAAATCCCTCAATACCCGGGTGGGAAGATTGGCACTGAATTTGACCCTCACTACACAGGCAGAAAAGTCTATTCGATAGTCAAAGCATAGATACTACACTATGGGTGACAAACCCACTACCCTGCTAGCCAGGAAACTAGTACCCCGGAAGTACTCCCCGACTTTACCCAAATTGAAACTGCATAATGGGCAACCAACCCAGAATCCGAAATTGATAACACGAGAATTACAAGACTTTTTCTCATCATTGTATCGCCAAAAGGCCCAATTCTCGATAGAGAGAGCAGACGATTTCTTTCAAAATGTTCCACAGCTCCAACGAGCTCATACCGAGCTTATGGAAGGTGAATTCTCAGAGGCAGAAATTAAAATGGCCAGTAAGTCCTTACACCCATTTTAGGTCCCTGGCCCAGATGGCTTTTCGTGTCACTACTACCGGAAATACCAAGAAATTCTCATCCCCCACTTATGCGCGTACTTCAATGACATCCTCAAGGGTAATAGCATCCCAGCCCATGAAAACACAGCATATATACATGTCATACCGAAACCGGGGAAAGACAATGGAGCTTGCTCCAATTACTGCCCAATATCCTTGATAAACGTGGACTTGAAAATTTTGTCCAAAATATTGGCCTGTAGACTAAACACGTTTCTTGCACGTTATATACCTGGCCGCCAGGCGTCTGACCAGACCAGAAGAATAATAGACATTATCTCAGCTATTCGATCAGACTGGGATGGGAAAGGGCCTAGACAAGCTATGTTGCTTTCTTTAGATATTTGGAAGGCCTTCGATTCCCTGTCATGAGACTACCTAATCTATGTCTTATCACGATATAAATTTGGACTGCAGTTTTTGTCAACTCTAAAAGCCCTGTACAGTTCCCCTGCAGCATCCCTAATGATTAATGGCTACTGTGCCCACTCTCTTTCCAATCCAATGGGGCACTCGCCAAGGCTGCCCACTGTCACCCTTATTATTTGTACTGGCCATAGAACCGTTAGCTATCCGCGAGTGTACAGATATAAAGGGAATAGAATGTGGGGGATAGAGAACACAAAACCGCATTTTTCATGAACGATATCTTACTGATGGTCTCCACACCCATCACCACCCTCCCGAATGTCCATGCTATATTACAGCCCTTCTCTAGGCTCTCTGGCCTTTCAATTAATCAGGGAAAATCCAGAGCATTGAACATCTCTCGATCGGATCGTTGAAATCCTCCAATCCTCTTACAAGTTTGTATGGGAACCCGTGGCCCTCCCCTATTTAGGAATTAATCTAACTTCCTCGATACATACCCTGTACTCCCTAAACTATCCTGCACTCTACAAACGCTTAGCGGCAGACCTGATTAGATGGCAGATACATCCTCCATCATGATTCGGCAGACTATACTCTATAAAGATAAATATCCTTCCTAGGATTCTCTATCTTTTTTGCACATAGCCTATTGCTTTGGTCAAAACTGATTTATTGAACTTTCAAAGGAAGCTACTTCAGTTTCTCTGGGGCGACAAGAGGCCTAGGGTAAACCGACGCACGCTATATACCCCAAAAATGAAGGGGGGCTTGGGGGTCCCTGATCTCCTCAAATATTTTTATGCCACTCAACTGTCCCAGCTTATTCGGTTCCACTCCTCCCAGCCTCACCCATTATGGATGCATATAGAATCGTAGTCATGCCCATTCAAATTGATATCACATATTTTATGGTTACCAGCTCGAGACCGACCCCTGATTTTTTCCCCTCCCTCTCCCTTTCATTTAGTATCTGGGATAGTCTAGATAGATAGATCTAAACCTCACTTGTTCAAGTCCCTGCATGGCCCATTGGCTCCGTTGCTGCGAAACAAAGAATTCACTCCAGGCCTCACCCCTCATGCCTTCAACTGGTGGACCAATAAAGGGCTCCTATGCATTGCAGACATCTGTGATCGCATGTTCACTAAACAGACCTTAATAGAAAAATACCAGATGCCAGAACATTACCGCTTTGTTCAATTGAAACATCACCTAGACACATTGTCTCGCAAGAGTGACCTGGCGACCATGACGCCCATGGAATACTTATGTCACAAATGTAATAAATCTAGGGGTCATATTTCTAAATTGTACACTATCTTAACACATACTTCGGTTAAACAAGCTTACATGGTCAAGTAGGCACTTTGGCCATGCGGTCTCCTAAATAAACAGAGGCGAAGGACCTACGGGGCTGGCTGGGTGGGCTAGACCCCCTCACTCCCTCACAGAGGGAGTCCCTCTGCCCCGTCGGGGTCCCGTTGGGCCCCAGTTGGGCTCCCAAGTGGAGCAGGTAGGGTGGGGTGAGTGGGAGGCCCCCCCTCACACCCGCCATTGCCACCGGGGGCATAGAGAAGGATGGCGATTGCCTCCGGGGGGAGGGTCTTCCTACTCCCAACTCCTGCAGTCCAGCTCCTCTCTCTCGAGTTCACGCACAAAAATACAAAAAAAAAAAAAGTAGGAGCAAGACCTCCAAGAACACCTTGAATTAGAGGAATGGCACTTGATTGCTCAAGCAGCTTCCAAATCTCTTATTAACACCTTTATTGTAGAGGCAAACTATAAGGTCCTTCTAAGGTGGTACATGGTGCCGACCAGGTTAGCCACATATGTCCCAGGAGCTTCTCCAAAATGCTTCAGAGGTTGTGGACAAGATGGAATGGCTTACCACATATGGTGGCAATGCCCCAAGGTGCGTAGATTTTGGATAAGGGTGTACAACTTTATTTATACCCTTACCCAAGTCAACCTCACTAAATCCCCTAAACAAGCCCTGCTGGGGCTAAAAGTATAGCCAGGAATTGGAGGTCAGCTATCACCCCATTTGACCAGCTTAAGCATAAGCTTAAGCTTAAGCATAAGCTCTCATGGCTCATGAGGAATGAAAGGCTCTCGGCAGTCTTGAATGACAAACTAGTGTCACTAGTGTCACTAGTGTAAAAGTTTGGAGCCCGTGGATCAGCTACTTGACCGGAGATCCCCGTATGGCTCCGAGTTAAGGAGCCTTTGAGTGGCAGGGATTGGAGCTTGGGGTCTCCCCCCCCCCTTTTTTTCTCTCTCTTTTCCTCTACTTTGTATAATTTTGGTTTCATAAGGAGTTTGACAAGTACTATCTGAGTTCCAAGACAGAGGTACCCAGTGTTTTCACTGGTATAAACAAACGTCAGGTACTCTGCAATTGCTATAATGTCTGCATGGTTCACTTTTGTTATTTCCAATGGGAAAACGCTAATAAAAACATTGAAACAAAAGTTAAAGTAAAAGGGATAAATATCCTCATAATTTGTTAGCACACCCTAATTGTATTACCAATATCCCATAATGTTTTGGAAATGCACAAGGACATTGTAATAGTATTGCTATTTTGTACTTGGTATTCAAATCTGTATTGTTTACAAAATCAATAAAAAAGATTGAAAGAAAAAATTATAAGAAATGTTATTATAAAAACATAAGAATTCCCATTGATGACAACTCTAGAAGGACATATACGATTTTAGTGAAGGGGGAAAAAAGGATAGCAAAGCAAAGGGTAATTGTGGGGTGTGGGGATGAAGTGAAAAAGGAAAGAAAAAAAAGGGGGAGGAGTATACAACTTCATATTCATAACTTCTCCCCTTCGAATATGAGTGTCCGTATTAAAAACTAGCTAGGTCAGGGTATTTGTGAGCCAGGTATAATGCAGCAGCCCGACTCTACATCTCCCCCTTCCCAGTGCCAGTCAGTGGAACCCAAGCATTGTGCTTTCCTATTCCTATACAAGTCAGTACTTCTAATCTAAGTGCCAATTCAGGTGATTTGGAAAGACCAGTAAAACACATAACTTGTCTGACATGGATGTTAGGCACATCTTCCACAATAGGCGTGAATGTATATTTAATCCATTGGGGTTTCATCCTTCATACACTGCATTCTACTCATAGTTTTGCTCCTAATTAGTTTTTAATTCCTAGAACAGATTAACTTTGACTTCTTTTTCCACTTCCAGTCTGGCTGTGGTTCTTGGTTAAAGTAACTATTTCTTTACTGTGTGCCAAAAAACATTTATAGCTTTCATTGTCTTTGCTGCATCCGGACTAATTCTTCCAATTAAGCTAAAAAGTGCTGTCTCTATAAAACCTTTCCCCTTGAACTGACATTGCCTGAAAACCTGCCCCAATCTTATAGTAAAAGAGCAGACTATACAACTTCTATAATTGGTGTCGAACTGTGTAAACTGCTTTGATAAAGAGAAAGGTGACAGTGAGCAACATGACCCCAAAATGTCCACTTACCAATAAGAAGCAAAGAAGCAAAAACAATTTGCTGAATGGTCTTAAAGATGATAGTCATACAAATGAAAAGGCAAGTGGTTTACAGCATCAGTCTGATGTGTCTGCGTCTTCATTGTTGAAATAAAAAACTATATCCTACCTTACTCTATTCTAAATGATCCTTAACAAGTCATGACTGTCCTTATTCAATGCAAAATGAAGCCTCATTTTTTTTTTTACTTATTATTCCGTCAGGCTGCATTACAAGAAAAGAATATTGCTTTTTTTCTATTTTTATGGTGTGAAAGTGTTTTTTTTTTGTGTGTTTGTTGACTGTGGTAAAAAGTTGGTCTTGTGTCAGCAGCACTCAGGAGAGCCGGACTGTGTACAGAGGTCTGGGTCTCCAGTGGCCTGACACTCACCACACACTGCTCCTTAATAAAGAATGCTCATGCCCACTGCTAGAAGCCAGAGATTTGGACCACTGTACTCTGTGTGAAAGTAATAGTGTAAAAGTGATACAGAGAGTGCAGGAGTAAGTAATATACAGAGTGAAGTGGTCAGAAGTAAGTATGCAGTAAAGGCTGGGACACGATCGGTCCATCTGATGAGACCGGTCTGATGGACTGTTTTCATCGGTTAACCGATGAAGCTGACTGATGGTCAGTCGTGCCTACACACCATCGGTTAAAAAAACGATTGTGTCAGAATGAAGTGACGTAAAACACAACAACTTGCAGAAAAAAATGAAGTTCAATGCTTCCAAGCATGCGTCGACTTGATTCTGAGCATGCGTGGATTTTTAACCGATGGTCGTGCCTACAAACGATCGTTTTTTTGCTATCAGTTAGGAATCCATTGGTTAAATTTAAAACAAGTTTGCTTTTTTTTAACCGATGGATGAATAACTGATGGCGCCCTCACACAATCTGTTTAGACCGATAAAAACGGTCCATCAGACCGTTATCATCAGTTTAACTGATCGTGGGTACATGGTCTTAGATAGAATAAGGAAAAGATTGTACAGGTCAGGAGTATGTAATGCATAGAGTGCAGGGGTCAGGACATGTAGGGGTCGGGATTAAGTAACATACACTGTTAAAGGGTCAGGAGTAAGTACTGTACAGATTGCAGAGGTTCAAGAAAAAGTAACAGAGTGCAGAAGTAAGTAATAAGTAAAACACAGAGGTCAAGAATAAGTAAAGTACAAAGATGATGGGCCATGAGTAATAATGAATGGTGTGAATGGAGCAGGAGTAAGTAACACACAGAATGCAGAGATCAAGACTAAGTAATGCACAGTTTGTTTGTAAGACTGTGGGTGTCCAAGCAGTAATAAAGCACCAAAATCCCGAGGTTGGTTAAAAAAATAGGGAGATAGATGGGATTTTTTAGGGTGCAAAGCAGATCGATAAAACAAAAAAGGAGAGTACAAGTATTAGAACGATACAGTATTACAGGACAGTAGTATCAGCTGGCAATACCGACATGTTTCGCTTCTTCAAAGGGAAAAGAACTGTCCGGCTAGTAGTACATGTATTCTGAAGACAGAACAATACAGACAAAAACAATCAATCAAAATCAAATCAAATAAACAGATTAATAACCCATTTTTTAAAAGAAATTTTGACATTTTTTTAAAAGAAATTTTTATTGTTGTTATATGTCCGTGCATCCCCAAATGTCAGAGCACAGCCACCTACCTGTCTCTCCTATAATGGACACCACCAGTATCACACCATTCGATGACCAGTCAGGTCCAACACATCACAAGGTGCTGGGTAAACACAGGGGGACCAACCATATAGAATATCTACAGAGTATAAAAAAATAGAATAAATAGTAGGTGAACCATAAAAAAAAAAAAAAAAAAGGGATCACATTGTATTGGGGAATAAAGAAATGGTAGGTAATAGGTAAACTTACATGAGGTAATTTAGCTTTAAGCCTAAAATCCTGGGACAAATGCTGTCAGCAAGATGCGATGGAAGTAAGCATCCAAAACACTGAGCAAAGACAAAAAAAGGAGTGGTGAAGAAGTGTGAACCAATGATGTCACACTTCTTTGCTGCTCCTTTTTTGTTTTTGGAAAAAGAAAAAGAAAATAAAGGTCTGGTGTGACCCCGCTAACACCTCCATCCCTATTGGTACACAAAAAGACAAAAGGGGGCAGCCCTGGGACTTTGAATGAGGTGAGAGAGGTTTAGCCAATGTCCACAACCAACAATGAGACAAAATCAATTTATTATTTCCAAAGTGTTATGTAACGAAGTGGCAACAACAATGATTGTGAGTTACCCGGCATAATACATAATGTACACAGCACAAATGAAAGTAAATATATAAAGATTTATTACAAATGTTATACATCAATGGGCAACAGTAAAACTTGAAAGTTGCAGGGCCAGTGGGTGCACATATACAATAAACAAATAAAATGACATACATATAAACAGAAGTATGTAGACATAATACAGACATCAATATTATCCAGCATGTACAGGCATAAAACAAGCATCGATAAAGCCCTGCTAGTTTCGCGAGACCCTGCTCGCTTCTTGAGGGGCGGATGCATGAATGTTGTATCTGCAATGTAAATGATAAAATCAATAGATGTATGTTGTTAAATGGGGGGCAGGCGGAATGATTGGCAAGAGAGGTCTGAAGAGGGACTTCATACTTACTAAGGGGCTGAAATAAATTGCCAAACGCTGGATATCAGGATAGCGGCCATGTAGTGCATCCAGCTCGGGAGCTGAGGAGATGGAGCAAACAAAAGCCACAACAGGGGAACATCCAGGGGATCAGCATGGTCTGGATGGAGGTATTTCTGACTGCAGTTTCCACTAAGCCCCTTGTGATTATGTCTAGAAAGCATCTGCAAGGATGCACATGTATCAGAAGGCATCATGGTTGCAAAATAAGCTTAATGTGTAAGGTTATACTAGATGGAGTATAATCTATATATAATGTAAGTAAACAAATTAAGCTTACTAAAGTATGTTAACATGAAAGACTATCTGAGATATGGTATATGCATGAATGCAAACCAACATGGTTACAAAGTTGGTATGGGCAGGAAGACTACGGGACAATGTAAAAAAGATATAAATATTACATGTATAAAAGAACAATGTAACAGACCCAATAGGGGTAAGGAAAGTATATAAGTTGTACCTCAGTTTGCTCTTAAAGATGTGACTGGTCTATCCAAACATCAAGTTGTGAAACAAAGTTCCAGCCGTGCTGAAAGTCCAAGATATGCCCCCGGCGTCATGTATGGGCGGTGACGCACAGGCGTCAGTGAGCCATCCACCGCCAAAGGGGGGGCGCAACTGCTGCAACCACCCAACCGTCCAGGATGACCCATACAGCCCACACCTCAATGACATCAGGGAGACGCCCGTGTGGGGGTGTGGAAAACATGGCATCGATATGCAGGTGGCCACCCCTATCAACAGACAGGGGAGGAGTGAGTGAGTGAAAAACTTATAAAGCGCAACGCTTGCGAACTGAATCGCCTCTGGGCGCTGTTTGCATTCCTTGGATAAAGGAAGGCTTTGCCTCAGAAGAGATGAGTTTTAATCATTCTCCTGAAGGCCCGATGGTCCGACTCTAGTCGGATGGTGGTAGGTAGTGCATTCCACAGTCGCGGTCCTTGGACAGCAAATCTCCAATCTCCTTTGGATTTGTATCTTGCCTTTGGTATGTGCAGGAGGTTTTGATTTGTGGATCGCAGAGTGCGATTGGGGTTTTATTTTTTCGCATAGATATTGGGGAGCGTTTCCTTGAATACACTTATGTGTTAGGCAGAGTGCCTTAAAAGTGATTCTGTCTTTCACTGGTAGCCAGTGCAGAGATCTAAGCAGAGATAGACTCCCATGGTTTTTTACCAGTCACTAATCGAGCAGCCATATTTTGAACGACTTGCAGACGAGTGATTTGGTATTTGGGAAGACCTAAATAGAGGGCATTTGCATAGTCGAGTCTGGAATTGACGATAGTTCCCACCACAACTGCAATGTCCTCTTTAGGAATAAAAGGGGTGAGTCGGCGTAACTGGCGCAGCAGATGATGGGATCCGCTAACTACCGCCCCTATTTGTGCATCCATTGTCATGTAGGAGTCAAAAATGACTTTGAGACTTTTGACTTTGGCGCTCGGGGTGATAATTTTTCCCAGGATGGGTGGTGGGGTCCAAGTTGAGGTGGGGTGACTTTTCCTGTTTGCGTGAAACAGGAGAAGCTCCGTTTTTGAACCATTGAGTTTAAGATAGCTCGATGTCATCCAGCTATCTATAAGGGTGAGAGTTCTCTCTAATCCGGGGGAGTGATCGTTTCCGTTACTGACGCGGAGACAGCAAGAAATCATGTATAGAACTCCCCTATGCACATCGCAGCCCCCGAGCTGGATGGAGCCCACCGCCATCTAATAAAACAGCGAAAGAGAAACAGATCAACCCTGAAAGGCCCCCTGGGAGTAATATGCAAATATGGGTGGCCAAAGGGTGATATGCATTAGATGTAATGAACAATGGCTAATGGTAACAGCAGACCAGTTTGTGGGCTTAAATGGGTGTCTTCCACCCTATATTTTATAAAAAAAAAAAAATTGAAATTTCGCTAGTGCGAATGCAAAATTTGATTGCGAAATTGATTTGCCAATGTCCACAACCAACCAAATCAATTTATTATTTCCAAAGTGTTATGTAACAAAGTACCAATAACAATGATTGTGAGTTACCCGGCATAATAGCCAATTGTACATTTTTTTTTTTTTTATAAAATATAGCGAATATTCGTAAATATCGAATATTCGTGATATTTTATCCAAAAAAAAATAGCGAAATTTCGCAATCATTTTCGCTTTCGCATATGCGAAATTTCGCTATTTTATTTTTTTATAAAATATAGCGAATATTCGTAAATATCGAATATTCGTGATATTTTATCCAAAAAAGCGAAATTTCGCATTTCATGGGACATCTACATGCTGACTGATGTCTCTCTCATCTGGATTCAGCAATGATTTTATTGAACACATTTTTATACCAGTATCATACTTAGATACCTGTTTTTATGACTGCTTTTGGTACTGTTTGGTATTACTCGCACCATTTTTACAGTTTATGTAGCTATATCAATTTTATCTCCAGTGCAATGTTTATTTGGTTAACTACTTAAAGACTATACAAGTTTTAATGCTATTCCCATCGAGCGCTGCCTTTGTGTGTTTTTTGTATCCTGCTATCCATTTTTCCAGTGGTTGGTAGCTGCACTGGGAATCGGCCTGCAAGGAGATCAGCTAAAAGTAGTTAGATCTGTATGTGCGTTATAATCAATTGAAATTAGTCGATTAATCGATTAAAAAAAAAAACGATTAATCGAACACAAAAATGTTGATCAGTAACAGCCCTAGTATTTTTTTTTTTCCTGAAACTTCGCTCTTAAATTTAAGATGCATGTTATACGCCAAAAAATATGGTATGTCCAAATAATACGCCCAAGCTCATCTCTTTACTTACACACAGCCACAAAGCCAAGAGTAGGGATGAGCTTCAAGTTCGAGTCAAACTCATGTTCGACTCGAACATTGCCTGTTCGGCGAACAGCGAACAAATTGAGGTGTTCGCGGCAAATTCGAAAAGCCGCGGAACACCCTGTAAAAGTCTATGGGAGAAATCTGCAGGGACAGTTCTAATCACGGGAAAGATGTGCTACTTCACAGGCATACTATACATCCCCCCCCCCGATACAAAATTTAAAGGAATATTTCACTTTTATTGTTCCACTTTAAGCATTATTAAATTCACTGCTCCCGAAAAAACAGACATTTTTAAAACTTTTTTTTGCATTGATACATGTCCCAGGTCCCCAAACACTTTTTAGAACAATAACTTGCATATTAGCCTATATAATTAGCACTTTAGATTTCAAACGTTCGAGTCCCATAGACTTTAATGGGGTTCTAAAGTTCACACAGACTTTTGGTCTGTTCGCAGGTTCTGGTGCAAACCGAACGGGATGGGGGGGTGTTCGGCTTCTCCCTAGGCAAGAGAATTCTTGTTGGGCAGTGTATTAGTGCTCGAACTAACACACTTAGACTGAATTTTAATGGTTTGAAGAATGTCTGCCCTCACGCATGTTCACTTCAACAAATCTGGCCCTCTTTGAAAAAAGTTTGGACACCCCTGCCCTACACAGATTCAGATCCTTACATAAGCCCAATCACGACTGGTACTCTTTAACCTACACGCAATGACTTTTAAAACTGGGCTTGCTGCCATTCTGTACAGTAATTCCATTGTAGTGCAATGAAACATCTGGTGGACATAGGGATACAGGAAAGAAAAGGAAAACCTGTTTTGCAGTGAAGAAAATTAATGAGCTTTATGCAGGAGCTGTGAAAGGACCTACGTGCTGACTGGCATTCACAGTGTATGTGCAAAGCTTGTGGTCAATTAGAGAGACCTCATTTTTTATTGGAAGGGACAGTTGCATTTTCCTTTTCACATCCATGTTTCCAGCAATTATCTGTCATGCCTTGTTGTCATTCATATTGTTTTTTTCTTCATAGTTCTTAGAACGTTCACTTCTGCCAGGTTTTTAATCAAACAAACCACCATCCTGAGTCATGGAACATCTACGTTATCTACACAGGAAGCACCTGCTATACCTTATGTTTGTTAATAGGGAGCTACATCTAAAATGCTGCAAGTTCGTTTACTACCAAACATTTTTTAGTACTTGAAAAGTGGTTTGATTCCAAAACATTGAACATTTTTCTGTTTTATGATGAGAAGTAGAAAAGGTGCTGAGATTGAGAGAGATTGCCCATATTTAGAGCAGTTGACAAATATATTGGGAATTTTTTTTCTGGCATTTTTATTTATTTATTCTCGCATTGGATATTCAGTCCATTTCTTTCCAGTGCAAAAAGCAATAGAGATATGCAAAAACTATAGCCACTACAGATTCCTGTTTACCATGGTCAGCTACATTACCAGATGATATTTGATGAGTTTATAAAAGTATCTGCACTTTGCACAACATAATGGAATAGCTTTGTCTTCTTATATAAACTCATACTGTATGAAGGTATTTTGCTTCAAGCTGTGTGCATCACCAGTGAAACACTTACAATTCTGGCAGACTTTGTAGTTGGTTATGAGCCCTATAAATGGCTAAACACAAACACCCCAGACAAGCACTGAGTGTATGCAAGCAGTGATACTTTTCCTGCCCTGTCACTAGGCTCCATTTACACTGGGCTTAAAAAATCCACAGTTACCCGAGGAGAAAAAAGTGCTCAGATAGAGCATTTTTGTACAAAGTCAAGGCGAGATTAGGAGAGTTCGGCATTTTCTCTGTTAGAAAACTCCAATCAAAGATGCAAACCAGAAGGATTTTCTGCCTGTCTTCAAACACTGAGCTTAAAGGGGTTGTAAAGGTTCACGTTTTTTTACCTTAATGCATTCTATGCATTAAGGTGAAAAAACTTCCGACGATTAGCCCCCCCTGAGCCCCCTTTTAATTACCTGACCCCTCAAAAGTCCCATGCCATGAATGCGTTGGCTTCTCGGCTCATTTATTGGTTTATTGAAAGCAGCGCAGGCATTAGTTCACGCTGCTGTCAATCACATCCAATGACGCGGTGCGCCGGGGGGCGGGGCCGAGTGATAAGTTTAAAAAATTATACAGGTTGCATGTTTTGAGTTACAGAGGAGGTCTAGGGCTAAAATTATTGTTCTTGCTCCAACGATCGCAGTGATACCTCACATGTGTGGTTTGAACACCGTTTTCATATGCAGGCGCTACTCACGCATGCAATCGTTTCTGCACGCAAGCTTGGCGGGACGGGGCGTATTTTAATTTTTTTTCTTATTTATTTTACCTTTTATTTTATTTTTTTACACTGGTCTTTTTAAAAAAAAAAAATTAGTGCCACTTTTATTCCTATTGAAACGAATGTAAACATGTAAACATGATAGGACCTCTTAAATATGAGATCTGGGGTCAAAAAGACCTCAGATCTCATATTTACACTAAAATGCAATAGAACAAAAATGTAATGTCATTTGAAGAAAAAATAAATTCCCTTTAGGAGTATTGGGCGGAAGTGACATTGCTTCCGCCCTGCAATGGTATGGCGATGGGTGGCGGCCACCTTCCCCTCACTTGTCTCCATACCTAACAGGGACAAGAAGCCGATTGCCTCTGCCGCTACCAATGGCTCCGGTAAGCGGCGAAGGGCTCTGATGAGTGGCGTCGATAAGTGATCTTGCAGCGAACCCGCCACAGAGACCATTTTTATCGGAAACCAGACCGCATGCTTTCGAAGAGGATACTGGGGTTATGGTAGCTAGCTGCTACCATAACAACGGTATTCCTCTTCAAAGTAGAGATGTAAAATTATGGCGGGCGGTCCGGAAGTGGTTAAACTCACTTGGTGCCTTATCTGCATTAAATTAGCCTCAGCACCTGTGTAATTCGTATGTGTTCGGGTTTAAAGTGATGAGGTGGCAACTCTACAACATAGGATAACATTGAGATTCTTCTACAGGCAGAACACAAAACTGTTATAAAAGCACCAATTTTTAAGTCAGTGTGCATGGAGCCTTAAGCTGGCTACACACTATCAAATTTTTGTGTACAATTTTCCTTTAGATTTACCAAAACCATATATTATGAGGTCAAACCTAAACACTTTAAATTTGTATACAATCAGGCAGGCCCTTGCACTACATAGTTGAAGGTAAATCTAAAGGTAATTAAACAACAAAATTGTATAATGTGTATCCAACTTTAGAGAATTGAGCAACCAAGACTCTCCTTGCATTTATACGCCCACCCCTTTTTGTCCTTAATGCCTACTGTAAAATACAGCCATTAAGAAAGCAAGACAACTGAAAAGGTCAGACTATATAGTGACCAGGGAGAGAACATGTCTCTATTTTGATTTATGTCTTTATTTTCAAGTATAATTACTTGAAGCAAAGCCATCATCAGCGGTGAAAAGGGGAAACTTGAAAAGGAATTTCAGACTTGTAGACGCTTTCAGCAACAGGTTTCTCCTGAGCGTTTGTATGACCCCCTTATCTGTCACTGTATAGGAGTAATAGGAGGAGGCCATTAAGTACATTACAATACAGTCAAGAAAGAGATAAGGGCCAAATAGGAAAAACAAACTTTGAAGGATTGGAGGGTAGGGTTTCTGAATGCAGCGTATAGTGCAGTTTCCGCTGTGATTGAGTTGAGGGCACTATCAATGTGAGGTCTCTTATGCTATATCACTAGGAGTCATTCAAGAATGACTGTTAAGTCATCCAACAGGTAAAATCTGTCCAACAGTACTATGTTTTGTTCTTTCATGTCATTCACTGCAGCTATAAGTTTCTCTATCATTTGCTTAAAGGGGTTGCAAAGGTTTGTTTTTTATTTTCGAAATAGGTTTCTTTAAGCTAGTGCATTGTTGGTTCACTTACCTTTTCCTTCAATTTAAATTTATTTTTTCTTTGTATGACTTTCTCACTTCCTGTTTCTCCTCAGTAAACTTGCCCCCATCATCCGAGCCGTTCTGGCTGGGGGTTAGTCAGCCAGAACAGCTTACTGAGGAGGAACAGGAAGTGAGAAATTCAGACAAAGAAAACAAAGAAAAAAAACATTTAGAAGGAAAATCGAAGGAAAAGTTAAGTGAACCAACAATGCACTAGCTTAAAGGAACCTATTTAGAAAATAAAAAACAAACCTTTACGACCCCTTTGACCAATTGGAGTTTGTTTCCAATATAGTGGTATGATGGTATGATGGTATATGGACAAACTCCATGGTCATGAAAGAGTTAAATTAGGTTAACTCGTCAATGATAATCATTATTATGCCAGGGACACATGAACAGTGGAGGTTTTTAGGGTGGCTGTCTCCAACACATGATACCCCCATCGCAGCGCCTTCACTACTTTAGACAATACAGATCTCTTATGTTTGCACCATTGAGGCTCTAGTTACTCTACAGGAAACCATATTTTTATCGTGGTTATCTATTTACCCCATTTGTTCTATGGTGAGGTTTATTTATCATTGACAAGTTAACCTTATTTAACTCTCTCATGACCATGGAGACAGACTTTTCATACCTGGTGATATACCGCCGCAGTCCCCATTATTGTCCTGGATATTGTTCACGTTTCTATCAAGCCAAAAAACCTTTCTACAATAACATTTTAAGTTATGCTTAAGCTCCTAAAGAAGCGCTTGTGCGTGTAACATGTAGAGCTCATCTATACTATGCCCTAACCAGCCTACACCAAGCCTGATGGACTTCTGATATTCGTCAGATTCCAGACTGTCGCTTAACCATTCAGGAAACAAAAACTATTTGGTGTAACTTGTAGCGTGATCTATATTTACTAAGCAATATTTTTACTGCTAAGTTTTTAAAAATGTTTGTCCATATTTTTTGTAATAAAGATATTAACTTGTAATTATGTGTACTTTGGTGCCTACAAAGTCCAGTGTTTCTTGCTCTATTTAGTATTCCAATTTAATAGGACGTGGCACATCTCTATCAATTTTGCATCCACAGTACCATCCTGTGATGATGCGATTATTTGTTTTCTAATGTTTTATCTCACTCTAATACAAACTAGAATTTAAACACAATAGACTGAATGCAGAAGAGGGCTTTTCTGTAGAGAGGCATACCTAAAGATGAAAAATGGATAAAAAAAAAAACAAAACATGGAAGAGAATCAAAAAACTGACATCTAACCAAAGCATGACATATGAAGCAAGGCAAGGATTGGCAAAGCTTAGACCATTTTACAATTATTTTGCACTTGGTGCCAATGATTTAAGAGGTTATTTATTCTGTCAGTGTGACCTCAAAATATACCTCTAGTTAGGAGTTAAACAAAGCTAAGACTGAAACGGACAGTCTTATCCATTGTGTTAGGTTTACAAATGGCACAATACAATTTCATTCATGTA
Source organism: Rana kukunoris (assembly GCA_029574335.1). Classification (NCBI taxonomy): domain Eukaryota; kingdom Metazoa; phylum Chordata; class Amphibia; order Anura; family Ranidae; genus Rana; species Rana kukunoris. The sequence continues at coordinate 357,513,348 of CM056052.1, forward strand.
TGGGAGAGCCTTGCCAACGTGCCATGTAATAATGCAGACATTTTACACAAATTATAAAAATAAAGGTCAGGTTGCTCATTATAATACATAAACTTCAAGTTAAAAATGCCCTGCTATCATTTACTAAAAATAGGGCACATTCGTGCTCTCAGCAGAAAAATGTGTAATTTATTTACTTGTAGGAGAACAGAATATAAGCTGATTCACAAACGGATGGATATCAAATATATATGTAGCGCTCACCCCCCAAGGAGCCGCTGATTAGTTTGGGACCGGCATGTCGTGTTACCAGTGGTTCTTGTCTAGGGATAATATTGGTGAGGGTGGATATAGAGCAAGTGTCCAGACATCAACTTGAGTTTTCAATGCTTTATTCCAGGGCCCAACATGGCCAACATCAACACAGCTCACAATAGAGAAAGGTTGATGAGCAGAGAGAGAACCACAGTATCAGACCTTGGATCTCAAAGAGAGAGCAAGCCTGCTCTCAGCACCGTCAAGTTCACGTCGCCACTCAACGTCGCCACTCTCACCAGAGTGGGTAAAGTGCCCCCGGACAGGCGATTAACTTGAGCCTGGAAGCCGAAGGGCCACTTTCAAACAAAGTCACTGAGAGGAAACAGGGCCTCTGCTACAGGCCTGGTAAATTTTGAAGTTGTCAGAGTTAGAACTAGTGAGTCCTCCCAGTGAGTCCAATTTTAAGGTCATCAATTGACAGCTAAAGTGTACCTGTCATGTGGCGTGGTGACCGGATCCCCGGTGGTTCGTCCAGGCCTCGCGGATAACCTCTGTCTCTGGGTTGTCTCGAGCCAATCCCCCACCGTTCAGCTCCCAGCTTAGGATCTGGGACCCAGCAAGCCACTGGGGCCCCTCTTTGCATCCGAGTGAAGCTCCGCTTGATGCGCAACCTCGGCCAGGCGGGCCTCGATGGCGGGGCCCATGGATGCGCACCCTGAAGGTGGATGCCGCACCTGGAACTCGGGCCCCCGCGTAGCACACGCCACTAATGGCGGCTGCCCCAGATATACCCCCTGCCAGCATGCCCAGAGAGGGAACCGCTCCTCTGATTGGCTGCTGGGGGAAGGTGGGTCTGTCAGAACCCCTCTAGCGCCAGCTGTCGCCCAGGGGTAATAACATACCCCTGGCACGCAGACTGACCTACAAGGCAGTTTCAAACCAGCAGCAGCACCAATCTAAACAATTTGCGAATGGGCGCAAACTTAACTCTCCCATTCCCCACTAACTTTAGTGTAACGCCCCACTAAATAAGGGGGGGGGCGCTACATATATATATATGTATAGCACCTGGCTACTTTTATAGCAGGTGCTATTGTAAATTTAGAAAGGGGGTCAGAGAGTTAATTAACTCCAACCATGCTAATTTGGCTAAATTTAAAGGGTCACTCAAGGAAAAAAAATGTTGCTGAAATTACTGTTTACAGGGTATAGAGACATAAAAAGTTAACTGATTTCTTTTAAAAATGATTAAAAATAGATAAAAATCAATCATATAATGTGCCTCTAGTTTCACTTTCGTTTTTAAACTGGTTTCATGTTTCTGTGAAGTACAGAAGACACACAGAACAAAAACAAACAAATACAGGGCAGTGTTTTGTTTTTAAAATGAATCTGATTGGTTCTGAGGAGTTTTAGACACACAGCTTAGACCACAGTGAAATGCTGCCATGAGATTTTATATAAGGAGCCAGACAAGCAGGAAGTGTGAAGATCAGAGCAGAATTACAGCAACTTCAAAGCAAAAACGAACAATGATTACATTAAAACAGCACTGCATTAAGGTAAAGGAAGCTATTTAGCTAAAAAAAAAATCCTTGAGTGACCCTTTAAGCCTCTGTTCCAGCCCTGGCTGTGCTGTGTGCCTATCCTCCTGTCTGGGGACTTCAGTCACCCCCAGATGGTAGGAGGCAGCAGTAAATTCAGGGTTGTGTGGATACTTCTCCTCGGCAGCCAATCAGGAGGGTTGATCGCCTCGCTGTGCATGCTGGGAGGGGTTTTTAAGGGGCAGATGCCATTGGTGGGGGTCGTCGACGCCCCGCGCGCTCTACCTGGGCAGTCGTCCCACCACCCCTTGTGTGTGGCCCTCCTGGCCAGGGTGTGTGTGATGCTGTGTTCCTGGCTCCGGGACCACGTTGGTCCGGAGCATTGATCTACCTAGTAGGCTCAGTAAGCAGACTGAGTCTACGAACTTACAAGCGGTCCTGTGCTGTCCGTCCAAAGTGGAGGAAGCCGGTCAATTTGAAACCTGTCTGAGGGATATCGAGCACGAGGCTGGTGTCGCAGGAGAGGCCTATCCGCTCATTGAAGGACAATTTGTACCTGAGAGGTTGGACGTTGGTCTCCTATCAGTTATTGCTGCAATTTAAGCTATTTGAAGGAGATCCAGGTGCTGAATCCAGATGAGAGAGATTTTGGACCAAAGTTATCTCCACCTTTAGGAGGGTCTGTGGCAGAGACTTTAACCTAAAGTTCCGAGTGACACTCTGGCTGCTAGGCTGGTGAGAGAGGCCTATCCAAATGCACTGTACCCACTCTGACTAGAGTGGCAAAGAGATTTATCAGGAAGCAGGACTGTTTTCACGCCAGTTAACCATGAATCTGTAATTTTGCAATTCTTCTATCCCTTCACTTTTCTACTATTTACAGTTTTTACCCGGCTGGATAATAAAAGCACAGAAAAGACATTGACATTGGGTGAACATTGACTTTATTACAGCTCTCATGCAGTACCCTAGACGGCGGGGATATAGAGGTAACATGCCACCCAAATCAAACCAGCAGCTTCTTTGGGGGTAGTGCTACATACAGTGGGGATGGAAAGTTTGGGCACCTCAGGTAAAAATGTGTATTATTGTGCATAACAAAGCCAAGGAAAGATAGAAAAGTCTCCAAAAGGCATCAAATTACAGATTAGACATTATTATATGTCAAAAAAAGTTAGATGTTATATCCATCATTTACACTTTCAAAATTACAGAAAACGAAAAAATGGTGTCTGCAAAAGTTTGGGCACCCTGCAGAATTTATAGCATGCACTGCCCCCTTTGCAAAGCTGAGACCTGCCAGTGTCATGGATTGTTCTCAATCATCGTCTGGGAAGACCAGGTGATGTCAATCTCAAAGGTTTTAAATGCCCAGACTTATCTGACCTTGCCCCAACAATCAGCACCATGGGTTCTTCTAAGCAGTTGTCTAGAAAACTGAAACTGAAAATTTACGCCCACAAAGCTGGTGAAGGCTATAAGAAGATAGCGAAGCGTTTTCAGATGTCAATATCCTCTGTTTAGAATGTAATTAATAAATTGCAGTCATCAGGAACAGTGAAAGTTAAAGCAAGATCTGGAAGACCCAGAAAAATATCAGACGGAACAGCTCGCAGGATTGTGAGAAAAGCAATTCAAAACCCACGTTTGACTGCACAATCCCTCCAGAATGATCTGGCAGACACTGGAGTTGTGGTACACTATTCCACTATAAAGAGATACTTGTAAATATATGGTCTTCATGAAAGAGGCATCAGAAGAAAACCTCTTATATGTCCTCAACACAAAAATCAGCATTTGAACTTTGTAAATGAACATATAGACAAGCCTGATGCATTTTGGAAACAAGTTCTGTGGACCGATGAGGTTAAAAATATAACTTTTTGGCCGGAATGAGCAAAGGTACGTTTGGAGAAGAAATGGCACAGAATTTAATGAAAAGAACCTCTGTCCAACTGTTAAGCATGGGGGTGGATCAATCATGCTTTGGGGTTGTATTTCAGCCAGTGGCACAGGGAACATTTCATAGTATAGTAGAGTAGAAGGAAAAATGGATTCAATAAAATTTCAGCAAACTTTGGATGGTGACTTGATGCCATCTGTGAAAAAGCTAAAGTTAAAGAGAGGATGGCTTCTACAAATGGATAATGATCCTAAACACTAGATATGTGCATTCGTTTTCGTTAGAATGCATTTTCGTCCGAAAATCTGTTTTTTTCGTTATCGTTTTAACAATTGATAACGAAAGTGCAAGAAACGAAAACCGAAAGATCCGACATAAAAAATGCTTTATTTTCGTTTTCGTTGCAGTAAAAATTCGATATAGAGAGATTCGACATTATAGGGAAAAGATTTGACATCATAGAGAAAAGATTCGACATTATAGAGAAAAGATTTGACATCATAGAGAAAAGATTGGACATTATAGAGAAAAGATTCGACACTATAGAAATAATAGATTCGACATTACAGAGAATAGATTTCGATTTATGAGAAAATAGATTCGACATTATAGAGAATAGATTCGACATTATTACTAGTCATACAACATTAGAATTCTTATAGGCGGAATATTCGAACGGAAATGTACGATTCGACGTAAAGATTCGACGTTCCATCGAATATTCTTTTGCCCATTCGGCAGAAACCAAAAAGATTCAACGTTCCGTCGAATATTCTTTTGACCATTCGACAGAAACCAAGTATTATTGGATTTTCAGACGAAAGCTATTCCCCAACGAAAAACGAAATAAATCAAAACGATTTTCGGGAGTAACAAAATCAATTTATTTTCCAAATGAAAAAACGAAACGAAATATTCCAGTCGGCACATGTCTACTAAACACACCTCAAAATCCACAGGGGATTACATCAAGAGGCATAAACTGAAGGTTTTGCTATGGCCTTCACAATCTCCTTACCTCAACATAATTAAAAATCTATGGATAGACCTTAAAAGAGCAGTGCGTGACAGACAGCCCAGAGATCTCAAAGAACTGGAAGACTTTTGTAAGGAAAAATGGGCAAAGATACCTCAAACAAGAATTAAAAGACTCTTGGCTGGCTACAAAAAGCGTTTACAAATTGTGATACTTGCCAAAGGGGGCAGTACAAGATATTAACTCTGCAGGGTGCCCAAACTTTTGCAGACGCCATTTTTTTGTTTTCTATAATTTTGAAAGTGTAAATGATGGAAATAAAATCTAACTTCTTTTGACATATTATAAGAATGTCTAATCTGTAATTTGATGCCTTTTGGAGATTCTTCCATCTTTCCCTGGCTTTGTTATGCACATTAATACAATTTTTTACCTGGGGTGCCCAAATTTTTCGATCCCCACTGTATATATATATATATATATATATATATATATATTATAATCCCCCCATAAATTATGTTCAGAACAAGAACTTGCATAAAAAAATGAAATCCCAAAATGTATTTATTTTTTAAGGTAAATATTAGGTATATTGCATATTTAATCTAGCACCCTCTACCATAGGTAGGTGATAGAATAGGGGTTTTCTAGGTAAACTGTCAGTGCAGTTAAATTTAGGCAGGCCTATGCTTCAGGCTAGGCCTGCTTGTTTTGATCCGGGGGCAGGGAGTGGTTAGTGTAGCAGTGGGTGTAGCCACCTGTGCTCTAGTTCTGGAAGGAGGCAGCTCTGACCAATCCCCACTTGGTATTGGCAGGGGGCGGGCCTCCTATATAAGCTGAGGTAACATGCCACTGGGGAGGAGTTGTCGGCTGGGAGAAGTGGAGGATGGAACACTAGACAGTGGCAGGGGCCCTACCTTCATCTGGGGGGGGGGGTTAGGCCCGGCGGAGTAGCCTGGGAGAGCTGTGAGAGAACTTCATCTTTACACGGTCATTGGTGAAGTCCTCATCTGTTACACGGTCAACAGATGAGGAATCCTGGATCAGAGTGGTTGGAGGAGGGGTACTGCAGTGACCTGGCCTAGTAACTACGCAGTCAATTACCACCAAGTACAACCAAGCAGACTGGGATTATTCAGAGTATAAACAAAAAAGTCAGTGCTACTACCCATACATCACGGGTGCTCGATCCACAGTCGCTGGCTGAGTAGAAGTAAATGAAAAAAAGATGATCTGCACTCCTGTCGCTGCTCTTAAAAATGTACGTTTTTTTTTGACAAGCCACAGTAGACTAACCCAAATAGGAAAGATTATTCAGAGTGGTCTCTTTAGTCATAATGAAGATGATGGGACAGAATCTAATAGACTGTAAATGTTAGAAGTACATTCAATATGTACGTTCATTAAATATGATGGCAAAACAATATGTTCTATGGGCATCCCCTATCCTTACCCCATCCAAGTTATATCTCGAAATAAACAAAACAAAACAAAACAACGCAAATGACTGTTGATTGTCTCTGAGGTGATTGGTGAAGGTCTGACAGCAGGGTGATATGTTGGATGTTAGTTACTAGTAGCAACCAACTGCTACATTCATATTTACTTAAAGCAGACAGAAAATCTGATACCCCAGGGTTAGACGTCTGAATTATCACTACATAGTAAATAAATAATAAAACAGCTAAAAATAACACAGGCACTGCTAAATTAGCCAAAATCTTACATATTTCAATCTTATTATTTAGTCAGAAGTCTCTTTGACACATAATCTCACTCTAATTAATAAAGACATATAGGGCCAGATTCAGGTAGATGAGAGTATCTTTCCTCTGGAGTAACGCTTCTCATTTACGTTACTCTGAAGACCCTTTCAGCGCAAGTCCTGTAATTCACATAGCAGTTGCGCGTAAACTTGCGCCAGAGTAACGATAATGCGCTGGCGTAACCCGACGCAAGTGGAAGTGGGTGTGATCATATGTAAATGATGGGCGGAGCCCAGCGCAGAGGCTTACGTTCAGCGCATCAACCACGGAGCATGCGCAGTGAGTGAGGCTCCACTCGCCCCCTTTGTGCGCATGCTCACAACTTCCGTCAGCACCACTGCACGGGAAACGTCAGCGCAATGCCTTCCGTTGGGCGTGTAAATGCGCCCGTAGAAGCGCCATTCCGGCACTAAAGTATATCCTGCTCCCCCTCCCCGCAGTGATGTTACTTTTGTTCTGAGATGGCTGCTCCCGTTCCCCGCAAACACACAGGAGAAAGCTGAACTTTAATGGCCAGGAGCTGTCAGCCATCATCTCGGCTATGGAGACCTATGATGTCTTCCTCCATGGCTGTAAAATTTGACAGACAAGCATGGACAGAGGTGTTGTCCTGCAAGTTGGGGTGCTCAGCTAGCTCTTATCGTCGGTAACGCTGCTGTAGCTGCTCTCCTGCTGACCTGTGGCCATCTGGAGTAAAGATAAAGCAGCCTTTTGTAGAAATAACTTTGCGCCGGACGGACGAGATACGCGCGGCGCATGTAGCCAGCGTATGGTGCTAATCCGTTCGTGAATTGGGAAAAATCCCTCATTTGCATATTTGCAGGGGAAATCAATGGGCGCGACTGATGCGCCCAGCGAAAATAAGCGCTGACGATACTCTGGCGTCGGAACGTTCCGCCGGTCGCAAATGACCCGTTATTGGGCGCATCTAGTTTGGTGGGTACGGGCACATAGAAACGACGGCGCATCATCACAGTTACGCGGCGCATATCGAAATACTCCAGCGCAAGTGTTCCTGAATCTGGCCCATATTGTTTCAGAATCAGAAAGAATTTATCACCTTCCACCATCTTTTGACTATTAGTAAAGTGTCATGTTATTCTTATACCCTGTACAATATACTGGCATTTACCCACTCCTCCTCTAGCTTATGCTGACAATTGTCAGAAACAAGTTTTGTTTGCATTATGTGGCCTGTGAACTACAATGATCTCCTCACTGAGCCAGGTCTTATACCGCGTACACACAACTCTTTTTTAATGACGAGAAAAATGCAATTAAATTAAATTGGTCATTAAAAACGACTGTGTATAGACTCCAGAGCATTTTTCTCGACGTGAAAAATAGGCATTAAAAATTTAGACCATGCTCTATTTTTTCTCGTAATTTTTCACGTCATGAAAAACGGTCGTGTGTAGGCTTTAACGACGGGGGAAAAAATGTGCATTTTCAGAAACAGGTTATGAGAAGGGAAATTTGCATAATCAGCCCAAAGGGTATCGCCAATTGAATGGAACTTCCCCTTTATATTGCCGTTGTACGTGTTGTACATCATCGTGCTTTGCTCGGGCATATTTTTTTCACGATCGTGTGTATGCAAGGCAAACTTGGCAAGATTCATTTTGAGAACAACTTTGTTTTTTCCATGACATTAAAAAAGGTCAAAACCCACAAAACTGCATAACATATAATGTGAAAAATAGTGCAAAAAAACAATCAAAAAATCACACATGTGATAAAGTCCTATCCATAGATGAAGACCAGATGTAAAAGTCCAGTAATTGCTCCACAGAGCAGTGTCTAGACGAAACACCTCCACCCAAGATGCAGCATGCCAGATGAAATCTTCAGTGATAACACTTCTGAGTGTACTAGCAGCTCACCTCATGGCTGTTTGTCCAAAGCAGCTAACAGAGACACTGGTCAAAGATGGATAAGTGGGCTGGTAAACACCTCCTCTTAATTCCTGAGAATAGATACGAAGACATTAAACCACAAGTGTCGAACTCGTATCCCCCTCAGAGTGTCAGCTATACAGGTGAAGGTATGTTCTGATCTTTATACATCCAAATAGCAAAGGCTCAGAGTATCATAAGGGCATTAGGATAAACGAAAAAGAAACCATATCGTAACTCCATATAATAGATACATTTATTAAAAGCAGATAAAAAAACTCACATTTAGGCAGTAAAATCAAGTATAACATCCACGAGCGCTGAACTCGTACTAAAACGTCAGACTCTGTCTGTGCCCGGTGTTCCAATCCTGACGCGTATTGTCACAAAATATTTATTTTTATTTTATATATATATATATATATATATATATATATATATATATATATATTGTGAGGGATTAACTTGGTAGAGGGTGTGTGTGACCCCCTTGATGGGTTCACTACACGCTGAACTGTACAAAAAGGCAGTTGAGGAGGATTGAAAACAAATGATATGGTTTATTTTTCCATATTGCTGAATAGACGTGCAAGCATAAAAACAGCATAAACAAAAGAAAACATAAAGTAAACCTTGCCACTTGGGGCGTCTATCTTCCCAACACAGGAACCTACCTATGGAGTCTGGCACAGCCTAATGCTGGGCAGACACTGCTGGTCCTACAGCAGAAAACAACAAAAAGTCTCTTTGATATTTCTCACACAGAAATATCCATCAGCACCTCACCTCTTCAGAAGTTCTTGTGACTGCTCCTTCACTCACAAAGCCTCAGGATCCAGCAATCAGTCGTCACCCCTAGGCTGTCTTTATAGGGGCTTTAATTGCTTAATTCTGAATAGCTGAAACCTTTTAACGCCCCAAACCTCTCTGGCCATCTCTGCAGCCGACGCCCAATAGTAATTGGTGTATTGCCTAAACAAGGCAGAAATATATCTCCCGTCCCGTCCCTTCCTGTCACATACCCCCCCCCCCCTCTTGTTTCAACCCTAGGGTTGGGACACAGGTTGCCAGGCACGCATGCACTCGGGACAAACCATCTGCATTCCCCATTTTAACACCGGGGCGATGCGTTATGACAAAACTAAATTCCTGAAGGGCCAGGAACCACCTATTTATTCTCCTATTGGTCTTCAAATTTCAAAGAGGTACATAAGAGTGTGTTCCTTGCTCTGTAATATACTAATTTTCAGTTGTAAACCATGCAAAACCTTAATTGGTTTTTCAATGGACACAAAGGTTTCCCTCGATAGCTCAATCCCTGAAGAACTCAGCGAGTCATAACCAATACCAAGAGCTGATAACACTGTGCTCTGCAATGGATCATCCATGTGGATGCCTTCTTCAGATGTAAACACACTAAGACTGCAATCCTCCAAGGCATGGTGACACTCAAAAAAATCTGTTCTTCTATGAACTGGACTAAAGTCTGACACATATGACCTCTGATAAACCGATGTACTAGGCGGTTTTTCCTCCCTTTGGGGCTCTAGACGGAAATCATTACTTGTCAATTCTGTATTTCCAAGTTTCTTACTTTGTGATAGTTCAGACTCACAAGTATGGTGAAAATCTACCAAACTGTCATGATAAGAGAAACAGGAATCTTACCTATACTGACAGCGCCAGGAGAAGTCTGTTTCAGCGCATGCGCGGGGGCGCATGGGAGTTCGAGGTGGAATCCATCCTGGATTGTCGGAAGAGACGTAACCAGGTTCAATACCTGGTGAAATGGAGAGGCTACGGTCCAGAAGAAAACTCCTGGGAACCAGAGGCCAACATTCACGCTCAGAGACTGGTCCGGGCCTATAAAAGGGCACACCCAAGTAGGTTGGCCCAGTTGGGCATCCGGAGGCTGCCCGTAGGGGGGGGGGCAATGTCATGATAAGAGAAACAGGAATCTTACCTATACTGACAGCGCCAGGAGAAGTCTGTTTCAGCGCATGCGCGGGGGCGCGCGGGTGCGCGCGCGCGATGTACGCGGCGTGAGCGTGCACGCGGCGCGCGCGCGGGGGAGCGCGCGCGCGCGCTGACGTCATTTCGGCGCCAAGAACCGCTATTTAAACCATCTGATCCCACTGTATCTTGCTGACCAGTCTGCAGCAATTCCTGACTGAATCTGAACCTGTTACCTGTCTGCCTGATTACCGAATACCCGACCCGGCTTCCGTTGACCCTTCTCTGCCTGCAGCCTGCCTCTGACCCCGGCCTGATCCGACTACCGACTCTGCTTGAACCCGTCTTGCTGTCTGCTTACCTGATTCACCGATCCGGTCTGAACCTGATTTAACCCTCGTACCTGTCTCCGTCTCCTGATTGGTGCTTGATCCAGTGTCTGACAATCCCTTGGCTCCTATTCACAAGTGCTACAACACCGTTCCTGTGTTTGCTGGATTTCTGCTAGGACCTCGTCAACACCTGTTCACTTCCTCTTCCGGTCCATCTCCAGCTTCCCACCAGGCACTTGTGTCCCTCCAGACTTTGTACCCCCTGTCTGCTCTACCAGGGGTTCCTGAGTCAGAGGATTACGAGAGGCCGTTCCCTGCACATTGGGCTCCATAACCAGGTACGTGACACAAACCCAATGTAAGGTTTTCAGAAACTGAATCCTTGTCACTTTCTTGAACCAACTGCTTACTCTGTGCATAACTTGTTCGCACATCCCTATTCTCACCAATAACTTGACAACTGCTATCCGACACATCATTAACTGAGCTAGACAACATTTTTTGTCTAGCAGCTACAATCACTTTTGAACTTATGTTTATGGCTAGTTGTTCAGCTATCTTTGCCTCATAGTCTCCCAAAAATGTTTTAGTATTTGTTTCTTAGAAACCATCGACTACAGGGAGTGTAGAATTATTAGGCAAATGAGTATTTTGACCACATCATCCTCTTTATGCATGTTGTCTTACTCCAAGCTGTATAGGCTCTAAAGCCTACTACCAATTAAGCATATTAGGTGATGTGCATCTCTGTAATGAGAAGGGGTGTGGTCTAATGACATCAACACCCTATATCAGGTGTGCATAATTATTAGGCAACTTCCTTTCCTTTGGCAAAATGGGTCAAATGAAGGACTTACAAAAATAGTGAGATATCTTGCAGAGGGATGCAGCACTCTTAAAATTGCAAAGCTTCTGAAGCGTGATCATCGAACAATCAAGCGTTTCATTCAAAATAGTCAACAGGGTCGCAAGAAGCGTGTGGAAAAACCAAGGCGCAAGATAACTGCACATGAACTGAGAAAAGTCAAGCGTGCAGCTGCCAAGATGCCACTTGCCACCAGTTTGGCCATATTTCAGAGCTGCAACATCACTGGAGTGCCCAAAAGCACAAGGTGTGCAATACTCAGAGACATGGCCAAGGTAAGAAAGGCTGAAAGACGACCACCACTGAACAAGACACACAAGCTGAAACGTCAAGACTGGGCCAAGAAATATCTCAAGACTGATTTTTCTAAGGTTTTATGGCCTGATGAAATGAGAGTGAGTCTTGATGGGCCAGATGGATGGGCCCGTGGCTGGATTGGTAAAGGGCAGAGAGCTCCAGTCCGACTCAGACGCCAGCAAGGTGGAGGTGGAGTACTGGTTTGGGCTGGTATCATCAAAGATGAGCTTGTGGGGCCTTTTCGGGTTGAGGATGGAGTCAAGCTCAACTCCCAGTCCTACTGCCAGTTTCTGTAAGACACCTTCTTCAAGCAGTGGTACAGGAAGAAGTCTGCATCCTTCAAGAAAAACATGATTTTCATGCAGGACAATGCTCCATCACACGCGTCCAAGTACTCCACAGTGTGGCTGGCAAGAAAGGGTATAAAAGAAGAAAAACTAATGACACGGCCTCCTTGTTCACCTGATCTGAACCCCATTGAGAACCTGTGGTCCATCATCAAATGTGAGATTTACAAGGAGGGAAAACAGTACACCTCTCTGAACAGTGTCTGGGAGGCTGTGGTTGCTGCTGCACGCAATGTTGATGGTGAACAGATCAAAACACTGACAGAATCCATGGATGGCAGGCTGCATGAGTGTCCTTGCAAAGAAAGGTGGCTATATTGGTCACCGATTTGTTTTTGTTTTGTTTTTGAATGTCAGAATTGTATATTTGTGAATGTTGAGATGTTATATTGGTTTCACTGGTAAAAATAAATAATTGAAATGGGTATATATTTGTTTTTTGTTAAGTTGCCTAATAATTATGCACAGTAATAGTCACCTGCACACACAGATATCCCCTAAAATAGCTAAAACTAAAAACAAACTAAAAACGACTTCCAAAAATATTCAGCTTTGATATTAATGAGTTTTTTGGGTTCATTGAGAACATGGTTGTTGTTCAATAATAAAATGAATCCTCAAAAATACAACTTGCCTAATAATTCTGCACTCCCTGTATTGGACACACATTCTCATATTCTTCATTCCTTTCAAGACATTTGGAAAAAACATCCATTAAATTAGTACATTTAGCCTCTCTGACCACTTCAGTAATGGAGGTTTCACAACGTTCAGAGGGCTCATCTGCCATTACAGATTCTACACTTTGAAAAACAGATTTTACTTCCTGAGGAATCTTGGTAGTCAAGTCCAAAGTATTATCCTGCGTTACTTGCTCTGACAGAACACTTTCTAAAGACTGGATTTCACAGGACGTGAAATTACCTTTATATTCAAATCCGATTTCATTAACATAAAAATTAACACACTGCTCTTCAACATGCAAATAATTCACAGAGGCAAAAATAGCTTCAGTCTGGGTGCATATTTATTGCAATTCAGATTCCTCAATGACCCTGCTCTGCTGATCATCATTTATGGGAAAGTCATGAATATCACCTGCCTTACTACATTCACAAGGCTCAGTGGATATTGGACACACTTTTTCTACATCATTTACTGCAGTGTCAGAATGAAGTTTTTCAGCTTTATTTCCATCAAGCAACTGACTGAGAACTGAAGATGTGCAAACCCCTACTTCCTGCACTTCAGCCACTTCATTTACCCTGAAGCATCAGGGATTTCACTTTCAACATTACTTCCAGAAAGTTCAGCTTCATTTTCCATAAAGTCCATCAGATTTAGCTTTCTAAGAATTGCCTCCTCCTCATCGTCGTTATCTTCCACACATTCTTCATTATTTATTGTTAGTCCATTCTGAGTGTTGGCTGTTTCCGTAGGAAAATCATCAACTTTAACATATTCATGTTCCGTTTCTGCGTTGGTAATCTTGGTGACACCAGGAACTCCTAACTTAGCAGAGTAGGCCCAAAGAAATGAACAGTGATCCATACAGCCCTGGCACACCATCTCATGAAACTCAACGTGCTCCGATGGAACTGCCCCTAGGTGCTGACCATGAAACCAGTCCTCACACACCACACACTGGATCATCTCATCTGGGGTCTTATCCTCAGGATCGGAGTACGGTCTCTTACATGTGCTGTACATGCCAAAGAAATTGTCATTGTAATTATTAGCCAGGTTTGTCTTCTCTTTATCCGGATATAACTTGCACTCCAGCTGTTTAAATTTGGCATTTCCACAATCGCAGCGAAAGTTCCTCTTGGTGTAAAGCTCAAACAGGTCGTGGTCTTCATGACACTTGAATGCACAGGCCAGACATATCCCAGCAGGCTCCTCTTTATCCGGGTGCGGGTACTGCAGGTGTACAGCGCTTGTCTCTTCATATAACCCAGGGGGTAGGAGCACTTTTCGGAATCGCTCCCCGCCAGCACAGCAGACGCCTCATCCTGCAGGGCGTCATCCTCCTCCAGGACATCCAGCAGTGACAGGACCGACTCTTCCTTTAGTTTCTCCTTCACTTCCTCCTCTTCATCTTCTGCACCACTTTCAATTTCTGCAAGCTCTTCGCTGTCAGAATCATCACATGGTAGAAGATGGAAATCCTCAAGCCCCGGCCTCATTTTCTTCATTTTCTCTGTTGGTGACAGAACCGGAACAGAGAGCAACTGCTTCAAACATTAGGTCACTTTTCTCATTTTCAGCATGAGCCTTTGTACAACTAAAAGATTCTTGATTTGAACCATCATCTTGACAGACAAATTTTCCAGAGCAAAGTCCCAGCAACACATCCATAACCCCTATCTTGGAGTCATTTGCATCAGGCTGGCTGGTGTTGGACTGTGATTGCTTAAACTTTCCTGAGCAGAGATCTAACAGTTCGCCCATATTTGCACCCATAGCATTCTCATCCATATTGTCCATCACAAGTCTTTGCTTGGCAGAGCTGTACTTGCTCCAGTTGCGGCCAAGATTTAGAAAACCATCAGCATGCATGACAACGATCTCTTCCTTGTAATCCTCATCACTCCAAAGTAAGCTTTCCGTGCAAGAATCGCTGAGCGTCTCCTCATCACTTAGTCTTGTATATGGACGGCATCCATGATCGCTGCTTTTACCGGAACACGGGGCCTTATAATCACTTTGAAGGTTGTAATTTTTTTGGTGAGAGCTCCTTAAAAACTTCTATGTTCTCTTCACTACCAGACAGCTCTGACTTTGCTTTCTTTTTCTTCTTTTTTTTTCTTTGACTCCAGACTCAAGAAATCTTTAAACTTTTCTCTTACTTTTTCTTTAACACTTTCAGGCAGCTTGTCTGGCTTGCGATGAGACTTCTGGATTAAGTTCTCCTTGCTTTCATCTTTTAGGGACGGTCGGTGGGAATTTGAACTGTTTGTGGTGCGTCTTCTCTTTGAGCTTTGCTGACTAGCCTTTTCGTGAGCTAAAGAGCCTCTTGTATGCATATGCCTCGTGACAGGACTCTGATCCGTCTCAACAACAGATGTGGTAACCTCCATAGCATTATGGTCCTCTGGATTCTCAATCAGAGAGGGCTTGCTATCCTTTTCCTCTGTTCTCTCAAATAGTTTCACGATGGCCTCCATTTGCTGCTGGTGTCTCTGTTCCCAACCTGCTATTCTCTCTCGGTGAGCTGCAAGGCTCTCTTGGTGAGCCTGTCGTTGAGCTGCAATGCTCTTTTAGTGAGCTGCAAGGCTCTCTTTGTGAGCCTGTCGTTGAGCTGCAATGCTCTTTTGGTAAGCTGCAAGGCTCTCTTGGTGAGCCTTTTGTTGAGCTGCAATGCTCTCTTGGTGAGCTGCATTTGCTATAATCAGCTGTTTTAGCATCTCCTCCATTTTGGTTTTACTTTAACTGCCCGTGGCACTCCACCATGTGTGAGGGATTAACTCGGTAGCGGGTGTGTGTGACCCCCTGGATGGGTTCACTACACGCTGAACTGTACAAAAAGGCAGTTGAGGAGGATTGAAAACAAATGATATGGTTTATTTTTCCATATTGCTGGATACACGTGCAAGTATAAAAACAGCATAAACAAAACAAAACATAAAGTAAACCCTTGCCACTTGGGGCGTCTACCTTCCCAACAGAGGAACCTACCTATGGAGTCTGGCACAGCCTACTGCTGGGCAGACACTGCTGGTCCTACAGCAGAAAACAACAAAAAAGTCTCTGATATTTCTCACACAGAAATATCCATCAGCACCTCACCTCTTCAGAAGTGCTTGTGACTGCTCCTTCACTCACAAAGCCTCAGGATCAAGCAATCAGTCGTCATCCCTAGGCTGTCTTTATAGGGGCTTTAATTGCTTAATTCTGAACAGCTGAAACCTTTTAACGCCCCAAACCTCTCTGGCCATCTCTGCAGCCGACGCCCAATTGTAATTGGTGTATTGTCCAAACAAGGCAGAAATATATCTCCCGTCTGGGACAACACACACAGATTTACCTGACTTCCTGTCACAATATATATATATATATATATATATATATATATATAGGATATTTACGATGGCAAAAAGGTAAAAATATAACTCTTTTCTAAATTGACGCTCTTTTTTTGTTTATAGCGCAAAAAATTAAAACCGCAGTGGTGATCATATACCACCAAAAGAAAGCTCTATTTGTGGGAAAAAAAGGACGTACATTTTGTTTGGCTGCAACTTAGCACAACCGCGCAATTGTCAGTTAAAGCTACGCAGTGTGGAAACGCAAAAAGTGCTCTGGTCAAGAAGGGGGTACATTTTTTGGGGGCTGAAGTGGTTAAAGAATAACTGCACGTTAATTAAAATAAACTAGTGGCCAAAGCAAAGAACTTAATTTGCTACTTATTGTAATTGGAAGGCACCTCCATTTGCTTGCTTGTACACTGTGCCTGAATAAAAAACTTCTTTGCTGGGGTGCCCACATATAACTGCTGGCCCATACATAAGATGGGGAGCCTCACTAACCAACAGTGTGTTGCAGGATTTGGGAGCGAAGTTGGCCAGGGCCAGCGACCACAAAGGCTGGTCACTCTTTGCATATTGGAGCATGGTTGTTTTTATGGCCATTCGGGCATTGTGTTATTTATTGTACTGTAAGTGGCAGATCACTTTACAGTGGGGATCAAAAGTTTGGGCACCCCAGGTAAAAATGTGTATTAATGTGCATAACGAAGCCAAGGAAAGATGGAAAAATCAGTCCAAAAGGCATCAAATTACAGATTAGACATTCATATATGTCAAAAAAGTTAGATTTTATTTCCATCATTTACACTTTCAAAATTACAGAAATAAAAATGGTGTCTGCAAAAGTTTGGGCACCCTGCAATGTTAATATATTGTACTGCCCCCATTGGCAAGTATCACAGCTTGTAAACGCTTTTTGTAGCCAGCCAAGAGTCTTTCAATTCTTGTTTGAGGTATCTTTGCCCATTGTTCTTTACAAAAGTCTTCCAGTTCTTTGAGATTTCTGGGCTGTCTGTCATGCACTGCTCTTTTAAAGTCTATCCATAGATTTTTAATTATGTTGAGGTCAGGAGATTGTGAAGGCCATGGCAAAACCTTCAGTTTACGCCTCTTGATGTAATCCCCCGTGGATTTTGAGGTGTGTTTAGGATCTTTATCCATTTGTAGAAGCAATCCTCTCTTTTATGTTTTTTCACTGGATTGTCATTATGATCAGTAGTCAGACTGTATTTTTCCACATATAAGTATTTGGTACACTTCCTCCACACGTTTACTCCATTTCCCAGTTCCAGCGCAGCACTACCCTTTTCTCTACATCCTCTCTTTAACTTCAGCTTTTTCACAGATGGCATCAAGTTACCATCCAAAATTTGCTGAAATGTTATTGAATCCATTTTTCCTTCTACTTGTGAAATGTTCCCTGTGCCACTGGCTGCAATACAACCCCAAAGCATGATTGATCCACCCCCATGCTTAACAGTTGGACAGAGGTTCTTTTCATTAAATTCTGTGCCCTTTCTTCTCCAAACGTACCTTTGCTCATTCCGGCCAAAAAGTTATATTTTTAACCTCATCGGTCCACAGAACTTTTCCAAAATGCATCAGGCTTGTCTATATGTTCATTTGCAAAGTTCAAACGCTGATTTTTGTGGTGAGGACGTATAAGAGGTTTTCTTCTGATGACTCTTCCATGAAGACCATATTTGTACAAGTATCTCTTTATAGTGGAATAGTGTACCACAACTCCAGTGTGTGCCAGATCTTTCTGGAGGGATCGTGCAGTCAAACGTGGGTTTCGAATTGCTTCTCTCACAATCCTGCGAGCTGTTCTGTCTGATATTTTTCTTGGTCTTCCAGATCTTGCTTTAACTTCCACTGTTCCTGACGACTGCCATTTCTTAATTAAATTCCGAACAGAGGATATTGACATCTGAAAACGCTTTGCTATCTTCGCATAGCCTTCACCAGCTTTGTGAGCGTCAACTATTTTCAGTTTTCTAGACAACTGCTTAGAAGAACCTATGGTGCTGATTTTTGGGGCAAGGTCAGATGAGTCTGGGCATTTAACATTGACATCAGCTGGTCTTCTCAGATGATGATTGAGAACAATCCATGACACTGGCAGGTCTCAGCTTTGCAGAGGGGACAGTGCATGCTATAAATTCTACAGGGTGCCCAAACTTTTGCAGACACCATTTTTTTTCTGTAATTTTGAAAGTGTAAATGATGAAAATAAAATCTAACTTTTTTTGACATATTATAAGAATGTCTAATCTGTAATTTGATGCCTTTTGGAGATTTTTCCATATTTCCTTGGCTTTGTTATGCACATTAATACAAATTTTTACCTGGGGTGCCCAAACTTTCGATCCCCACTGTAAATACTAAGTACACATTCACAACTACAACAATAAACAACAGCACATGCCTCAAATGTTTCTTTAGAACTCTTTGAACTGTATGGCCTGCCAGTTTTCCATTTAAAACCACACAGACAGTTGTATGTGTCAAATAATCACAGGGAACTGCCAAAAAAGTAAACTGTCAAGTCAACTTACACACAGATGAAGAATGCCATTATTTTTTAAGGCAGTCCCCAGCCTTCACTTCAATGATGTATGTGTAGAGACTAGGGTGAAGAAGCCTTAACCTTACCTAGCAAACCAAATTGTGTTTGAATTTTCCATTGATTTTTAAGCAGTCAAAATGTAACATAATATCCATAGACATTCATAATGCAATGCTTTGTAAATTTTGTGGATATGATGGAAAATAAGTAGCACATGAATAGAAGTTATGTAAAGTCAAACTTTTGGGTTGAAAATTAACACAGACTTGCACAGAAAAATCAATTTTCAATGGATATTGTGTACAAAGCATTGTTTTTATACAATGAGCTTTGTCTGCACAGTCATGTTCATTCACGTCAACTAGATTTGGACAGTTTAATAATTTCTTTATAAACTTCTTTCTTAAAGGAACCCTGACAAGTGAAAAATATGTGGGCGGCCATTGCTAAACTCCTAAAAATGCAAGTTAGCTATCACACTGATAATTTGGCTTTGATATTTTCTTGACCCAAAACCAGCATGTAGTAAATACATTCAATGCAAATTAACTACTAACTTGGATACAAGTTCTTGGTGAGTGATTTTGAAAGTATTTGGTTTTAGAAAATGAGAGCACAAGACTAAAAATGCTCAAATATGGCAGCCTGTTTATTACTCTCAGCACTGGTTTATGTTAAGGGAGATCTGTAGAGATGTGCCTGAAAAGGTAAGCTGAGAATACATTACTGGACGAGAGCATGGGCTCCCTGCAGCTGACTTACCATGCCCTTGTTCTACACTGTGTGTTTTGAGGAAGTTACCATTGTGGTAGAGAAGCAAGGCGGCCACCTGCCAACAAGGGGAAAAGTTTGAGAAAGCACACCTCTACAGAATGAATGAAGTAGATGTAAGGAGATCCTTGCAGTGCAGGTCCTCAGGTACAGATTCCCCTCCAGCAAAAACGGTCAGCAGTGCAGTAGTGACATCACTATGAATCTGGTGAGTCACCGGAAGTAGTGCCTTTCACATAGCTTATATAAAGTTAAAAGTCATGTCAGGAAGTGCATTTCTAAGAGGAATTCAAGAAAAAAGGAAAATCTTGCAGGGCAGTTTTTTTTTCCAATTGGAACATGGTGGTAATTTGCCACTGGCCCTGTGCTTGACTTCCTCTACTGGATTCTGTTTTTACCATGGCAGGATGCCTCTCTGGCAGCTCTGGTGAACACATTCCCTGTCACAGGAAACAAAGAACAGCTGCACTAGATGGCATCAGCTCCTACTTCAGCCGCCCTTGTCTACAGCCAGGACTTCCCATTGTAAGTGCTTGCTGCTCACATTAGTTCCTATCTCTGCCACTGTCTATTGAGATAAAGGGAGTTGGGTTCTGTACTGTGGGGGGTATCAATAGGAGACCCCTGTACTGAAGGGGTTATTGGGGGTAGAGTCCTGTACTGGAAAGTAGATCAGTTTTGGATGTACACTGGCCTGCGTTGCCCACTCCAGAGCCTTGTGCCCTGGGCAGTAGGCAGACACTGTCCTGAGAGCCGTTAAATATAGACAATGGGTTCCAGTAACCAAAGTGCCTGAAAATTCTTCCTGCCTTCATCTGTGTTTTAGCCCTGGTTCACATTGATGCTACTTTGAAATTGCGCTACTTCACTTGAAGTAGCACAATTTCAAAGTAGCAAGGTCAGTGCAATTTCAGATGCTACTTGATAGACAGCTGTGTGGCACAGATTTCTACTGAAGTCACACCTGAAATCTGCAAAAGTAGTGCAGGAACTTTTGCAAATCGGTGCGGAACCGCAAAATCAGTGTCGCACTGATTGGAACAGTGCCATTGCCTCCAATAGGCTGCGACTTGTCATGCGTTTTGATCTCTCAAATCTCATGTCAAATCTCTCAAATGTCAACCTAGGCTGGGAAAAAGAAAAGTGGTTGTTACAGGTAACATAGAAATGGTCTTTCACACTCTGTAAAATAGTGTGTTGCCTTCTTTGTAGCTCCTGAATTGTGTAGGCTCTAAAAACAGTATTTTTTAAAACAGCTTACCTGTAAAATCCTTTTCTTGTAGTACACCACAGGACATAGAGCCATTCTTTACATAATAGGTTAAGGGTTGACAGTGGTGATTGGACACTGGCACAACCAACTGAAGACCGTTCCCCTCCATATAACCCCTCCCAACATGAAGCACTTATCGCCCTGGTAGAGTGCACCTTAACAGAAAAAGGAGGAGTCCTGTTCTTTAAACCATAGGCTTGAATAATTGTTTGGAAATAGAATTTTAAACTAGAAAGATGGACTTTAGGCGGCACACGGGTATTGCATTATAAAAATCTATAGATATTTATTGTAGAAATTTGTAGAAATTTATAAAATTCATAAATCATAATATAATTTCCTTTAGCATAAGGGCCCAACAAGTACTACAATTAAATAATTGTTTTTCAAATCCACCTGAAGATAGTGGATTTTGATGCTGCTTGTCCCTTCTTGGGACCATCTGGCAAAATAAACCAATCATCTGTTTTGCATATCTGAGCGGTTGCCTGCAGATACACTTTTACTGCTTCACACTGGATATAGAGAGTGCAATAATTTTTCCTCTGCTGTCCGCGGCTCCGGAAAAAAAGAAGGCAGAACAATGTCCCGATTTAAATGAAAAGCCGACAGCACCTTAGGTAAAAAGGCAGGATGGGGTCTTAGTACAATTTTGTCTTTTTGACAAATTAAATAAGGCTCTTTACAAGAAAGAGCTTTCAATTCTAATACTCTTCTAGCAGAAGAGATAGCAATCAAAAAGGCCAAATTTCGTGCTTAAAAGGATCAGCGGAATCTGATAGAGCTGATATTTGACCCTTAATGGTACGAAGGGCTAATTTCATATCCACTCCTAACTGGTAAAAGGTGAGAATCCTACTTATGTCATACTTCTGAGGATTCCATTTATTGGTTTCACACCAGGAAAAATATGCCTTCCAGACTCTATAGTAGATAAGCCTGCAGGCTGGCTTTCTAGTATTAAGGAGTGTAGAAAGAACTGGACCTGAGATCCCTCGTTTCTTCAAAATGTGGGTCTCAGCAGCCAGACCGTCAAATTTAGCTTTTGTAAGGAAGGATGGAACACTGGACCCTGCGACAGCAGGTCATGACGAAGTGGGAGCTTCTACGGTTTTCCTACCGCCATCTTTTTTTTAATATTATTTTTATTATCCTACCGCCATCTTTATGATTTTGGCGTACCAGCGCCTTCTGGGCCAATTTGGGCCCACTAGGATTACAGGAATTCTTTCTTTCTTAAGTTCAATACATTTTTATTGAGGTTTAATAAGTAGTACAAACAAAGAGCAAGCATTGAATGCTTCACATCGCAGTGTGGAAGGCATCCGGAATTACAATGCATTGATATCTCAGGTACAAACTAACTGGTCTAGGACCCATCCAAAATGTAACAAAGTAGAGTGGAAACATGGATGACCGAGCACCCAATCGCTCCCGTGTAGGTAAGCGGCAAGGTACATACCAAACAAACGTCATAAATTCTGAACACCAACAATCTAAGATGTCTAACAAGTACTCGCTGGATGAAAGGAGAGGTAAGAACAAAGGGGAAAAGGAGATAAGCGGAGAGTGGGGGGAGGAGGAAGAAGAGAGGAGAAAAGGAAGGAAAGAGTAGGAGAGTTGGAGAAGAAGGAGCCGTAGCAAGTCAGAAGAAGCTCGCAGTAGAGTCAAGGATCCCCATTTAATACACAGTGTAGCGGAGGATTCGTGTAGTTACCTAAGAGTGATACCAGCTGTTCCAAAGTTCCCAATGTTTGCCTATACCAGATCTTCCACCCATGCCAGAGTCAAACATTTGTTCATAGCTATGATGAGTATGGATTATCTGCACCGGTTCGGCCAGGCCCGGAGGCGACAGATTCCTCCAGTGTCGGACCACTGCCAACCTAGCCGCTAACAACACATGGGACAGCAAAGTTCTCAGCTGGTGTGGCACCGAGTCCATCTCCAGGGAGAGCAATGCCATCCCCGGTCTTAGGTCCAGAGCGAGACCCGTCACTTGACGTATCAGCCTGAACACCAGGCTCCAGTATTGAGTGATTCCAGGATACGCCCAAAGTAGGTGGTACAATGTGCCAGTATTGCCATACAGCCTCCAGCAAAGGGGGGACTCCCCATGGGCGAACCTTGAAATGTGGTAGGGGGTAAGATACCAAAGCAACAGGAGTTTTTGAAACAACTCCCACAGGTTGGCACTCCTAGTGGATGCGTATGTGACCCTAAGAGCTATTTGCCACTGTTCCTCCGAATATACTTTATTTAAATCTTTCTCCCAAGCTCTCATAGGGAGAGACTTCTGAAATACGCACTTGTTTTGCAAGAGAGAATAAAATAATGAGATGCCCCTTACTCTCGGCGATTTAGAAAGGTAATATTGGGAGATCTGCCACGGGAGAGAAACAGAGGTCTCCTTGAAAGATTTAAGGAAGTGGCTGATTTGCAAGTATTTGTAGTGGTCGGCTGACGGTATATCCAAATTCTAACAGGAGGGTTCTAAAAGTCTTAAGAGCAGGTCCTATATACAGATCTGCGACACTCAACCCCCCTTCCCGGTCCCAAGAGGAGAGAGATATATTAGGTATGAACAGTGACAAAGCTGAAATGGGGATCTTTAAAGGTGAGGATTGTAGTTCAGGGAATGGATGCAGTACAAGTGACTTCCAAGCGGTCAGTGAATCCCGGATCGTTGGGCATAATGAGGTAGATGGTCGGGGTAGGGAGACACTGATAATAGGTAGTTGTAAAGATTTCCCCCAGGGACCTGGTGACCTTCTAGTATGGACCAGAGAGTAGGCGCTGAGGAGGGAAACCAACCTTTCAGCTGGGCGAGGATGGAGGCCGAATGATAATCTCTAATGTGCGTATGTCCTATCCCCCCCGCTGACCTATGTTTGACTATCCTACTAAATGCACAACGAGCCCTCTTGCCTCCCCAAAGAAACTTGTTGATCAAGGAATGTAGAAATGAAAAAAAGAGGCGGGGGCTGGGATAGGTAAGGTTCTAAAGATGTATACAATTTGGGGGAGGATTTGCATCTTGAAAGCCGCTAGGCGGCCCGACCAAGAGAGATCAAATCTCGCCAGATTGTTTAATTTAGAGGGAAGTGATTGTAGAAGGGGATAGTATTTTTTTTTAACTAACTCAGAGGACTTGGGGGTGAGAGTAATACCTAAATATGAGATCCCCGTGTCGCTCCAGACGTATGGAAATCGTGTACTTAAGGACAGCCGAAGCTCCGGAGGGATACCCATTCCCAGGATGTATGACTTGGAGTCATTGACCTTATAGTATGACACAGAAAATAGATTCAGCGCTTCTTAAACTGAGATTAGAGAGGATTCCACATCTGTAAGCATCGGGATGATATCATCCGCGAAGAGGCTTATAGTGTGCATTGAGTCTCTGCTTTTAAACCCCTTAATCCTAGGATGATAACGAATGTACGAGGCCAAAGGCTCCATAAGTAAATAAAAAATGAGCGGGGCTAACGGGCACCCCTGGCGGGTCCCATTAGAGATATTGAAGGGAGAAGACAACATGCTGGATATATACACCTGTGCTGAGGGGTTGGTATAAAGCGCCATTATCGCAGAATGTATTCCCCCCCTAAAGCCAAACTTAGTAAGGACCTTTTCCAGGTAATCCCAGTGTATTCTATCAAACGCCTTCTCTGCATCCAAGGCAAGGAGCAGAGAAGGCGTTTAGGTCGAATTTGCTGCATGGATGATATTTATCAGGTGTCTCGTAGCGTCTGCCGATTGTCGTCCCTTTGTGAACCCTGATTGATCCATATGGATCAGGGACGGCAACAGATCTACCAACCTATTTGCGATGAGTCTGACATAGAGTTTCAGATCGTTATTCAACAAAGAGATAGGCCTGATTCTGTGGTGTAGTC
The DNA here is from genome assembly GCA_029574335.1 of Rana kukunoris. NCBI lineage: Eukaryota > Metazoa > Chordata > Amphibia > Anura > Ranidae > Rana > Rana kukunoris. The sequence continues at coordinate 357,538,003 of CM056052.1, forward strand.
GGCTCCTTCCCCGGCTTCGGGAGCGTCACAATGAGAGCACGTAGCATCTCAGCTGGGAAGGATGAGGAGGAGACAGCAGCGTTATATACATTAGACAAGTGAGGAGCTAAATCTAATTTAAAGGACCGTGAAGGGTGAGTTGAGTTCATCCAATTGAGTCGGGGAAGATTAACCTGATCCAGAAAAGTAGAAATCATGGACTCGGTGGGTTGGATCATGGTACGGTCCTCTCCTAAATTATAAAGGGAGTTGTAATATCAACTAAATGCATCTGCAATGGCCTGTGGATGATACAGCTTTTCCCCAGAGGTAAGATGCAGAACATAAGGTATTTGGGGCTTATATCTAATCCCTCTAAGGTGATTGGCTAATAGCTTCCCGGCTTTATTGCCACTAACATAATAAGACATTTTAAGGCGTTTGGAAGCTAGATCAAAATTGTCAAGCAGCACTAGTCGTAAATCATACCTGAGTTGCGATAGCTGGTCAGATATCGTCGGGGAGGTGTCTCTTTTGTTTTGGACTTCTAGAGAGTGAATTTTAGATAACAAATCTTGTATGCGTTGTCTCCGCCTTCTCCTGACCCCAGCACCCATTTTTATTAGCACTCCCCTCATATATGCCTTATGGGCATTCCAAAGAGTCATAGGGCTAGTGACAGAATCGGCATTATTAGCAAAAAAATTAGACAGCTCTTCTTGCAGTCGGGCCCTAGATTCACCATCTTGGATCAGCTTCGAGTTGGACCGCCAGACAAAGCATGAATTCACGCCTGGCGAGTCAGCAACCGACAGCGTCACCGAGGCATGGTCCGACCATGTGATGTCATTAATTTTGGATGCAGTAGTCTTGGGCAGTAACCATTTGTCGGTGATAAAAAGATCCAGTCTGGTATAAACTTGGTGACAAGTTTAAAAAAATTAAAAGTCTCGCTCCGACCCATTGAGACACCTCCAAGCATCGTAGAGTTCTTGTGTGTGGAGAAACAGCTGCAGCGAGAGGCGGTGTCTGTTTTAACAAGATGTCGAGTCTACTAGTGGATCAGGGGGTAAATTAACCACTTGCCCACGGTGTCATAGTAAAAATACGTCATGATTTTAAAGATGGCTATCTCGGTAACGGCAGCAGCTGCTGCCACAACCGAGATATCCATCTTTTCCGTGGGCAGTGCTGTACACGATAATGGCGGTCCCAGCGGCGGATTCGCCGCGAGATCGCCGTTATCGGTGGCGGGAGAGGGCCCCCCCCCTCCCGCCGCTCTCCCGCACTCTCCGCCGCTTACCGGAGCCGTCGGTAACGGCGGAGGCGATCGGGTCCTCTTGCTGGCTGTGTTGGGATACGAGTGAGGGAAAAATCGCCCCCACCCGTCCCCCACAGCTCTGCTGGGCGGAAGTGACGTCAAAACGTCAGTCCTGCCCAGCGTCTTAAAGAAACATTTTTTTTTTCTGAAATTTGAAAAATTACATTTTTTTTTATTTTTTTGCATTTAAGCCTAAATATGAGATCTGAGGTCTTTTTGACCCCAGATCTCATATTTAAGAGGACCTGTCATGCTTTTTTCTATTACAAGGGATGTTTACATTCCTTGTAATAGGAATAAAAGTGATAATTTTTTTTTTTTAATTTATTTTGATGTATAAAATTATAAACTAATTAAAAATAAATAAGAAAACAAAAAAAAAATGTAAAACGCCCCGTCCCGACGAGCTCGCGCACAGAAGCGAACGCATACGCGAGTAGCGCCCGCATATGAAAACGGTGTTCAAACCACACAAGTGAGGTATCGCCGCGATCGTTAGAGCGAGAGCAATAATTCTAGCCCTAGACCTCCTCTGTATCTCAAAAAATGCAACCTGTAGAATTTTTTAAACGTTGCCTATCGAGATTTTTAAGGGTAAAAGTTTGACGCCATGCCACGAGCGGGCGCAATTTTTAAGTGTGACATGTTGGGTATTATTTTACTCGGCGTAACATTATCTATCACAATATATAAAAAAATTGGGCCAAATTTATTGTTGTCTTATTTTTTTATTCAAAAAAGTGTTTTTTTTTTCAAAAAAAGTGCGCTTGTAAGACCGCTGCGCAAATACGGTGTGACAAAAAGTATTGCAATGACTGCCATTTTATTCTCTAGGGTGTTAGAAAAAAATATATATATAATGTTTGGGGGGTTTAAGTAATTTTCTAGCAAAAAAAACAGTTTTAGTCTCGTAAACACCGAATCTGAAAAACAAGCCCGGTGGGCAAGTGGTTAAAGTCCCTACAAAGAAAAAGATAGCCCTTCTGCACTTGTTTAACCTTCCTGAGGACTTGGTGTAGAAAGCGGATCTGATGTTGATTGGGCGCATAGACATTCACAATAGTATACGTGGTAGAGGCGATGTCGCAAACCAAGATTTGGTACCGGCCTAGGGGATCAGCCCTTTTTACTGTGTTTAGTGAACGATACCGTATCTCTAATCGCAGTAAGCACCCCACCTTTTTAAGCTGAGGCACTTGCCGTAAATATATGGGGAAACTTAGGATGAGTGCAAGAGGGTATTTTCTGCTTATGGAAATTAGTTTCTTGTGCGCAGAGTACATCACCCTTATGATGAATAACCTCATTCCACAGGGACTTCCTCTTCACAGGGTGATTTAAGCCCTTGGCGTTAACTGCCAGGAATGTAATGGACATGGTGGGTATAGATAGAAGTCATTGCAGAGTAAAAAAAATGGGTACATAACCCAAAGTTTCCGGTGGTTGCTTGCGACAAAGAGGTTTATCCGCTCCTTGGCACGTTCCTAGATTTATTGATAGCCCTCCAGTAGCTGGAAGAAATGAGGTGACTGACTGCAGTAGAAAGGCTCCAGATAAAAGAAGAAAGAAAAGAAATTTGAAATAAAACAAACATGAAAGGCAGCAAAGGGGTGAGGTGGGCCATAGCCACCTGGGCGTAGTGTGTACAAACACTAGCTCAAAACAGGGGAAAAAGTTTAGCTTGATGAACATGCTCCTCAACGGGGAATTACAGCTGAGAACGAAGTAAGGTAAATGTATAGCTCAGCGGCATTTTAGCGATGCGAGCGGGCGTTTTTAGCATTAACCAGGTGCCAGTCATCCCTAACACGTGATGGATTTTCTGTGTTTGGGCCCTGCTATTCTCCCTCAGGGATGATGAGCCAGGATTTAAGCAGATCCAATCCCTTTAGAAAGGGAGTCAACAATGAAGTCTTTTCCCTTGTTGGTAATGATAAGTTTAGTTGGGAACCCCCACTTGTAAGCGATATTGTGGTTCCGTAGGGCCATGGATATGGTGTTCAGATTGCACCTTTTCTGCAGTGTAAACTGGGATAGGTCAGCAAAGAACTGCAGCTAATTGTATTGATCAGGGACAAGATCTTTGTTACGGACTGCTCTCATCAGGCGTTCTTTATTATGGTAGGAATGGAGACGCAATATGACGTCCCGGGGCACGTTGTCAGATAAATGGGAAGGTTTAGGCAGTCTATGGATAGAGGTGATTATCTGGGTAACATGGACATGCAGATCCGACTGTTGAATTAACTCGGGGACCCCCTTATTTTAAGGTTGTTCCTCCTTGCTGGGTCCTCAATGTCTGCTAACTTGGCCCTAACTGCTTCCATCTCCTCATCTCTGGCATCATGCGCATCCACCAAGCTGTTAATAGTGTCAGCGTATTCCCCCATTTTGGTCTCCACATGGTCCACCCTGGCAGACACGTTTTGCAGATCTTTGCCAAATTTGCGCATACAGGACATCATGTCACCATGGAGCGAGGTTTTAAGGGAGACTAACATGTCCTTAAGAGTGGTGTCTAATACAGGCTGGTTAGTGGTAGGGAAGCGGTCAATTGATTCAGGGAGTTCCTGGGTATCATCCCCAGAGTCTAGGCCCACACTAACCTCAGGAGCAGGATCCTTGCCATCCAGCTTAGGCCTTGTTTTTTCCGGGCCCCCCGAGGCAGAGGAGGACACAGGGGAATGTTTCCTGGCCGAGGGTGAGTTCCGTTTCGCCGCTTTCCCCTTAGGTGGATCCGTGTGTGGAGTGCTGGCTGCGGATGGTCCGGGTGGCTCGGCGCCATCTTGCCTCTGCTCCCATGCGAAATACAGTGTCAGTTTTTGAGGACGTTTCGCTTGTTCGACATCCCGTGGGAGGTCAGCGGGACGTGGACGCCTGGGTGGTGTGTCTCGATCGCCACTGAGGAGGCTGTAATTAGGCGCTGTATCCCCGTTGGTACCAGAGCTAATCTCTCATGCGACCATTCCGGTCCTCATCAAGCTCGGCCCCCCGAATTCTTTTTTTCTTGATCCTATAAAGTAGCCTCTGTAGGAGAGCGATCAGAGGAAATGCAAAGATCAGTGAGAACTGATAGCAGGTCTACATCCAGGGTCCCCCATCTCTGGCATATTGCCTGAAAGACATCAGAGTGGAGAGACCACTCTCCCGGTGATAGCTGCTGGTGACTGAGATTGATGTAAGCTACTGCAGTAGCATTGTCGGATTGAATCCGAACTGGGTGGCCCTCTAACCTGTGTATCCAGGTTCTGAGGGCTAAGTATACTGCCCGCATCTGCAGTATGTTGATGGGCAGGCTCTTTTCAGGCCTGGCCCAGGTTCCCTGGGCTGAAGCTTCTTCTAAACACTGCTCCCCAGCTCATTGGGCTGGCATCCTAGATACCACCTTCAAGGTGACTGGGAGAAAGGATCTTCCTTTCCGCAAGTTCTTGGTTTTTAACCACCAACTGAAGCTTTGGCGCACCTGTGAAGACAGGCACATGGGTAAATCCAGAGCTTGGATCTTCCTGTTCCATGCGGCTAAAATACTGCCCTTAAGTAGTCTCGAATGAAACTGGGCGTAAGGGACAGCCTCGAAAGAGGCTACCATCTTCCTCAATAGTCTCATGCAAAGGTGAATGGATGGTCATTTCTTTGCTTCGACCTAGTGGATCAGGTCCTTTGGTTCTGGCAGGAATACCCTGCTTTGGGCTGTGTCTGTGATAATGCCCAAATACTCTACCCTGCTTTGGGCTTGTAGAGAGGAATTTTGTAGGTTTACAATCCATCCTAAATGCTCCAGATATTTTATTGTGGTGAGCACAGAGTGATCTAATCCTGCCTCTGACTGCTCTATCACAAGTAAATTGTCTAGATAGGCCATTCTCGCTACGCCCTGTGCCCTCAAATTTTCCAACAGAGGGGCTAGTACCTTTGTAAATACCTGGGGGAATTAGCCACACCAAAAGGCACAGCCACAAACTGGAAGTGGTGATGTTCTGCTGCGAATCTTAAGAACTTTTGGTGAGCGGGATGAATAGGCACATGTAAATATGCGTCCTTGAGGTCTATCGATGCCATGAATTCTCTGCCTTGTAGGGTGGCGACCACTGATTGAATAGTTTGTATTCGGAAATGGCGAATGTTCAGAAACTGATTTAGAGATCTTAGATCTAGAATGGGTCTGGCAACTCCATTTGGCTTTGGAATCACAAAGAGGTTGGAATATAAACCTGAACCTTGCTCCTTTAGGGATACTTCTGTGATCACCCCTTGAAACAGCAAGTGACCCAATCCTTTGAAGGACGCTCTATCTAGTGGATCTTTGGAAATCCTTCAGAACTCAGAAGATGGGACTTCTCGAAATTCCAGCTTGTACCCTAGGGATACTGTGGATACTGAAACCACGATGCTATAGTTGGCCCTCCCTTATAAGCACCACCCAGCGCTAAGGATGACTGGAAATAGGTATCAAGTGGTATAGGAACAATTAATAATAATACCTTAAGTAATAATGGTTAAAGAATTACAAAGATATACATTAGCAGCCGCTAAAAATGGGAATGGTATGTATAAACAAGCGAAAATTAAAGGAATCACAAAGAGAGTCCAAATAAATAACGCAGCAGCGCTTAAATTCTCGCAATAAAGTGCGAACTACATGGAATGCAATCCAAATAAATGCCAGACTGAAGAGAGTTCATAGAGGATAGGGATGTGCACTGCAGATGAGTAGGATGCCAGAAGTCTTCTTATCACACCACCACTAAATCACCGGGTGACATCAAACAACCCCATATGGGGATATGCTTACCACAAGGATAAGATCAAAACGACCTTTCACGCCACTTTAAGATACTTTCTCCTTCAAAGGATCCTTTGAAAAAGTCCTACTGGACGAAACGTCAGGATTGTAACCCAGAATTTAACCCTGAAGCAGTGTGAACGCTATTGTGTGAAACAACCGTGAGTGTATCCTGATGGATTGACAACTGGCATTTATCCAGAACACACTAATAGACCTGTACCATGCTTGAAGGTTTTTTATTGTTTTAAATTGTGTACGTGCATTTGATTAAGGGGGGTATGTGGGATCATTTTTTAATAAATATACAGTATTATGCTATGGAAGCACTCTCTGTTGTTTATTATCCACATGATTTTGAGACGTACCCAGACCCAGCATCTGCATAAAGAGATTCAGAGAAGGAGAAAGTATCTTAAAGTGGTGTGAAAGGTCATTTTGATCTTATCCTTGTGGTAAGCATATCCCCATATGGGGTTGTTTGATGTCACGCAGTGATTTAGTGGTGGTGTGATAAGAAGACTTCTGGCATCCTACTCATCTGCAGTGCACATCTCTATCCTCTATGAACTCTCTTCAGTCTGGCATTTATTTGGATTGCATTCAATGTAGTTCTCACTTTATTGTGAGAATTTAAGCGCTGCTGCGTCATTTATTTGGACTCTCTTTGTGATTCCTTTAATTTTCGCTTGTTTATACATACTGTGGATACTACCCATCTGTCCTGGAAATCTGTCTGCCATGCCAAAGCCGCCCCCCCACTTGGCTGAGCAGGGGCGCCTTTTCATAAAGAGGCTTTGGGGTTTTGCTTGTTAGCTTTTGAACCCCACAGCTTCTTGTTCTTCTGGGCCTGGTCTTCTTTAGTCTTTGTGGCTGGCTGAAAATGCCATCATCACTGGCCGCTTGTTTTTCTTCTTCTCTGGTAATAGAGTGATCTTTCCACTCAATATCTTTTTCCAAATCTTCCCCAAAGAAGCGTTCGCCATGGAAAGAGAAACTGGCCAAACGTTTTTTGCATGGTGCCTCTGCCAACCAATGCTTTAGCCAAAGAAATTTGCGCATATGCACCAGCCGGAGTGTGAGGCGAGATGCCTGTTAAATCAAATCTCTCATAGTGTCTATTGTAAAACATAAGGCTTTAGGCAAATTCTCCCACAATTTGACTTGTTCTGGATGCAGATCCTTCAGCCCGTTTTACCTGATCATTGAGGACCCGACACATACCCACTGCTGCTACAGCAGATTGTGCAACAACCAGCCAAAAGGAAGGAAGATTTTAGTAAAGATTCCAACTTCTTTGCCAAAGGATCTTTAAACACCTGTACGTTATCCACTGGACAATTCATGTTTTTATTTATACAAGAAATGGCTGCCTCTATTTTTGGGAAAACTCTTCCTCCACAGGATAAAGAATGTCAAACTTCTTAGGTGAGAAATGCTTATCTGGATGTTGCCAGGGTGCGTAAATTAGCTTTTTTAATAGCAGATTAACCCGGAAAGGAGCATGCACCCTGCAGGGATTTTATTGAACCCAGGGAGGAGACAGGTGATTCAGTGATTCAAGTCTGAAGAGGGCAACCTGAATGCAGTATGCATCTGGGAAGCAGAGAAGGGTTCCTCTGATATCCCCGATCCATCTGACTCCTCATCCCTGTCCTCTGCACGTGTTGCCTCATCCTTCTCCTCCTCAGATTTTTCTAAAAGGGGATCTAAAACCACCGGACATCTGCTTCGCTTTTTGTCCTTTTGCGAAGACTTTGCGATTAGCGTAGCGATTCTCCCATCTAAGTTTTCCAGGGCTGAGGCCAAAGTGTCCTCAGTGACATATGCAGGCCCAGGTGCCACTGGAGAAGTAGTTACTCCTGATGGTGGCAATGGCTCCTGCTGTACAGGTGCGTCAGAATTTACAGGGGAGGAAGGTACCGAGCAAGCATGGCTAGAGCCCTCTGTCTCAGGCGGCAGTGCTTTCTTGTCTTTCTTAGTTCCTTAATTCGAAAGGAAGACATATTACTAAGCAACAAGCCGAGGTACCAAAGTGCATATACTATTGTGCTCAGTTTACTTACTACATAAAGTATGCAACTTAAACACACAGTTTCATGCACGCGACCCAGGGCAAATGGCGGCTGTCCTGGGGCAAGAGGAGCCTCCTCCTGCCTTTTACTGCCTGAGCTGGTGTTTTACCCAGCATCTGGAGGAGAGAAGCGATGGCCGTCTATCACAGAGCTCTGCAGCAGAGGAAGTGTGCTTGTCCATCGGATCTGACACTGCATGGTGCATAGCTCTTTACTACCTCTAGTGGCGAAAAAAAGAGAAGACACCTTACACAAAATTTAGAAAAGGTCCTTAAGATTGTTCTTAGGATTCCTTTTCCTCTTACCTTTATCCCCACAGCAGGTTTTTCTGCTAAAAAATTCAGACATCACCAATCTTCACCCATCACGGCAGGTTTTGTGTGCCAACCTTTAGCAATATGGGTTCCTATTTAAAGGAGACCTCTCCCCTGGGCCTTGTAAAAGACTCTTACCAGGACTTTTAGCATATAGAGCAAAAATGCTGGACCCTAGAGCCCAGTCCTCCGAAGACAGACATTACAGTGTACGAGGCCCAGATCCCAAACAGTTTTAGTGTAATTTGGCGTCTTGGATGGATCCGAAGGCATATTCAGTAGAGCTTTCCTTAGCACATCCTACACGCATCCAACACCTTAGACACTTCAATTGGTTGCGCCAGTGTCCAGTCACCGCTGATGACCCTTAACCCATTATGTAAAGAATGGCTCTGTGTCCCGTGGTATACGATAAAGAAAAGTCCTTATACCTATACCTGCCTAAGGTCATTAAATAAAAAGCCGTTTCTCCCAGGAAAAGGTTCCTTTAAAAGTCCTGCAAGATTTATTGATATCAAAGATAAACAACTCTCAGTAAAAAACATGTAAAGATGCCCGTTCTTTATAGTACTAATAGCAGTTGACAATAGATGATGTTACTGTTGAGTTAACTGAAGTTTTGTGTCATGATGCCATCTAATGCCTGTATTAGAAATAGCACATGCTATTTCAGTAATACATGACCCCCACCACTTAAAATGAACAAGTCTAAATCAGATCCACAAACTAATACATATTTTCAAATCATTCCCTGCTAGAACAAAATGTTCAGCTGTCAAGGTAATTACGACTTTGTTAATGTTCATTCAGCCTAATACACTTCATTATGCAGCAAAGTATTATCAACTTAATGTGTGTTATAGAGAATTTGCTTTTTAAATCTTGGCATGTGTGAGATCCCCCAGCTTAAGCAATTATTGCAGCTAACGGTCTGTTGAGTCATAATTCTCGGTCTGCATGTGTTAAGACAATCTGCTGGAAAGTCAGGGGCAAAGTTTATTCCTAGCTAAGAAATCGCTGAAAGCTACTGTATGAAAGCAAAGCAAAATCATTTTATTCCTGCATTTACCAGCCAAGAGTAGCAAACCAAAACGTTATCTTTATAACATATATGGAAACAAACTATTGGTGCTTATACTTTATATATAGAATAATTATAATCATATATGCATCAAAAAGATTTTCCAGCAATAATTTGTTTTTCTAAAGTTTTTATTTGTTGAAATGCTAGTGGGCACAACTTTGTCTAACACATCCCTGCCCCTCTGTGATGTGTTGGATCCTCTCAGAGCCGGTTCACACTGAGTCGCGTCCCACTAAATGCAATGGAAGCATTCTAATAGGAGCAACGCAAGTCGCTCTGACTTACAAAGAGGTTCTTGTACGACTTTGGCTGCGGCTCAGAAGTCATTTTGCAGGTCGCCTCTGAAGTCGTCCACAGGACGACTTGCAGAACCGCCCCCAGAGTCGTGCCGCGGGAGTGTGAACCGGCTCTTACTCTCAGGCATAGATATACAACCCTGGCCAAACTATTGAGAATAACACAAATATAAATTTTCACAGTCTGCTGCTTGTGTTTTTTAGATGTTTTCGGCAGATATTACAATGGTATACTGACGTAGAATTACAAGCATATTCGAGTCAATATTTGCAGTGTTGTTCCTTCTTTTTCAAGACCTCTGAAATTCACCCTGGCATGCTGTCAATCTACTTCTGGGCCACGGTCGGACTGATGGCAACCCATTCTTGCATAATCAATGCTTGGAGTTTGTCAAAATTTGTGATGGTTTTTTTGTTTACCCACCTCTTGAGGATTGACCATAAGTTATCAATGGCATTAAGGTCTGGGGAGTATTCTGGCCATGGACCCGAAATGTCAATGTTTTGTTCCCCAAGCCACTTAGCCATCACGTTTGCCTTATGACAAGGTGCTTCATCATGCCGAAAAAGGCATTGTTCGTCGCTAAACTGTTTTTGGATTGTTGGAAGTTACTCTTGGAGGATGTTTTTGTACCATTCTTTATTCATGGCTGTGTACTTAGCCAATAGAATGGGTTCACTCACAATGTTGTCTGAGTAGCAACCCCACACATGAATGGTCTCAGGATGCTTTACTGTTGGCATGACACAGGACTGATGGTGGCACTCACTTTTTCTTCTCTGGACAAGGTTGTTTGCGGTTGCTCCAATCAGAAAGGGGATTAATCAGAGAAAATCACTTTACTCAGTCCAATCCCTGTACATTTTGCAGAATATCAGTCTGTCCCTGATGTTTTTCCTGGAGAAAGTGGCTTCTTGACATCGGGCCATCTTCCAAAAGTCTTTACCTTTCAGTGTATTCAGATGAACTCACACCTGCATGCTGCCATTCCTGAGCAAGCTCTGCACTTGTAGACCCCTGATCTCACAGCGGAATTTACTGTAGAAGTCCGTCCTGGAACTTCTTGGGTGCCCTGAAGCCTTCTTCACAGAAACTGAACCTCTCTCCTTGAAGTTCTTGATGATTTGATAAATTAATGATTTAGGTGCAACCGTAGTAGAAGCAATATCCTTGCCTGGGAATCCTTTTTTGTGCCAAAGTAATGACTGTATGCGTTTCCTTGCAGATACCCATGGTTAACAGAGGAAGAACAACGATTTCAATCAAACACCAACCTCCTTTTAAAGCTTTGAGTCTGTTATTCTAATTTAATCAGCATAACATTGTTATTTCCAGCCTTGTCCTCATCAACACGGACAACTGTGTTAATGAGAGAATCACTGACATGAGGTCATCTGGTTCTTTTGTGGCAGGGCTAAAACCATGGTGGCTAAAACCCTATGATTAAAAATTTAATCATATTTTTTTTTTTTTTTTATCAAATTTATTTTAATAAAATGCTTTTGGAGTAAAAAAATCTATCTAAAAGATAGTTTTATATTTCGGATACATTAATAATTTAGTTTATTCAGCATGAAATGGAGCTCAGTTATGTAGCATGAAGCTGTATATTCTGCAATAGTTACATTTTTGGTAAACTCATTTAGTGAATCAAAGCTCTGCAAGCTGAGATAACATGCACTGCATTTCACAGTAACTATGAGATAAAACACTTGTAGTGCAGTGTATTTGCCTTTAGTAAATCAACCCCAGAGTATTTCCTACGGTCGGTCCCACCTGGGGATAGTGATAGTGTGTTCACCTGTCTTCCCCATATTATATTTTTTGCACTTACCCTAGAGTTCAATCTAACTGGCAGGATGTATGTGCATTAATTAAGAATCTTACCAACCTTTCCCTTGTCCATGATCCAGTAGCCTGTTTGCTACACCTTAGCCCTCTTTCAAAATAAAAAGTATAGACATTCTCACATACGATAACTATGTCAAAAGACCTGTATACCAGCACATTGGAAATCCCATTCTTTCCCCTCACTGTGCATCACTGGATTAGAGCAGTACATGATATAATGCACATAGGAGGAACTTATAGCTTAGTTGAGGAGACAGGAAGCTTGCCTTAAAAAAAAAAAAAAAAGTGATACAACTTTACGTTGACTGAGATATCAGACTTTTCTTACACATTTGTAGATATAGTGGAAGCACAGGGGTACACAACAGTGCTTTTATTTGAAATGTTTTTTTTTTGTGTGTTTTTGCACAAAATGTGCATTTTAGCAGATGTGTGTAAAAAAAACTTGCATCAGAAGGGTTAAAGAGAAACTTTAACGCCGACAGTAGCGCATGAGGAGTAGTTTTTTAGTTGATTCTTTTCAAAACATAATCATACTTGCTAGACTACAAAATAGCAATTAATAAGACAATAGAAAAGCTGTCAACAAATTAAATATTGTTGTTCAAATTATTGTACACACCTCCTTGGTGTATAAAGTATCTTATAAGATCAAAATCCATATTTTTCTTCAATAGACTTAAATACATTTATGAAACAACTTTGATGTGATGTGGAGATAGTAGTAGAAGTAATATGCAGAATGATGCAGTAATGTATAGTACACACCACAATGCCAAAAACTTTCTTGCTGCAGCAGCATGACAGAAAAGAAACTCCCAGTCTTTTGGTTGGCTGTTAAAATATTAAGCAATCTTAAGCCCTTGAAGATTTTGTCTCAAATTCAGTTGTTCCTTCTCCTGTCTGCTCTTTTCTACTTTAAAGGCAAGTTTATTGGCTTTCTTTTCCACTCTGCGTTCCTGAAAAAAATAAATAAATAAAAACATTGAACATTAACTGAACACAAATATAAAACACGAATTTGGTCTATAAGCTTAGCTCAACTGTTTAGACCCTAGTAAGGTAGTATTGCCAGCCATCTGTAAAACCCCATCTTGGTGCCATCACAGGCTTTTCCCTAACTAGCACCAACATCTTAAGAATCAACCATGGATTTGGTTATCAATACTAAACAGGAAACAACCACAGACTATGCATTTTACAGCCCCATATCCAGTCAATTTTTTTCCAGGCAGAGTGGGAATGGGGAATGGATAGAACATCTGTCAGTTTTATATTTGCGACCTATTGGAGATTTTCCACAGACCCAAAGCTATAAAGCCAAAAGAATAGATGACTAGTTTCTACAGAAGGCAGTCACCAAATGGACCCTCCATACTTCTCTTATGGAGAGCCTTTTATACTGCAATAGTCATTCTTCAAAATACAGAAAGCCCTTTGGGACAACTTGAACACCCAGTCTTAAAAAATGGTATAGTTATTTCTTGGATTTATTCTAGCATAAGCACACTGGTATCCCTAATACTTATATCTTATAAGAACATTATTCTCAGTTTTTTGGTACTACACCTTTCAGCCAGATATTTGGGGTTTGGTTACTTGCTTATTCTTTCCGTTGTGCAAACTTGGAAGTAGACTGGGGAAAGCATTGTTAATTACCTTGTAAATGTATTCCCAAGAATCTTCCTTTGTAACTTTCGTGCCAAAGACGAGATTGTTTGTTTCATCTTGATCCCTTCTCTTTTACAGACTTAGCCAGAAGCGATTTATCCCCTAGAGCAGTGGTTCTCAACCTGGGGGGGGAATCCCTTAGGGGGTCACTGCTACGAGACACCACAGAGCTGGAGACACAGTGAGTAACACTGCCTGTATTATAGTTGCCATTAGAAGTCCCCACTACAGTTCTCAGGTCACCTTGATCAAGAGCACCCAAGTTAGCTGATCAGAACTCTCTCCTGAGTTCTGATTAGTGCTATGGAGCACTGAATGGTTTTCACTTAATTGGGGTGCAATGAAGAATGAATTACAATACACATATACATTCTATCTCTAACATGTGCTACAATGCACATTACCCCATGTGTTGTAATTTGATCAAGTGCTTTCTGGTAGTTTCCCTGTCTAGTGGGTGGATGCACACAGTACCTGTTTCAGCCCCCACTCATATCTATGCGATTTTTTTTTTGTTTGTCTGACGTACGACGCACAACTAGGTGTGAACCTAGGCTCAGTTTTTATAAGCAAGGAAATTGCTCCAGGGCTAAATTAATTACCGGGAAATCAGAGATGACTGGGAAAACTCTAGTATGGTGCGCTACTGCTCACTGGGTGTTTTGATTTTGTAAATCTATGATTTTACAGCTGTGTTGTTCTAACCATTTAACGTGTGTGTGTGTGTGCAAACGCTCAGTAGGGTTTAGGTCTGGAGACGTGCTTGGCCAGTCCATCACCTTTACCCTCAGCTTTTTAGCAAGGCAGCACTCATACTTCTATTTCCCAAAGACAACTTCTGGATATGACGCCAAGCACGTGCACGCAACTTCTTTGGTCATGGTGAGGCCTGTTCTGAGTGGAACCCGACCTGTTAAACCGCTGTATGGTCTTGGCCACCGTGCTGCAGCTCAGTTTCAGGGTCTTGGCAATCTTCTTATAGCCTGGGCCATCTTTATGTAGAGCAACAATTATTTTTCAATTTTTTCAGATCCTCAGAGAGATCTTTGCCATGAGGTGCCATGTTGTTTTCCCCATTCATACCTGAGACCTTGTAACACTAATGAGTCACATGACACGGGGAGGGAAATTGGGCAACAGTGTTGTCACATGAAATAATGAAATATTTACGAAAATGTGAGGGGTGTACTCACTTTTGTAAGATACTGTATACCAGCTCACTCATTCCAGCTCTATTGATTCTAAAACGCAGGAAACTACAAGATTTTGTCATGCTGGTATCAGGTGCCAGCTGACCTGGCAGATTTCCCTCTGCTCCTGAGCAATGTTGGAGAGGCTATGGTACGCTATTTGCATTTGTGGTGGGAATTCCCCGTAATAAGACCCTTTTGGGTAGACCTCAAGTCCCAGATAATGGTCATCTTAGGCCTGGACATTCCTCTCTCCCCAATTAATTTCCTCTTGCATAGTTCTATGCCAATCAGCCAATATAAGACAAGCGTATTGCCTCATTTATTGAACGCAGTAAGTAGTTTTCTTCGAATTTATTTGAAGCGAGCACAAGGTCTTGGCCAGGGGGAGTGGATCAGCAGATTGATTGAGGTTAGCTGAGGACTGGATAGCGACTTGCAGAGGCACTCGTGCCCGCTTGACCACTGTTTAGTCATTTTGGCAGGACTACATCTATGACCCAGGGCAAATGTCCTCCAGTTTAGATTTGGCATTGCTGAAATTGGCAGAATCATCCCTTAGAAATCGTATTCAGACACAACAGTAGGGAGGCGGGTCCATTCTTTGTTGGGATGGGACTCTCCTGTCTCTATAAATACATTTTTTCCTACTACAGGACAGTGGGCTGGGTGTGGGCGAAGGTATTCACTGCGGGAACCAAGGTAAGTTCCTGCTTTCTCTTTTTCCCTTTATTCTCTTTGAACAATGATTACGTTTTGGGAAATTTGATTGCTAAACCAACAACAATGTATTAGCCCGACAAAAGGCTCCAGTGTTATGACACTGCAGTAGAAGCCACCTCTCCTGAGGTTAGCGCCGTTTCTCCCCCTCATTGTTTATCATATGCCCAGAGTGGCCCCGATGCAGAAGGTGTGATGGGGAGGTTTAAGGGAGGCAATTGTTGCCCCCCCCCACCCCCGGCATGACAGCCGGTCAGGCTACTTTATAGTTGCACTAGGTTACTGGACTTTCCTGTCAAGGATCTTCCTAATTTTTTTTGGATCTATATACCAGTTTGTGTCAGCACCATAGAGGCTACCCCCACTTCCCAATGGGGAGAGCCCTAGTGTTACTTAGTCATACAAGCATCCTTTTATTTCTTTATTATTTGCACCTCACATTTTTTACATGTCCTTTTAAGCTTATGGCTTTGTTCCATTGGAAATGTTTGATACGACAGGTGATTTTTGTCTTAACCGCTTGAGATCCGCGCTTTAGTCGAATGACGGCTTTAGCGCGGATCTAAATAGCCAACAAGCCGTCAATTGACTGCTTGTCACTAGCACGTTCCCCGCGCGCGCTCCAGAGCACGCCGTGGGGAAATTCTGTGTTGGCTGTGTCCCTTGAACACAGCCAATCACAGATCGCTGCGAACGGCCAATCAGAGTGGCCGTTTGCGATGCGATCTGTGCGGCGAATATGAGATGATCTCATATGTAAACATATGCCGTTTTACACAGACAGCGTCCTGTCTCTGGAGAGGAGACCAATCTGTGTTCCTTGTACATTAGGGACACAGATCGGTCACCCCCCCCCCTCCCCCCACAGTTAGAACACTATGTAGGGAATACATTTAACCCCTTTCTCACCCCCTAGTGTTAACCCCTTCAAAGCCAATCACATTTATACAGTAATTAGTGCATATTTATAGCACTGATCGCAGTAAAATGTGAATGGTGCCAAAAATGTGTCAAAAGTGTCCGCCATAACGTCGCAGTCCCAATAAAAATCGCAGATCGCCGCCATTTCTAGTAAAAAAAAATAAATAAAAAAAAATGAATAATTATGTCCCCTATTTTGTAGGCACTATAACTTTTGCGCAAACCAGTCGCTTATTGCAATTTTTTTTTTTTTTTAACCAAAAATATGTAGAAGAATACATATCGTCCTAAACTGAGAAAAAAAATATGTGTTTTTTTTTTTTTTTTATTGGGATATTTATTATAGCAACAAGTAAAAAATATTGTATTTTTTTTTCAAAATTGTCGCCCTTTTTTGTTTATAGCGCAAAAAATAAAAACCGCACAGGCGATCAAATACCACCAAAAGAAAGCTCTACTTGTAGGGAAAAAAGGACGTCAATTTGGTTTGAGATCCACGTCGCACGACCGCGCAATTGTCAGTTAAAGCGACGCAGTGCCGGAAGCTGAAATTTCACCTGGGTAGGAGGGGGGTATATGTACCCAGTAAGCAAGCCGTTAAAGATTATAATAATAAAAAAAAAGTGCAGCTGCAGGGTTTCTGCCACCGTGCAGAGTTCTGTGAATAAACAAATTACAGATACCACCTGCCACCGCGGCAGACAGTTTGTAGTTTCCAATTAAATGCGAGGGTGCTGGTGAACGCTTTGAGTTCAGCGATTCCTCCCATTCTTTAGTAACTGTCTGCGCATATAGGAGGTATGGGAAGACAGCTGTACTGCGAGTCTGCAGGAGCCTATGCACCAGCGATCTGCTGATCATGGGTGCAATGCTCTGCAGGCTCCCAAGAAGGAACAAATATAAACGTATCCTTTAAATAAGACCACAATAATTCTTGCATTAGGTTCATAAAAGTATGCGTTCCTTTCCTCGTGTTAGTTGGTAGTGGACTGAGAAGAAAGGCATCTAATTATTGTAAATAGTACATACTGGAAGAGAAAGTTTAACAGCTCACCTTTCTTTCTTCTTTTATAGCTTGTTTCCTTGCTTTCTTCTCTTCGGTGGATTCATGTTTAGAACGCTGCTGCGTAGAAACTCTGGGCAAATCTCCATCATTAATCCTTTCCATGCGCTCTACTTGTTTGGCTGTAGGCCCCCTTCCAGGCAGAACACCCAGGGGAATGCCAGTTTTGGCAGATACCTTTATTGGCTTGGTCGTCTAAAAAACAAATAACAGTTAACACCTTCAGGCAACATTCATTCTGAGCCCTTCACATATTTTAATATAAATGTTTTCCAAGATATTACTAGCCTGCCCTGGAGGAGTTTTTCCTGAGCTCCTCTGTGGCAGAACAATATGGCAATTCTTTCTGTTTCCAATGTCAATATTTTAGATCAGAAGACAAAAATTTTGCACACCAGAACCCACCCACTATATAGAAAGGTAAGGTGACGTCATGGCTTCAGCCTGAACTCTTCCTGGCTATGCTCCTCCAACACGTTTCATCCTCCCTACAGGGCTTAATCATAGATTAAGAATAATAGGTGGAGCAAATAATTTCATAGCCAGAAGCAGTTCAGGCTCAAGCCGCAACTTTACCTTTCTATATAGTGGCTGGGCTCCAGTATGGGGCATTTCCACCTTCTGTCTTCCAATCTGTTTCTGTTAGTTTGGATGAGCTTGCTTGAATGTCGGCACCTGATCTGTGCTTTGGACTGCAGAGGGAAGTTTCGCAGTGCTCCAAGTTTTTGTACATTGGCGAATGTTTCTGACACAATGTAGGAAACATACTAGGAAAAAAAAAAGCATTGGGACAGAAAAGCACCTGAAAAGTCCCAATACTCATTTCTTTCATAGTGTTGTAAAATCCTTGATAGTGATGCAATGCAAGTATAAGATGGTAGTCAATATCTATATATTTGAATGTAGGCAGCCTGCTGGTGAAACCTCACAGTTTTAAAATCTAACTAGGCAGGCATAAAAGTAAAACTCTACCAACATCCTACCCCTTTAGCTTTCACTACAAACAAAATAAATACATTTTGTGGCTCCTTGTTATATAGACTATGAAATTTTTTAAATATTATGCACCATTATGAGAATAGCATACCTTTGGTGGGTCTTTAATTATCTGGGGGTGATTATATAAATTTGAATATGTACCTGTGAAAAGAAAAAGACAATTAAACTAAAAAGGTAATCAAGCATTGAATGAAAAAAAATCTATGTATGGTTAATAGAATGAAGGTGGCAAAACTAAAAATGTTAGGGCTAATACTTAACAGTCCTTTAACCACTTCACATCTGGGCTTTTTTTTTCTCCACACGTTAAATGTCTGACAATTACTTGGAACTCCACATATTATATATTTTTTAAAAGCAGAAGCCATGAAAAATAAAAATGGTGGCTTGTTGCAATTTGTTTACGCAATATTTGCGCATATGTTTTCCAAGAACATATCTTTAGGTAAAAATACACTAAAAACGTGCATGGGGTGCTTAAATTATTATTTATTTATTTTTTTGCTTTTTTTCCCCCCATTTAACTTTATTGCCATTACATGGGGGCTATGTCTCCCCCTACCCTACAATGGAGGTAATCAAGCACAGAATTCGTTCAAAAAAGCAGCAGCAATATAAGATACTATCTTACATTAGGTAAACCAATGTCATTTCTTTTCCCTTGACAGTAATGTGGGCTCATTCCTGATTTTTGACCAATTCCTTTATAGTCTGTGAAGGTTCTCTTGATTAGCAATAGTCTAAAATGTAGAAAATGGAACCAGGAGCCCCTTGCAAATTAAAACACAGTGTGTTATAATACAGTTTAGATCTTGCTAACCGAACTGATGTCAAATAAGTACAAAGAAGAATAGATGGGTGAGTTTATAAAGTCTAATGGGTGGCTGGTTAGAACTTCTCAAGTTTTAACAACAGGACCCAAATCAGCTGCCACAAAATCTATTATTAAACCTGGGTGTGTGCTGTGGGGTCTCAGAAGGCTGCATAAAATTCCAAAATAATTTGTTTTGGAGAAGCTCTAACCATAGCAGCAGCTAAACGCATATCTGCAAGCCTTCAGTTTAATGCTGCATATATATATATATATATATATATATATATATATATATATGTATAATAAAAATTAATATATTATATAGGCTTTCATTTTTATTGATGAAGGCACCAGCCTCAATTTGATCACTATGTCAGTTCCAATTGGCTCCTGATCATTAGTGGCCATCAGTAACAACCAGGGTTGGGAGCCAGTTGCTGTACAAAAGTGTAACATGAAAATGACAATGTCTGACTGAACAGTATGATGCATTTTTAATATACTTACTGAGTATGGATTCACAGTCCCACTTTTCAGAAGGCTCTTCTATAACTATAGTTTGCATTTCCTCTTCCACTTCTTCATCTTCTTCAATCAAATCCAAACCGTCTCTGGGTTTTAAATCTTTTAACATTACACACCTACATAGAATGCCGAAAGATTATAAAATCCAGTATGTGAAACATTTGTATAACTTGTCACATTATGACTTTGCACATAAAGCTTGGTGAAGCCTTGCTACTACATCTATAGCAGGCATGCAAGAGAGACATTTTATATGTGCATGATGGTGCCTCTCCACTAAATGTACTGCAGCTCTGTGTAGGTGGTACGTCATTTGTGCCTGACAGCACCTCTCCACTACAATTAGTCCTGCGGAGGCGACATTTAATATGTGCTTTGCCTACACATTACTACAGCGGCCTTGTGTAGGTGACATTTCACAGAGGCTTGACAGTGCCTCTCCACGAAGACTATAGCATCCCTGTATGGAAGACATTTTATGTGTGCCCGACAGTGACTCTCCAGTTCATCTACAGAAACCATGTGTAGTGAAACTCTACATCAGGAAGGTCCAGCAATTTGTTCTGTAACAGAAAAACTTGGTATCCAGCAGGTTCTATTTAAAGCCCAACTCCAGGTTTAACTATGACTTTAAATAGTTTGTTTGGGCTGTGCTGACCAACTTTACCATGTGCACACTGGGAGCTTTGTATGCCCCAGCTACACACAGTATGTAGTGCTGTGTTCGGGCAGCAGGACAGGGACTTCTTGTCCTATTCCTGGAACAAAATTAAGTCAAGCTGAGTGCTGCTCAGCAATTCACAGGAAGCTTTGTACTTTTATGAACGAAAATACAAGGCTTCATGTGAGGTGAAAATCATGATGTCATCCACCCGCTTCCCTATCTCAGCCAGTCACCGGAAACTCAAAATTAAAAGGCTTCCTGTGAATGGCTGAGCAGGACACAGCACAACTTGATTTTGTTTTGGAAGTGGGAAGAGAGTCCCCCGATGCAACCTACATACAGTTTATAAAGCCCTCCCTGCAGGCACAGCTGTTATTGAAGGAATTTATTTGTTTGGGTCAGCTTGGCCCAAATGAACTTTTTAAACTAATAGTAAATCAGGACTTTTGCTTTAACAGTCTTAGCAAAGCTGTTGACTTTATTCTTGAAAAGAGATGGGTTTGTGCTAAGCAATCTGTGCAAGCAAAGCAGGACAAGATAGGAAATATGTTTTCTGAAGTAATTTTTCTTTCCTTTTTTGCCTACAAGGTCACATTAGGAAAAAAACAAAGAATAGGATTTTTATAACCGCTTACCTGTAAAATCCTTTTCTTGGAGTACATCACGGGACACAGAGAAGCATAGTAATTACTATGTGGGTTATAGAGTCTACCTTCAGATGATGGACACTGGCACGCCCTTAAGGCAGGAAGTTCCCTCCCCTATATAACCCCTCCCATACCGGGAGTACCTCAGTTTTGTAGCAAGCAATAAGTGTCCCAAATTCCCCATGAAGAGGGGCGGGAGCTCTGTGTCCCATGATGTACTCCAAGTAAAGGATTTTACAGGTAAGCCGTTATAAAAATCCTATTTTCTTTAGCATACATCACGGGACACAGAGAAGCATAGTAATTACTATGTGGGACGTTCCAAAGCAATGCTAATGAGAGGAGGGAGACCCCCCAAAAAAAAGCCGGGCGCCATCAGACATGAGGAATCAAACTGCAGCCTGCAGCACACTGCACCCAAAGGCGCCTTCCTCATTTTTCCTTACGTCCAATTGGTAACATTTTGTGAAAGTATGGATATACGACCAAGTCGCGGCCTTGCAGACCTGAGCCATGGAGGCTTGATGATGCACTGCCCAGGAAGTACCCACTGCTCTAGTGGAATGTGCTTTAACCTTAAACGGGGGAACCTTTCCCCTCAAGCCATAGGCTTGAGTAATGATCTGTTGAATCCATTTGGAGATGGTGGACTTCAATGCTGCCTGTCCACATCTGGGACCTTCTGGCAAAATGTCAGTTTCCGGACCTGAGCCATAGCCCTAAGATAGTTCTTAACTGCTCTTAGTATGTCTAGCATATGCAATGACTTCTCCCTTGCAGAACTAGGTTCTGAGAAAAAGGAAGAGAGCACAAGATCTTGGTTTAAATGAAAGTTATTAACAACCTTAGGAAGGAAGGGCCATAGGACCACTCTGTCCTTGTGAAGAATTAGGTATGGTTCTTTACATGATGAGGCCGCCAACTTCGATAGCCATAACCTCTGCTAGGAGGGTATTTAAAAAAAAAAAAAAAAAAAAAAAAAAAAAAACACCTTCCTGGTCAGGAGGACCAATGGAATGTGAGCCAAAGGCTACAAAGGGTTGCTTCTGCAGGGTAGAAAGGACCAGATTCAGATCCCACGGACACAAGGGGGTC
This sequence comes from Rana kukunoris, assembly GCA_029574335.1. NCBI lineage: Eukaryota > Metazoa > Chordata > Amphibia > Anura > Ranidae > Rana > Rana kukunoris. The sequence continues at coordinate 357,560,016 of CM056052.1, forward strand.
TTGATTGGAGGATTAACGCGGATCACCCCTTGTAAAAAGGTTTTAACCAGAGAATGTGTAGCCAGAGGCCTTTGAAACAAAATTGATAAGGCCGAAATCTGGCCTTTAGTGGCAACTTCATGTCTGCCCCCACCGACATCCTTACAATTTCTGCGTACCAGGCCCTTCTGGGCCACGCTGGAGGGACCAGAATCACTGGTTTCTCTTCCGACTTTATCCTGCGAAGGAGGCGGGGTAATAATTGCAGCGGAGGAAACGCATAAATTAGGGAGAATTGATTCCATGGAAACACCAGCGCATCCCTGCCGCAAGCGAGTGGATCCCTCATCCGGGACAGAAAGTTGCCCACTTTTGCATTGAACCTCGATGCAAAGAGATCCACATCTGGTATTCTCCACCTCTGACAAATGGCCTGGAAGATGTCGGGGTGAAGAGTTCACTCCCCTGGGAGCAACTGCTGGCGGCTTAGAAAGTCTGCCTGCCAAATATCTATCCCCGGAATAAAAAACAGATATGCAGGGGACATACTTTTCCGCCCAGATCAGGATTCGATCCACTTCTCTTTGGGCTGCACGACTCCTTGTGCCCCCTTGGTGATTTATGTATGCCACTGCTGTGGCAATGTCGGACTGAATCCTGACTGGGAGACCCCTTAACCTGTCTGTCCAAGCTGACAGAGCTAGACAAACTGCCCAAATCTCTAGCAGATTGATGGGTAGAGACCCCTCGGTGATCGACCATTTTCTGGGGAACTAGCCACCAGCAAAGGCTCTGCCGAACTGTTTGGGGGGAGGGACATAGGGAGGTCTAAGGCTTGGACTTTCTTGTTCCAAACAGATAGGATGGCGTGTTGAAGTCCCCTTGAGTGGAACTGAGCAGATGGGACAGCCTCGAAAGAGGCTACCATTTTCCCCAACAGCCGCTTACAAAGGCAAATGGAGGGTTAACGCTTTGATTTGACTAGCTGAACTAGCTCCCTTAAAGCATCGATCTTCATCTGGGGCAGAAATATCTTTCTTTGATCTGTGTCTATGAGTAGACCTAAATACTCAAGCCTTTTCACAGGCACCAAGACCGACTTGTCCAGGTTGAGGACTCAACCCATGGATTCCAGGTATCTCACAATTTTGTGTACCGCTGAGTTTAGATCTGCAACTGAACGATCTATCAACAACAGATCGTCTAGATAGGCTACTATAGATATGCCTTGAGATCTTAGATTGGCTAACAGTGGGGCCAGTACCTTTGTGAAAACACAAGGTGCGGTGGCCAGATCGAAAGGTAAGGCCACGAATTGAAAGTGGCGTTGATTTACGGTGAAGCGTAACAGCTTCTGATGGTTGAGGAAGATGGGAACGTGTAAGTATGCGTCTTTTATATCGATGGACGCCAAAAGTTCCCCTCCTTGTAAGGAGGCAACCACCGACCGGATCGATTCCATGCGGAAAGATCAGACCTTTAGGAACTTGTTTAAGGCCTTGAGGTCAAGAATAGGTCTTACATCTCTGTTTGGTTTGGGGAAGGTGAAAAGATTTGAATAAAACCCCAAACCTTGTTCTTCCAGCGCAGTTCTCTGATCACCCCTTGGGATAATAGATGATCCAAGGCCAGTGTTAGAGATTTTCTTTTTCCCGGGTCTTTCGGGGCGCTTGAAGGCCAAGAAGCGAGGTGGAGGAAATTTGCTCAACTCCAGCTTGTAGCCCTCGGAGACCGTAGAGAGGACCCAATTGTCTTGGATCCTCCCTTGCCAAGCTCCCGCAAACAGCCAAAGTCTTCCCCCCACCCGGCTGAGTGGGGGGTGAACCTTCATAATGCCGACTTAGATGCCGGCTTGACCGGCTTAGGGTTCCAAGGTTTTTTGGAGGCCTGAGGCTGTCCCTGCAGTTTTCCACCCGCATAAAACCGACCGGGAGGCCATCGGAACTGCCTGGTAGTGGAAGTACTAGGAAGAGGAGAGGAAGATTTTTTAAAGGAGGGAGGACCCCTAAACCTTTTCTTCACTGGTAACAGTGTGCTTTTGCCACTGGAAATTTTCTAATTGTATCCAAATGGAAAGGAAACCCTGCCAGTAGTTTTTTACACAGGGTTTCAGCCGACCAGTTCTTTAACCAGAGTAATCTGCGCATATGAACTAAAGAGTGGGAGAGACGGGAGGACTGTTGTATGGAGTCCTTGATACTAGCATCTATGGCAACGCATAGTGCCTTGGGAAAGTCAGCCAATTCCTGAGCCTGTTGAGCCGGGATATCCTTCAAGACCCCCTTTACTGGTCTTTTAAGGCTTGGCAAATACCAATAGCTGCTACCGCAGGCTGGGATACCCCCCTAGCTGTAGCAAACAAGTTTTTTTAACAGCGTCTCTAATCTCTTGTCCTTCGGGACTTTGAACACTTGAGCCTTGTCCACCAGACAGGTCAAGGACTTGTTTACGCAGGATACGGCTGCGTCCAGCGTGGGAACACCCCACTTCTTAGTGAACTTCTCCATGGTGTATAAAACCGAAAATTTCTTAGGAGGAAGAAAAGATCTATCCGGATGTTCCCAATCCTTGTAGAGAAGACCTTCCAGTAAGGGATGAACCAGGAAGGAATAATTAGCTTGAGGATCTTTTAAAGAGCCTAAGGAAGAGACTGAACTTGATGCTGGCTCTGAAAGGGGCTTGAAGGCCGAACGGACCATCTCCGTGAGGGACTGCAACAACAATCTTTCGGACTGAGACGCCGAAAATGGTTCCCCCAGGGTGGAATCTTCAGAGTCCGAGACCTCTGAATGACCCTCTGCCTGATCCCCTGAGGGTAACTCAACCTTCTTCTGAGGATAGTTGTTCCGCCATGAGGAACCCTGCAGAGGGAGATGGGGACCTTGGGCGTTTTTCTCTTGAGAGAGAGGATGCAATCAAGGTTGCTAATCTCTGCTCCAGTCCACCCATAGCTGAGCCCAGAGCCTCCTGTGTTACAAACACTGGAGCAGGTCGGACAAGGGCAGATGAGGCACCTGGCAGCCCTGATGGTTCACCCTGGGCCTCCTAATTTATCAGGAGAGGAAATAGCCACAGGAGCATGCCCGAGATCCTCCGAGCCTGATGGCGATCCCTTAGATTTCTTTGTACTTCTAGTCCCTGAGCCTTTAGCCATAATAAATCTGAGGTACTCACAACAGTTGCAACCACTTGCAGACCTATAGACCAGCACCGACGCTGATGGTCGGCAAGGTGCAGAGCCCACTATGCGCCTTAAGCAAGTGTCACTGTCCAACATCCAGTAGTAATACTGAAAAACTTGTGCACAAGTACTCTGTGTCCACCGTTAGCCAGGATGGGTGAGGTGGACTGAGCTTTTATGGACTAGGTGCAAGTCACCTAACCTGCAATCTCTAGCCTCATAGAAAACAGCCGAGATGGACCTCTTGCGCGTGCCGCTGCTGTGCGTGCATCACGCGGCTGCGCACGCGCACACGTAGCCGCACATGTTGTCGTGTGCGCTTCTGCAGCACCATGCATGCCATCAGACGCAATTATTACAATTGCGCGCACACGTACGTCTATGACACATACTATGCCGTTCGCGCACAAGGTTGGAGCTACCGTAGCTACCATGTGAGGACCAGGTAAGAAATTTGTAGCCAAAACTTTTGGACAACCTTTCCCTGCTATTACCTGCACAGGAGGGGCTAAACAACTGAGCATAGACACCCCCTCCTCCCCACAGCATTCAGGACAAATGATGGGAGAGGCACAGACAGACAGCTTTAGGCTAAGCATAATGGTTTAAAAAGAAAACTTTCAGGACCAAGTTCTGAAGCACCTTCACTTACCTGATCCAACGCTGCAGGACCCTACACACAGACAGCCCAAACTTCGCCCATCACGGAGAGCAAAGGCTGCAGACCTTCAGGGACCGGGGTCCATGGACAGAAACACCTCACCCCTGGACCCATATCGCACCCTGTCAGTAAACTTTTGGTATTGGGAAATTGACCAAGGTACTGAATAACCAGGATCCAGCCCTCAAAAGAGGAGCATTAAAGGCCAAACCCCGTTCTTCTCAACTGGGGCCCTGGTACCATCCACTTTGGCTCAGAAGCACTTTGGACGGATCCGGATTTTATGGAGGCTTTTTACATCCAGCATGGATCCCTCCAGTGGAGCTCCTTGAAGCACATGTTCACTTGTGACCAACACCTTAGACACTGGCGAAAAAACTGAGGTACTCCCGGTATGGGAGGGGTTATATAGGGGAGGGAACTTCCTGCCTTAAGGGCGTGCCAGTGTCCATCACCTGAATGTAGACTCTATAACCCACATAGTAATTACTAGGCTTCTCTGTGTCCCGTGATGTACGATAAAGAAAACTGCTTATACCGTATAGGGAACCAGTTTCATTGATATTTGGTCTTTACACGTTATATTTATAAAATTCCATATATGAAAGTATTTTATTCTTTTTTTAGGCTTTATTTCCATTATATGGGCCCGTTGATATTAGCTGGGGTGTTGGAGAGGAATGGGAGTGTCAGAGTACACCTGAAGTCTGAGAGATTACAGTCTATAAATCTGCAACCGACTTCCTCAGCAAAGGCTGTTTTGATAATTATTTCTCTTGATAGATACTTTAAAACACCACATACAGTAGAAAGACCGCACTTACTCTTTTGCTTTCTGCTTGAAGTAGTCCTTTACCACATCTTGAAGTCTAGCACTATCTGTCTGAATAAATCCCTCTAATTCTGCATTATCCAAGGCACCAATCTCATCTTCATCAAACTGCTCATAAAACTGCAAAAAAATAAAAATAGTATAGTTAAAATATACAATGACATTTAAAGCTCAACTCTGATAAGAGCAAATATTGTCTAAAACAAGATCCATGTGTATTATTCCTTGAATCTTAGTGTGCTTTGGGTTATTTTTTCCAGAACTGCAATAATCTAGTGTGTAACTTTACCTGTGCATGAGCTTCCTGTAATAAACGACCAGTCACTGCTGCTCCCTCCTTTTGTACAGGTCTTGTCTCCACCCCCTCCAGTAGTTTTCTGACTGCAGCCTGTAGTAGGTGGGGACTGAGTCTCTCCCATTCCTCTGCTCTCTGCACATGCTATGCACAGCAATGTCATTGCTACTTAAATAAGGCAATAAGCGAGTCTTCAAAGACTTTCAGAGCACCCAACGTGGATCTACATTACATCATTTGTGGTGTTTTCGGAACACATTTAAATGAGATTTTGTGCCTGAAGTTCAGCTTGACAACCCGACTGAACTTTCCGTTTAAATTGGCTAAACACATTCCAGGTGCATCAAAACAAAATATGTACAGAGCTTTACAGCTTGTTTTCTATCGAAAGCAGCCACAGCCTTAGCCGTTCACCTGCCAACATGCAAACTAGGGCCCTCATGCACACTGGATTTTTTTGCAGTCACTTCTAGGGGCGTCAGGTGTTTCTTTTTTCCTGCCTCTAAACTCCCATGCATTTGAGCGTTAATTTCAATGGCAATTGAATGAATGCTCAGAATCTTGACGCCTGTAAAACACACCTAAAAACAAGCAGCAGGCTTTTTTTTTTCCAAAACGCTGCTGCCAAGAGAAAAGGCTTCTAATTTGCAAAACATCCAGTGTGCATGAGGCCTTACTCAAATAGGAAGCAGCAGTCTCTCAGCACAGGTCCTACAAATCCCCTGCTGGGTTACAGCCAAAGTTTTTCAATTAGCAGGGAGTATAGGTATTGCCGATTCCAGAGTTATAGATCCGATTTAGTAAGGGGCATGTTGGACTTCTGCAGACCACTGCTTCCCAACTGAAAACAAGGCTCTCACTAACTGGTGAGAGGCAAAGTGCTTTTTCCACTGTGGCTGCTTCAGAAGTGAAATAAAGGGCAAAAACATTCAACACCTTTTGTTTTGATGCACTAGGATGTATTTACCTGATTTAAACTGAAATTTAAATTGGGTTTATAGCTTTCGTCGTCACCTAAGCTAGCTGCTTTCCCATGGAAATTCAGTGCTAAATTTTAGCCTACTAAACTAGCCTTTACAATTAGGAAAGCTGTTAGACTTTTATAAAATACAATTCTTAATTTTAGTTTGCATTATGACAAATAGATTAATGTATGCCTGTTTCAACTAAAATCATGTTCAATATGCACTCCAGTCAAGCTCTGGAAATGCCTATCATTTTTGGCAAGGTGGTAGAGCCCTTGTTTTGTGTTGGACACAGTGGAGAAGGATCACAATTTTTGTCAAATTTTTATTGCCGTCGGTCTCCCCGTTAGGTTGTTTTACTCACTCTGGCTGTGTTTCCTTGCCACCTACCTGTTTCAGGATAGTCTGTGTGACGGAATGTGACCAAGACAAAGATAAAAACCTGACAGAGGTTCTAACCCTTCCCCTATCTACTAATAATTGTGTTTTATTGCATAAATGTTGCATCATGCTGCGCTGGTTTCATGCAAGTTCTGGATATCTTTGCAGGATCTGTATATTTCCCCAAGAACCAACTACAGTACACATGTAAACATTGAAACAAACAGAACACATTGACTTGATCAGTGCATATCACCAGAAATGGCTCATTTGGAGGAATACGATGTCCCAGATCTAAATATACTCACATATAAAAAGCAAGCAGTAGGAAAGACAGCAATCAAGATGTATTGACACTCAAATAACCATAGGGAGAGAAACAGTAAAAGCATCCCAACCTTGGATCAAACAACCAGGTGAGACAGTACCACCACTAAACCGATTTGGTCCACCCCGTTTTTGTTCCAGCTCCACTCAAGGCAATCCATCTTGATTTCTCTCTCTCCTACAGTCAACTTTTATATAGGAGTACATTTGCATCTGCTGGCAGGACATGATATTCCTCTGGATGAGCCAGTTCTGGTGATATGCACTTATCAAGTCACGTCTATGTTAAGTGCAACTTAGTACCGTTTGTGTTCCAATTAGATTCATTTTCCTCATTATCTTATGCCGAGGACAATTGCTTTCTTTCTATTGAATGCACTGTAGTGAAAAATTGCAATTTGTATTTAATGATCACTCGCTGATCTTACCTTTTCAAAGCGCTCATCCAGAAGGGTGAGCTGGTCATTTCGCCTCATAACCGACGAAGACATAGAATATTGTGAGAAGCGACTCTTCGTCTCTTCCTGCATGAACAGGAACTCTTTCATCTGGCCATCTTCACCTCTGCTCTCATCATCAGATAGGGGGCCGTCTGAGTCAAAGTCATCATCTTGGCTCTCATCACTATCCTCTTCCTCATCGTCAACATCTTCCCATTCGTCATCATCCCCTTCTTTCTCATTTCTATATATAAAATAACACCAAGAACAACTTTAGGCTACAAAAGTAATAAAAAAAACACACACAACACAGACAAATAAACCTATATATTTTAGACAAATGTATATGTGAAGTATCTTTATATAGATCATAGAAAGTGAACTATGATATTTATATTTTGCAATAATGGCGTTATTCGTTATATTTATTCCTGTTATTCCTTATACCGCACAGTTACCGTATGAAACAAAGCCAACTGTATTATTGTTCTTTTTGTTCATTCCCTTTCTGCTGAGCAATTTTACATATTGACGCAGATTATAATGTGATATTGCGTCCTAGCTTTTAATGTGATCCTATTGTACATTCAAATCTACTTACACTTTTATTAAAAATACGTTATTTTTTTCCCTAATCATACTTGCATCGGTCCGATGCTGCCTCTGCACTGAGCACCGAGCGATCGAACATCGCCGATGACTCTGTTCTCTCAGCTCCCCGAGCAGACAGCTGATGCCTGTCAGTCAGCAGCTCTCTGCTCTGCCCCCCCCCCTCACTGGAGCGCTGAGCTTTGGAAGGGTGGGGGGGGGGGGGGGGGGTTGAACCAACTCAGGCTCTCAGTGGCTCGCTGAGAGGCTAAGACGGGTATCAGTCCAGGCACCTGGCGGTGCGCAATGATGTGATGCCTGGACTGATCTTAGCGACGTCAGCAGAGAGCAGACTTGAGACCATTCTCTGCTGAAAACGGGTCACAGGAGTGCAAAACTAATTACACTCCTGTGACCCGTAGGAGAAGCCCAGCCAAACAAGCTCAGGCTGGACTTCTCCTTTAACTGACAAAACTCAACGAGAGAGAATAGGCAAAACTGCCCATGAGAATATAGCTGTCTTTAGGGGCAACAATATACACAAGTACCAAAATGTAATAACATTAACAAAATTATATATTCCAACCAGTACTTCTAAAAAGTTATCATTTACCTTTGATCCTTACTGACAAGATCATTTGCCTTTAATATGAAGTCATCCTCCAATTGGTTTTCAGGGTCACTGAAGTCGAAATCATCATCTAGTGCTGCCACAACATCAGGATCCAAGTCCAGACAAAGGCCTGTTAGCAAAACACAATAATGTCTGTGTTATATTGGCTGAAGGATTTTTACCTGTATGCATTCTATGCACCACCCCCCCCCCCCCAATCCACTGCATTGGTGTTAATGGCAATAGTAGTTAACTCCCCTCCTCTCTGCATTGGTGATCATGGCAGTGAAAGTGAACCCCTCCCTTTATTGGTGTCATAGAAGTGAAAGTTAACCACATCACCTCTTCTGCACTGGCGTTCATAGTTTTCTGTTTACTTACCCATCACATGCCTCCTCTCTCTCCCCAGGCCAGGAATTTACATGAACTGTGGGTGCAGAGAACTCTGTGCACAGGGCCTTCTCTCTCTCAGTGCTGGGTGCTGAATACAGAGCGTTCCAACGTCCAGCACCCCACTGCCACTCAGCTTTCTGACTGGTGCTCAGTAGCCCGAGGGCTGCATGTTGGGCACCAGGGTAGATAGAGTCTTTGAAGGCTCTTGATGGAAGTATATACACAACACTTAACATAAGCCTGGTGAATCACTTGATAAGTTTGAACAGTCTTATGGACAGCAAAAGACATTTTTTAGGGATTTACATGACTACTAAAATTGATTGGTCTACACCTGCAACTGATCAGACAGACCACAATCAATTAAAAAAAATAGAAGATGGTCTAGACGCCGTACACAAAGGCATGTCAGCCTCCGCTATCCAGACAAATTAGACTCTCAAGTCAGAAACTTCTGATGGTACAACTAGAGGACTCTCAAGTATATCTCGGAGTAGCACCTCATCTGTATTTTCCAGGGAATTGGACACGGTCTTAAAAATATAAATAAATATCCAGTAACATCAAGTGTCAACACAAGACAAAAGTAAAACGAGACAAGGATGACGGGGCCACTACAAAACAAAATTATCCCTGACAAACAAGTAGTTACACAGGCGATGACTGATTTGGACTCTGTGAATGTTGCTAAAGTAGTGAATCGTTCAAGTGTTGAATTTTCAGATGCAGAGTTGTCTCTTCTCTCTAAAGGCCTTTCCTTTTCTCCTATGTTGCATTTCGATATCTTTGGCACTTTACTAGATATAAATAGTTTTGTTAGCAACATAATATTAAGAAAGCATTTTAGTGTCGACCCATAATCAATCGTCTTCGCCTGCAGCTTTCTGGAGTGACACTTCTGTCTGTGACACTTTCTAGCGATAATCTTACAAAGACAGAGAGAGCTGCAATCAAAATTTGAAATCTCGCAATAATGTAGTTATCAAACAAGCTGATAAGGGAGAATCTGTCGTTATTTTAAATAATTCGAGGGCTATAAATCTGAGGCTTTACAACATCTCAAAGATGCATCTACATATCACATCTTATCCAATAATCCCACCTCCGTTTTAGGTCATACTCCAATACAGGTACGTCATTGAAAGTAAAGCATTCAATTTGTTACTCAACTCATAACATTATATTGTTCCTTTGTCAAGATAGTTTAGATTAACTTGCTACCCTGCTTAGATTTAATATTTCTTAATAGTTTTAGGCTGGATCAATAGATCAAAATAAGCGACTATGAAAAAAAGGATTTTTAATAAACAGCTTACCTGTAAAATCCTTTTCTTGAAGTACATCACGGGACACAGAGCGCATAGCCATTACACTTGGGTTATATGGGTACCTTCAGGTGTGGACACTGGTGTAATCAACTTCACAGGAAGTTCCTCCCTATATAACCCCCTCCCACTGAGAGTGCTTCAGTTTTGTAGCAAGCAATTTCTCTGAGGTTACACAATGTTCCCCAAAAGAGGGGTGGGAGCTCTGTGTCCCGTGATGTACTTCAAGAAAAGGATTTTACAGGTAAGCTGTTTATTAAAAATCCTTTTTTCTTTATCGTACATCACGGGACACAGAGCGCATAGCCATTACATATGGGATGTCCCAAAGCAATGCTCCATGAGGGGAGGGAGACCGTAAGGCCAAAATTAGCCAAACAGAAAATATATCAGGAGGTAAAAACTAGCTCCACCAACAGAAAAAAGGGGCGTAATCCGGGCCAGAGGATTCTATACTGCTGCCCGTAGGACCGCCTGCCCAAATGCTGCGTCCGTAGCTTTTGTGACGTCCAACTTATAAAATTTAGTAAACGTATGTACGGAAGACCAGGTTGCCGCTTTGCAAACCTGTGCCATAGAGATCTGATGGTGTGCCGCCCAAGAGGCACTCATGGCCCTCGTAGAATGGGCTTTAACTGATAAGGGAGGTGGAACGCGCTTCAGACCATAGGCCTGAAAAATCAGCTGTTTAATCCACCTAGCCAAGGAAGACTTGGCAGCCGGCTGACCCTTCTTGGGGCCATCCGGGAGAACGAAAAGCACATCTGTTTTCCGAATCTTTTCTGTAGCCTTGAGATAAACCCTCATGGCTCGGACCACGTCCAAAGTATGAAGCAATCTTTCCTCTCTGGACTGGGGAGTAGGAAAGAAGGATGGTAGGACTAGGTCCTGATTCAAGTGAAAACTGGATATGACCTTAGGCAGGAAAGAAGGCTGAGGCCGCAGAACCACTCTGTCCTTATGCAGAATCAGGTACGGTTCCCTGCAAGACAAGGCTGCCAGCTCGGAGACCCTTCTGGCCGAAGCCATAGCCACCAAGAAAACCAACTTTCGGGTTAGCAGCACAAGAGGGATTTCTGTCAGAGGTTCAAACGGCTGCTTTTGTAAAGCTGACAAGACCAGATTTAAATTCCAGGGGCAGAGGGGAGCTCTAATAGGGGGATTCACATGCAAGACCCCCTGCAAAAAGGTTTTCACAAGCGAATGCGTGGCCAAAGGCCTTTGAAACCATATCGAAAAGGCAGACACCTGCCCCTTTAGAGTACTAAGAGCCAACCCCTTGTCAACGCCAACCTGGAGGAATCGCAAGATCCTGCCAATAAAAAACTTGCGAGGATGCCCTCCTTGAGACTCGCACCACTCCACATAGGTCCTCTAGACTCTGTAATAGATATTTCTAGAGACTGGCTTTCTAGCCTGAATTAACGTAGATATGACTTGGGCTGAGAGGCCTCTGCCCTTAAGAATTAGGGATTCAGCCGCCAAGCCATCAAATTTAGCTGCTGTGAAGCAGGGTGGTAGATCGGGCCCTGAGACAGCAGATCTGGGCGCAGGGGGAGTGGCCACGGTGCCCCTACTGACATCCTCACGATGAGTGCGTACCAAGCCCTTCTGGGCCAGGCTGGGGCCACCAGGATCACCGGCCTGCGCTCCACCCTGATCCTTCGTAGAAGGCGGGGAATCATCTGTAGTGGAGGGAACGCATACAGGAGAGAAAACTGGTGCCAGGGGCAAACCAACGCATCGGTCCCGTAGGCCGAGGGGTCCCTGGCTCGGGATACGAATTTGTCCAATTTCTTGTTGAATCTTGTTGCCATGATGTCCACATCGGGAACTCCAAATCTTTGGCAAATCTCTTGGAATACCTGGGGGTGAAGAGACCACTCTCCCGGGAGTAACTGTTGACGACTCAAAAAATCTGCTTGAGAATGGTCTATCCCTGGGATGAACACTGCTGAGATGCAGGGTACATGGGCTTCGGCCCATGAGAAAATCAGGTTTACTTCCCTTTGAGCCGCTAGGCTCCTTGTGCCCCCCTGGTGGTTTATGTATGCCACCGCCGTGGCATTGTCGGACTGTATCCTTACTGGCAGACCCTGCAGGGGGAGAGTCCAGGCGACCAGGGCCAACCGAGCAGCTCTGATCTCTAGGACATTGATGGGAAGCAGACTTTCTGCCTCTGACCACCGCCCCTGCTGGGTCCGTTTTCCTAAGATTGCCCCCCAACCTGTTAGGCTGGCATCTGTGGTTACTATTTTCCACGTGATGGGGCAAAAGGTTTTCCCTTTTGACAATTTTTGAGGGATCAGCCACCAGTACAGGCTGCGCTTGACCCCTGGGGAAAGAACTAATGGACGGTCTAATGCCTGTATGGACTTGTTCCAAGCAGAGAGAATAGCTGCCTGAAGAACTCTGGTATGGATCTGGGCATAGGGCGCTGCTTCGAAGGCGGCCACCATCTTTCCCAGCAGTCGCATGCATAGGCGAATAGTCGGCTTCTTTTTGCCTAAGACTATTTGAATCGTTTGAATCAACGACCTGATCTTCTCTTGAGGTAAAAATACCCTCTGGCATTCTGTATCTAACCGAAAGCCTAGATATTCCAACTGTCTTGTGGGTTGTAACCTTGATTTTTCTTGGTTCACAATCCACCCGAATTCTTCTAGATGCCGCACTGTGCGGACTACTGCATGATTGAGGTTGGAAGCTGATCTGTCGATAACCAGGAGATCGTCCAGGTATGCCAGGACCAAGATGCCTTCTGTCCTTAGGACGGCTAGCACCGGGGCTAACACCTTTGTGAATACCCGCGGAGCTGTTGCCAACCCGAAAGGGAGGGCTACGAACTGGTAATGACTTTGATTTATCGTAAAACGAAGAAACTTGTGATGTGCTGGGTAAATCGGCACATGCAGATATGCATCCTTTATGTCTATAGATGCTAGAAAGTCGCCCTGATGCAGGCTGGCTGTCACTGAACGTATGGAGTCCATACGAAAGGTCTGAATCTTTAGAAAGAGATTTAGGCGTTTGAGGTCTAATATAGGCCTGACGTCGCCATTGGGTTTTGGTATAACAAAAAGGTTGGAGTAGAATCCCCGACCCCATTCTTGGGTTGGTACTTCTACAATTACTCCTTGGAGCAATAGGCGATCCAACGCCTTTACGAGAGAGGCCCTTTTTAATGGGTCGCTTGGAAGACTTGACCCCTGAAAATGAGGAGGGGGGATTTCTCGAAACTCTAGTTTGTATCCCGTGGCTACCACGGACCGAACCCAAGAGTCGGGAATTCTGGCCTTCCAGACTTCGGAGAAAAACCGAAGTCTTCCCCCCACCCGAGAGAGTGGGGGCGCCCCTTCATGAATCTGATTTGATGACTGGTTTAGCCGGTTTGCGAGACCAGGGTCTCTTGTTTGCCGCGGCTTGACCCTGTGGGCGGCTATTAACCGCTGGATGCCCGGGAGGCCGTCGATACTGACGAGAAGTCGAAGGGGCCGAGCCTACAATGGCCTGTCGTTTAAACGTGGGCCCACGCGGTCTTTTCTTGACCGGTAAGGAAGTACTTTTTCCACTTGATATGGTGTGGATATATTTATCTAGGTCTTCCCCGAATAGTCTTCCCCCATGAAAGGGAAATCCTGCTAAAAGCTTTTTGCAGGGTGCCTCTGCTGACCAGTTCTTTAGCCACAAAAGACGACGCATGTGAACCATCAGTAGAGATGAACGGGATGCCTGTTGGATGGAGTCCTTAATAGCATCTACTGCAAAGCAGAGAGCCCTAGGGAATTCTGCTAATTCATGAGTATGCTGAGCCGGCATGTCCTTTAATATATGTTTTGCCTGATCCTTCAAGGCCTGACAAACACCAATGGCTGCTACTGCTGGCTGAACCATGGCACCTACTGAGGTGAAAGCGGCTTTCAGTAGGGTCTCGAATTTCTTGTCGACCGGATCCTTGAACATCTGGACATTTTCAACCGGACAGGTCAGGGATTTATTCACGCAGGAAATGGCCGCGTCCACTGTGGGGAGTGCCCATTTCTTTAAATATTCCTCTTCCATAGGATAGAGAATGGAGAATCTTTTAGGAGGGACAAAGATTCTATCAGGTCGAGCCCAATCCTGGTAAATCACGTTCTGCAGAAAGGGGTGCATTGGAAAAGACGCACAAGTTAATGGAGCCTTTAAAGAACCCAATGAGGAAACCTCCGGGGCTACTAGTTCTGGCACTGGAAGTTTAAAGGCAGTGCGAACCATATCTGTCAAAGACTGGATCCACAGGCTCTCCGCTTGAGAGGCCGAGAAATATTCATCTATAGTGGAATCTTCCCTGTCTGAACCGTCGGGACTTGGGTCTGCCTGATCCCCTTGTGGGTCCCGTTCCTCTGAAGAGGAGACCTCCGCATCTGAAAACCCCACACTGGGTGAGGGGGATCTAGCCCGCTTGCTACTTGGCCAAGGACGGGCAAACAACGCAGTTAACCTTTTCTCTAGCCCACTCATGGTGGCTGCTAGCATTTCTTCCGTCACGTAAACGGGAATGGGTGGATCGGGGGCCGCCTCTGCCCCCAGCACCCCCAATGGCTCTTGTACTATGCCACTCGGTGTTCTAACTGGCGAGGGTGGGGCCGTTGAAACCTGGCCCAAATCCTCTGACCCCGATGGAGACCCCTTTTGCTTCTTGGCACCTTTAGCAGCCTTGGCTGGTCCAGATCCCTTTGGAGCCATTGTACAACCTTGAGTCACCCCTATAGCCAACACCTGACTGTTGCAGCTAGGAGTAACCAATATGAGGACAGGTATGAGGAAAATGAAAAAAACTAAATTTCTTTTTTTTTTTTTTTTTTTTTTCCCAAAAAAAAAAATCTTTTTTTTTTATTTTTATTTTTTTTTTACCCGCCTGGGAGGTGGCAATACTGAGGAAACCTGTGAGTATTGACACACCAATGCCCGTTAGCCGGAGTCCAAGGTAGACTCAGATACTGCTGGATCTAAGGCTGAGTCCCTTTAAGCAAAAAACTTCCTTTTTTTTTTTTTCTGGTCAATAGTGGACCTAAGTCCTAGACCTGAAGATCCACAAAACCGCCACTAGGTGTCCCTGTGTGGCCAAAAGACCCAGCTGCACGCTCTGTATCCTTTCTTCCTCTGCCTCCAGGAGGGAAAGACCAGCCAGAGAAAAAGTTTTTCCTTTAAACAGACCCTGACGCTGCTGGCCCGCCCCCCCGACGCACGCCGACGCTATAAAAGGCGGCGTGCACGCGCGCGCGCACGCGCGCACCCCCCCACGCTGAAAACCACATGGAGGAAGCAGAGCAGAGGAAACAACATGGACCAGCGCCAGGCAGCACCAACAGACACCAGGTAAGCACTAATCTTATTGTAGTGCACACACAGAGAGGAAGCTGTCCCCATGGGCTTCCTAAGAAACAGGAGTTTTCACCAGCAATTTCCTCTTTAAAACATGTGGGGTTGCAGTATCAATGCTAACAGGCAGACCTGGGGTGAGTAGCAAATATATATCTTACATAAGTATACATATATCTACATGTTATCTGGGTAAACATTAGTATCCCATCCTGCCCACACAGACATAGTGGAGATAGTGGCTGATGCACAAGCATACTGTTAGCCAACCCAGAACCCCCAGGGGGATACCTACTGTCGAACCAAGTCCCGCAGGTTCCCTCTTACCTGCTCCACGCCGCAGGGTATTGCAAACTGCAAGAGGCCCAATCTTCCCCCATCTCCGTGGGTATTGTCTCGGACCTTCAGGGACCGGGGTCCTGTGTTTAAGGAACCCACACCCCTGGACCTATATAGCATCCTGGCATCAGTAGCGTTTTAGTCCTGGAAGAGACCAAGGCACTGGAGCCCAGAATCCAGCCCTCCAAGGAGAGGCATTATAGGCAAAACCCCACTCCAGCAGGGCCCGGGTACCGTACACCTTGGCTTTGAAGCACTTCGGACGGATCCGGCTAGCTATCCTGGGTCCCGAGACCTCCGAGGGACAGCTAGACGTGACCAACACCTAAGACACTGGCGAAAAAACTGAAGCACTCTCAGTGGGAGGGGGTTATATAGGGAGGAACTTCCTGTGAAGTTGATTACACCAGTGTCCACACCTGAAGGTACCCATATAACCCATATGTAATGGCTATGCGCTCTGTGTCCCGTGATGTACGATAAAGAAATAGTTGTCACACAGTGCAGCACACATACAGCTCAATGTGGCTCAAGCCACCTCAGTCACGCCAGCGGCACCGGCTTTTTGTGAGCCGGCTATTCCCTCTTTAAGGGAACATCTCCCGCTCTCTCTCCTCCTCAGTCCCTCTAGCAGCGCCGGCTGTTTGCGAGCTGAGCGCATTTGCGGTCCTGCTGGCATATCCGTCAGTGTCTGAGGTTCCTGACAGGTCCGACGGCTATGTTTTTCTTGTATCCAGCCGGCTGCAGCCTGAGAGCTGGGTCAGGTAGGAAGGAGAGAGCACAAATGTCAGAGGGGGCAATGAGGTCAGAACCCAGAAGGAGGGGTGAAAATCAGTTGTTGCATACTGTGCATAGCATACTTCTGAACCCTGCACTCCCTACACAACACACTCCTGAACCCTGCTCTCCCTTATGCAATGCAATTAAACCCTTTATGTTATTTACATTTACCATTGCTTATATATGTAAAAGAATAAATTGTTATGTAATTTTTTTTAAACTTTACATTAGCCCCACTTGAACAGGTGTTAGACAGGTTGATTCTTTAATATGTGGGTACAGAGGTACACAATTGAATCATTGTATGGACATGTATAGGGGAAAGTGATTGAACCCAGGGTTATTTCAATGCCCATTGTGGGTTGGGTTATGGAATGTGAGAGACTACATATATTCTTTTCATGTTTTTGTAGTATTCCAATGTTTTTATATTTGGAATGATTGCTTGACTGTTTGTTTTGTTTTAATGTTTTTGAAAAATATATATGTGCCAATAAACATCCTTTCTGAAAAAAATAAATTACATAATAACTAAAATGATACACCACACTTTACCAAGTTTTTATCCAATATATCAAAACAATAAAATGACCAACTAATTGAATATGAAAAACATTAGTTGTAGTCCTAAATAATTTAACATTATGCCACATTACTTTTTATTTAGTTTAACAGACCATAAATAGATTGAAAAAAATATATATTTCACCAAAGGATATATTTTCAAAAGTACCTACCTCGAACAGGTGCAGCTTTATTCAATAATCCTACATCCTCCTCAAACTCAGATGCAAACACTGAAGAAGGCAAGTTTATAGTTGGGTGCTAAAAAACAAGTAAATATCCCCAATTACAATTTAAATAAATGTCTTTGTGGGACAGAAAAAAACAGCAGCAGACATATTTAAAGTGTTGGTGAACATAGGACTACAAAAATTAATTCTAAGCCATCTTTCACACGGGGCAGGTGCGGTATACCGTCATAGTTTACCGTGATATTCGGCTGCTAGCGGTGCAGTTTTAACCCCTGCTAGCGGCCAAAAAAGGGATTTTTAAATACAGCTTACCTGTAAAATCCTTTTCTTGAAGTACATCACGGGACACAGAGCGGCATATTCATTACTATATGGGTTATATGGAGTACCTTCAGGTGTGGACACTGGCAATCTCAAACAGGAAGTCCCCTCCCTATATAACCCCCTCCCCTAGAGGGAGTCCCTCAGTTTTGTAGCAAGCAGTATGCCTCCCAAAAATGTTCCCCAAAAGAGGGGCGGGAGCTCTGTGTCCCGTGATGTACTCCAAGAAAAGGATTTTACAGGTAAGCTGTATTTAAAAATCCCTTTTTCTTTCTCGTACATCACGGGACACAGAGCGGCATATTCATTACTATGTGGGATGTCCGAAAGCAATGCTTTAATGAGGGGAGGGAGACATCTTCTCAAAAGAGATTTAATTTAGAGGTATACTCAAATAATAATAATAAATCTAACTTAGTCAAGAAAAATATTTTTTTTTTTTTTTTTTTTTTTTTTCTTTTACAACCAAGGGTGCCCCCGATCCCGAGGATCTTAAACCGCAGCCTGTAGTACTGCCTGCCCAAAGGCTGAATCCGCATTCCTTCTCACGTCTAGTTGATAAAACCTTGTAAACGTGTGGACTGATGACCACGTCGCCGCCTTGCATATCTGAGCCATAGAGATCTGATGGTGTGCTGCCCAGGAGGCGCCCATGGCCCTGGTAGAATGGGCTTTTACCGACAAAGGAGGAGGCAACCTCTTCAGACCGTAGGCCTGAATGATTAATTGTCTAATCCATCTCGAGATGGTGGATTTTGCAGCTGCCTGCCCCTTCTTGGGGCCATCTGGTAAAACGAACAACACATCTGTTTTCCGGATCTTTTCTGTAGCTTTAAGATAGGCCTTCATGGCCCGGACAATATCCAAGGTATGCAACAACCCCTCCTTTCTAGATGTGGGTTTCGGAAAGAAGGATGGAAGTACCAAATCCTGGTTCAAGTGAAAATTGGATATAACCTTTGGTAGAAAGGAAGGATGGGGCCAGAGAACTGCCCTGTCCTTATGTAGAATGAGATATGGTTCCTTACACGATAAGGCTGCCAACTCTGACACTCTCCTGGCCGAAACTATGGCGACCAAGAATACCAACTTTCTTGTCAGTAAAACTAAAGGAATCTCAGCCAACGGCTCAAAGGGTTGTTTCTGTAGAGTGGACAGGACAAGATTTAAGTCCCATGGACAAATTGGTGACTTGACAGGAGGATTAATACGCAAGACCCCCTGTATGAAGGTTTTTTACCAGCGAGTGGGTGGCCAGCGGCCTCTGAAACCACACTGACAGAGCTGAAATCTGTCCCTTGATTGTGCTTAATGCCAGGCCTTTATCCACTCCTAGCTGGAGAAAACTTAACACCCTATCAATGGTATATTTGCGGGAATTCCATCTTTTGGATTCACACCAGCCTACGTAGGTCCTCCACACCCTGTAATAAATCACCCTGGAGGCCGGCTTTCTAGCCCTAATCAGGGTAGGAATTACCTGCCTAGACAGACCTCTACCCCTGAGAATCAGGGATTCAGCCTCCAGGCCGTTAAATTTAGACGCTGTAATGTAGGGTGGAGGATCGGGCCTTGTGAGAGTAGGTCTGGTCGTAGAGGAAGAGTCCAAGGGTCTCCCACTGCCATCTTCAGGACTAGTGAGTACCATGTCCTCCGGGGCCAAGCTGGAGCTACTAGAATGACTGGCTTGTGCTCCACTCTGATCCTGCGCAACAGGCGAGGAAGTAACTGTAGCGGAGGGAATGCATATAGAAGTTTGAATTGATGCCAAGGGCAAACCAACGCATCGGTTCCGCAGGCCATAGGGTCCCTCGCTCGAGACACGAACCTGTCTAGTTTCTTGTTGAACCTGGATGCCATTATATCTATGTCTGGCATTCCCCACTTCTGGCAGATTGTCTGAAAGACCTGGGGATGCAGAGACCACTCCCCCGGCGACAGAATCTGGCGACTTAAGAAGTCTGCCTGCAGGTTGTCCACTCCGGGAATGAATATGGCCGAAATGCAGGGTACATAAACCTCTGCCCACTGAAAAATCAAGCTCACCTCCCTCTGAGCGGCCTGACTCCTGGTTCCCCCTTGGTGGTTTATGTATGCCACCGCTGTGGCATTGTCTGACTGGATTCTCACCGGGGACCCCTGTAATCTGGAAGTCCATGCCAGGAGGGCTAGGCGAGCAGCTCTGATCTCCAAGACATTGATGGGTAGCTGCCTCTCTGCTTCCGCCCAAGTTCCCTGGCGAGAGAACCCCTCCAAGACCGCCCCCCAGCCTGCCAGGCTGGCGTCTGTGGTAACTACCTTCCAGACAACAGGACTGAAGGACCTTCCCTTTAGAAGATTCTGAGGGTTTAACCACCAGGCCAGGCTCTGTCGGACCTTTGATGATAGCGTCAAAGGGGACTCCAAGGCATGTACTCTCTTGCCCCAGGCTGCTAGAATGGCTGCCTGTAGGACACGAGTGTGGATCTGAGCGTATGGTACTGCCTCGAATGTGGCCACTAGCTTGCCTAGTAATCGCATACACAGGCGAATAGTTGTTTTTTTCTTGCTTAGAACCAACTGAACCAACCCCTTGATAGCTTCGACCTTTACAAGGGGCAGGAACACCCTTTGCTGTTCTGTGTCTAACCTCATGCCGAGGTATTCCAACTGATTTGTAGGATGAAACGCTGATTTTTCCCGGTTTAGGACCCAGCCGAACCTCTCGAGGTACTGAACCGTGAGGTTTACTGCCTGTTGCAGACACGGCCGTGAGTGATCTATGATTAAAAGGTCGTCCAAGTATGCTAGGACTGTGACCCCTTGGATCCTTAGATTGGCCAGAACTGGGGCTAGGATCTTCGTGAATACCCGGGGGGCCGTGGCCAGCCCGAAGGGGAGCGCCCTGAATTGGAAGTGTCGCTGCCCCACTGCGAAGCGTAAAAATCTTTGATGCGGCTGAAAGATTGGTACATGAAGGTAAGCATCCTTTATGTCTATGGAAGCCAGAAAGTCGTCCCTCTGGAGTGTGGCGACTGCTGACCGGACGGATTCCATCCGGAAGGAACGAACCCTTAGGCCTCGTACACACGAGGGGATATGTCCGCTGAAAACGGTCCGATGGACCGTTTCAGCAGACATCTCCGATCGTGTGTATGGGCTAGCGGACAGATTTGTCCACCCGACAGATTTCAAAGCATGCTTTGAAATCTATCGGGTGGAATCCGTCCGCCCGACATGTCTGCTGGTTAGTACACTTACCAGCAGACATGTCGTCCCGCACCGCCGCCGCCGAATGGATTCGGCGCATGCGTGGAAGTGTTTTACTTCCTGGTGCGGTGACGTGGCGGCATCAACGTCACCGCCACGTCACCGCGCCGTCCGCCGGCGGGGAATTTGATCCGATGGTGTGTACACGCCATCGGATCAAACTCCAGATCGGACATATCCGATGGAAATGGTCCGCGGACCGTTTTCATCGGATATGTCCGATCGTGTGTACGAGGCCTTAGGTAAACGTTTAAACTCTTTAGGTCCAAGATTGGCCTGACATCGCCGTTGGGCTTTGGTATGACAAAGAGATTGGAATAGAAACCTAGCCCCTGCTCTTGGGCTGGTACCTCTATTATCACGCCCTGGCAAAGTAGGTGATCCAAGGCTGCCAGCATCGAGGCCTTCTTTGCTGGATCTTTTGGTAGCCTTGACTCTTGAAAATGAGGCGGAGGAAACTTTAAAAACTCCAGTCTGTAGCCTGTGGTTACAGACGCCCGGACCCATTTGTCGGGGATCTTGGCTTCCCAAACTTCTGAGAAGAAACTAAGCCTTCCCCCCACCCGCGAGAGTGGGGGCGCCCATTCATAAGGCAGACTTAGGGGCTGGCTTTGTCGGCTTGCGATACCATGGTCTCTTACCCCCAGGGGCCTGTCCCTGCGATCTATTGTTAAAGATTGATCGCGCAGGCGGCCGTCGATACTGCCTGGAATTTGAGGGCCCTGAGACAGGAGAGAGCTGCCTTTTAAATGTAGGACCCCGGAATGTCTTTTTGACTGGTAAAAGGGTACTTTTGCCACTTGAAATAGTCTGAATGTATTTATCCAGATCCTCTCCGAAGAGTCGTCCTCCATGGAAGGGAAACCCTGCCAGAAGCTTTTTGCATGGGGGCTCCGCCGCCCAGTTCTTCAACCATAAGAGCCTTCTCATGTGTACCAAGAATAGTGATAAACGAGAGGCCTGCTGGATGGAATCCTTTATAGCATCTACCGCAAAACACAGAGCTCTGGGAATGTCAGAAAACTCTTCTGCCTGTTGGGTAGGCATGTCTTTTAGCATTTCTTTTGTCTGGTCCTTTAACGCCTGACAAACTCCAATTGCAGCCACAGCTGGCTGTACCACTGCTCCTGCCGTAGCAAAGGATGCCTTTAAAAGTGTCTCTAACCGTTTATCAACCGGATTTTTAAACATTTGTATGTTTTCCACCGGGCAAGTTAGTGATTTATTCACACATGAGATGGCTGCATCCACCACTGGGAGCTTCCACCTCTTCGAGAATTTTTCCTCCATAGGGTAAAGGACCGAAAATCTCTTCGGCGGCAGAAAAATCCTGTCCGGTCGTACCCAATCCTGAAAGATCAATTCCTCTAAGAGAGGATGGACCGGAAAAACCGCGTTGCTCAAAGGAGCTTTCAAAGAGCCCAGAGAGGATACCGCAGGAACCTGAGGCTCTGGCAATGGTAAATTAAATGCCGAGCGGACCATGTCCGTCAAAGACTGCACCCACAGTCTCTCTGTCTGGGAGTCTGAAAATGGTTCTTCAGAGGTAGATCCCTCAATCCCTGAACCCTCTTGGTTCTGGTCTAGTTGATCCTCCTGCGATTCCAATTCCTCCTGAGAGAGAATTTCAGCATCTGAGGATATACCTTTTGGCGATGGGGATCTAGCCCGTTTCTTGCCAGGAATAGATTTAGCGATCATCGCTGCTAATCTTTCTTCTAGCCCCCCTAGGGATACGGCTAGCATCTCCTCTGTGATAAACACAGGGCTGGGCTGATCTGGGCCAGCCTCAGCACCAGACCCCCCCAATGGCTCATCCAAGGCGACCCTCATGGGAATAAGCTGCGGGGAAAGTATCGGCATATCATCAGAATCAGAGGGGGAACCCCTTTGTTTTTTGGTCTTTTTTGTACCCTTTGACCCCGAACTTTTGGAAGCCATAATACAAAATCGAGGGACTCCGCCTACAACAACAGACTGTAGTGGCCAGGAGTACAAAACTAGGGTTTAGGGGACAATAGCTCACTAATGCCCAAAAACCGATGGGGCCCCGTATGTTTTTTTTTTTTTTTTTTTTTTTTTTAAACATACAGCGTCCCCAAATTTAGTTTGCCAGCCTCCAACCTGTTGCAAAAGGGGGATTTTTTGGCTTAACAGAAAAGCATTGGAACAAAGTCCAGCATGTACTACCCCCCTCTTCCGCCACCGGGAGTCACTGTTCTGCCGACCTGCGTCCTCTCCCTTCCAGATCAGCCTCAGACTGAGCACTGACTATAGCCTGCTGATTATAACAGCACACAAGGCGCGCCCCTGATGACGCTGCAGGCACGCCCCCCCCCCCCCCCCCCCCCCGCACGGTGAGAAAAACGTCTATAAGACGTGCGCGCGCACGCGCGCGTATGCCGGAGAAGGAAGCACATGGAGGAGCCGCGCTGCTGGAGACCCAGGACTGCAGCTTCAGGCGGCAGAATCAAACCCCCGGCCAGGTAGGACTTTCCAAAAGGCCACATAGGGATCCTTACTAGCCCTGGGAAGAAAGCAGCAGGTAGCTAGCAAACACAATCTTAGACAGGGGGACCCAGTGATGGGGGAATGAGATCATCCTGTCTTCTCAGACATAGTGAGCAAGGCTGCCAATGCAGAGCATACTTAGGCTACCCCCCTTTTAGGTCACCCTGGAGAGCCTGCTGTCGAACCAAGTCCCGCAGGCTCCCCTCTTACCTGCTCCATGCTGCAGGACGTTTGTCTAGCAAAACGGTCCAATCTTCTCCCATCTCCGTGGGTAGCGTAGTAGACCTTCAGGCCCTGGGGTCCTGGAAGGTACCCACTGTCCTGGACCTATATAGCACCCTGGCAAACAGGAACTTATGGTCTTTACGAACTCCAAGTCCTGGGCCCAGGGTCCAGCCCTCCAAAGAGGAGCATTATAGGCAAAACCCCACGGTTTGGGGCCCGGGTACTGTCCACTTTGGCACTGAGGCTCCTTGGACAGATCCGGTTAGTCCGCCCTTAATCCCAAGGATGTGGAGCAAAGCTATTCCGTGACCAACACCTAAGACACTGGCGAAAAAACTGAGGGACTCCCTCTAGGGGAGGGGGTTATATAGGGAGGGGACTTCCTGTTTGAGATTGCCAGTGTCCACACCTAAAGGTACTTCATATAACCCATATAGTAATGAATATGCCGCTCTGTGTCCCGTGATGTACGAGAAAGAAAAAGGGTTAATACCGCCGGCAATGCGCCTCTGCAGAGCTAGTAAAATGTTCTGGGTAAAAGACTTTTCCAGAAGACAATTGCTGATCTGGGTTCAGAAATATTACCTGCCGACAGGCTCCAGTCATAGCTCTAGAAGTATCGGAACTAGTGTCTGCTGGGACCCGCTGATCATTCGGAATACAGGCAGAACAAAATGTATTGAGGTATAGAAAGTGGCAAGGTAAAAAACTCACATTTAAAATTGGAGCAGCAGCAAAACCTCTACAAGCAGCGAGCTTGTCTCATCGCCGTCGGTCTGTGTCGGCTCTGTAACTCCTATTTTCCGACGCGTGTTCGTCACATCACGTGACTCCTTCAGGGGATCCCGAGCTCGCTGCTCGTAGGTTTTTTGCTGCTGCTCCAATTTTAAATGCAAGTTTTTTTACCTTGCCACCTTCTATACCTCAATAAATGTTATGAAATACTGCACCATGGGCCCTCCTCTCTTTTCTTTCACCTTGTACCCCCTGAGCACCTGCTGATGTCACGGCTGGGAGGTGGAAGCTACAGAGAGATTTAAAGTGAGAGTTGCCCGTTTGTCAGCGATCCTCCAGGCACACCAGTTCCGGATACGAACGCGGTGTTCGTGGAGATAGGTCCACTATCCACAGCCTCAATGTGAGTGCGTGCTTATGTGATTTATCAATTCCTAGGTTTACCACAGGATTATGCTATTATCCATTTATTTTTGCTTCCATGTCTGTATGAACACTTGATGAGGAATCTCTCCATTCCAACCCCAATCAGTGTGGTTGCACCCCTAAGAAGTTATTGTTCGGTACTTTGAGCTATCCGTGCCATGGCTCTGAGGTGAGCATCTAGTACCACAAGAGGTGTGCGCACCGAAGTCTGCCTACTTTCACACCGTACCATCTTCTGGGTTTTGGAGTCTCCAATTTTTATTAGACTTTTTCACGTGTATACACTGCTCTCTGTGTGTTGCCACGCACAGTACAGCTGTTTTAGTTTGTGCATTTATTGTTTGGTTCACAATTGTGTATTTACTCTTATCACTGCTTCTGTTTGGCACATTGTACATGTTTACATTTTTTGTTTATTCATTTCTCTTTGTCCGTATTACAGTCACATATTATTCATTTACATTTCCCCAGGAATTCAACTCATGGGTGTTTAGTATCCCCTTATTATCAGGTTTCACGGCGCTTCACCATCACCTATACATATTTGCATTTTTTCTGTGTAAGGCAGACTACCCAGGTGTTTGCAGCAGTGCCCCCCCCCCCGGTGTCCAGTTCAGATAGAAAAAAAAGGTTGTACTCTTGCGCTAAGATGCCCAATTTGTCCGTCACAATATTGCAGTCCCACTATGACCGCGTACACACGATCGAATTTATCTGCTAAAAACGGTCCGTCGGACCGTTTTTAGCAGATACATTTGATCGTGTGTACGGGCAAGCAGACAGGTTTTTCCAGCAGACAAATTTTAAAGCATGCTTTAAAATCTGTCTGCTGGGAACCCGTCCGTCCGACATGTCTGCTGGTTAGTACACTAACCAGCGGACATATCTGCCCGCACATGCGTCGAATGGATTCCACGCATGTGTGGAAGTATTTTACTTCCTAATTCGGTGACGTGGCAGCGTCAACGTCACCGCCACGTCACCGCGTTGTCTGCCGGCGGGGATTTTGGTTTGATCGTGTGTACACGATCAAACCAATATATCCCAGCAGACAAATCCGATCCAAACGGTCTGTCAGACCGATTTGATCAGATTTATTTAGTGGTGTGTACGCGGCCTATAAGTTATTGTTAGTAAATAAACAAAAATAACCCATAGTTTGTAGACGCTATAACTTTTGCACAAATATATGCTTATTGGGATTTTTACCAAAAATATGTAACAGAATACATATTGGCCTAAATTGATGAAGAAATTCGATTTTTTTACTTTATTGGATAGCTTTTATATTTATTTATTTTTCCAAAATTGGCAATTTTTTGTTTATAGCACAAAAAATAAAAACCGCATAGGTGATCAAGTACTACCAAAAGAAAGCCATTTGTGAAATATGGTCTGGTCATGAAAGGGGGGTAAACCTTCCAGAGCTGAAGTGGTTAGAGTGGAGTTCCACCCAAAAATGGAACTTCCGCTTTTCGGAGCCCCCCCCCAGTGTCACATTTGTCACCTTTCGGGGGGAGGGGTTGCAGATACCAGTCTAAGACAAGTATTTGCACCCTTTGCGTCACCCCCCGGCTGTCTTATGGGAAACACAGTTCCCAGGAGAGGGCAGTCAGCAGAGACGGCGCACAGTGCTACTCACACATGCGCAGTAGGGAACTGGACAGTGAAGCCGCAAGGCTTCACTTCCTGATTCCTTTAATAAGCATGGTGGCGGCAGCAGCATCCGAGGACCGAGCGATTGCTCGTCCTTGTCTGCCGACTTTGCGGGCGTGCTGGACAGGCAAGTGTTCATTTTTTAATGAACACTTGCAGTATTTGTAGCTGCTGGCTTTAACATTTTTTAGCTTTAAGTTAATATTAACAAATACTCTCAGACCGACATGAAACTCACTGGGATTTGTTCCACTTCTTCTTCTTCTACCTTTCCATCCTCAGTCACAATAATCCTACTTTGTGGCCGTCCAGAAGGAACAAGTTCAGCAGGCCCCACTTCTTTAAGGTGCTGTAAGTAATTGTAGTCATCATCAAAGAAAACACCAAATGTTCTTTGTTCTTCTCTCCTTTTATCTGAATCTACCTGAAAAGAAAACCCCCACACATATATTAGCCATTATTAAAGTGATAAAGTCAAACCTTTTTGTGTTTCAGTTTCCCTATCAGAGATATTCACACTCCCTTTTGTCCTGAAGAGCACTATTGATGGAAAGGAAAGTGAGAAAAATATAATAATAATAATGGAGTTGTCCCCGGACAAAGCTAGAGGGGAAACTGTTCCATGGGGATACCCAATAAGTACAGTAGAGGAAGTGTAGCAGAATACCTTATCAGCAGGCAGTAAAACTCTCTGTGGAGCGGTTTCATCAGCAGCTAGTGGATCCCTCTGACTTCTGTGGACCAGATGAAAAGTTACTGCTTTCTTCTTCTCTATGAAGGGCTTCTTCTTTCTGTGAGGCTATAATAAAATACAATGCATTAGCTGGTTGCAACTGCAATAAAGCAAAATTATATTTTGTGATGAAAAACTAAACCTATTCACACTATTTACTTACCCAGTACTACAGACCTTTTGACATTAAACATTAGCTTATTCAATGAATAGGACAAATTTCAGTCTGCTAAAAACTGGGCATTACAAGATGTTTTTAATTGCACACTTTCAGGTTGTACACCATTGTATTAAAGACAGCTACTCGCCATCAATTATTTATTCAATGCATGGCAGGACACAGCAATGACAAGGTAGCACGTTTGAGCCGTGTAAGGCTTTGGACAAAATGTGTTAGCTTGTTATTGCCGTGTCCTGCCCATTTAGTAAATAAAGAATTGATGCAATGATACCTAGTAGCTGGCTTTATTACATACATTGTATGATAAACTACATGTTTTCTGATGGGTTGCTATTGGTAACTGATAGAAGTTTCTCTCTCTTAAAAAAAAAAAAGAACATGCCAAGTGCCAACACATAAAAGTTAGAGACCCGGTCATAAAAAAGAAAAAAAAAAGAAGAATCTCTTTTGCCAACAGGTGTACCTGCAAAATGATAGAGGGGGTATGTACCTTTTCTGCTTCTCCATTCAGTAGAATTATTATTCTGAAGTCCAGTCCACATGGAAACTGACACTTACAGGAATATTGAGCCTCCTAGTCCCCCCCCTCACCGATTCCTCCCTCTCACTACAGAAGACAGTTATGAGTGGAGGTTAGCTGGAGAAGCCATTAGGATTTGTGGGGGATCCAGGAGATCAACACTCTTGGAAGTTGCAGTGTCCCTGACAGGAAGACATCACCGAACAAAGTAACACTCTGGTGGTTCAGGCAGCATAAAAGGTAAATAGCCACTCTTATTTTGCAGATTTCATGCCAAGGTCATTGCAAAATAAAGCAATCGCTCGTCTCTCTGCTGCCCCCGCCGCCATCCTCGGTGAGGGAATCAGGAAGTGAAGCGCTGCAGCTTCACTGCCTGTTTCCCTACAGCGCAGCGCGTCCTCACTGGTCCCCACCGTCTCCCGGGACCAATGTGTTCCCCAGAATATGAAGGGGGGGGGGCGTCTATTCCCAGAAGTGGGTGCAAATACCTGTATTAGACAGGTATCTGCACCCCCCCTCCCCCCTGAAAGGTGCCAAATGTGACAGTGTAGGGGGAGGAGGGTTCTGAAAAGCAGGTTCACTTTTTGTGGGGACCTCCGCTTTAAGGTCCCTTGCACACTGGGGCTCGGCGGTAAAGCCCCGCTATTTTTTACCAGCTCTTTAAAGCCAATTTCGCTGCACTATATGGCCGCTAGCGGACTGGTTTTACCCCCCTTTAGCGGCCGAGAAAGGGTTAAAAACAACCGAAATGCGTCTCTGCAGTATATCAGCATTGCTGGCGATATAGCCGCGGTGTCCCATTGATTTCAACGGACAGGAGCGGTGGAGGAGCAGTATACACACCGCTCCAAAGATGCGACTAGCAGAACTATTTTTTACCTTCCTGCTAGCGCACCGCTCCAGTGTGAAAGCCCTCTGGTTATTTGGTTATCGCTCTTCAAAGATCTATGGCCGGTGACTCCCTCCTGACCCATTCCAGTTATCAGCCTGACAAATTCTCAGACACTTTAGATAAAAGCAGCCTGAAATTTCTGTCGGCGGAGGTTGCTAAAATAGATTAGCAGGGAGCTGGCCCTATTACAAAACACCTCTGAGAGTCTCTGCCTATGATGGGAGGGAGTGTGTGCCTTTCCTCCAATCAGCAATTTTAGCTATCTTGGCTGTATGCCCAAACATCACACTCTGAGTTAAACAGGAAGAGGAAAATTTCCTTACATGATCTGAACTTTCTAAACTAGGGTTGTCCCGATACCACTTTTTTAGGACCGAGTACAAGTACGGATACTTTTTTTCAAGTAGTCGCTGATACCGAATACCGATACTTTTTTTAAATGTGTCCCCAAATGCTGCCATGTATGTCTCCCACAGATGCAGCCATGTATGTCCCCCATACCTGTAGTAGTGCCACCGCATACCGCCGCGTTAAACCCCCCATTGCATTACAGCGCGCAATACAAGCTTTCGTATGAACACTTGTAATGCGCGCCGCGCATTGTATAGACACTCCCCTTCTCTGGATTGGACGGATCCGTCCAATCCCGAGCAAGGGGGAGTGTCTATACACGGATCCGGCGGCGGGGGGGGGGTATAATATTTAAGTACTCCCGCAAATACTCGGTACCGGGACAACCCTATTCTAAACAGTATATAAAATGTGAAGACTATGTAAGACAGCACATATACATGTAAAACCTATGTAGGGAGATTTGTTTAATCTCGGTGTATCATCTGAAGCCGATCACTTCACCGGGTGTATGGAGGGTAGGGTTGTCCCGATACCACTTTTTTAGGACCGAGTACTAGTACCGATACTTTTTTTTTTTCAAGTAGTCGCCGATACCGAATACCGATTTTTTTTTTTAATGTGTCCCCAAATGCAGCCATGTCCCCCCACATATTGCAAGCCATGTATGTCCCCCACATATTGCAAGCCATGTATGTCCCTCACACCTGTAGCTATTATACCGCCGTTAATCCCTGCATTATAGCGTAACGTGCATCACAAGCTTTTGTTTTGAATACTTGTATAATGCAGGGATTAACGGCGGTATGCGGCGGCGGCGGCGGTATAATAGCTACAGGTATGGGCGACAGGACATGGCTGCAATATTGGGGGGGGGGGGGGAGTATTCTATTTTGGTATCAGGGGTATTTGCGGGAGTACAAGTGCTCCCGCAAATACTCTGCAGCGTTCCCGATACCGATACTAGTATCGGGACAACCCTAATGGAGAGTTTGCATCCACTTTAAGAGATGTTTGCCTCACTTGCCATTGCGTCATCACTACAGGAAGTGAGATGAAATTTCCAGGGGATACAACACTAAAAACCAGATTAGTGGTCTAATCTACCCCATACCTAACTACACCCCTGACCGACTTTTTTTTATCATCTGTGTGCCATTGGGGAGTTTCTCTTCACTTCCTGTTCTCTAGCCAATTCAGCAAGTGTGCGGAAATTCCTTCAAAGGGAAGGAGTCCTTGGTAGTCACAAGTAGGAATGAGTGCCAGTGTATTCGCACAGTTCATGTGCAGAGCCCCCCAGGAAGTGTGCACGGCCCTGCACTAATCACAGGCAGGGAGACATTTCCCAATCTCTGCAGCCGAGCATCAGGACAATGTCTCCTTGCCTGTGATTAGCGCAACACAGACTTCCTGGGGGGCTCTGCACATGAACTGTGCAAACACGCCGGAGCTCATCCCTAGTCACAAGAACCAGTGTCCAATTGCAAAAATTCCCCTCTATTTCTGTTCTGGTGACAACACAAAATGTGGGTTTTTCTTTCACTCTTGGTGATAATGGTAAACAGAGGGAGTGAAACTCCCTGGCAGTGACACAGGCAGCAATAAAAACTGACAGGGTTTCTGATCCCTCTTCACTTTATCTGAAATTAGAAAAAAAAAAAAAAAACGTTTTGCACGCAGTTCAGGTCTAACAGATATGAGTGGAGGCATGCCATTATACAGAGAACTATTGATGGTATATATATAAGACCCATTGCTCTTACCATGATTTATTCCATAAATAGAATGTCCCCAGCAATCCTCAATGTCCACACACCAGATGATACCTGTGACGAGTAGAGAAAACAGTATGAGGGGAACACCATGTGTGAGCACCACTCTGCATACACAGCACGCTGCACACCGGGTCATACCAATCTCTCAGCATGGCGAGGGGGGTAGATAGCGTCAGCGCTGATGTCATGATTTTGCTTTACACCATAAAATTTTAAACAAACGTATCATTATATATTTAGAAACCGTTTCACAAAACTAAATTACCAATTTTGAATCAACCAACAAAAAATAACGCCAAAAATAAAAATGCGCCCCCCCTTTATGGACCTTTGAAAGACGCCACTAGGCGAAAGTAAATTCCCCTGAACACTAGAAGAAAAGATGCAGCACTTTTAGGTTGTCCTTGCTAGCATGTTTTATTAAGGACCACGCTGTCGTATATTTCTAGAAAGCTTTTGGTCCATGACAAAATGGCTGACCATAGATATGAGGGCTAAAGGACGGAGACTATCATTGGAGCTTAAAATCTACCTCTATAACTAGAAATGCGTGTGCGACGTAATTGTGTTACAGTAAATAGTTGCCCTGGCATTAATGACAATAGATTAGTTCCGGCTGTAACTTTGTAACAGCAATCGTTTATGCTCAGCTTACAGTTTTCTCCATGAACGTTAAGATTTTAAACTAAAAGGCTTTGTTACCTTTTTTTTTCTATAATGATGAATTTGTTTTGCGAAGTGTTATCCTAATCGTATTTTATGGATGCAATTGTGTACATTATGTTATAAAGGCACAGGTGGCCATACACAGCTCTAATTATGGCTGATTCCTATAAATTTGAGCATTGGATGGCATTGCCGACACCACCTAACTTCAAATAAGAAATCAGAGGACATGGGCAGTAAAAAAATCAGCGGAATAGTAACTGTAGCCATTCAAATGCAGTCACTGTTTGGGTGTTCTGCAAGCCTCACATGCTTGGCTGCAGGCTTGCCAACTGTCAGTAAATTTACTGACAGTTTGTAAAAATCAGCGACTTTTACAACTGTCCTAAATAAACTAGATTACCAAAAGTATTGGGACGCCTGCCTTTACACACATGAATTTTAATGGCATCCCAGTCTTAGTTCTTAGGGTTCAAAATTGAGTTGGCCCACCCTTTGCATCTATAACAGCTTCAACTCTTCTGGGAGGGCTGTCCACAAGGTTTAGGAGTGTGTCTATGAGAATGTTTGACCATTCTTCCAGAAGTGCATTTGTGAGGCCAGGCACTGATGTTGGATGAGAAGGCTTGGCTTGCAGTCTCTGCTCTAATTCATCCCAAAGGTGTTCTATCGGTTTGAGGTCAGACTATGTGCAGGCCAGTCAATTTCCTCCACCCCAAACTATCTCATCCCTGTCTTTATGGACATTCCTCAATTTACATATGCAGTCAGTGGTGCAACGTGGGTTGTCAGTGCCTGGAACAAGGCAAGACATTTGCACCCCGCCAGACTTTTAGAACTTCCTGAGTCCCTTACACTAGTACAGTAGTACTGACCAACTTGATTCCTACACTGACCTACATGACCACTTCAATAACCTACCTGATTCCTACACTGACCATTAAACTGCCCCCCCCCCCCTCGATTCCTACACTGACCTACCCGATTCCTACACTGACCTACCTGATTCCTATACTGACCACTACAGTACAGAACAGTGTAGATCGGTTGGTTTTGCTCACCTCTCCATGGCCTCGAGGATGTCTGGTCACCCAACCTTAGAGTCTGTTAAAGGGGACCCTGCATAACAATCTTTTTTTTTTTTTCCACATCAGTCTAGACCCAAGATAGTACCGGTATGCCCAGCTCACAGATCTTTCCGCCCTTAGCTTATCATTGTAGTCGTTGCATCATTTGTGGTTCTCTTTATCTTCGTTCTGTTTTAATTCCTCTTTTTTTTTTTTTTCCTCTTCCACCATACCATTTTATTTAACTTGTGGATTTCCCCCCCCCCCCCCTGGCTCCCCCCCTCTTCTCCCTCCCTCTATCTCGTGATTCCACAATCTCTCCCACCCAAGTGTACCCCCCGTAGGTAAATCAATTTCCTTCTCTTTGTTCATGGTACTCTGAGATTTTGTGCATAACTCCAGTTTTTTTTAAAATCTCTCCATATACCCCACTTCTTACGTATATCCTTGCTATCCCCTCCAGGTTTCAACTCCTCCCTCCTATAAGTTTCCTCCACCAAATCAATCCATTCCCATATTTGTGGGCTGTTCTTCTCCCTCCATTTTTTCGGAATTAACCGTTTTGCTGCATTAAGGAGGTGGGGTACCAATGATTTTTTATACTCCTTTAAGGGCACCACTCCTCCATGGAATAGGACTTCCCAAGGATCTTCTTTAATCACTTTTTTGGTAATATCCTTAATTAGTGCAAGAATACTGTTCCAGAAGCTTTTAATTTTGGGACATTTCCACCAAAGGTGGGCCATTGTCCCCGATGTTGAACAGCCTCTCCAGCATTCTCCTGTCTCCCCTTCTTTAAATTTACTAGTTTTGTCAGGGGTGGAGTACCATCTCGTGATAAGTTTGAAATTCATCTCGGCCGTTCTTACGTCAATTGCTGAAGAATGGGTTAGATTCAATATTCTTTCTACAGATGTTTCCCCCCATTTCAGGATATACCTAGGCGTCCCCAGCTCTTCCGCCCTCATCAGGATTTTATATAGTTTTGAAATATTTCCTTTTGAACTATCCACTAGGCTTAGTTGTTCCAAGGGTGTATAGTCCTTCTGTTCCCGTATGGGGCCTGGTAGAGTCCTGATGAAGGAGGATAGCTGTCTATATCGCCATTCATTCCACCCTGTGCATTTACTCTTAACTTTAATTTTGTGAAGTGTCATTATTTTACCTTGCTGTGTTATATCTTTTATCCGGATCCGATTTTTAATCCAGTTCCCCCCCTCCTCTTTTAATCCTGGTGCAAAAAATATATTGTCTTTTAAATCAATAAGTGGTGAATTGTAAACTGTTCCTAACTGTTTGTGTGTTCTATCCCATATCCTTAATGCTGTCCGTGTCATTTCATGGGTGGTTGTGTGTATCTTTCTATACTGTGGTGGATTCCATATCACTCTACCTAATTGTGTATTTGCTAGTGCACACTCGATCTGAACCCATCTTTTATCGTGCTTTTCTTTGGCCCACTCTATTATACGGGATATTATTGAGGCAGTGTAATATTTTCTAATATCCGGCACTCCTAAACCCCCCAGTTTTTTCCCCTGTTTTAAAACTTGGAAGGAGATCCTATGTTTTTTTTTATTCCATATAAAATTCAGTAGGAGGGAGTTAAGTATTCTGAAGTATCCTTGGGGTACTTGGATTGGGATCATCTGGAACCTATACAGAATTTTCGGGACTAATATCATTTTTACTAAATTTACCCTTCCGAACCAGGAGATCGGTCGATTCTTTATTTTTCTGATTTCCCCTTTTATTTCCTCTAGTAGGGGGATATAATTTGATTTATATATCCTTTTTAAGGATCCTGCTAGCTTTATTCCTAGATATTTGATCTCTTTCTGCCAAATGAAATTGTATTCCTTTTTAAGAAATCTCACTTCGTCTTTATTAATGTTTACATTCAATATTTCTGTTTTGGCCATGTTCATCTTGAAATTAGAAATTTCTCCGTATTGTTTGATTTTCGCTATTAAGTGGGGGAGCGTGTCCCTTGGATTTCTGACGAAGAACAGCACGTCGTCAGCAAAGGCTGCCAATATGTGTTCCTCGTCTCCTGCTCTGACCCCTTTTATATTGGGGTCGTTCCGTATCATGGCCAAAAGGGGCTCGAGTGCCAACACAAAGAGAAGGGGGGACAAAGGGCATCCCTCCCTAGTCCCATTCCCCATTTCAAAGGGAGGCGATAAAGATCCGTTGACCTTAACTCTTGCTCGAGGGTGGCGATATAATGTTTGAATTCTCTCTCTCATCCTTGGGCCTATCCCTATATTTTCCAATGTTTACATCATGAACCCCCAGTCTACCCTATCAAACGCTTTCTCGGCGTCTACTGAAAGGAGTAGACTGGGGGTTCGGTTTTCTTTGATTTGTTCTATGAGTAGGAGGGCTCTAGTTCCATTGTCCTTCCCCTCTCTTCCCGATATAAAGCCCACCTGGTCCGGATGGATAATGACCGTCATTATCTCCTTCATACGGTCTGCCAGAATTTTAGCATACATCTTTATATCGATGTTCAATAATGAGATGGGTCTATACCCCGAGCATAACGTGTTATCTTTACCCTCTTTTTCTATGACGGTAATGTTTGCCATGGCAGCTTCTCTACTCAGCTCATAGTCCCTCCCTATTCCATTATAGTACTGGCAGAGTCGAGGTATTAGTATAGTTCCGAACTTTTGTATATATCTGGTCGTAAAGCCATCGGGGCCGGGGCTTTTCCCTTTACTGGAGTTTTTTAACGTTATCCTTATTTCCTCCTCAGTTATAGGCTGGTCTAGAATTTCAGCTACCTCGTTGTCTATTCTGGGGAGTTTGCCTTTTCTCAGTACCTCCTCAATATTAGCTTCTTTCTCTCCCGGTTTCCAGTTTTTTTGTTTTACATTATATAGGCCCTCGTAATAACTTCTAAACTCTTCTGCAATGTCACTGGTTTTATAGACTAGGTCCCCATTCTTTTTCCTTATTTTTTCTATATAGTTCCTGCCTTTTTTTTTTTTTGACCATTCTGGCCAGGGCTTTACCAGGTTTATCTCCCCAGATATATCTCTCTCTTTCAATAATATTTAGTTCTTTCTTAGTCTCTTGTTCTAGTAGCGCTCTATACTCATCCCTTTTCATTTTTACTTTGTACCATGTTTCTATTTTTTGTCCTTTATTTTTATGTTCTTGTTCTAATAATGAGATAACCTTCACTATTTCCTTTAGCTCTTTTGTTTTTTCTTTCTTTTTCCTAGCCCCCTCCATAATAAAAATTCCTCTTATGTAGGCCTTATGGGCCTCCCACAGTGTGGCCCTAGAGATCTCCTCCATATCGTTTTCTCTAAAGTAGCTTTCTAGTTCTCCTTGCACTCTTTTTAAAATTTCTTCATCATCCAATAAGCTCTCATCTATTCTCCACTCTGGGGGATTCGTTCTCTGATCTGATATATTAAGCTTCATAGTTATAGGTGTATGGTCGGAGATTGTCATTGCTTCAATACCGGTCTCTACTACTCTTTCCAGGAGTCTATGATCGACCAAGGCATAATCGATCCTAGAGTACGTCCCGTGCACCGAGGAGTAAAACGTATAGTCAAATTTTTTAGGATGTTGCAGGCGCCAAATGTCTATCAACTGAGCCTGATGTAATCTTTGTTTTACTAGTTTCAGCTGTACGTTTCTCGTCCCCTGTGCACGGGACGTACAGTCCATTACAGGGTCCAGGCAAAAGTTAAAATCTCCTATTATTATCAGATGCCCGGCATTAAATTGTTCAAGTTTTATCAGGGCTCTAGTCACATAGTTTGCTGAATTGTCATTAGGCGCGTATATGTTTGCTAGCGTATATTCCTCCCCTCTTAGTTTTCCTTTTAAAAAAAGGAATCTCCCTTTAGGATCCGTTACTCTGTCTCCCAGCTCGAAGCGTATGGAGCCTCGGATGCTCCCCAGGAGAATTTAACCCCTTAACGTTGTATGATAATAATTTAATTTCTGTCATCTGTACTTATTACAATTTTGTTTACTTTGTTTACTTGTCTCGAAGCAACCTCCCTTTCATGGGGTCTTGCTTGGGTGCACAAAATGGATCGATGTGGAGTCAACGAGATATCCCTCCCTCCCCACCCTCCCCTCCCCTCCCTCCCTCACCCCCCCTCCCACTCTCCCCCCTCCAACCCCCCCTCCCTTCCCCCCCATGGCCTATTAGAGGCCTGGAAGCCAATCTTGGACTCCTCCTCTCCCTTATCCTTGGCTCCCCTCCCTAAGGTTGAGCCTAGGGAATGCTCCATGGCTGTCTATTTCTCCATTTATGGTCTACCCCTCCCCCGTCCCCCCCCATCCTATTCTTCCTTTAGATTACCCAATCTGGAAGATCGGGTACTGGGATATCCATTTTTTGGCAGAACCTCTCTAGTTCTTCCGGGAATCTTAATCGGGCGGAAGTCCCCCCCCCCCTTGAACCCAATCAGGCATGCCGGGAAGCCCCATTGATATTTGATGTTCTCCGTACACATTAGGTCCAAAAGAGGTCTCAGATGTCTTCTTCTCTCTAGGGTTTCTCTTGATAGGTCCGGGAAGATTTGAATCTCCTTTTTTTATATTTAATGGGGGCTACCCCCCTCAAGCTTCCCCAGATTGCAGCCTTGACCTCGTAGTTCCGAAAGCGTACGATAATGTCTCTGGGTCCCCTTTTTTCTGCCTGTTTGGGGTTCCCTATCCGATGCACCCTCTCAATTTTAATATGTTTGTCTTCTACTGATTTTCCCAACAAGGGTTTAAAAAGCGTGTTTATAATCTCTCTTAAGTCCTCCCCCTGTACTTCCTCTATTGCGCGTTTCCTAAGGTTCTGTCGCCTATTGCGATTTTCCTGATCTTCTAGTCTGTATGCCAGAATTTTTTGATTCTCTGTCAACGCCTGCACTTGTGATTTTAATTTAACCAGTTCTTGGTCATGGTCTACTATTCTTTTTTCTGCCCCCTCCACTCTTTCAAATAGACCCCCTAATTCAGTCTTTAAACTGTTGATCTCTGTTTTTAATACATTTTCCATCCTCAGGAGCATCACGTTCATCTCTGCTTTTGATGGTGGTAGTGCGTCTTGGCTCAGGTCATCCATTCTACTTTGCTCTAGATCTCCTTCAAGGGCTGTCTCCCCTTTAGACCGATTCACCATGTCTTCTCCTATTCTTTTCTTATCCGTTTTCTTTGTGGTGCCTGGGCTTTTAGCAGAGGGTTCCTGTGTCATGTACTGCTGTATCGAGCTGATACCCACATTGCTTTAAGGGGGTTTTGAGGTGGTACCCCTTGTTGACCTACTCATTTTAAATCTGTTGTTTGGTCTAATTCTTTTCCCCAGTTTGTCGTTTAAGAGTAAAAAAAAAGAAAAAAAAAAAGGAGGGGGGGATGCTCTATTACTTTACTTATTCCTCCCGGATTCTAGTGGGTTCTTGCTAATATAATACAAGCGCTTACCTGCTCTTTAAATCTGTGCAATACTCACCACAGCGCTTACTAATAAGGGGGTTGTTTACCTTATATATATATATATATTTTTTTTTTTTTTATCTCCCCTACTTGCCAAATCACAGGGGTTGACTGCGATCCCTGACACACAGTCGTGAGGTATTCAGCGCAGGCTTTCTGCACATTCAAGCTCTAAATCGCATTTGGTCGCATGGTCGGCATTGCAAGGACCTCCGTCTCTATATCCCTCAGTCTTCCCACACCGGGTTCAAAAGACATTCACAAGATATCCGCCTTTAAGATTCCTAGGCTCTCTTTCTCGGATTGCACTGCCCTATACCAGCTTCATAGTCACATTTGTCTCAATGTTGTCAATTGTTATGTCCAAGACACAAGACACAAAATTCCAAACCCTCCTGGTTTCAATGATTTTTAAACTCAAGATTGCAATAAGCGCTTCCAAATGGTAGTTACCCCGAGCCTGAGCCAGGAATGTAGTACCCTCGGTCTTTAACATCAGAGGCAACCCAATTCGCCAGAGTTTTTCCCCTCCTTTGCCCAACAAAGCCAGTCATCAGATGTTAAGAAAGTAATATTGTGCACAAAACTACAGGCAATAATTTCTCCATGATAGGGGGGGGTGATTGCAGGGGGGGGAGGGGTCGTCAGACCCTGTCTGTTCTCGGCTCCACAGAGCGCCTCAACAAATCCTTATTTCGTCTCCCGTTGGCGCTGTGGCCGTGTTATATGGCGGGATCTCTGGCTCTGCAGGAGGCTGCGTGCACCTTTCCCCTCAGCGCCGTCGCCAACAAACCCTGCGGACTCCAAGCGTTGCGGGCAGGATCGACATCCGAGCGGGTCGCGGATCGTGGGTCACGGTGGTCCCGGTGATTCCTGGTAGGTTTCTTCTCGTTGTCGAAGGCAGCCCAGCCTCTCACGCCGGGTCAGTCACCTCGCGTCTCGCGGAGCTTCTTCGTACCGCTCACAGCCACGGAGCATTCCAGCAGCCCCTCCCTCCTACACGCGTCACGTCCGCATCACGTGACACGCCGTGTTAAAGTGTCACCTTCCAGGGGAGCCCCAGACTCTGCAGGCCTGCATAACAATCTAATGACATGACAGTCCATTTTGTTGACAGTATCACTACCCCCAAATTGGCTTAGGGGCCATGTCAGTCGGGTGATTTATTCACAGCAATCTGCTAACCTGATAATTTTACAGCAGTATATAGCTCAGCCTCTCAGTAGTTGAGTTTGTACAGTGATTTGTGTCAGCGCTGAGTTCTCCAGCGACAATCACACTACAGTCACTCCTGTGGCTTAGCAAAAATCACAGAAAGCGAGGGATTTATAAAAGGAATCTCTGCTACAAAACACAAACTCGCCAATCTAACTTGGCCCTAAAGCTGTTCACTGAACCCTGTCCTCTTCCAGCCCCAAGCGATCCCCTTGTTAGTTTTCTAGTCCTCTTTTGGGGGGGTTCTTAGAAATATCCCTCCCCAAACAGGATAGTGCTCTAAACCTTTAAGTAAATAAGAGAACCTTTGCAAAGTGAAAGAGTGGGTATGATAATATAGTTGCCTCCACCTAGGGCAGGGCCTCTGTGAGCAGAGGGGATTAATTTCTTTGAAAATTAATCAGTAATCTAATCAAAGTACTTGGAAGCAAAATAACTACTGCAACCTGCATATAACATTAACGTGGTTGTAAACCCATTACAACCACTTTTACCTACAGGTAAGGCTTACTTAAGGCTTACCTGTAGGTGCTCGATATCTCCTAAACCTCCATGGTTTAGGTCTAGGAGATATTTTCAAATGAAACTGGTGCCGATGTCTACGGCACATGCGTCATCGTGGCTCCAGCCAATCACAGCTCCAAAGCGGCGATACCCGGAAGGAAGATGGAAGCTTCATGGAATGGGGACAGTAGTGACATATCGCACTAGCCAGAGGCAGGCACAGACTACAGTGCTGAATTTAGCAAAAAAAAAAAAAGTCTGTTAACCTCCTGGAGGTGCTTGTGACATTACTGGAATCCCCACAAAGGGGTGCAGGGTTGCAAAAAAAAAGTAGCCAGTCATAAAAAAAATGGAAGGAATGATATAAATACACCTACATATATAACAACTATGGCCAAACCCTTCTAATTTGTGGAAGAGGCCTGCATGTATCATTGACTGATTGGTCCACCAATTTGTATCAGATGTGAAAAGGACAAATGCCAGTTTATGAGAAAAGCTATTGGCTTCAAATATAATTATGTATCAGAAAAAACTACCATATACTCTATCAGGGAAATTATGGGCAGGGGTGTTATTGCTAGAGGAAGATGGAAGAAGCTGCTTCTATGCCAAAGTAATCTGTAATGCCGCGTACACACGATCACTTTTTGCAATGAAAAAAAAACGAAGTTTTTCAAACTTCATTTTCCAAAACGACGTTGCGTACACACCATCGTTTTTCTACAAAGCTCTAGCAAAGGGTGGTGACGTACACCACGTTCGACGGCACTCTTTTCCATTGAAGCCCCATCTCATAACTTGCTTCTGAGTATGCGCGGGTTTAAAAACGTCGTTTTCAACATCGTTTTGCCCACACACCATCACTTTTTATGACACAAAAAACGACGTTTTGAAAAACGACACAAAAAATTCAAGCATGTTGGAATTATTTTTTTTTGGTCGTTTTTTTTTAACCACTTGCGGCCCCGCTCATCGTCAATTGACGGCAGCTTAGGGGATCTGAATTTCCAAGCTGCCGTCAATTGACGGCATCGTTTTCTCCGGCCACTGGGGGGCGCGCGCGCGGCGATGGCGGCGCGCACCCGGCGCGTCCCCGCGATGCCGATGCGCGTGCCTGGCGGTCGCGATGTCCGCCAGGTACCCGCTGATCGGCAGATTTAGAGCAGGGACGTGGAGCTCTGTGTGTAAACACAGAGCTCCACGTCCTGTCAGTGAGAGGAGACAGATGCTGTTTCTCTTGTACATAGGGAGACAGCATCGGTCACCTCCCCCAGTCACCCCCTCCCCCCACACAGTTAGAACACACCCAGGCAATACATTTAACCCCTTCCTCACCCCCTAGTGTTAACCCCTTCACTGCCAGTCACATTTATACAGTAATTAGTGCGTTTTTATAGCACTGGTCGCTGTATAAATGTGAATGGTCCCAAAAATGTGTCAAAAGTGTCCGATGTGTCCGTCGCAATATCGCAGTCCTGACAAAATTCGCAGATCGCCGTATTACTAGTAAAAAAAAAAAAAAAAATTGTCAGAATTCTATCCCTTATTTCCTAGCCACTATAACCTTTTTTTTTTATCCAGAAAAAAGTTTATTGAGACACAGGTAAAAAAGAGACATACATCGAGATTTCAAATATATAGATAAGATCCAAAACAATCAGTCACATATTCTATTAGAGAAATACCTGCCCACTGCACCATCCATATACATATTATTCACAGAGCCCAACCATGCTCTCCTCCACCTCCCATCGTATGCATCTCCCCACTCTCCTTAAAGGGGTCCTGTCTCAGTGTACTCCCCAGGGTTAATTGACCAGGCCCAGGAGCCTGCCCATAACCAGATCCACCGGGGCCAGTCCCGGTACATCCAGCCAAGCACCCCACAGCTTCTCAAATTTCTGAGGGCATCCCCTGTGCTGGTATATTACCTTCTCCTTCCTGAGCATTTCCCCCACTACATTGATCCATTCTTTCAAACTAGGGGCTTCCTCCGATATCCAATGAGACATTATTAGCTTACGGGCTGTGAATAGAGACCTAATTACCGCCACTCTAGTACCCTCTTCCCATTCCAATTCTTCCAGTATGAGCAGCAGACAATGTTTTGGGTCAGTGGGCAGCGAGACCTGGAACACCCTATTCACGGTGTCCACCACTCCCTTCCAGTATGTGTGGAGCTTCGGGCATCTCCACAGTAGGTGAATCAGGTCTCCATGATCTCTCTTACACCTAGTGCATAGTGGGGTGGGTCGTAGCCCCATGGTAAACAATCTGTGAGGGGTGTAGTACACCCTCAGTAGTAAATACAGTTGCGACACCTTGTGGGAAACATTCAGAGAGCAAATTGGTACAACCCGGAGTGCCTCCTCCCACTGCTCGCCGTCCATCGGGCCCACTTCCCCCTCCCACTTGGCCCTCACTTTCAGCGGGTGTTTGGTCAAGAAGCTATGTAGCAGCATAATATAGCATTGAGATATAAACCCCTTGGTATTAGCTGCCCTTGCAATCAAGTTAAACAAAGGGGTAGGGGAGGGGGTCCACTCTGAGGCTCTACTCTGGGCCTTCACTGCATGTCTGAGTTGCATATAGTAGAACCTCATCGACTGAGGAAGCCCAAAAAGGCCCTGCAAGGTCTCGAAGGAGAGCAGTTCCCCGTTTCTAAATATCTGCCCCAGATAGGCCACTCCATATCTCCTCCAAAGTGCCCCATGCTGCAGTCTAGCGAGTTCCGGGTATGAGTCATTGGACCAAATGGGACTGTAGTCTGTGAATCCTGTCACCCCCTGTAGATACCTAGCCTTGTTCCAAACTTTTTGAATAAGGTTATATGTCGGGTATTGTTTATTCGGTTTCCCAAACGCTAGTGATTCCAGAGCAGACGTCACCGACTCACCCCCAACTGTGTGAAGCATCACCAGTTCTGAGGAGCCGGGTCCCTCCCCCTCCCTCTCCTGCCCAGTATGGACTGTACCTATCAAATGCTGCATCTGAGCGGCTATGTAGTACAGCCATGGGTTGGGCAGGGCGAGCCCTCCTTCATCCTTTGGGCACTGGAGATGCTCCAATTTAATCCTAGGTGTGCGGTTTTTCCATATGAGCGAGCGAAACAGTGAGTTAACAATTCTAAATACTTTTAAGGTTATCACTATGGGGGCGTTATGCAGCACATAAAGCAACTGGGGCATGAGGATCATTTTGATCAGGTTCACCCTACCTGCAACTGACAGGCAGAGCGAATTCCACGTCTTAATGCGGTCACGGAATTTTAGCAGCAGCGGGGACACATTCAGTCTTCCATACTCACATATCCTGGGCGTCACCTGGATACCCAGGTATTTGAATGAGGCAGACAAAGGCACCGTAAGAGAGGCCGGTGGGGCCCCCCCTTTATCGATAAGCATCAGTGAGGATTTTGTCCAGTTTATCTGTAGCCCCGAAAATCTACCAAACTCTCCTATTAGGGCCATGGCCCCTCTCAGCGAGCCCTCTACGTCTCCAAGCAGAATCATAGTGTCGTCCGCATATAGCATAATTTTCTCTTGTTTGTCTCCGTATCTAAACCCTACTACCTCCGGGCTGGCTCTAATCTTAATTGCTAGGGGTTCTATCGCCAGGGCAAAAAGTAGAGGCGATAATGGGCATCCCTGCCTCGTGCCCCGTCCCAGGGAAAAAGTCTGCGACACCGCCCCAGACGACCGGATGGCAGCCTGTGGATTATAATATAACAACCGGACCCAGGAAATGTAAGCGTCTCCAAACCCGAACCTCCCGAGGACCTCCCATAAGTATTCCCACTCGACGCTATCGAAGGCCTTCATAGCGTCCAGTGAGAGCAAAGCCCTTTGTCCCATATTATCAGCCGGGGACTGCATATTAAGAAACAGTCTACGCAAGTTGACAGCCGTCGACTTGTTAGGCATGAAGCCCGCTTGGTCCGGGTGGACCAGGCTAGTGATGTCGCTCTGTAGCAGCGATATCGGTCTGTAGGAGCCCGGGTCTAAAGGGTCCTTGTCGGGTTTCAGTATTAACACGATGTTTGCCGTAGCCATAGAGGCAGGCAAAATCTGTCGCTCCCTTGCTGCGTTAAAGACCGTTAAAAGTTTTGGGAGGAGGATGTCCGCATAGTGTTTGTATATCTCCATGGGCAAGCCGTCTGCCCCCGGAGCTTTACAGTTGGGGAACTCGGCTAACGCCGCCTGCAGTTCCTCCAAGGTAAAGGGGGCGTCCAGGGCCCTCCGCTGTGCAAGTCCCAGTCGGGGGAAGTCAATGTCATGTAAGTAGGTCAGTAGGTCTGTCCGGGTAAACTGCTCCGTGGGGAGGTACAACGTCTCATAGAATCGTGCTAGCTCTGCCAAAACCAGGTCTGGGGAGTTCACTATCTTGCCCTCCCTAGTTTTGATTGCCCCAATACTGGGAGATCTTTGTTGGGAGTTGGCTATCCTAGCCAGCATGCGCCCTGTACTTTCGCCCTCTTCAAAGAAAGCCAGTCTGGAGAAAAATAGTTTCCGTTCTGCCTTGGAGGACAGCAGCCGCTCATATGCTGATTGAGCGGACTGCCATGCCTCCCTGGCAGCCTCCGTCGGGGTTTGCACAAAAGTCTCCTCCAGGGCCGCAACCTGTTTTTCAAGGTCCTCTCTGAGCCCGGAAGAGTCCCTTTTCACCCTGGTAATTTCACGGATAAGTAACCCCCTCACATACGCCTTAAATGCGTCCCACCGCTCAGCTGGGGATTCGGCAAACTCTCTACTATCAAGAAACTCCCGCATGCTCCGCTCCACCTCCTCGTGTGACAGGAATAATTTCAGCCAAAAGGCGTTAAACTTCCATGGGGCCCTAGGAAGTGTAGATGGAGGGGAGATAAT
The DNA here is from genome assembly GCA_029574335.1 of Rana kukunoris. Classification (NCBI taxonomy): domain Eukaryota; kingdom Metazoa; phylum Chordata; class Amphibia; order Anura; family Ranidae; genus Rana; species Rana kukunoris. The sequence continues at coordinate 357,604,589 of CM056052.1, forward strand.
TAGTCTAGTCACTAAGTGTGAGTGATCTGAGACACTACGGGGCTTATAAACCACATCTGAGATGGATGGGAGCATTGCAGAGTTACTCACTGCCAGGTCTATCCTGGACAGAGTCCCGTGCGTTTTGGAGAAGCAGGAAAACTGCCTCTCTAGCGGGTACCTTAACCTCCACACATCAACCCACCCCACCTCATTGAGCAGTCTTAGCAACGGAGATTCCCTCGAAGTGGCAGAGACCCCAGAACCAGGGTGTCTGTCCGCGGAGGGACTCAGCCAACAGTTAAAATCCCCCACTATCAGTAGCGGCAGGTCCGGCCTGCTCTCCAAATAGGCGAGCAACAGCCGGAGCACCGCCACCGTAAACGGCGGGGGTATATAAATACAAGCCAATATACAGTGCAGTTTACCCACCCGGCAATGCAGGAATACAAACCGACCTTCATCATCTACCCGCACATCTAGTTCCTGAAAGTCAATTGAGGCATGTATCATTACACTCACACCCCTAGAGTACGAGGTGTGAGTAGAATGGTAGGCCCTGCCCACCCAAGCATATTTAAGGCAACATTGTGTTTCAGTGGTTAAATGCGTTTCTTGCATACACAGGATCATGGGATGATACTTCTTCAAACAAGTAAACACCATCATACGTTTCAGTGGGGAGCCTAGGCCCCTCACATTCCAAGAGATTATGGGCAGTTCAGCCATTGGAGAAAAAAAAACATGGGTTAACTGGCAAAGACATTCTGAGTGGGGGCGGCTCCCCCCCAAGGGATGGCAATTTCAAGCAGGTACTGGGAGTCCCGGGCATGATTAGGAATATACAGTCATAGTTCCATGGTGCAGTAGCAGTCAAACAGTGTTCTCGATGAAGAAGGTAAATTTGCAAAGAACTAAAGGCCCGGGCCGACAACGGTTCAGACCCGTACTTCCGGCCTACAATCTGTAAACAACACATTAGTCTGAAAAAAGAAAAGAAACGAGTCCAGGCCGCCAACCGGGCAGACCCCGCGGCTCCAACAGGGAGCGGACCCCCAAAAGGCACATTTCCTCCACGTTTCATGTGGAGAGATCGCATTTTCCTTGCAACTTCACAAGATGACTCAGAGTTCACATCCTAATATAACTTCTCCCAGCAGAACATTGCAGCAACACAGGTGACATGAAAAATATAGAAACTCACTTTTGTGTGGAACTGTAAGAGTGTAGGCAACAGAGTGAGTACCTCCATCAGGGGGGGGGGGGGCATCCATCAATCCCCCCATACGTGGGTGCGCAAACAGTGCACTAAAGAGGCATGGCAAAGGAGCCCACCACAGCCTCCGCAGGATCATTCTCCCTCCTCTTCTCTGTCTCGGTGGCGCAGGGCCTGTTCATTGCGATCCAGCCATACTGCAGCATCCTGGGCCGATTCAAAAAAGTGGGTCTGCCGGTCAGCGGTGACCCTCAACTTAGCGGGGTAGAGCATAGCGTAAGGTAGTTGTAGTGCACGTAAACGCCTTTTCACATCAGAGAATTTGGCTCGCCGACGCTGTACCTCTGCTGAGAAGTCCGGGTAGAAGGACACCCGTACTCCGTTCACCCGGACGTTGGCCTTCTCCCTGGCATGTCTCAGCACCGCCTCCCTGTCCCTATAGTGCAGTAAACGGGCCAGGATGGGTCTGGGGGGTGCGCCAGGCTGCGGTGGGCGACCAGGTGTGCGGTGCGCCCGTTCAACTGTAAAAAATGGGGAGAAGGCCTCCTTTCCAAATACTTCCACCAGCCAACTTTCAATAAAGGTGGTGGGGTCCCGGCCCTCCGTTTTCTCCGGCAACCCCACTATGCGTACATTATTCCGGCGTAATCTGTTCTCGATGTCATCTGCTCTAGCATTAGTGTCTCTGGCTAGCTGATGTGCTGCATGTGCCTCACGAGCAACTGGGGGCAGCTTATCCTCCACCTCACTCACCCTGCTCTCCACAGCCGTTGTGCGTTCCCGGATCTTTTGTAGATCTTGTCTCAGCAGGGACACGTCTTCTCTGAGGCCCCCAAACTGTTCCTTAAGAGTATTCACTGACGCGGTGCAGACATGAACCGCTCTTAGTATCTCAGCTAGGGTCGGTTGCTCTTGCTCAGGGTCCCCAGTCTCCACATTAGCAGCAGCCGGGAATGCCATAGATTGATCCCCTGTATCAGCCCGATCAACACTTCCCCAGGCCCCACCATCCAGCTGTCCCTGAGAGGCCTGCGGCTCCGCACCCCCCCCTTCATCCTGATCCGGGTGGCCCCCCAGCTTTTGGGTATAATAGGTCATGTCCCTCGGGTACTCCTTACCCTGTAACTTTGCAGCCTTTTTGCTGGTCCCTTCCTTGGGCTTGTCGGCGCCTCGTGGTGTGCGGAGAGCCTGGGCCGCGCCGACGCCATCTTGGATTTCTAGCGCCGGCCAATCTTCCTTTTTTTTGGTCATTCCGCGGGTGCAGAGAGCCGGTGGGTGGACCGGGAGGGTGACCGGGTCGGTAGCCAGCGGGAGAGCCGTTTAGATCCGTCGGATCGCTGCTGGGAGAGGATCAATAGCAGGTGCTGCGGAGGAGCTGTGAGACACACGTCTTCTCACATGCCGGTCTTGGCCACGCCCCCCAGCCACTATAACCTTTGCGCAAACCAATTACTATACGCTTATTGCGATTGTTTTTTTTACCAAAAATATGTAGAATACGTATCGGCCTAAACTGAGAAAAAAAAATTATTATTTTTTTTTTTAAATTGAATTTTTATTATAGCAAAAAGTAAAAAATATTCTGTGTTTTTTTTCAAAATTGTCGCTCTTTTTTGTTTATAGCGCAAAAAAAAAAACTGCAGAGGCGTTTAAATACCACCAAAAGCAAGCTCTATTTGTGGGGAAATAAAGGACGTCAATTTTGTTTGTAAGGCACGTCGCACGACCGCGCAATTTTAATTTAAAGCGACGCAGTGCTGAAAGATGAAATTTCGCCTGGGCAGGAAGGGGGTATATGTACCCAGTAAGCAAGTGGTTAATACAAAAAACGACGTTTTGCCCACACACGATCAATTTAAATGACGTTTTAAAACACGTCGTTTTTTTTCATCGCAAAAAATGATCGTGTGTACGCGGCATAAGAGTTGTAAGTCTGGGTGGGGGTGGTCATGATCCAAATAATGCACAAAACCATATATAGTATGAGCAAAAAATCATCATAGTTAAAAGGGCACTTATCCCTACACAAATCAATACCTAAAGGATTAATTGTTACATTTTTTATCTTAAAATAAAGATTACACTCTCCCAACTGCACAAGATATCCACCCTGGTATTAACATGTGAAGAGTCTGCATGTTTACTGCTTCTTTGCCATGCTGATGCACTGGTGGATGATTTGAGATAAATCCTGCAAAAAAGAGATATTCCTACTAAATCACAGGTTCCTAATACTGACAAACATTGGTCTCTTCAGCACCCCTGGTGCCCAGAAACGGATGCTGGTATGGAGGAGGAGTTTGTATGTAATCTGCCCAGGTCCCAAAAAAGAATCTCACCATAGAAGCCTGTGGACACTAATTGTATAAAAGGTCATTTATGCCACTTTCTATGAATAATTAGGTGCTAGCTGCCCCACTTGGTGTATTGGGGTGGCGGTTTAAAGAGGAGAAGCAGTGTTTCTAATGTAACAATAACTCCACCAAACTGTTGAATACAAGCTTGTCATTTGCTTACAGCTGGAGGGTGCAGTATCCCTTAAAATCTTATAGAGGGTGCTCTATGTTCACACAGTCTCCATCAATATATCTAGACACTGAATACTAATGTGTAATAAATAGTTTGACCACAGCATATAGTAGTACATGAGTAGAATCAAGAGTTTGGCTCACTAAAGACACTAAGCTGGAAGACATAAATGAAATGCCAAAAAATTGTCTATAGGCAAACTGCTTTGGAGTCATGCAAATAGATAACAATGAGTGCACTTTTTTTTTTGCTTAATATTTGGGGGGTTTATTTGATTGTTGTTTGATAAATAATAATATATATGTTTTTTTTTAAATTAAAGGAATTAAACATAGATTATGTACTGTCTTTTAAGTTTTTCGAATTGGTATTCAGACTCTGATAGTGATATAAAAAAATACTTTAAAACAATTGAAAACCCCCCCAAAAAAGAACCAACATTGTTTTGTGTACGTTTGGGGGACACAGCAAACATGTGGAAGAAAGTGCTCTGATCAGATGAGATCAAAATGTATCTTTTTGGCCTAAAAGCAAAATGCTATGTGTGGCGTAAAACTAACACTGCACATCACCCTGAACACACCATCCCCACCGTGAAACACGGTGGTGGCAGCATCATGTTGCAAGGATGCCTTTTTTCAGCAGGGACTGGGAAATTGCAGCGAAAGGTGGTTCTACAAAGACAACGTTTTGTAAAAAAAATTGGAGAACCATTTATCATTTTCCTTCCACTTCACAATTATGTGCCACTTTGTGTTGGTCTATCACATAAAATCCCAATACAATACATTTACATTTTTGGTTGTAATATGACAAAATGTGGACAATTTTAAGGGGTATGAATACTTTTTCAAGGCACTGTATAAAGCTGGTAAGCCTGCATTCCTTCCATAATAGGTGGTGGTGTCACAGTTAAATTTTTCCAAAGGTGATGGATGCTCATGAAATGCACAAGTTTAAATGGACATTTAAGAAGGGGATTGTGTCTCCTGTTCTCCATTTCTTTATTTGCACATAGACTATTTTATACCAACAGGGAGAGAGTATATGTTTTTTTCATTTATTATTCATTAGTTTGTATATTATTTAGTAGTGCGACCCCTTTATGTTAAAATTAAAGCTTTTAACAGGCTGCATTATGTCTACTAAGCGCCACACTTACTTAAAGTAGAACAATCCACCATAATGTCTCTTGTACGGCTAATCAAGTATGAATCATGCTCAGTTAGCAGTTTCCCTCACCAGGGCTGCCAGCGAGATACAGTACTGGACCTGGAAGTAACATAATACAGGTCAATTCCATTTGATTCATTCACTGGTAGAAGGACCAGCATACTGATGTCTTCTGATCTCTCTCCACTCTACCTGGCGACATCTGCCATGCCCATCCAAGAACTGTAGGTGGGAAAATTGAGCCTGGGATACATGGGGGGTGAGTTTCAAGGAAGGGCAGGGGGGTATGGTGTACTTCATGTTTCAGTAACTGTGGAAAAACACTTCCACCGGAAAGATGACGCTGCTACAGCAGCCGGGGGTCTATTTAAAGGACCTTGATACCAGCTACCATTTATAAATGGTGCTGGGATTCAAGAGGTTAAGTAAACTTAAACCTTTGGTTCAATTGTCCTTTGACATTATTTTTTTTTTATACAAATATTACATTTTATAAAGCATACACTTGTAACTAGGGTTGTCCCGATACCACTTTTTTAGGACCGAGTACAAGTACCGATACTTTTTTTCATGTACTCGCCATACCGAATACCGATACTTTTTAAATGCAGCCACGTGTCCCCAAATGCAGCCATGTCCCTCTGAGTTCAGCCATGGTCCCTCTGAGTGCTCCGCACTCCACCCCGCACTCAAAAAAAAAAAAAGTATTCTATTTAGGTATCGGGAGTATTCGCGCGAGTACAAGTACTAGCGCAAATACTCGGTATCGGTCCGGATACCGATACTAGTATCGGTATCGGGACAACCCTACCTGTAACCTAACAGAAAACATCATAATTTGATTTAACCCGTTGCCACTGGCATATATGCAGGGGAGAGGACGCAATCGCCTTCCTCCAGTAAGCGGTGGAGGGCCCCACCAATAAAAGTGATCTCACAGGGAATCCGCTGCTGAGACCACTTTTATCTGAAAGCGGACCGCCTGTGAAAAAAGTGGATACCGGGGTTATGGCAGCTAGCTGCTGACATAACAACGATATTCCACTTCAAAGTGCCGCCATATAATGACGGTGGGCGGCCCATAAGTTTTATTCCACCATTTTCTTCTCCAACACACCCACTATCAATAGATATGCTTCTTTATTTCTTTGATGTATAGAAACTATAAGTTATTACTACATGCAGATCTCTAATTGCACTTATATGGCTTCCTCAGCATCCACTCACTCATGTCAATGTCTCTTTAATTTAGTAGTATTCCTCAAGAGAAGCAAGAAAGAGCTCAAAAACATACACATTGTAAAATAATTTTATTAAAATAACTAAAACCAAAAATCAGTAATGCTAGGTTTAATAGTGCATGCAGTACTATTGGAAAAAGCAGAATGGAAAAACTATTTTCTGCAAAGTATCACCTTAACAACCAGTGTGCTTGTACCTGGGTTAGGGGCTATATGACTGGCTCCACCCTACATGTTTAGTCATTAGATACTTCCTCATGGACTGGATCAGTAAGCAGTCTTCTAGCTTTTTTGCATCTTATCTCTATAGTAACCCTGTGCTTTTCATTAAAGCGACATTAAACAATATCCTTATTCTCCAGAAATAATTCACACACATCCACTGCTTGATGGACCATTTCTTTGTGTGTTTTTCTGTCTCCTTAATGTAATGTCCTCCATGAGCTCCCAGACCTCTTCTTTTCCCTATCACTTCCATTCCTTTAGAACACGTAATACATATTAGTTATGGTCATGTTTACTACTCTATGCACGCTATAAATCCCAAAGTTCATCTCAGGAGAGAGCAAAAGAGGCTGACCACATTCCTACATACAGTGGGACCATGGAGAATAAACATAGTCATCCTCTAACAAGAAGTCAGATCACAGCAAAACAATTTGAGTTAAAGCACTTGTTTCCCCAACATTTCATATTCCTGGTACGTGCCTGCTGTACCATGTCTTTGTTTGAAAAAGTATCCTGTTCTCTTTGTATTGCTTCCTTTATGTGAAATTACTGGTGCTTCTGTCAGTCACTTTGCTTTTTTATAAAAAATTGACCACACTAAGCAGTAGAGCACACATGGTCAGTTCTCTAGCTATGCTCCTCAAATGATAAGAGTTGTCCTAAAAAAAAACACCTGTACAGCCTTTCACAGGAGAGCTCATTGTGCTGCTGTTTCTCCTCCCCCAGCTCTTATGCAGCTGAGAACAGAGGGAATGTACAGGGAGGGAAGATATTTACAATGGTTTTTTTTAGGGCTGTTATTGATTAAAAAATTTGTGTTCAATTAATCGATTTATTTTTTCGATTAATTATAACCCACATACAGATCGAACTACTTTTAGCTGATCTCCTTGCAGGCTGATTCCCAGTGCAGCTACCAACCACTGGAAAAATATATAGCAGGATACAAAAAACACACACAGGCAGCGCTCGATGGGAATAGCATTAAAACTTTTATAGTCTTCAAGTAGGTAACAAAATATATATTGCACTGGAGATAAAATCGATGTAGCTACATTTTTTTTTGTATTTAAACGTTTTATTTGGGTAAGTACTATACATACAATGAATAAACATCCATATCTCTATACAAACAATATCTTAATGGCTCACACTTTCCATTACAGGTAGGATCAATCTTTCATTGCGTGCAGACACAAAAAATAAAGAAAGTAAAACAATTAAACCTTGTAATTTTTGGCTAAAAAATAATAATGATAATAGTCTCCCCCGCCACTACTGGGAGATACAGGAGGGGGGGATTTAGGACTTGGAAGGGGAACCTCGTAAGCCTACCTAAGGTCCCGTCTTAGACCGAGTTTCACTCCTTATTTATCTAGGGCTCATCTGCTATGTCTGGATAGGTTCCTTCTAGGCCATCGATATGTATCCCGATTCCCCCGTCCTCTTTTTAATCCCACTCTATAACTCGATCTTGCCTGTACTCCCCTCCTGTATCTATTCTTAAGAAGTGGCTTCTTGTGTTCTATTTAGAGTACCTACCCCATTTTAACCCTAATCCCTTCCCCACCCACCCCACCCCACCCCTCTAACCTCCCCCCTCCCTCCCACTCAGAAAAAAAAAAAAAAAAAACCCCACCCAAAGGCCCCCAGCCCAGAGGGCGGGGGAGGGGAGGGGGCTCACAAATATAAATCAATAGTAAGGTTAAAAGGTTAATTACCCCCTCTCCCGTCCTCCTCTGGATCCCCCCTGTCTTCCTCCTCCCCTCCGGTATTGCCCTCACTTCCGTTGACCTGGGCGCGTAGTCCCTCCTGATCTCCATCTTTTTTCCCCATCCATTCCTTCCCTTCCTCTGAATATATAAATACATTCCATGTTCCCCAAGTTACATTATATTGCTCCTTTCGATCTTGTGCGGATAGCACCAGATCTTCTATCGCCCCCACCTTTCTAACTCTATTCAGCCAATCCCTTATCGTTGGCACACTAGTCCTTTTCCAATTTAATATTATGCCCGCCTTAGCTTCGTTCATCATATGACAGATGATCGATTTTTTGTATGTTTTTATTGGGATCTGAGATAAATGTAGCAAGCAGAGAGCTGGATCGTCTTGTATTTGATGAGTTGTAAATTTTTGAGATATCTTTTGGACTTCCTGCCAATATTTCCTGATTTTAGGGCATGCCCAGAGTATATGATACAGAGTTCCCTTACTCTTCTTACATCTCCAACAGGAGTCTAAAGTTCCCGGGAACATCCTACTCAGCTTCTCCGGTGTATAATACCATCTATTTAAAATTTTATAGTTTAATTCCTGTAGCCTGGTGCAAGTTGATGTTTTCATAGCTAAGTGGGTTATCTTTTGCTGCTGGGTTTGGGTAAAATTCCTCTCCATGTCTTTTGCCCATTCTTTCATTGATGGTAATTCCTGCGCTTCTGGGGGGGATATTATCAATCTATACATTTTAGACAGTAATCTTGCCGGGGGTTCCTGGTCCTCACAATATCTTTCGAATTGTGTTAACTCCCTTTTGAATCTACTCGTTGGACCTAATGAGTTCAAAAAATGGCATAATTGTATCGCCTGCCAATCATTAACCCCATATTGTCCTTCTATGGATACCAATGAAGTCACTGTCGGCCATCCTTCTAATTCTACAAAGTGTGCTGCCTGTGTATAGCCTCTCTCCCTGAGGTTTTTGTATGCTCCTTTCTCCAATCCTGGATGGAAGTTTGGGTTTCCCAGTATTGGGTATAGAGGAGAGTATCTTGATGTATGTTTACCCAGCTGACATATCTTGTGGCCTATAGAGAGAGTCGCACCTATAGTTAGATGTTTTTTTAACTGGGCCGGGAGTGTTTGATAGCACCAAATTGCTCTTTTTAACGGGACTTGACTTATTTCCTGTTCGAGGTCTACCCATAGTTTGGTTCCTTTACTCCTACCCCATTCTATAACCCTTCCCAGATGTACTGCCTGGTAATATTTATTTACATCCGGTACCGCTAGTCCTCCATCCCCTTTAGGTAGGCACATCCTATTCCTACTAATCCTTGGTCTTTTATTAGACCAGATAAAGTTAAAGAGCAGCCTGTTTACTCGGTTTAGGAAAGCCAGGGAAATTTTAATTGGTATTGCTTGGAATAGGTATAGTAATTTAGGGAGTATACTCATCTTGATTGCATTACATCTCCCGAACCAAGAGTGAAGTCCCTTCTGCCATTTCTCCAGAGTTCCCTTGATTGTACTTACCAATGGGGGAAAATTTACTTCAAAGGTGTTCCCTATTCTTAATGGGATATGGATCCCCAGATACTTTAAGGCAACTTTTACCCATTTAAATTTGCAATTAGATTCTAGACTCTGTTGTATTGTACCTGGGATTTCCACCCCCATTACTTCAGATTTCCCATAGTTGATTTTTAAGTTAGTTAATTTCCCATATTCCTCTATTTCTTTCATCAAATTTTGTAGTGATTTCCTGGGGCTGGATATAGTAAACAGCATATCATCTGCGAATGCAGAGATTTTATATTCCCTGTCTCCTACTTCCAGCCCCCGGATCTCAGAGTTCTGTCTTATCCTGTTTAGCAGGGGTTCCAATGTCAAGACATATAGTAACGGGGACAATGGACATCCCTGTCTTGTTCCATTCCTTATTTTAATTGGCTCTGAAAAAATCCCGTTTACCTTGACTAGAGCTTGGGGGGTGGTGTATACTCCCATAATCCATCTACACATATGTTCTCCTAGTCCAATATGTCTTAACATCCCTGCCATAAACTTCCAACTAACTCTATCAAAGGCTTTTTCCGCATCTGTGCTAAGAAAGATAGAAGGTGTTTTTGTTTCCCTTGACCATTGCACCAGATTCAGCACTTTGATAGTGTTATCTCTCGCCTCTCTAGTTGGGACAAAGCCTACCTGATCTGGGTGGATCAACTGTCCCAATAGGGGTTGTATTCGAGAGGCTATTAATTTCGTAAATAATTTTAGGTCTGTGTTCAGTAATGAGATCGGGCGATAGCTACCGCACTCCGCCGGGTCTTTCCCCTCTTTCGGGATTACTGCAATGTGTGCCGTAAGGGCTTCCAGGCGGAATGCGGTAGATCGGCCGATCTCATTGAACATCCTGATCATATGTGGTCCAAGTATAGGTAGGAAATATCGATAGTACTGGATGGAAAACCCATCCGGTCCTGGGGCTTTCCCCGGTTTAACCATTTTCGTCACTCCTTGGAGTTCCTCTATTGTAAAAGGTCTTTCTAAATTTTCCCTTTCTATTGATGGAATTCTTTTAAGATGCGCTGAAGTCAAATAATCCTCTATCTTCTCGTTGGTTTCATCCATTTGTTTTAGATTGTAGAGAGAGGTGTAATATTCTCTAAATCTCTGTGCTATGTCTTTAGGGAGTGACTTTACCTGACCGTCTTTCCCCTTAATCTGTGGTATATATACCATGTTCCCTTTATCTTTTAGCTTTCCTGCTAGTACTTTACTGCACTTGTCTCCTAGTTCATATATTGTCTTCTTTCCTGCTTGGATGGTTGCTTTTGCTTTATATCTTAATAGGTCTGCTAATTCTTTCCTCTTGTGGTCCAATTCTTCCCCAATAGCTAACCTCTGGCTTACTTTATGTTGTGACTCCAGTAATTGGATCTCTGTTATTAATTTTTCCACCTGGCTCTCTCGTGCTCTTTTTATTCTCGCTCCATGTTTTATTAACAGTCCCCTCATCACAGCCTTGTGGGCTTCCCAGACCACGCTTGGGTCGCTCCCCGGGGTTTCGTTCATTCGGAAGTATTCTCCTAGTTGTTTCTCTGCCTCCTCTTGTACTTCTGGGGTCTGTAATAGGCTTCCATTCAAACGCCATCGATACCCCGTGGAGAGAGCCTTGCCTGATATCTTAATATTTAATGATACTGGAGCGTGGTCTGACCAGGTTATATTCCCGATTTTCACTTCCTCAATTGCTGTTAATAGGTAATGAGGGATCAAAAAATAGTCTATCCGGGAGTAACTTTTATGGGGGTTGGAATAAAAGGTATAGTCTCTTTCCCCCCCATGAAATATTCTCCAGGCATCCACTAAATGCAGATCTTTCATCTTTCGCCTGACTTTCCTCCTGGAGCCTCCTGTCACTGACGATAACCCTGTTGATGAATCCAGTTTGGGGTCAAGTGTCATATTGATGTCGCCCCCCAGAATTAATTTTCCTTCTAAGAAGTTGTCTAATTTGGCCAATACTCCAATCATGAAGGTCTCTTGATGTGAGTTTGGTGCATAGATTGTAGCTAGTGTTACTTTCTCGTCTCCTATTCTACCTTTTAAAAATATATACCTTCCCTCATCGTCTATCTGTTTGCCTGTAAGTGCCCAGGGTATCTGGTTGGAGATTAATATAGATACTCCTTTGGATTTTGATGTCGGGCTGAATGCGTGATAGGTGCATGGGAAGAATCTGTTTTGTAGGTACGGTAGGCGGCTAGCTCTAAGGTGGGTTTCCTGAATGTATGCTATGTCTGTTCGGGCTCGTTTAAGTTCGTTGAGAAGTATTTTCCTTTTTTCCGGGGTATTAAGTCCTTTGGCATTAATGGTTGTTATCTTTATCCCCCCCATCTTAACCTAGGTATTCTGCTAACTTTATGAAGAGTAGGTCCTCACGTCTATAGGTGGGTAGATATTTATTTCCCCTTCCTCACCAGAGGAGGCAAGAGAGGGGGGGAGGACAAGAAGGAGAGAAAAGAAAAGGAAAAAAAAAAAAAAAAAAAAAAAACCCCCTCCCGCCTTCCCCTAACTTATTGACTACGGGTTTCGAGAGGGATTAGATAGGGAAGAAAGCAAAAAAAAAAAAAAAATTTTTTTTTCCCTTTTCCCTCCCCCTCTTCCCCTTCGTCAATATAGCTATCTGCTATTTTACTCTATTTCCCCAACCCCTGAGTAATTACCTAACAGGGGGTATTAGTTGCGCACGCTCCTTCAAGCGGGTGTCCCTGCTGCTCCTTCCCCTCCCTCCTTCCATCTCTTATCTCTGGTTTCATTTGTTTTATCCATCTCAGTTGGTCCCCTGAACCCCATTTCCCCCATCTGGTTGTCCACCCCCCACCGCCTCCCCCCCCCTCCTCCCACCACCGCCTCCTCCTCCCTCCATTACCTTGTACATAGTGGTCCCTCTAGGGAGTCCCGACCGTCTCTACCCATCTACCTCTGGCCCATTCCTTAATCTCGTTTATTGTACCTACTATTCCTCCTGGATCCCCCCCCCCAGCCCCTTAATATTTGGGGTTGTCTCCCCTTCATATAATACTCGTCAATTACCCATAACATATTCTTGTAATGTTATTACGATCTTCACTTTCCAAGTCTCTTTTATACCAAGTGCCATATTAAATCAAGAAACTCCTTCGAGGGACCTGGTCACAATAACACATTAACAATAACATTATACACAGTTGTCTATACACTCACTTATGTATAGACCTTTACATTTACCTTTACATATAAATCCTTGAACTTTAACCCGGAGACTACCCATCCTATTCCTAGGGCGGTCACCCCCCCTCCCCTTCCCCCCTTCCCCCCTCATCCCCTTAACCCCCTTCCCTCCCCCTCCCCCTCCTCCCCCCCGTAGTACCTTATTTGGGCACTCCTCCCAAAAGGGGGGAGTACCAATACCCCTCTGTGTGTGCACCTCTTGAGAAGATGTAGCCCCCCTATCCCTTCTTGCAAACCTAAATAGTGATGTTGTGAATGGTGATCTCCCCAATATTCATGTGCCTATTATCTTATATGTCCCCATGTTGTGTGGATAGTGTTTCTATATGTAAAATTATTGTGTGTATATGTGTATGTGTATTATGTGAATATATATTTATATGTGTGTGTGACTAAAAACTCCCCCCCCCCTCCCCTTTAACCCATATCCCCCTACCCCCCAACCCTCCCCCTGCACCCCCCTTTCTAGGCCAGGGAGCAGGGGGGGTGAGTTGAACCAGAAATAGAGGTCTAGGTACATATTCAAATGGGCTCCTAGAGAGACGACCTTAATGTTGCGAGAGAGAAAAGACAAAAAAAAAAAAAAAAAAAAAAAGGGGGAAAGGGAGGGGGAAGGCAGCAAGGGCATCATTGCAGCCAAACCCCTACCCATCTCTCCCCCACAGGGGGGAGAGAGAAAAGGGGGGGGGGCACACCAAAAAAAAAAAAAAGGGGAACCAACAGACACTATGTCTTAATTATTCCTTGGGATTATTTGCCGCCAGTCCTCGACTTCAAACGGGGTGACTCCAAGAAAAGAGAAAAAATCCGGGAGTTCAGTCTTAAATCGCAACCAGAATGACCCTGAACCCTGTTTCCTAATAAAGATGGAAAATGGGAACCTCCAACTGTACGTACCCCCAGCTTCCCTTATCCGCTCTAGCAGGGGGCGTAATAGGGCTCTTCGCTGTAATGTTGCACTTGATAGGTCTGGTAAGATCTTTAATTGGGCCCCATTAAAGTCTATGGTTCCCAGGTCCCACGATTTCCTTAAAATTGCCTCTCTATGTCTAAAATAGTGTAATTTGCATACCACATCTCGAGGCCGGGAACTGTCTTTAGACCTGGTGCCAAAGGCCCTATGGACTCTGTCCACTTCCAAATTTAAAGGCATAGTATCTTTCAAAATTATCAAGAAAATATTTTTTACCGTCTCTTGAAGGTCTTCTGGGACAGCTGCTTCAGGGATACCTCGGATACGTACATTATTCCGCCTACTCCTGTCCTGCACTTCCTCCAATTGGAGCTGTAGGGAGTTTATCACATCCAGCTGGGTATTCCTATTTTGTTCCAGGGTGGATTCCAATGTTGTTACCCGTTGCCCGAGGTCTTTGGATGTATTTTCAATCCCTGTTGTACGTTCCTCTAAGGCAAGAATCTCTTCTTTAATCTCGTCAATCTCTCTGCGGTGGGCTTCTTCTACCCTTGTAATTAGTATATTCATATCATCCTTTGTTGGTAGTGCTTGGATAAGAGATTTTAGGGACTCTAGGGTCTCGAGCTCGCTCTTTCCCCCTCCGACTCCGCTCAGTGCTGGGGGGAGAGTACCACCAGCTGTAGTGATCACCTGTGGACACTGTGGAGTTGTTTGTAATGTTTGTAATGTTTCCACGTCTGCTCGCACCTCCAGCCGTGGGATGTTAGTCTGTCCTCGGGGTTGTAAGTCCCCCCCAGACTGGTTCTGCTCCTCCTGTCCACCTCCTTTATCCATTTTAAGGAAGTAACGCTGGATCTCTAGTTGGTCTAAAAGTTTGGGTGGCTGAGTTGACAATACAGTCCTCCGGGATGAGCGTGTGTCTCTCGATTTCCCCACGTTCATGCCTTGTCCCCGTTTAAGCGTGCAACATGTAGCTCAGCTTCTCACTTTATCCACCCAGGTTTACTAATATCGCCTCGTCCACTCTCTCACTCTCCTATCGCCGTTTTATTATAGTGTCCAATTCGACGTCTCGTGGGGATGCTAACTGTATTACATAAGCATCCACCTATAGAGATTACAGGGCTACTCGCCCCCGCTCCTAATCGGGTTTCCCCGGCTCACCAGCTCCTCCGTTCCTCCTCGCTGCTAACTCCTTCCCTGGCAGGTTCTGTGTAGACGCTCCGGGCGTGCGGCATGCAGCGTGTAGCTTCTGTTGGGTTCGCCAGCTGATCTCAGCTGTCTGCCGTCACAGTCATGCGCCAGCCCGTAGAAAGCCCGGTGAGTGTCCTCCCACACGCCTGGTAGTATAGCGTCTCCCTTGGGTCAGATTTCCAGGTTTCAGGCTCTCATCGCTTGCGGAGGTTTCAGCAGCAGCAGGAAATCCCTAATACACCGCCTCACTCGGCCATGCGCAAACCACTCCCCCGATGTAGCTACATTAACTGTAAAAATGGTGCGAGTAATACCAAACAGTAGCAAAAGCAGTCATAAAAACATGTAGCTAAGTATAATACTGGTATAAAAATGTGTACAACGATACCACTGCTGAATCCAGATGAGGAGAGGTTAACATCAGTCCATCGGCATGTAGATGTCCCATGAAGGGAACTATCACAACTCCCAGTGGATGGTTGTAGAATCCCAGGTTGATAGAGGGAAGTGATAGAGGGAAGTGTAATAGCCCTTGCGTGTGGCAGATAGTAAGATCCCGTTGGCATGCAGATATGAAGGCACAGCAAAGGAGCCCTTCAGATGAACACGGCAAGCCCTGTCGGTGTCAGTGATGTCACCGGATCTCCGACAAAACTCCCTGAAGGCTGAGTACCAATCGAATGAATTTTGATCGATCAAAAATTTTTCGATCGATCAAAAAAATTAAAGATTAATCGATTAATTAATAGTTATCTTTCACAGCCCTATTTTTTTTACATCTATACACAAATGTTTTGCCTTTCATTTCTTTCAAACCGAATTAATAGATGTTTTTTTAAACCAGAGTTTAGTGACACATTAAGGGCTAGATTCAGTAAGAACTTACGTCGGCATATCTGTTGATACGCCGCGTAAGTTCTCGAATGCGCCAGCGTATCTTTTTTCTCTATTCAGAAAGCAAGATACGCCGGAGTTTTGCTAAGATACGAGTGGCGTAAGTCTCTTACGCCGTCGTATCTTAGTTGCATATTTACGCTGGCCACTAGGTGGCGATTCCGTCGGTTATCAGATTAACGCTGCGAATATGTAAATTAGGTAGATACGCCGATTCACAAACGTAGTTGCGGCCGACTTATGTATTTGCATTGTTTACGTAAGGCGCCGGAGCGGCGTAAAGTTACCCCTGCTATATGAGGCGCAGGCAATGTTAAAGGGGTTGTAAAGACAAAAATATTTTCCTCTTAAATTAAAGTCTGACAGTAGCTGATAAAGTAAAAAGTAATGTTTTGCATTATAACTAGTTTGATATCTGTTGAAATCGAGCTGTTTTATTCACCTCCGTCACTCCTGAATAATTATTCTCACTGACTTCCTGATCTGCGGTGTGCATTCATTCTTGCTACATCACGGCCTAATGGGAACTACAGTTCCCATTAGGCTTAGGCTCCATGCCTATGAGGGATAAGAGGGCACCTTCACGCAGGGCTGTAGTCATAGGGAGGGGGTGAGCACATTCTGCTTTCCTCCATGCAAAACGGCTCAGATGCTGGTGGAAAGCAAGAAGAGGAGAGACAGGAAATGGCATTTTCAAACCTGGATTACTGTATTTTGGAGGTCAAAAGGAAAAACGAGGTAAGTGATATTTAAATGCTCTAGCTTACAGGAATCAATTGATCTAATAAAAAACTAACCTTTAGTGTTCCTTTAAGTATGGATGACGGGACAGCATCGAATTGTACGTTGTTTACGTCGTTTGCGTAAGCCGATTCAGAATAGGGCTGGGCGTAAGTTACGTTCACGTCAAAATCAATGACTATTTGCGACGTGATTTGGAGCATGCGCACTGGGATACGTTCATGGGCAGTGCATGCGCAGTTCGTTCGGCGCATAATTTACGTGGGGTCAGGGTTAATTTAAATACAACACGCCCCCTACCTGCCCAATTTGAATTACGCGCGGCTACGCCGGCCCATTTACGATACGCCGCCGCAACTAACAGAGCAAGTGCTTTGTGAATACAGCACTTGCCTGTATAAGTTGCGGAGGCGTAGCGTACATTAGGATACGCTACGCCCGCACAAAGATACGCTCTCCATCCTGAATCTGGCCCTAAGTCTTCATTCACTCATTCCAACTGTAAAAGCATGAAAACATGCCTTCATAATACCCCTGAATATAATAAAAATATATTAAGTTAATTCTTAGGCCTCGTACACACGAGCGGACAGATTTGAACAAATCTGTCTGCTGGGATTTTGGTTTGCTCGCGTGTACACACGAGCAAACCAAAATCCCCGCCAGCAGACGGCGCGCTGACGTGTCGGTGACGTGGCGGTGACGTTGACGCCGCCACGTCACCGCACCAGGAAGTAAAACACTTCCGCGCATGCGCCGAATCCATTCGGCGGCGGTGCGGCGGCGGTGCGGGACGACATGTCTGCTGGTAAGTGTACTAACCAGCAGACATGTCCGGCGGACGGATTCCCACCCGATAGATTTCAAAGCATGCTTTGAAATCTGTCGGGTGGACAAATCTGTCTGCTCGGCCGTACACACGATCGAATCTGTCTGCTGAAACGGTCCAGCGGACCGTTTCCAGCGGACAGATTTGATCGTGTGTACGAGGCCTTAGTGTTTGACATAGTGTGTGGCAATATTTATAGACAGATTGTGGATGGGAAGGGGTAACAATAAAAAGGAGCATCAGGTGGGAGATAGTACAGTCAAAAAAATCTAAAAGGTACTATAGGTACAGATATAAAAAGTATACACACCCCTGGTAAAATATCAGGTTTCTGTGATGTAAAAAAATGAGACAAAGATAAATCATTTCAGAACTTGTAGCGCCCCCTTACTTTCAGTATGGGCACTACACTAAAGTTAGTGGGTGAATGGGAGAGTTATTTTGCTCCCATTCATGATTTGTTGAAATTACAGGTTGCTGTCATTCCAGAACTGTCCTGTGGGTCGGTCTGCGTCCCAGGGGTGCTATTTCACCCCTGGACGACAGTTGGCGCTAGAGGGGTTCTGGCGGAGCCACTTTTCCCCAGCAGCCAATTAAAGGAGTTTTTCTCTCGCTGGGCATGCTGGGGAGGGGTATATCTGTGACAGGCGCCAATTTGTCTGGGCTCTCACTTCTTCGCGGGGTCCACGTTCCAGGTGCGGCATCCACCTTTAGGGTGCGCGCATCCACGGACCCCGCTATCATGGCCCGCCTGGCCGGAGCTGCCTGCTCCATGGAGTCCCATTCAGATGTTGATAGGGGCCCCAGTGACATACTGGGTCCCCAACCTTACTGAGAAGATCCCAGGCTGTGTGCCGTTCAGTGGAGGATCGGCTTGAGGAGAACCCGGAGGCAGGTTATCCAAAAGGGCTTGAACGAACCATCGGGGATCTGGTCACCGGGATTGACAGGTACATGTCAGCTGTCAACCAGTGACCCCTTTCTTTGCATTTACTGTGAGGATTCGCTCAATCCGAATTGTTCTCTTGAGTACTGAAGTACTAGGCCTGTGGCAGAGGCCCGAGCCAGGTCTGTAATGGAGACCTGTTCCTCCCAGCAATTTAAAAGTGACATTCCAGCTGCCAGGCTTATAACAAGGGTCTGTCACTACTACTGAGAGCAGGACTGCTCTGTTTCTTATCCAGGTCTGATACCGCACTGTTTTCTATTGCTTCATCAACCTTTCCTATCTCCTGTTGATGTTGGCCATTGTTGGGCCCTGGAATAAAGCATTTGAAAACCCATCTGGTGACTTGACATTCGCTTACTGCTACTACTAACGGTTACTACCCCTAGACACTCTACAAGGTAACTTAATACGCCGATCCCAAACAACAACCAGCGGCTCCTTCGGGGGTGAGCGATACAAACTTTTTCCACCTTTAATGTGACCTATAAACTGTACAACTCAATTAAACAACAAACTGAAATCTTTTAGGTGGAAGAAAGTAAAAATAAAAAAATAACAATAATAGAGTTGCATAAGTGTGCACACCTTTAAACTAATACTTCGTTGAAGTACCTATTAATTTTATGAAGGTTTATGAAGGTTTTGTGCCAATATTGACTGGTATTTGGAACTTTTTATAATTGCCTCTACCTTGACTAAGGCCGCTGTTCCAGCTGAAGAAAAACAGCCCCAAAGCATGATGCTGCCACCACTATGCTTTACAGTGGGTATTTTGTTATTTTGGTGATGTGCAGTGTTTTTGCACCAAACATATCTTTAGGAATTATAGCCAAAAGTTCAACCTTGGTTTCATCAGACCATAACACATTTTCCTACATGCTTTTGGGAAACTTCAGATGCGTTTTTGCAAACCTTAGCCTGGCTTGGATTTTTTCTTAGTAAGAAAAGGCTTCCATCTTGCCACTGTACCCCACAGCCCAGACATATGAAGAATACAGGAGATTGTTGTCACATGTACCACACAGCCAGTACTTGCCAGATATTCCTACAGGTCCTTTAAAGAGGAAGTAAACCCTGATGGGTTTTACTTTCTCTTTGTTTACCCGCAAAGGTAAAGCATAATGGGCTACTATGCATCGCATAGTAGCCCATTATGTGACACTTACCTGCTGGAGAAGACCGTGATGTCCCCCGTCTTCCTCGCTGGCAGCAAGCATCCATTCTTCACCCCTCTTCCTTCCAGGGGCGCGACCTCCGGCTCTGTGACTGTCCGGAGTCACATGCCAGTCACCGCATAACCCGAGCTAGAAACGCCACAGCATGCCCTTTCTAACTCCGGCACATGTGCAGAAGATATTGCCGTACTGCGTTTTGAAAATATCTCCTAAACTGTGTCGTTTTAGGAAATATTTCCAGCACCTACAGGTAAGCCGTAATCTAGGCTTACCTGTAGGTTAAAGTGGCATGTAAGGGTTTACAACCACTTTAATGTTGATGTAGGCCTCTTGGCAGCCTCCCTGACCAGTTTTCTTCTTGTCTTTTCATACATTTTGGAAGGACGTCCAGTTCTTGGTTATGTCACTGTTGTGCCATATTTACTCCACTTGATGATGACTGTCTTCACTGTGTTCCTTGGTTGTTCTAATGGCTTGGAAATTCTTTTGTACCCTTTTCCTGACTGGTACCTTTTAACGATGATATCCCTCTGATGCTTTGGAAGCTCTCGGTGGACCATGGCTTTTGCTGTACTATGCAACTAAAAAAAATATCACAAAAAATCTAATAGAACATCCAAACTTTATTTAGGGTTAATCAGAGGCACTTTAAATGATGGCAGGCGTGTACTGACTGCTATTTAACATGAGTTTGAATGTGATTGTTTAATTCTGAACACAACTACATCCCCATTTATAAGAGGGTGTGCACACTTATGCAACCACATTGTTTTTTTGCTTTTTGCTTTTTACTGTTTTGCTTTTTACTTCCCCCACTAAAAGATTTTAGTTTGTTTTTCAATTGAGTTGTACATTTTCTAGGTCACATAAAAAGAAGAAAAAGTTCTGAAATTATTTATTTTTGTCACATTTTTTTTTTACATCACAGAAACCTGATATTCTAAAGCCCCGTACACACGGTCGGACTTTTTCCCAACCAACATCAAAATCCGACACTTTTCGCATTTGTCCGACCGTGTGTACGTTCCATCGGACCAACTTTTTTGGCTTTCATCGGACAAAAAGTTGGGTCTGCGAACGGACCAACTTTCAGGCAACAAAAGTCCGATGGTGCAAAGTCCGATCGTGTGTACAGCAAACCATCGGACTTTTGGACAAATTACAAATGCGCATGCTCAGAACCAATGTTAAAATCAACCAACAATAGCAGAAGTTAACCAAAGGGTGGCAGTAAAGAGCAGAAAAGAGCAGAAAAAGCACGTGATGATGGGAAAGTTTTAGAAAAGTTTTCAGAAAAGTCAGAGTGTGTGTATGCTATGGGTGTGATCGGACAAATCAATTAGGACAAAAATCCAAGGGAAGTTTTGTTGGATGTCCGACCGTGTGTACGGGGCTTAACAGGGGTGTGTAGACTTGTTGTTGATATCCACTGCACATGCTGGTAAATAGCAGAGAAACTCATCAATTTTAGTAAAATGTCACTATGCGAGTACTAAGGACGCTTTCAAAGATTATCTGGTGAAAAGGACCATTCATAACTAACATTCTTGCTTGTAACCAGCTTCCTTTTGGAAACACTTTACAGATTGCTAACCACCCCCCAATGGAAAGTTAACATGCAAATTATATGTATAGCTTACAGACCACAGACATTTTATGGGTCACACATTTCCATTCACACCAGAAATAAATGCTGCTAGGTTTCGTGCTCTGTAGCAGATGAAAATAGACACTTTATTTTACAAGTTGCCATAAAATACTCACTAAAACCAATCAGTTGTTCCTCAGTAGTCAGACAGGCCATTTTTCTTCCAGCCCATGATAAGGGGAGTGTACAGGGGAAGGGTGTTAGATGTTCAATACTAAGGCTGCATTCACACCTGAGCGTTTTGTCGCCTGAAGCGCGACGCTCAAAAACAATAGAGGGGAAAAAAAACATTATTTACATTGGTGACAATGACCTGTACAAAATCGTGGTAAAAACAATGTGTTTTGTTGTGGCAAATCGCAGTAAAAAACGCCACAAATCGCCACGCTCAGGTGTGAATGCAGCCTAAAAAGTAGTTACAGAAGTTTTGTGTTAATTAAACTTCAGCTGCAGATTTTTAGGCTTAGTTCAACCTATGCATTTTTTTTGTGTGTTTTCAGTTTATTTAACATGGATGTGGTTCACATCTGTGCATTTTATGGAAAGGGTCAGGGACTTTTTTCAGTTTTTTTGTTACTTATGCCTTGTACACGCGATCGGAATATCCGATGGAAAAAGTCAGATGGAATTTTTTTTAATCGGATTTTCCAACCGTGTGTATGCCCCATCTGACTTTTTCCGTTCGTCTGTATGGAACTTCAACGGAGAAAAAAACATGCATGCTTGGAAGCAATTTGACGCATGCTTGGAAGCATTGAACTTAATTTTATTAGGCTCATTGTAGTGTTGTACGTCACCGTGTTTTAGATGGTCGTAATTTAGTGTGTCTGTGTGTATGCAAGACAGCTTGAACGGAATTCCGTCGGAAAAACCCATCGGAGTTTATTCCGCCAGAAACTGGGCTGTACAGGGCATAGGACTTCAATGGATCAAAAACGTGTATTGAAAAACACAAAATGCACCTGAAATATGCAAACTGCAACCTGCGTAGGTGTGAATCAGGTCTTAATAAACACACACTCACCTGTCCCAGGATCCAGCCTCCCTTCCCTCTCTCGCCTCTGTCCGATGCGGCATCACTAGTGTGGGCACCCGCCTGTGACAGCTTGCATCTTTACAGCTGGGTGCGCACTGCACATACGCGAGTCGCGCTGTACCTCCCCAATGGCTGGGCAATTTTCTGGGACCGGTTACGTGTCCCAGAAGATTGCAGGGAGGGGGACAGGAGAACTTCTGCTTGAGTCGCCTAGGCAGCCAGAGTGGAAGTGGGAGCGGGTACTTGCCAAAATAGGTACTCAACCCCCCAAAAAAATGACATGCCAACTGTGGCATGTAAGGGGGGTGGGGAGTCCTTAAAGCGTAACTTCCACTTTTGGGTGGAACTTCACTTTAATGTAAGAGATTAGTCACACTTTATGGTTGCTGTAACACACATTAACATGAGCTCTACAAGCTACCACCAGCTTTTTTCTGTGTGTATGAGATGCAGTGCCATTTACTTAAATGGCCCCCAATGCACCTTGCTGAAGGTCATACATTGCAATGCAATGTGCTGCCAAAAAATGGTGCATACTCATCTGTCTCAAGGTGTGTTTGGGTGCGATGCAAAATGAATGGCACAGCATTGCACCAACACAATAAATGTGTGTTGCCACATGTTGTGGTAAAACAGTGTGAAAAGGACATTAGGTAAAATTTGTAAGGCCCCTTACAGAGTGGGACGGGGCGGCGTCGGCTGTAAAGCGCCAATATTTTTAGCGGCTCTTTACCAGCAATTTTGTGGCGCTATTCGACGGCTTGCGGGGTGGTTTTACCCCCCGGTAGTGGCCGAGAAAGGGTTAAAAACCACCACACAGTGCCTCTGCAGAGGCACTTTGCCGGTGATATAGCCGTGGTGTCCCATTTCAATGGGCAGGAGCCGTGGAGGAGTGGTATACACACCGCTCCTTCACCGCTCCAAAGATGCGGCTAGCAGGACTTTTTTTACCATCCTGCTAGCGCACCACTCCAGTGTGAAGGCCCTCGGGGCTTTCACACTTGAGACACAGCAGCAGCTGTTTCAGGTCGGTTTGCAGGCACTATTTTTAGTGCAATAGTGCCTGCAAAACAACCCAGTGTGAAAGGGGTCTAATGCCTCGTACACACATATGTGTTTCCCGTTGGGAAATCTGCCATGAGAGCTTTTGGCTGGGAATCCTGGCCGTGTGTATGCTCCATTACAGTTTTAACACCTGATTCCAGGCGGCTTTCATATAGGCAGTTTTCCTATGGGAAAAGACGGTGGTGAAGCATACACATGGCCGGGTTTCCCGACCAAAGCTCTCATGGCAATTTTCCTGTCGGGAAACCCTGCCGAGTGTAGGGGGACAAAGTAACCAAGCAAGGTTCTTGGTTTCCCCTCGGGTTTCCCATACGTGTGTACTAGGCATAAGTGATACTTTCTATCCTGGGAGAATGTGTTGGTGTGTGAGGAAGGGTGACTCACCACCAATGGCGTTGCGTCCATAGAGGGCGCAGGAGCTCCACTCCCTCTCACTCCTGCACCGCCACTGAATACAATACATGGATTCATGCAATGCATGAATCCATGTATTGTCACTGCCGCTCACTATTCAGATGGCTGTCCCCCTGGTGAGCGCCGGCCATCTGAATAATGGCAGCTGGTTGGCTTTGGAAGTGCCTATCATAGCCAGCGGCTTTCGGATTGCAACCTGAGGGCTGTAATTGGCTTCCAAATAGTTAACCAGGGGCCAGGGGATGCACAGGGAGCACATTCCCTGGTTAACACTGGCAGATGTCTCAGCCAATCAGGTTCACCGGTTCTGATTGGCTTAAGCATCACCGAGGGCGGGAGAAGACATCGAGGGACGGTGGAAGGAGGATGGCTGACCCCAGAAAGGTAAGTGCCGGGCGGGGGGGAGGGGGCAATCTGGCAGCATTTTACAGGGCACAGTGGCGACAATTGATGGCACAATGGGTGTGTTTGGCATGGCACAGTGGTGACAATTGATGGCACAGTGGTAACTTTTCCTTCTTTATAACCCTCAGAATAGATGGGTCTTTAGTTGTTTTTTTGAAGGCCAGGTGATTAATTTCCATTCGGATATTAGTTGGTAAAGCATTCCATAGTCGAGGTCCTTGAACTGAAAATCGACGTTCTCCTTTGGTCTTGTAGCGGGCTTTGGGAATTTGTAATCATTTTTGGTTAGTTGATCTAAGAACTCGATTTGGGTTTAGTTGTTTTATTTTCTCACTTAAATATAGGGGCGCGCTTCCGTGTACACATTTGTGCGTAAGGCATAAGGCCTTGAAAGTGACTCGGTCCTTTATGGGCAGCCAATGGAGGGATCTCAGGGATGGGGTGATTGGTTCCCAGGGTTTTTTCCCTGTTACCAGTCGAGCTGCCATGTTTTGGATGATTTGGAGCCGGACAAGCTGGTACTTTGGGAGGCCGAGGTAGAGAGCATTTGCATAATCTAATCAGGAGTTAATGATTGACCCTACAACTACCGCTGTGTCTTCTTTAGGGATGAAGGGAACAACTCTTCTTAGGAGCCGTAGAAGATGGTGCGATCTGCTAATTACTGATCCTATTTGTGCATCCATTGTCATGTCAGAGTCAAAGATGACTCCTAGACTTTTGACCTTGGTGTTATGCCGCGTACACACGATCATTTTTTGTGATGAAAAAAAACAACGTTTTCTGTGAAGTAAAAAACAACGTTTTTGAAACGTCACTTTTCAAAGACGATGTTGCATACACACCATAGTTTTTTTCACAAAAAGCGAGGTTACGTTCACCACTCTTTTCCATTGAAGCTCGCTTTATAACTAGCTTCTGGGCATGTGCGGGTTGAAAAACGTTGTTTTAAACGACATTTTTGCTACACACGGTGACTTTTTGTGAAACAAAAAACGACGTTTTGAAAAACGACACAAAAAATTTAAGCATGTTGGAATTTTTTTTTGGTCGTTTTTTTGAAGACAAAAAACGACGTTTTGCCCACACACGATCAATTTAAATGACGTTTTAAAAAACGTCGTTTTTTTTTATCGCAAAAAACGACCGTGTGTACGCGGCATTAGGGGTGATGGTTTGTCCCAGAATGGGTGGTGGTGTCTAGGTAGTCCTGGCCAGTTTCCTCCGGTTTGCATTGAGTTGAAGGATTTCTGTTTTTGCTCCATTGAGTTTGAGGTGACTCTCCGTCATCCAGATGTCTATATCTGAGTGAGGCATTGTTCCAATGCGGGGTATTGGTTCTTTTTATCACTGATACGAAAATAAAGTTGCGTGTCATCCGCGTAGGAGTGATAGAGAAGGTTGTGATTACTAAAATTTTTTAGGAGTGGGCAGAGGTAAATATTGAATAGCACGGGCGATAGGGGAGATCCCTGAGGGACTCCGCAAGACACGCTGCATGATTCAGATGTGAAAGGTCCTAGTTTCACTATCTGGGATCGATTTTCCAGGAATGATGAAAACCATTTAAAGATCCGAGTAGGCCACTCCAGCTATCTCTGTGAGCCGGGTTAGCAGCAGTTTGTGATCTACTGCAGTGTTTCCCAACTCCATTCCTCAAGGCACACCAACAGGTCATGTTTTCAGGATTTCCCTCAATTGAAACAGCTGTGGTAATTACTAAGGCAGTGAAACTGATCGAATCACCTGTGCAAAATAATGAAAATCCTGAAAACATGACCTGTTGGTGTGCCTTGAGGACTGGAGTTGGGAAACACTGATCTACTGTATCAAAGGCAGCACTGAGGTCCAGCAGTATCAGGAGAAAGGATTCTCCGTCTGCTGCTTCGAGGGCGTTGTCCCATATTTTGAGAAGCGCTGTTTCTGTCCCATGACCTGGACGAAAACCCAATTATACTGGGTCCAGGAGTTTATGGGTGTCTAAATGGTGTTGTAGTTGTTGTACTACTACCTTTTCCATAATCTTGGAAAAGATGTTGAGGGAGGTTATCGGTCGCCGATTGTTTGGATCTTTGGGGTCTAGATTGTTTTTTTAGAAGGGGTTTAATTATACCTTGCTTTAAGGGGTCGGAACTATGCCCTCTTTAAATGATTGGTTTATGATGTGAGTGATTGCGGGTGCCAAAATATCGGCACATTCTTTTACCACTTTTGTGGGAATGATGTCATTGTGAGATGTACTATCTCGGAGACTTCCGATGATTTTTTTAGTGGTATCGATGGAGATTGCCGCTAATATACATTTTTGGGATTGAAGAACATTTGTATTTTCTTTTTGATTAGTGGGGGTGAAATTGGTGATTGGATTTTGCTGAATTTTTTTCATGAATTGTTTCAATTCATATGATGAAAAAATACGATAATTCATTGTAAAACTCTTGTGTTTCATTTTTTGGAGCTTCTAGGCAGGCTGGGTTCATGGTTTGAGAGACTATGTTGAAGAGCTCTCGTGGGCGATTTCGCGCGAGCATTTGAAAAAAGCTCTTTCTTTGCTTTGAAAATGTCCTTGTGGTATCTCTTAGGCCGCGTACACACGAGGGGATATGTCCGCTGAAAACGGTCCGATGGACCGTTTCAGCAGACATCTCCGCTCGTGTGTATGGGCTAGCGGACAGATTTCTCCACCCGACAGATTTCAAAGCATGCTTTGAAATCTATCCGGTGGGAATCTGTCCGCCCGACATGTCTGCTGGTTAGTACACTTACCAGCAGACATGTCGGCCCCCACCGCCGCCGCGCCGCTGCCGAATGGATTCGGCGCATGCGCGGAAGTGTTTTACTTCCTGGTGCGGTGACGTGGCGGTGACGTGGCGGCGTCAACGTCACCGCCGCGTCACCGCCACGTCACCGCGCCGTCCGGCGGCGGGGAATTTGATCCGATGGTGTGTACACGCCATCGGATCAAACTCCCGATCGGACATATCCGATGGAAATGGTCCGCGGACCGTTTTCATCGGATATATCCGATCGTGTGTACGCCGCCTCAGTGATTAATTTATATTTTTCGTGGTTTTCTTTAGTGGAGTTTCTTCTCCAGGTGCCTTCCGCTCCTGCGTTCTTGTTTCAATGACGCGAGAGTGTCATTGAACCAGCTGGAGTTGTTTTTACGGAAAAGCGCTCTGTGTTTTGGGGCGATTTTATCTGCGGTTTGCTGCAAAGCTTTGTTAATGGAATTAAGAATTTCTGCTGGTGATTGAGTGTGCTGTCAAATTATTTAATAGGGCATTTTTGAAGTGTTCCAAGTGGAGATTCTTCATGTATCTTGTCCAGTATGTAATTGCCTGGATTTTTTTTTAAGACGGCGTTGGTGGTTATTTTGAAATTAATTACATGATGATCTGTCCAGGGTAGGGGTCTGTTTTCTGAAATGTTGATGTCCACATCCTGTTTGAAAATCAGGTCCAGGATGTGGCCTGAGGCATGCGTGGGTGCGCATATCAGTTGGTGCAGACCTAGTCCTTCCAATTTGTCAATGCAGGCGTTGGCTATAGGATCCTGTGAGGAGTTGGCCCAGAGGTTGAAATCCCCAAGAAGCACGAGGTGTTTGGCTTTTAGAGTGTAAGTAGCGATAAATTCTGTCAGCGATGAGAGCAGATGCGTCTTTGGGCGTGGTGGTCTATAACATAATAGTATGTGGATCATATCCTGGGGTGTTGTTTGGAGTTGTAGGGTGAGTGTTTCCATGAACGGTAGTGAACTGTGTACGTCTAGTTTGGTGAGAGAGAGGTGAGATTTGTAAATCACAGCTAGGCCTCCTCCTCTTTGCCCAATTCTGTTCCTCGTTAGAAATAGAATACCATAATTCTCTGGCAGAAGTTCTCCTAGAATGGCATTACAGTCCAATGTTAGCCAACTTTCTGTAATGAACAGGCAATCTATGTTGTGTTGGATGATGAAGTGGTGGGTGCTTGTCTTCAGCAAGCTGTTTGCTGTCTTTCTTGTTCATCATCTTTAGAAGAGGCTTCCTTCTGGAACGAAGGCCATGCAGACCAATTTGATGTAGAGTGGCATGTATGGTCTGAGCACTGACAGGTTGACCCCCTCCACCCAATGCTGTATAGACAGTGTCCCTGCCGGCTTGCACTACACTGTTAGGAAAATTTGTTTAGCACCCCCATAAATCGGCTGCACTGCTTCCAGTATGTTGGCGGTTGGCATTCTGCAACTGTGAGGTGGGGGGGGGGGGACATCACTTCTAATATTTTACCATCCCTGTCCCATTGCAGATATGTCCCAAAGCCAAACAGGAAGTGAGAGGAAATCTGTGCAAATTAAGGGAATCCATTACTCCCCCCCCCCCCCCAGGCCATCAAAACTAGTATCCCCGCTTGACAATTTCAGGGTGGATCTTTAACCGCAAGGGGTGTGGACTTGACGGTAAGGGGTGGGTCATATTTAAATTAGAGGGTGCATGAGTTTAGTCAGGCCTAGGGCAGCACAAAACCTAAATACACCCCTGCCCCCACCCCTTCAACCTCTGCAGCAATGCTGACAGCACGCATACATCCATTTCTCAAAGATAGCCTCTGAATATGACGTCAAGCACGTGTACTCAACTTCTTTGGCCAACCACGGCGAGGCCTGTTCTGAGTGGAAACTGTCCTGTTAAACCACTGTATGGTCTTGGCCACCGTGCTGCAGATCAGTTTCAGAGTCTTGGCAATCTTCTTATCTTTATGTAGAGCAAAAATTCATTTTTTTCAGATCCTCTGATAGATCTTTGCCACAAGGTGCCATGTTGAACTTCCCATTCACACCTGAGACCTTGTAATACTAATAAGTTACATGACACCAGAAAGGGATATTTACTTAGGGGTGTACTCACTTTTGTTTGCAGCCGTTTAGATATCCATGGCTGTGTGTTGAGTTATTTTGAGGGGACAGCAAATTTATGTTGTTATACAAGCTGTACACTCAATACTTTACATTGTAGCAAAATTTCTTCAGTGTTGTCACATGAAAAGATATATATATAATAAATTGTTTACAAAAATGTGAGGGGCTAACTCACTTTTGCAAGATAGTGGGCCAGATTCTCTAAGCCATTTACACTACGCCGCCGCATCGTACTAGAGCAAGTGCCGTATTCTCCATCCACTTGCTCCGTAGTTTGCGGAGGCGTAGAGTAAATCGCCCAGCATAAGCCCGCGTAATTCAAATGGGGCGGCTTGTATTTAAATTAAGCGCGCCCCCGCGTCGAACGAACTGCGCATGCGCCGGCCCGGGAGAAAGCCCAGTGCGCATGATCCAGCTCACGTCGGAAAGCGCTGTTGAAACCGACGTCAAAACGACGTGATCGTCACTACGCAATGCCCTATTCGCGAACGAGTTAGTAAAACGACGTAAGCGACGGAAAAAGCTGACGCTTACCCGACGCCATACTTAACATGCCATCTGACGGCACCTGACGGCATCCGACGGGACTTCAGAAGGTTATTCCTCATAGAAGCAGGGGTAACCTTACGAGTTCGTAAACGATGTATGCGACGACGGGGCGGCGTAAAAGCGATCGGGAATCGGCGTAGTAGACTCATTTGCATAGGCAAATGAGAAAACAACGTAAAGGCCACCTAGTGGCAGGAGTTGTGATTACAACTACGATCCGCAAGTGTAATGGTATTACACTTGTCGGATGTTTAAGCGTATCTATGCCAAAGTGATTCAAAGCATCACTCGCATAGATACGAGCCAAAAAAAAACGGCGATACGACGGGGTATCTGAGATACTCCGTCGTAGCACCGCTGAGAATCTGGCCCAGTGTGTGGGTTTGTATGTGTATGTGTATATATATATATATATATATATATATATAATATACACACACACACAGGTACACTTATATCTCTCAAGAGTACCTTCTTACCTTTGTAGGCAGTGCAAGGACCTGACGTTGAATTGTGTCTTTTTCCTTGTCTAGGCTCCAGTGCACTTACCAATATGGAATCCACCTTTCTGTCTGTCTAAATCTCTGTCTCCCTCTGATACCTTTTATAACAAAACACATCCTTCACTAGCCCAAGGGTCCATTTTTTTACAGCCTTTAGTCACTACTCTGTCCTGGTTATTTTAATAGGTATTTGCTGCCTCGTGTTTAACCTAAATATGAACTTTTGAAATACATTTTTATTACTTGGACATATCCCTGGAATGTGATGAATCGTATTTGAAAGTTCAGATAGTTATGTTGCTTCTATCTGATCTTATTGCATTCCTTTAATCATTTACTGAACACTTTGTCCAGAGAGATATTTGAAGCTTATTTTTGCCAGTGAGCTGCCTTTTTTTTTAAATTGGAGATGTTCCTCAAAGCGGTTGTAAACCACTGAATAATAATAAAAAAAAAAAAAACCCTATAAGACAAAGGCATAATGTGCTAGTATGCATCAGTATCACATTAAACTTACTTACCATCCAGCGGCGCCCACTCACCGCTGGGATGGCTAACTTTTCCCTGTTGTTTCTTCCGGGTTTGTGGGCACCGGTGCTGTGTGTGGCCAAAACTGCGATGTCGTTTCTGGAACCGGCTATGAAGGTCCGGCACTGTAAGGCGGACCTTCAGAGTGCATGCGTCAATGATGTCATCGGCTGCTTGCACTCTAAATATATCCTAAAGTTTAGGAGATATTCACATTACCTACAGGTAAGCCTTATTATAGGCCCACCTGTAGGTACAAGTGGTGTAAAGGAGTTTACAACCAATTTACCAGAAACCTGCGAGATTAAAAAGCATGTTTGAAAGGAGCCCTTAAAATTGAAGAATCAAAAAGGTGTTGGCCACCCAAATGGCTAATTAACATACGACCTAGTTCTTTGGAAGGTGTGCATGCTTTTTGGGATCTGGTTCCCTTTCATAAAGAGCCTGAGAGCAGGGATTAACATGGCAGGGCCACATATTTGCTGCCACCTTGATACCAAGCGCATTCCGTGTGAAACATCTTAACCACGCTGCTGTCTTTTTGTATTGTGGGTCTGTGACATCCTTTTTTGTGTATTTTATACAATAAACCAATTTTTTTCTGAAAGTTTGGAGTGAGCTAAACCCTTCTTTGATATCCTCTTCCACCTTGATACCAACCCTCATCCTGATGTCCTAAGCTAGTAGTGTTTGGGGGAGAAAGTCATTAAAATAAATGATCTATATATTTTAAATAGATTGTGGTTCTGAAATGGCAATCATTGATTTTCAATTACAAAGCACAATTATTTAGCATCTCAATTTGGTAAATGTTATTATAAAACATGACAGACAGTTAAAGAGCGGCCGTCTTGGCCTTCGTTTGATCTTCAACTGTCATGTTGCTGCAAATCAATTATGACACCTGCCTAATTTGATGGCTGTTGTGACATTTTGGTGGATTTGGTGAAGTGTGCTGTATTAGATGCTAAATATTTTAGAAAACACCTATAATTTTATGATATGATTTATAGCCTACTGTATATTCTAAATAATATATATCAACAAGCACAAACTTTAAAACAAAAATTCAAAAACCTCTAGCAAAAGAGTGGCATGTTACAGTCTCCTAAATAGTATATGTAAGCCAAAAAAACTCTTATTTAAATAGTTTAATATACCATTGAAGCGTTTTGTTATATCCGTTCATAGCGTGCAAAAAAATACATGCTGATCAGGTCAGAAATAGTGTTGTTTTGGGCACCCTTTTCTGTGGTATCTCAAGGAAACGACAAAATTGGTGGTGTTTATAATGCAAATAGGCATATTACATTGTAAACCTTATGCCATGCACAAACGATCAATCAATCCGATGAGAACCGTTTTTATCAGACCAAACTGATCGTGTATGGGCCCCATCGGTTATTTATTCATCGGTTAAAAAATTTGAAACTTGTTTTAAAATTAACCGATGGATACCTAACCGATAGAAAAAAAAAAACTATCGTTTGTAGGCACGGTTAAAAATCCACGCATGCTCAGAAGCAAGTCGACGCATGCTTGGAAGCATTGAACATTTTTTTCAGCACGTCGTTGTGTTTTATGTCACCGCGTTCTGACACAATAATTTTTTTAACCGATGGTGTGTAGGCACGACAGACCATCAGTCAGCTTCATCGGTTAACTGATGGAAAAATCTCTCATCGGATTGACCGATTGTGTGTACAGGGCATTAGAGCTTAGTAAAAACACAGTTTAGTAAGCTCTAATTTGCCCCAGAGCTTAGTAAATGTGAAACCTCCATTTACCAATCACATGCAAGCAAAAATGCATTTTTTTTTTCAATTTACCTTGCATGTGATTGGGCATTTTTTGCAAAGTGAAATTTCACCACATCCCCCTTGCAAATTTCATTTGTTTTGTGCAAAGTGAACAGCCCATTTCTATTTAGTAAATCTACCCCTCTGTTTTGAAGAATAGGATAGGGGAAGGTTTCAATAGTTTCACAAAATACAACTGGGCAGGGCTGACAACACTCAGCGGGGATCGCTCTGTTGATCCCTGCTGAGCCGGCAGATGACTTATATTAGGCAGGGACCGCCCTGTCTTTTCTCCGCTCTCCCCTATAGGGGGATCGGATGAACGCGGACCATCTGTCCGTGTTCACCTGATCCGATCCGCAGATTGAAGGAAAATAGGGTTTTCCTCTGTCTGCAGAATTAGAGGAATGCGGAGACGAGCGAGATCGGGTGTCAGCGGATGTTCATCCGCAATCTCATAGGGACCAATGTATGTACCTTTTTCATCCGCACACTGATGGATGAAAAAGCAGACATACGTTCCGCAGGTGTGAAAGGGGCCTATGTCAACATAATGCTCTGTGTTGCCAGTCTCCAACAAGGAGACTAATAAGCAGAGAGCATTTCTGACTAATCAGATAGTTAATGCAGCTGCAGAGAAATGTGCATGCATTGCAGAGATGTACAGCATTTTTTT
Organism: Rana kukunoris; assembly: GCA_029574335.1. Lineage (NCBI taxonomy): Eukaryota > Metazoa > Chordata > Amphibia > Anura > Ranidae > Rana > Rana kukunoris. Next base: position 357,637,670 of record CM056052.1, read on the forward strand.
TTTTTTTTTGCCCTCACAAAAACTATAAAGAGATCATTTGTCTTTTTACCAATAAGTACTTGTAACCAAGTAGTTACATAATATCGAACAAAATCAATTTTTCCTCAAAAGTGGTGTTTTACAGGTCCCATTGGCTGCAGTGTTCAGTTCTGAAACCCAGTCAACCGCACCTTCTTTTCTCTAATTGCTTGAGCCAAGCAACCAATCATGTTACCATTCATTCATAGTTTTTGTAGGGCAGTATAGGTGCCTGCAGTTACTGCTGACCCCCTTAGTCTTTCCCCACCCAGTCATTCTGCCCTCAGCAGTTGACCTTTTAGGCAAATTTCCATCTGTGCAGCTGACTAATGTCCATCATCTGTATACTAAAATAGTTAAAGTCCAAAAATGGGATACCATTTTTGAAAATCTACACAGGTGTACCAAAACTACCACCATCAGAGAATCTGCCACCAAACTGCTTTACAGATGGTATCTCACCCCCGCCAAACTTAACTCATTTTACCCTTCAACTTCTCCGCTCTGTTTCAGGGGTTGTCCTACACATGGGACACTGTTACATACTTTTTGGGAATGCTCCCTCCTTAAACACATCTGGCACAACGCAAGTCTTATGATTGATCGAATTTCAGGCAGAAAGATCCCAACAACACCCCAAATGTGCCTTCTATTCGCCCCCATACAAGACATACCAATAGCCAGTTCCAGATTAATCTATACTCTTCTTAGCTCTATCCACTGGGCCATAGCTCTCAACTGGCGTTCATCCAATGTACCATGGCCTCAGATTCTTAACCGCATGGAAAACATCAAATTATCGGAGAGAATACACCACACGTTATATGACACCATACATATATACCAAAAAAAATGGTCTTTATGGGAAACCTCACTACTGATATGATATCCACTACAATTAATCTACTTAAGGACACCCACTAACCCTTTTCCCACAAATGTTATATAGTATTATAAATTAAACATATGCATTTTCTCTTGTGATGTACCTGTACTTAGATACAATGTATAATGTGAATGACTCTTACACTTGTTCATCTTTTATCACTGTTAAAAGCTTATATTATGACCTTATCCATTAATAAAAACCATTTGTAAACAAAAGAATCATGGGCCAAGTAGCTTTGAGTAGAAAATAAACCAACAGAGGGTGCACCAGCCTAATGCATTATCTTGTAAACTATTTATTAGTGAAATAAAATCAATTGCTATACTCACAAACACAAATGTAAGGAAGCTCATCAATAAATCTCAATTCCAGAGACACGAGATCCTATGCACATACTCTCTTTCAAACAAAGATGGATTAAAAATGTCTGACGTGCCAACATGTAGAGGGGACCCCTCGGAACATGTCAGCCATATTTAACCAGAGTGGCATATTCCCATGAAAGAGAGTATGTGCATTGAATCTCATATCTCTGGATTTGAGAATCGTTGGTGAGCTTACATACATTTGTGTATGAGTATAACAATGTTTTTTCCCCACTAGTACTGTAAATAGTTTATAAAGCTAAAGCACTAAGCCGGTGTGCCCTCTGTTTATATACTAGTTCATTTGACATCCGGACTTCTCCAGTGCTAAGAGGGCAGCAAAGCGGGGTCGCCGAGTGGAACAGTGAGGGTCCATCGGTCTCTGAACACCACACCAGCACAAAGGAGGTTGGTTTTATTAATTTGTTTTGTAAAGTGTCCTTTACATCCGTGGGATGTGACACAGAGTCCCTCACAGACTCCTCCATGGTTAGGGAACTTTGTGTTTCAGAGTTCAGCTTTAAATAGCTTTAGAAACCTAACTTAATAATGACAATAAATACACATTTATTTTTCCAACTTTTTTTAATGAGGTAACAATTGTATTTTTATCATATAATAATAAGATCTAAACATTGTTCTAAGGCACTTGAAAGTGTGCACAGCATTGAACTCTACAATAATGTAAGACTGTATACAGAGCACATCTGTGATTGTTAATATAGTATATAACACAAAATAAAGTTATGACAGGGAATATAAAAAAAAAATAATACATTTTTATCTTTCAGATTATATCAGTGGAAAATATATATTATATAATACATATATGCATATTGAGTTACAATACACATAAAGAACAAAGAGTGTCCTTTAGGTTTTAACCAGTGTACATTTCCAGTTATTTACAATTCACAGAAAATACTCTGTGCATCCTACATACAGCAAAAGGTCACTAATTACTACAAGACAAAATATATCTCCGTCTACCAATTACAGCTGCCACGCTAATTCATCACGTCCACAAAGAAACCACAAGATACTCCCCTGTATACATGATTCATTTAAGGCAAATACAGCAATCTGTTTATTTGTAATGAAAAAGCAGAAAGACGCATTCCTGATGCAGTCATTTTTCAGCATTTATATATATATATATATATATATATATATATTTATTTATAGGCCATGCTATACAATTCATTGTTGACATCTACATATAGGTATATAAAATTCCTCTACAAAGAAACAATATGCATGTTTAGCTCTAAGCTGCATTTACCTGTTGATCCACCAAGAAATTTGAAGCAAGAAATTGAATGTTGGTAAAGCTTCTATGTGAAAGTGAATTAACAGGGTTGAACTGGTTTAATAAAATGAAGTCCCATGTTCTTTCTTAATCAGCTGATATTACAATACAGAACAGGGAAGTCACAGCCCTGCCAGAGGGTATTCTTGAGACTCCCATGTTATCAAAGGAACATAATGTGGGAAGATTGCTGCTGATGAGTTGGCATAAGACCTGTGCCTGAGGAATGGCCGAAGCAAGTAAAAGTAGTGTGTGAAATTTACACATCAGATCTTGGTCAAAGCTGAATTTCCAATGTTTGGTGGTAAAAACAGAAATTCATCTTAGGGGAATAAAAGTATTTGTTACATTACACTTAAAGTTGGAGTTTGCAGCGCCTGTGTTCAAAATCTAGAATCCATTTTTTAGGAATATACTGTAAATGTTATGATTTCAAAGATGATGATGATGATGATAGGTTAAGGTTTGCTAATCGTAAAAAATATTTCCTTTAGGGCCATAGTTTGGATAAGATGGGACACAGATATTAAAGTGAATGTAGAATGAGGCAGCCTTACCCTTCAATAAGTTTCAGACAGTTGTGAATCTTATTGCATTTTATACTATGTAAATCTTGGTTCCTGTGAGGCCACAAGATTAGGTCCTCATGGACTCAATAAAAGCATGTGTGTCCATGCACACAAAGGGGTTGATTTACTAAAGGCAATCTTTAAAAGCAGTGGCTCTACAGCTTAAATGAGCAGGAGCTCTGATGACTTCCATCATCCAATCATGTACAAGCAAAAATGCTGCTTTTTTTTAATTTTCTTTGGACATGATTGGGTATTCTTTTCAAAGTGAAAATGTTCTCATTTATTAGGTCCTGGAGCAATTGCACTTTGGGATAGGTGCCTGCAGTTACTGCTGACCCTTTTAGTCTTTCCCCACCCAGGAGGAGCAGCAGAGTTTAGGCAGTCAAAGCATTTCTTAATTTCAATGGCAAAAATATTTAGAATATGCAGCTTAGGTGTGTTTTTAACACAGATTTTATCGTGCCAGTAGAAGCAGCATTTAAAATAAACCAGTGCTAGGTACACACTATACTTTTTTTTTCGTTAAGGCTGGATTCACATCATTGCAAATTATTTGCGGGTTTCCCTGTATCCAACTCGCGATAGCAGGAGATTTTGACACATATTCACATATCTCCGATGCAAATTAGAACAGGAGTCCTGTGCATCTTTTGGTACTTTTCAGGTACAAATTTAGCCAAAAATTCGGTCTGTAATCGGACCTGAAATGGTGAACAGGAATGCACCAGACTCCTGCTGTGAGCCGCATGTGGCGATGGTGTGAACCCAGGCTCAACCTAGCTGGCTGAAGGAAAAAAAAAACAAAAAAAACTGGAGGACCTGTGTCCTACCAGACGTTAGTACAGCAATCTCCCTGCTGAGTCATTGTGTTCAGGGGGGGGGGGGATTTACAGCGCTGATTGGATGCTGGTCAGCAGATCATTTTTAGTCATGCCACTGAAAGAAGTCGGATGGGCTTTCGTACACACTGGTCGAATGCTGGTCCGCTTCTGTTGACCTGCCCAATAATTGGCCCATGTGTACAAGGCTTTAGGTCATGGGTGCTCAACCAGTGGCCCTCCAGCTGTTCCAAAACTACAAGTCCCATGAGGCATTGCAAGGCTGAACAGTTACAAGCATGACTCCCAAAGGCAAAGGCATGATGGGACATGTAGTTCTGAAACATCTGAAGGGCCACAGGTTGAGCACCCATGCTTTAGGTTATGACAGTTCTGGCTTCACAGAAGCATATCAGCATTTTTCTGGTGTTAAGTGTCTAGGCACTGTCACATGTGCAGAAATGCTTTGCAGCTTCTAATCAGAAACGGCCAATGGTATATTTTTAAATGATTGTTTTGTCCTTAAACTTAGTTGACAAATCCCTGTCAGACAGACAAGCAGGATCACTAAAGGAATTTTTTTTCTAACTAAATAGCGTCCTTTACCTTACTGCAGTACTGGTTTCATGTCCTCATTGTTCATTTTTTGCTTTGAAGTTGCTGTAATCCTGCTCTGATCTCCACACTTCCTGCTTGTCTGTTTCCTTATAACCACAGCACTGGGAGCTTTCTCACTGTGGTCTAAGCTGTCATTACTGTGTGTCTAAAACTTCCCAGAACCAATCAGATTAATTTTAAAAACAAAACACTGCCCTGGATTTGTTTGTTTTTGTTCTGTGTGTCTCTTTCTACTTCACAGAAACATGAAGCCAGTTTAAAAGTGAAACTAACCTGCAGGCACATTATATGATTGATTTTTATCTATTTTTAATCATTTTGAAAAGGAATCAGTTAACTTTTATGTCTCTATACCCTGTAAACTGTCATTTCAGTAAAAAAAAAGTTTTTTCTTTAGTGACCCTTTAAAGTGGATGTAAACCCTCACATATACCCAGTAAAGTGAACAGTCTCAGATAATTCACAGGGGTGAAACAAATCTCCCTACATAAGTTTTTGTATGTATAGCGCTTTAAAAAGTATTCATACCCCTTGACATTTTCCACATTTTGTCATCTTAAAACCAAAAACGTAAATGTATTTTATTGGGATTTTATGTGATAGATCAACACAAAGTGGCACATAATGGGAGGAAGGAAGGAAAGAAACTGATAAATGGTTCTCCATTTTTTTTTTTTACAAATATAAAAAAAAAAAAGTGTGGAATGCATTTGTTTTCAGCCCAATAGTCAATACTTTGTCTTTGTAGAACCACCTTTCGCTGAAATTTTCCTGTCCCTGCTGAAGAAAAACATCCCTGCAACATGATGCTGCCACCACTATGGTTCATGGTGGGGATGGGGTGTTCAGGGTGATGCATTTGTATTCACCCCCCCCCCCCTCTTACTTTGTAGAACCACCGTTCACTGCAATTACAGCTTTTTGGGGATGTCTCTACCAGCTTTGCACATCTAGAGTGACATTTTTGCCCATTCTTCTTTTGAAATAATCTCAAGCTCCCTCAGATTGGATGAAGAGCGTCTGAACAGCAATTTGCAAGTCTTGCCACAGATTCTCAATTGAAATTAGGTCTGGACTTTAACTGGGCTATTCTAATACAGGAATATGCTTTCATCTAAACCCTTCCATTGTAGCTCTGGCTGTATGTTTAGGGTTATTGTCCTGCTTGACGGTGAACCTCCGCCCCAGTCTCAAGTCTTTTGCAGACTAAACAGGTTTTCTTCTAAGACTGCCCTGTATTTGGCTTCATCCATCTTCCCATCAACTCTGACCAGCTTCCCTTACCCTGCTGAAGAAACGCATTGCCACAACACGATGTTGCCACCATCATGTTTCACAGTAGGGATAGTGTGTTCAGGGCGATGTGCAGTGTTAGTTTTCCACCACACATAGCGTTTTGCTTTTAGGCCAAAAAGTTAAATTTTGGTCTCATCTGACCAGAGCACCCTCTTCTCGCAAACTGCAAAAGGGGACTTCTTATGACTATTGGAACAATGGCTTTCTTCTTTCCACTCTTCCAAAAAGGCCAGATTTGTGGAGTGCACGACTAATAGTTGTCTTGTGGACAGATTCTCCCACCTGAGCTATGGATTTCTGCAGCTCCTCCAGAGTTACCATGCACCACTTGGCTGCTTTTCTGATTAATGCTCTCCTTGCCAGGTCCGTCAGTTTAGGTGGACATCCATGTCTTGGTAGGTTTGCAGTTGTGCCATACTCTTTCCAATTTTCGGATGATGGATTGAACAGTGCTCCGTGAGATGTTCAAAGCTTGGGATATTGTTTTATAACATAACCTTGCTTTAAACTCTTCCACAACTTTATCCCTGACCCGTCTGGTGTGTTCCTTGGCCTTCATGATGCTGTTTGTTCACAAAGGTTCAATAAACCTGCGGGCTTCAAAGAACAGTTGTATTTATAGTGAGATTAAATTACACACAGGTCGACTATTTACTAAATTAGGCGACTTCTGAAGGCAGTTGGTTACACTAGATTTTAGTAAGGGGTATCAGAGTAAAGGGGGCTGAATACAAATGCACACCACACTTTTCAGATATTTATTTAAAAAAAAATTGAAAAAAAACATTTATAATTTTTCTTCCACTTCCCAATTATGTGCCACTTTGTGTTGGTCTATCACATAAAATCCCAATAAAATGCATTTACATTTTTGGTTGTAACATGGCAAAATGTGGAAAAAATTTCAAGGGGTATAAAATACTTTAAGGCACGGTTTATCTGCTGTCTTCATCTTAATATACTGTTTAGAAAGTTATTTACTGGTTAGCACTTCAGTGAACCCTGGGCATTAAGCCAAGACAACTGATTGGAGGAACGGCACACATCCCCTCTCCTCATAGGTAGAGGGGATGTGTGTTGAAGCGTTTAGCACTCTGCTAATCTATTTATAGCACCCTTCTCGACACAAAAATCTGGCTGTTTTTATCACGTGACGGACAACGTGTCCGTAGTTATTAGGCTGATAACAGAATGGAGCAGGAGACAGCTATGGGACATAGTTCTTGGTAGAGCGATAAGAAAACACTGCAGATATGTGTCCAGCTCAAATTTCATGAATCGTGTTTACATCCACTTCTATAAAAGGTCCACTTTATGGTAAAACCTTCCTCCGCTCTACATGCCTTATAATCAATCCTGTTTACTACAACCGCATTCAACCCATAACATTATAGCCTGACTGGTTTTGGAAAGATTTTACATTTTTTTAAATTAACAGAAACTGCATTGTAGCATTTTATGTATCAAAAAGTCACCAATGAAAAACGGGACGAATAATATTTCAGCCTGTTGACAAACTTATCTGCAGAAGATATACAGTTCCAGCTATTGCTTAAGTAGCAAATGGTTGGTAAAAGCAACCAATTACCCTAAAGTTGCTTGAGGGTTCACTCACAAATATATTCAAATATTGCTAAATCTTCCAAACATTCACCCAATCAGCCAGCCAACACCAAAATCTACAATGTGACCTACCTTAACCTGTCAAATAATCTGCCATTTATCCATGGTAATTTATCACTGTTGCTATCCTTGGCCTGCCTTTGTTAGCTGTGAACAAGCTAACAACCCAAACAGTGGAAACAAAACTTTAATAAAACCTGGTACACACAATGAGATGATCGAAAATGAAGAGGAGGTTACTACAGTTCGAAAAATCTCATATGACAAAATAAAAAGTAATGCATGTATTGTATTTTCGGACGAAAAATCGTTCAAGAAAATTATTAGAAATAACTAGTAAGTCTTGCCCAATTGCTAGTTCTTTCTTTCTTGGTTTCCTGTACAATCATATACAATGAAGTTAACAGAATGTTAATACTGTAATTAATATATTTTTTGGTAAAAATCCTTTATGCCCAGCACAACTGCTGATCCTTTATTTCAATCCTCAATACAATCATATATGGTCATGTTGAACAGCATCTGACCATTATTGCCAATGGCTTGTGCAATCTAAAAATCACTGTTAGTAAGCTGTGCAGAGAGCCATGAATAGCTGACCTGTCATAATAGTGAAGGTGGCCGGCAACCGCACCTAGTTGCTTACAGGCGCAGCAGGAATCAGAAGATTTCTGACAATACAATTCACACTGGCCTAAATTTCCAGTGTGGATGTAGCCACAGATAGTGTAGACATGTCATTACCAGAACATAGCAAATTCAGAGGTAACTTTTCTAATATTCTTTAGAAACAATCTGCAAATCATATCATCAAGAATGCCATTGCTTTGATTTAAGAATTAAATTGCTTTTAATATGCTTTAAGGCTTTTGTAAAATAGTTTTTTCATTACAATCAGGTTTTGTAATCTTCAAGTAAGGTCTTTCATTTTCTGTGTCTGTGTTCTTCTCTTGTCTTGGCCTCCATGGTTTAAAAAAAAAAAAAAAAATCACCTGGCTTTACATAACCAAAATGTCAGCCTGTGATGGAGACCTACACTAATTAACATTGCCAATCCTGGAGGTCTTTGCTATAGCACTTCAATCAAAACTTACAGACCTTATAACATAAAAAGTTAATAAACGAAAAGTAGAACTGTCCGAAAAGATCTGTGAATTGCATGATGAATTTACAATCTTAAGGGTTTTATTAGAATGTTATATTAAATACTTCTCTTCTATACTTTGAGTTTTATACAAAATTATCTTCCATGCATAGCCTGTGAAGACAGACCTGATTTTCACTATTGCTTTAGTTGTCCATTTATTTATATTTTTTTAAATCATCAACCACAATGTTCTACAAGTGCCTCATTAAGAATCTGATGTAATAATACCTTATGTGTAAATGTCATAAATCCAATGATGACTCTTCTTTTATTGTAAAATAGTTTGGGAATCTTTAAGAACAGCCTTAGTTGTTAATCTGTGTGTGTCAAGTAGAGGAGTAGCAATCATACTTTAAAGATTACTGGTTCCTATGCCAAGAAGGAAATGCCTGCTTACTTGACGCCAGCTAAAAGGAAGCAGAAGGCACTCTTTTTTTTATTATTTTTTTTAACATTCCCATAATAATGTTTTGAAGCAATAATCTAATTACCTTAACTTTAGATAATCTTTTAAAATTACCAAAATTCATATACCCACTCATGAAGAAGGTATATTCTACCAAAACTTTATTCTATTAAACTGTAAATCCATAAAAAAACAGATTTCAGTTTTTGGTGGACATCAGCAGTATGAATAGTTTATTACAACTCCCACGGTTGACAGCCAATAGAACTACCGACCAATTTATTAGCTTAGACCCGCATGGCAGGAATCTTAAAGCCAATACATGAAGATCTAACTTTGTGACTGCTCTCTCTGAATTAATCTGGAGCGAAACTATCCCATAATGGCCAATGCAGGTATGCCAACTGAGAATTCCTAATCAGGCATCTTTCCAACAGTCCTGAAAATAAAAACTTAACGACCTTTAAAGAGGAACTTGTTCTTTTTTTCTTTTAAATGGCAGCTACAAATACTGTAGCTGCTGACTTTTACAAATCTGGGGTCCAGAGCTGTAGTCCCACAGCCGGTTCTCATTACCGATGTGATTCCCTGGCGGAAATGTCATGCATAAGTGGGCCTACTGCGCATTCCTGAGGAACCACAATGAAATCCCTGCGGCGCTTTGTGAATGGTGCAGGGTTGTGGGAAGTGCATGGGACAAGGAGCGTTATCCTCACCTAGGCAAAGATTGCTAAAGCAGGAGCGGGTATGGATCAAAACCAGTACTCGCGCCTCTCTCCAAAAAAAACAGGTTGGGGGGAGACAGCAAAGCAGTGGGACTTCACATTCTGAGTTTTATGCTTTATGAAACTGTTAGCCATCCAAAAATAAAGTATCACATTTCACCAATGTATCTTTAAACGACAACACATTAGAAGCGGCATTTAAACATGTCCCTTAAAACTGGAAACAATGTGGAATGTCGGGAACATCTGCACCTTGAATAAAGTATACATGCTATGCTGTACATTTTCAATACTCAAAACAAACTGCATATTTTAGAAATCATGCTGTGCAAATACAGTGAATCTGTGACTGGTTTCATTACATCAATATGCCCACATACATAAATACATCCACCTATGGGGACACTCTATACACCAGCTCAGGTAGGAGGCAGTTTGTTCGAAATAGGCATTTCAGTAAACGTCAGTTGTAGAATGACTTCCATGTCACTTACTTTTTGTATGTTTATCTGGCTAAAGAAATAAAGTAACAAAACAGAATCTGTTTTAGAAATTGATCTTTCAATAGTACCCAGATGCCATAAAGTATATACCCTGTTCTATACCTTGTCAAACTTTACAATTAAAACCATTAAAGGAAGATTGTCATGTTTTCTTCATGTGAATAAATCTTAGAGACATTTTTAACACTTTTCTATTGTGCGCAAGAACACACAATCATTTTGCACATTGGTAATGCCAGTAATTAAGGCTAAAATGCCTCATATCTTTTTTTATTTTAACAATTTAAAATAATAAAACACAACTAACTACATCATCTTTATATACACACACACTTATAATATAAAATCAATTCCAATACTGATAATTCAGGCATTAGCATGGTTTTTAAGACACAAATTGTACAGTGTTAAATTTGGCAGGTAAACCGATAAACTGGCCATGTTTATAACAAATGGCACTATGGTAAAGCTTTTAACAATTAAAAATAAAACTCTAAGACATTTACTACTGCCTCTTGCCTGTGACTTGAATACAGAAAATAGTTATTCAATTAGACAATTTCAAGATGATGTGCAAAGTATAGTGATTCATAATAATAATTCTGAAAATATCCGACTGCGCTATGGATTACTAAAATAACTCACTTGCGTTTATTTATAGTCTATCGCATTACATTTACAATATCAAAGGGTCAAGCTGAATGATGCTGTGGAACACACCTGCACTGTTATGAAGCAGACTTAAACCCCAACGTTAGAATTTCTTTAATCAACCAAACACATAAGTAAGGGCTCTTTCACACTGGTGGTCTGAGGGCAGTAAAAACAAGCGGCTGAGCTCTGGTTTTAGCCCACCCCTGGCTGCCCACTGAAATGTAACAGCCTGTTATCTCGCCTATTGAGATCAATTGGGCTGCAAGACAAGCCAATCACTTGGCTTGCAGTTGCAGCGAAGTCCCGCAATGTAAGATTTGCCATTTGGCAATTTAAATAGTAAATTTAAAAAAAAAGCGCAGTAGTACCTCCTGAATGCCTACTAGTCCCTGCTATACCACCCTCTGAAAAGCAATCCACCTCAGAATGCTTTCAGAGGCGATAAGCATTACTGCCTGTCTTAAAGAGCCCTAAGGGGAGGTAGAGTACAGGTGTGAAAGGCTAAAGAAATGCACCTATCAATAGATACAATGAGCCAAATCCATGGCAGTACTATTGCAGTTCAGATGACTTAACACAACCTTTTTTTTTCAAGCTGTTAAATCTTTAGCGTTCAACACCCAACCCACCCTCTCCAAAGCATGCTAGTTTCATTGAAGCAGACCCAACGATGTGTTATACAGCACGTCTTCGAGGCCGGATCTACAAAACAAAGATTTTCTAAAATTTAGCTCCATGTTTTCTTTTCTGTGAGTTGCTGCTAAAGTACAAAATATATGGCATTTTAATTTCCCAGGTATTTTTTTTTTTTAGATATTGATTCAGTTTAGTCACAGAGTGCTAAACAGTGTCATTTGAAGTTGGAACTCCAGACAAATAGCCAATTCACTATTAAAATATGTAAAAGCTTTACCTGCTAAAATGTTTGTAACTCCGTTTAGTCAGTTTTGTAATTTTCAAAAATATACTGCCAAGCCACCAAGGGTGACACCAATAAATGTAATTGCAGTTTTGCTCTTTTTCAGAGTCATCTGTCTGATCACTGGATTGTGGACAACCAGTATCTAGATATTTCAGACTGACAGCACTTTTCAATGCAATAGAGCCCATTTGGCTTTTAGTGCACAATCTTCCACTCTCAAACTTATATCTGAGATTAAGACAATTGTGAAATGAATTTAGAAAAGCAGATTGCCATCTTTTATATCAGTATTAATTGATAAATAAATAACCCCACATATAAGCATGTATATATGTGCATTTTGTTTATATTTGCAAGGAGTTCCACTATAATAACACAATTCCAAAAACACTGAAACTAGCTTAGTTTTTGTAAATCAGCTTTTAATCTCAACTAACATATGCCTGGGATAAACTTAGCTTTCTTCTAAGAATATACACTTAAAACCGATAATGGACAAACTAATAGGCCTCCTTCAGGTGTCAACAATATATCTGTTCACATTTTATGATAAACATGGTACATATAGTTGAATCTATTCTGCCCTTCAATACAATTAAGTGCTATGTATATTATATCATATCTTTTAGTGTAAACATTGCAGATAACCACAGGGCGCTATGGAATACATACATAATATACAATAAAATAAAATTAGTTACAATGTCATCGACATGCTTGAGTTCACATTTTTACAAAAAGAGCGAGTGTCAGAAATAGTTATTGAACCATGTGCCGATATTCTTGAGGTTCAGATAGAGCAGCCATTATTACCGTAAGCCTGGTAGTGTGGAGTGACTGTGGTCAGACTGTCTTAGTCTTCAAGTTAAAATACTGGATCTGCATTGGTTAGAGCACAAAATCTTTTTGTTAAGAAGAAATAGTTTGGAGTCTTCAGAATTAAGAATGTAATTTATTTCCAGGCACAGTGCAATTGCAGATGATTCTGGGCTTCTTCCAAGGTCTATACAGAGGAATGCGTTATAATTTTCAGGAGCAATTTATACTTAAAATCGGTTCATCCTTTCATTAGGAAATAGTTAATAGTAAATTGTCTTCTGAAACACAAGTTGGCAGCTATTCCCACTGTTATTACATGCAGAAGACATATGCAAAAGCTGAAAAACTCAGCTGCTCAGTGTTGGCTTTGACAAAATTGGACAGATGCTTCACTTGAAAGGTGAGAAAAGTGTAGCCAAACTCAGGCCAGATAATCCTATGAACTCTGGCTACATGGTTTGTTTAGAATTTCTCTCATATAACCAAAGTTCACCTTTACAACAATGTGGACTCGTTGAGAAGATTCAATATAGTGATGATTTATTGGAAAATTCCCATTTCCTGAATATAAACTCCCATTATAACTTGCAATTTTCTTTGTTTCCCTATGGACGATGAAATCTATATCAAGAAATAAACAAGTAAAGGTGAGATTGTAAAATATTGAAGTTAATTTCAGCGAACAAGCGCTTTTTATATCTTTAAAAAAAATCTATATTTATAATAAAATAATATATTGTCAGAGAAAACTGAGGAACTGATAGAACACCTAGAATAGGTCAGAGGTTGACAAAACAAAGTTTCCTTTAGCTAAAGAGTAGAGGATGTTCACTTAGCAAACTTCAACTATCCAACCATGTGCAGGCAAAAACCCTATTATTGTTTTTAATTACCCTGGACATGACTGGACATGTAAATTGAACAGAAACATTACTTTATTCACTAAGCTAAGTAAACGTTCACTTTGGTAGGTAACCATTTTCCACTCTTCAGTAAATCAGCTCCACTGACTGGCCACACAAGCAGGATTGCCAACGAATGATCAGCAAATCGGATTAGAAACCAGGTGACTTGGCAACTCAACAAATAGTGAATTTTAAAAACATTATGATTATAGGCAGAATTGTCTGCAGAGAGTCATACAATCAAAATGAATTGTGACTGCCTGGATTGCTAAATGTATTGATTTATAACGTATCGGACAGAATTCAGAAGAAATGGATGAACTACAATATTCCAGATTAGCTTTTCTCTGCTGCCAACAATTCATAAATTTACCGCCAGTTTGTAAAATGATGGAGATAAATTAGGCCTGTAAAGCCATTCAAAAGCTTTTTAACACTGTATGTTTGTATCATGCATTTTCAATTACTACATCTAAATGTAAGGCGCAGTTGAAAATATATTTGTGTTATTTCACCAGACAATAGGTAGTGCTTTATATATTACATTGTTCTCTACAGAATAGCACGGTATTAGCATGATATTGTCACATATAACAAAGATATCTTGTGACTTTATTAGTAAACTACTTCTTATAAAGCAGGGGTGTCAAACTGGCGGCCCTCCAGCTGTTGCAAAACTACAAGTCCCATGAGGCATTGCAAGGCTAACAGTTACAAGCATGACTCCCACAGGCAGAGGCATGATGGGACTTGTAGTTTCGGAACAGCTGGAGGGCCGCCAGTTTGACACCCCTGTTATAAAGGATTGCTGATGATTCTGAACATCCTACTATCTATGTAGGTAGTTCTGTCATAGTACTGCAATATGAAGCCATAAAACAAATGTTAGCTGTCAGCGATTTTGGGGCAGTTGTACTTGAAATCTAATTTGGAGTTGGCATCCCTGCATACAAGGGAAGATTTTTCATAGTATTCAGTAAAGATTCAACCTTTGTATTCAGTAAAGATTCAACATTTGCTGCTTGACCAGTGGCTGATATCTTTTAAACTGCTGAAAATATGAAATTGTTTAAAGCAGCTGCCTTCAGGAAATAATTACTGTACAAGTAAAATACATTTTTTAAATAGCTCCCAACCCTACCAATCATGTTAATTTCTACACATATAATAAAAAACTGAATTGATATTTTTTAAGTCTTTATTGAACTGTAAGAAAAATCTCCCCATGTATGTAAGCACTAAACACAGCTTAGGCTAATCAATAGGGTGGGTTTGGTTAGCATACAAGGGTGTATCCTAACTTCACCAAGGAAAAACAGGTGCAGTGTAAATTCAGTAATGCCCACCAGTGTCCAATGCCAAAAAATATGTTCTGACAAATGAAAAAAATATGTATAAGTAAATATTAATATATACCATAAAGGTTTTAAGATATAAAACAAACAGATTGTCACCTTGTAAACTGTCGACTTTCTTCATGTACTTCCATCTCTGTGCTTTTAAATTCATTAAGTTCTTTTCGAATGGCAGCCTTTGGAAACAAGAAAATGTAATCAAAAACAGTTTTTACGTTAGCAATTATGTCTTATACTCCCATAAAACATATGTACCACCACACAAATCTATCAAGCAGGAGTATGCAGAGTTGGAGAAAAACGTCTCTAAATTATGGATTTTATCGGTGGACTTTTGTCCTTCTGTTGATGGTATCAGTTTAATATCTTATACCTCTTGTATTTTATTGTATTACAGCTATATTGTCTCCTTTTATATTGTAAAACACTGAGCAAACTGTTGGCACTAAATAAATCTTGTACAGTATAATAAAAATGGTAATACTTATCAACTTAAGATGCTTCAGAGATCATTTGGAAACCATCTAAACAGGTGCATTTAACCTTCTACGGACTTGCAATTGACCGACTTCAAACTCATTTTGCATTCCATAGATTTGTATGAGAATACAAAACCTATTTGACATGAAAGAGTCTGGCCACACAGGCCCTTACAGTCACACAATGAAACCAAGAGAAGGACGCACCGACCTAGTGCAATTCCATTATAAACATATAATACTCACAAACATATGATGTATACACACGAATATCAAAGCAAAACGAAGACAAGTCACCTCCATGACTGCTGGGATATTCCAATGGTGCAAGGGGACCAGACGGTGTCCGTAATGGCTTGGCTCTGAGGAAGAGGGTTCTTCCTCGAAACGCATAAGCCAAGCCATAACGGACACCGTCTGGTCCCCTTGCACCATTGGAATATTCCAGCGGTCCTGGAGATGATTTGTTTTAATTTTGCTTTGACATGCGTGTACACATTATATGTTTGAGTATTATGTGTATCTTTTAATAAATGTTTATAATGGTATTGCACTAGGTCGGTGCGTCTTTCCCTTGGGCTTTCACACTGAGACTGAAGGGGAGACGTTTTTCAGGTGCTATTTTTAGGCCAAAAGCACCTGAAAAATGCCCCAGTGTGAAAGGGGTCTTAAGGTGTCTGCTTTACTTTGTCATACAGAACACAGACACCCTAAGACAGGAAGTGTGTTACAGTCCAGATCACTAGGTAAAACAAAAGGAAAAATAAATAAATAAAAATCGAATGCAGCCACCACATCCAAGGAATATTATGTTGCAATAAATATTTTTTGTGGTTTAATACCGCTTTAAACGCCTGTTTTTTTGGCTGTGAAATACTGTACATCCATGTTTTAAGTAGTAACATGCTGAATACAATTCTGAGTTGCAACACATATTTTTGTGTAAAGTAAGTTGCTTTGAACGGATTGCAATTTGTTAACAGATGGATAATTTCAAAGAACATCTCATTTAATTAGAGGGAAAAAAAACAAGAGAGAGACATTTGGTAATCCTTTAAGAGCACAGACAGAGAAGAGGAGGCAGCCTTCTAATTAGCAGCTGCAGGCTCCTCTCTGCGCTGGTCTCAGGGCTGCCAAAATGTTAGGTGTAGAAGGGTTTACTGGGCTTTGATAAAACTAACACAAGTTATAATCTTCGATGTTGGGATTGATAGCACAATAACCAGCTCCTGAACCTTTAATCTGTATATATCCTCTGCTGATTCTAGCCTGGTGTTGTTTTCTTTGTATGAGAGGCATGCCATCTGCTGACCTATTTTCCTTTCCGATTCCTCGAAAACTAAATAGCATGTAAAGAGATGCTTTTCCAAATGTTTGAGTATTTATGAAGCACCGCTCGATGTTTGGGAATTGTCGGATTTGTTTTTTGCAATGATTTACTGAGTCATTACTGGAAAAGAGTTACCCTTTATTGATTGCATTAAATCCAGTTTTAGATTGGCTGACCTTGATACATTTATAGCTGTATGTCTAATTAAAAAAAAGAATTACAAAACTTGTGTTTTAAAGTGCTAAAAGCTTGCCACTGGTAACTTTGGGTACAGGTGTCCCAGCACAGAAAACAAGATTCCATCACCCCAACCCTCCAAAACCTTAACACTTTAACCCTCCCTTGGGACTAGATTAACCCCCTTTTTTTGCAGATATGCATCTTTTGCACCACAGTTCTCCAGTGCAAGAAAACTACAAGTTCAATATCTCAAAATCCATTCAATAGCAAAGAATGAAACAGAGTGCGGTTCGTCATAGTAAAAAAAAAAAAAATGTTTTCAGTTATAATATAGTAAAAATGCTAATGTTTTTAGCAGTGAATATGCTTAGCAAAACTATTCTGAAAATACACTCATCATTTTAAAACATATATTTTATGATAATAAGTACATTTATTAACAAATGTTCTGTGCCAATTAACTAGTTGCAGACTTTGGGTGTTCCACACACGTCTAAAAAAGCTTCATCGTTGTACACAGGGCATCCAGTCTATCTGCCCTGCTTCTGGGACGCCTCCTCCAAGCGTACAGTAATTGTTGGCTATAATTAATATCAGAGTCAGCATTACAGTATGCTCTGTCAAAAAAGCAGTCGGACTGCCAAAGAGGAGGGAAAGGGACCAAGTGTAAAAAAAAAAACATTAACGTAAAAAAAAAGTAACTTTAGTATCATTTTAAAGATCACCAATGAAACCTGTAAAGTATTGTGTTAGGCCCCTTTCACACGTTGCGGATCAGTAATGATCCACCTCCGTATGCTCAGCGGGGATCGCTCCATTGATCCCCGCTGAGCCGGCGGATGACAGGGCGGTCCCCGCACACTGTCCAGGGACAGCCCTGTCTTTTCTCCACTCTCTCCGTATGGCTGTGTTAATCCGATCCGGTCCGCAGACGGAAGGAAAAATAGTGTTTTCTTCCATCTGCAGAATCAGATCATTGCGGATCATAGGGACCAATGTATGTCCCTTTTTCATCCGCAAACGGATGGATAAAAAAGCGGACATAGGTGTGAAAGGGGCTTTAGGGTTCACCAACATGTGAATGTTAATATAATTAGCAGATATACCCCTGGTGTCAGTTATATCCTGATGGAATATCTACTTGCATCACATGTGTGCATGTTTATACATTGAGCAGGCACACCCCTGGTGCTATTTATATCCTGGTGGAATTCCCACTCACGTCACATATACGTGCGTTTATAGATACAGTAGGCATACCTTTGGTGTTAGTTATCACATGTGTGTATGTTTATACATTCAGCAGACATACCCCTGCTGCCTGGTGGAAGATCTACAGACCTGAACAAAAAAATCTATCTGTGCTAATGTATTTTTTAATCCATTGTTTGAAGGTTTGTCTCAGGCAGCACAATTATCACCTGATCTGGATAAACTCATCAGGATCAGTTGACAATTGCAGTATCTCACAAAAGTGAGCACACCCCTCACATTTTTGTAAATATTTTATTATATCTTTTCATGTGACAACACTGAAGAAATTACACTTTGCTACAATGTAGTAGTACTAAAAGTAGTGAGTGTACAGCTTGTATAACCATGTAAATTTGCTGTCCCCTCAAAATAACTGAACACACAGCCATTAATGTTTAAACCGCTGGCAACAAAAGTGAGTACACCCCTAAGTGAAAATGTCCAAATTGGGCCCAATTAGCCTCTTTACCTCCCTGGTGTCAAGTGATTTGTTAGTGTTACAAAGTCCCAGGTGTGAATTGGGAACTGGTGTGTTAAATTTGATGGTTTTGCTCTCATATACTGGTCACTAGAAGTTCAACATGGCACATCATGGCAAAGAACTCTGAGGATCTGAAAAAAAAAGGGATTTTTAAATACAGCTTACCTGTAAAATCCTTTTCTTGGAGTACATCACGGGACACAGAGCGGCATATTCATTACTATATGGGTTATATGGAGTACCTTCAGGTGTGGACACTGGCAATCTCAAACAGGAAGTCCCCTCCCTATATAACCCCCTCCCCTAGAGGGAGTCCCTCAGTTTTGTAGCAAGCAGTATGCCTCCCAAAATGGTCACCCAAAAGAGGGGTGGGAGCTCTGTGTCCCGTGATGTACTCCAAGAAAAGGATTTTACAGGTAAGCTGTATTTAAAAATCCCTTTTTCTTTCTCGTACATCACGGGACACAGAGCGGCATATTCATTACTATATGGGATGTCCGAAAGCAATGCTTTAATGAGGGGAGGGAGACATCTTCCAAAGAAGGATTTAATTTTAGAGGTATACTCAGATACTAGTAAATCCAACTTAAACGAGAAATGTAAATCTCAAATCAAATCAAGGGAGCCCCCTCAGATCCTGAGGAGCTTGAATCGCGGCCTGTAGTACTGACTGCCCAAAGGCTGTATCCGCATTCCTTCTTACGTCCACTTGATAAAATGTTGTAAACGTGTGGACTGATGACTACGTTGCTGCCTTGCATATTCGAGCCATAGAGATCTGATGATGTGCTGCCCAGGAGGTGCCCCTGGCCCTGGTAGAATGGGCCTTTACCGACAAAGGAGGAGGCACCTCTTCAAACCGCAGGCCCGAACAATTAATTGTTTAATCCATCTTGCGATGGTGGATCAAGCGGCTGCCTGACCCATCTTGGGCCCTTCCGGTAAAACGAACACCACATCTGTTTTCCGAACCTTCTCTGTAGCTTTAAGATAGGCCCTTACGGCCCTGACAATATCCAACGTATGCAGCAACCCCTCTTTTCTAGAGGTGGGTTTTGGAAGAAGGATGGAAGTACCACATCCTGGTTCAGGTGGAAACTGGATATAACCTTTGGTAGAAAGGAAGGATGAGGACGGAACCCCGCCCTATCCTTATGCAAAATGAGATATGGTTCCTTACAAGATAAGGCTGCCAATTCCGATACTCTCCTGGCCGAAACTATGGTGATCAGAAATACCGACTTTCTAGTCAGTAAAATCAAGGTACCTCAGCCAACGGCTCAAGAGGTTGTTTCTGTAGGGATGACAGAACAAGATTTAAGTCCCATGGACAAAGTGGTGACTTGACAGGAGGATTAATACGCAAGACCCCCTGTAAGAAGGTCTTTACCAGCGAGTGGGTGGCCAGCGGCCTCTGAAACCACACTGACAGAGCTGAGATCTGTCCCTTGATTGTGCTTAGTGCCAGGCCTTTATCCACTCCTAGCTGGAGAAAACTTAACACCCTATCAATAGTATATTTGCGGGAATTCCATCTTTTGGATTCACACCAGCCTACGTAGTTCCTCCACACCCTGTAATAAATCACCCTGGAGACCGGCTTTCTAGCCCTAATCAGGGTAGGGATTACCTGCCTAGACAGACCTCTACCCCTGAGAATCAGGGATTCAGCCTCCAGGCCGTCAAATTTAGACGCCGTAATGTAGGGTGGAGGATCGGGCCTTGTGAGAGTAGGTCTGGTTGTAGAGGAAGAGTCCAAGGGTCTCCCACTGCCATCTTCAGGACTAGTGAGTACCAAGTCCTCCGGGGCCAAGCCGGAGCTACTAAAATGACTGGCTTGTGCTCCACTCTGATCTTGCGCAACAGGCGAGGGAGTAACTGTAGCGGAGGGAATGCATATAGAAGTTTGAATTGATGCCAAGGGCAAACCAACGCATCGGTTCCGCAGGCCATAGGATCCCTCGTTCGAGACACGAACCTGTCTAGTTTCTTGTTGAACCTGGATGCCATTATATCTACGTCTGGCATTCCCCACCTCTGGCAGATTGTCTGAAAGACCTGGGGATGCAGAGACCACTCCCCTGGCGACAGACTCTGGCGACTTAAGAAGTCTGCCTGCAGGTTGTCCACTCCGGGAATAATATTGCCGAAATGCAGGGTACATGAACCTCTGCCCACTGAAAAATCAAGCTCACCTCCCTCTGAGCGGCCCGACTCCTGGTTCCCCCTTGGTGGTTTATGTATGCCACCGCCGTGGCATTGTCTGACTGGATTCTCACCGGGAACCCCTTTAATCTGGAGGTCCATGCCAGAAGGGCTAGGCGAGCAGCTCTGATCTCCCAGATATTGATGGGGAGCTGCCTCTCTGCTTTCACCCCAGTTCCCTGGCGAGAGGACCCCTCGAAGACCGCCCCCCCCCCAGCCTGCCAGGCTGGCGTCTGTGGTAACTACCTTCCAGACAACAGGGCTGAAGGATTTTCCCTTTAGAAGATTCTGGGGGTTTAACCACCAGGCCAGGCTTTGTCGGACCCTTGATGATAGCGTCAAAGGGGACTCTAAGGCATGTGCCCTCTTGCCCCAGGCTGCTAGAATGGCTGCCTGTAGGACGCGAGTGTGGATCTGAACGTATGGTACTGCCTCGAACGTGGCCACTAGCTTGCCTAGTAATCGCATACACAGGCGAATAGTTGGTTTTTTCTTGTTTAGAACCAACTGAACCAGCCCCTTGATAGCCTCGATCTTTACCAGGGGCAGGAACACTCTTTGCTGTTCTGTGTCTAACCTCATGCCGAGGTATTCCAACTGCTTTGTAGGCTGGAACGCTGACTTTCCCCGGTTTAGGACCCAGCTGAATTCTTCGAGGTACCGAACCGTGAGGTTTACTGCCTTTTGCAGACCCGGTCGTGAGTGATCTATGATTAAAAGGTCGTCCAAGTATGCTAGGACTGTGACCCCTTGGATCCTTAAATTGGCCAGAACTGGGGCTAGGATCTTCGTGAATACCCGGGGGGCCGTGGCCAGCCCGAAGGGGAGCGCCCTGAATTGGAAGTGTCGCTGCCCCACCGCGAAGCGTAAAAATCTTTGATGCGACTGAAAGATTGGTACATGAAGGTAAGCATCCTTTATGTCTATGGAGGCCAGAAAATTGTCTTTCTGAAGCACGGCGGCTGCTGACCGGATGGATTCCATCCGGAAGGAACGAACCTTTAGGTAACCGTTTAACCTCTTTAGGTCCAAGATTGGCCTGACATCGCCGTTGGGCTTTGGTATGACAAAGAGATTGGAATAGAAACCTAGCCCTTGCTCTTGGGCTGGCACCTCTATTATTACGTCCTGATAGAGCAGGTGATCCAAAGCTGCCAGCAATGATGCCTTCCTTGCTGGATCCCTTGGTAGCCTTGATTCTTGAAAATGAGGCGGAGGATACCTTAGAAACTCCAGTCTGTAGCCTGTGGTTACAGATGCCCGGATCCATTTGTCGGGGATCTTGGCTTCCCAAACTTCTGAGAAGAAACGAAGCCTTCCCCCCACCCGCGAGAGTGGGGGCGCCCCTTCATAAGGCAGACTTAGGGGCTGTCTTTGTCGGCTTGCGATACCATGGCCTCTTACCCCCAGGGGCCTGTCCCTGCGATCTACTGTTAACGTTGGATCGTGCAGGCGGCCGTCGATACTGCCTGGAATTTGAGGGCCCCGAGACAGGAAAGAGCTGCCCTTTTAAATGTAGGACCCCGGAATGTCTTTTTGACCGGTAAAAGGGTACTCTTGCCATTTGAAATAGTCTGAATATATTTATCCAGATCCTCTCCGAAGAGTCGTCCTCCATGGAAGGGAAACCCTGCCAGAAGCTTTTTGCATGGGGGCTCCGCCGCCCAGTTCTTCAACCATAAGAGCCTTCTCATGTGCACCAAAAATAGTGATAAACGAGAGGCTTGCTGGATGGAATCTTTTATAGCATCTACAGCAAAACACAGAGCTCTGGGAATGTCAGAAAACTCTTCTGCTTGTTGGGTAGGCATGTCCTTTAACATTTCTTTTGTCTGGTCTTTTAACGCCTGACAAACACCAATTGCAGCCACAGCTGGATGTACCACTGCTCCTGCCGTAGCAAAGGATGCTTTTAAAAGTGTCTCTAACCTTTTATCAACCGGATCTTTAAACATATGTATGTTTTCCACCGGGCAAGTTAGTGATTTATTCACGCATGAGATGGCTGCATCCACTATTGGGAGCCTCCACCTCTTGGAGAATCTTTCCTCCATGGGGTAAATGACCGCAAATCTTTTCGGTGGCAGAAAAATCCTGTCCGGCCGTACCCAATCCCGAAAGATCAATTCCTCCAAGAGAGGATGGACCGGAAATACTGCGTTGCTTAACGGAGCTTTCAAAGAGCCCAGAGAGGATACCGGAGGAACCTGAGGCTCTGGCAATGGTAAACTAAATGCCGAGCGGACCATGTCCGTCAAAGACTGTACCCACAGTCTTTCTGTCTGGGAGTCTGAAAATGGTTCCTCAGAGGCAGATCCCTCAATACCTGAACCCTCTTGGTTCAGGTCTAGTTGATCCTCCTGTGATTCCAATTCCTCCGGAGAGAGAATCTCAGCATCTGAGGATACACCTCTTGGTGATGGGGATCTAACCCGTTTCTTACCAGGAATAGCTCTAGCGATTAATGCTGCTATTCTCTCTTCTAGCCCCCCTAGGGATACGGCTAGCATCTCCTCTGTGATAAACACAGGGCTGGGCTGATCTGGGCCAGCCTCCGCACCAGATCCCCCTAATGGCTCATCCAAGGCACCCTTTATGTTAATAAGTTGCGGGGAAGTATCGGCATATCATCAGAATCAGAAGGGGAACCCTTTGTTTTTTGGTCTTTTTTGTACCCTTTGACCCCGAGCCTTTGGAAGCCATAATACAAAATCGAGGGACTCCGCCCACACAACAGACTGTAGTGGCCAGGAGTACAAAACCAGAGTTTAGGGGACAATAGATCACTAATGCCCAAAAACTGATGGGATCTCGTATGTTTTTCTCTTTTTTTTTTTTTTTTTAAATATATATTATATATATTTTCTTTTTTAGAAACATACAGTGACCCCAAACTTAGTTTGCCAGCCTCCAACCTGTATGCAAAAAGGGGGATTTCTTGGCTTAACAAACAAAAAAGGCATTGGAACAAAGTCCAGCATGTACTACCCCTCTTCCGCCACCGGGAGTCACTGTTCTGCCGCTCTGCGTCCTCTCCTTCTGAAATCAGCCTCAGACTGAGCACTGAAATTGCCTGCTGATCTATAACAGCACAAGGCGCGCCCCTGTATGACGCCGCAGGCACGCCCCCCCCCGCCCTCCTGTCTGAACGGCGCGAAAAACGTCTATAAGACGTGCGCGCGTACGCGCGCGCGCGCGTATGCCGGAACAGGAGGAACATGGAGGAGCCGCGCTGCTGGAGACCCAGGACTGCAGAAAACAGGCGGCAGATTCAAACCCCCGGCCAGGTAGGACTCCAAAAGGCCCCTAGGGATCTTTACTAGTCCTAGGAAGAAAGCAGCAGGTTAGCTAGCAACACATTCTTAGACAGGGGAACCTAGTGATGGGGGAAAAAGGTGTCATCCTGTCTCTCTTAGACATAGTGAGCAAGGTTGCCCATGCAGAGCATACTTAGGCTGTCCCCCCTTTTAGGTTACCCCGGAGAGCCTGCTGTCGAACCAAGTCCCGCAGGCTCCCCCTTACCTGCTCCATGCTGCAGGATGTTTGTCCAGCAAACTGATCCAATCTTCTCCCATCTCCGTGGGTAGCGTAGTAGACCTTCAGGCCCTGGGGTCCTATGAAGGTACCCACTGTCCTGGACCTATATAGCACCCTGGCAAACAGGAACTTATGGTTTTTACAAACTCCAAGTCCTGGGCCCAGGGTCCAGCCCTCCAAAGAGGAGCATTATAGGCAAAACCCCACGGTTTGGGGCCCGGGTACTCTCCACTTTGGCACTGAGGCTCCTTGGACAGATCCGGTTAGCCCGCCCTTAATCCCAAGGATGTGGAGCAAAGCTATTCCGTGACCAACACCTAAGACACTGGCGAAAAAACTGAGGGACTCCCTCTAGGGGAGGGGGTTATATAGGGAGGGGACTTCATGTTTGAGATTGCCAGTGTCCACACCTGAAGGTACTCCATATAACCCATATAGTAATGAATATGCCGCTCTGTGTCCCGTGATGTACGAGAAAGAAATAATTGTTGCTCTACATAAAGATAGCATAGGCTATAATAAGATTGCCAAGACCCTGAAACTGAGCTGCAGCATGGTGACCAAGACCATACAGTGGTTTAACAGGACAGGTTCCAATCAGAGCAGGCCTTGTCATGGTTGACCAAAGAAATTGAGAGCACATGCTTAGTGTTATATCCAGAGGTTGTCTTTGGGAAATAGACATAAGAGTGCTGCCAGAATTGCTGCGGGGGTTGGGATCAGGAGGGGTCAGCCTATCAGTGCTCAGACCATACGTCGCACACTGCATCAAATTGGCCTGCGTGGCGGTCATCCCAGAAGGAAGCCTCTTCTAAAGATGATGCACAGAAAGCTCCCAAACAGTTTGCTGAAGACAAGCACACCAAGGACATGGATTACTGGAACCATTTCCTGTGGTCTGATGAGACCAAGATCAACGTATTTTGTTCAGATGGTGTCAAGCATGTGTAGCGGCAACCAGGCAAGGAGTACAAAGACAAGTGCGTCTTGCCTACAGTGAAGCATGTTGGTGGGAGTGTCATGGTCTGGGGCTACATGAGTGCTACCGCCACTGGGGAGCTACAGTTCATTGAGGGAACCATGGATACCAACATGTACTGTGACATCCTGAAGCAGAGCCCATCCCTTTGGAGACTGAACTGCAGGGCAGTATTCCAACATGATAGTGACCCCAAACATGTCCAAGATGACCACTATCTTGCTAAAGAAGCTGAGGGTAAAGGTAATGGACTGGCCAAGCATGTCTCCAGACCTAAAACCTATTTAGAATATGTGGGGCATCCTCAAACAGAAGGTGGAGGAGTGCAAGGTCTCCAACATCCACCAGCTCTGTGATGTCGTCATGGAGGAGTGGAAGAGGACTCCAGTGGCAACCTGTGAAGCTCTGGTGAACTCCATGTCCAAGAGGGTTAAGGCAGTGCTGAAAAATAATGGTGGCCACACAAAATATTGACACTTTGGGCCCAATGTGGACATTTTCACTTAGGGGTGTACTCACATTTGTTGCCAGCAGTTTAGACATTAATGGCTGTGTGTTGTTATTTTGAGAGGACAGCAAATTTACACTGTTATACAAGCTGTACACTCACTACTTTACATTGTAGAAAAGTTGAATTTCTTAAATGTTGTTACATGAAAAGATTTAATAAAAGATTTACAAAAATGTGAGGGGTGTACTCACTTTTGTGAGATACCTATATATCAAGTTTTTTTATGGTATAAACAGACCTTAAAATATGTCATGCTTGATGAACAAATATATTATGGATTGTAATATATAGCGATGCTCTAGGGGGTAGAGAACCTATAGTGTTGTGAAGAGTGGTTTAATATATGAAACATTCAGACACAATGACTGCTATCAGAAAAAGTATGACAAATGATGTGCCCTTGCCTTATCAGCAGGCGTTAACCTTGCCCAGGGTTTATCAGCACGGCGGTCATAGTCCAGAGAATCTGTAACCTCTACATATTCATTGAAGCACAAGATACGCCTGGCCTGCAGTTCAGCCACTGAAGGCCTCAGGCTGAGCTGTAAATGAAAGGCATAAAACAAACATTTTAATAGAAAGCAGCATAAAATATAATATAAGCCCACAGATTCTGCTAAAAAGCTGGACACTGTTCTAACAAGGTCACAGGAAACTGTCTAGTAACAAAATACAATCTATTCTGCCAAAGAATTAATCAATGACTGATCTAAATATAGTAGCCGCTTAAATCCTTTCATCAGTGTTCAACATAGACTCTATGGTATGGGGTTGGGGTACCTTTGAGATGTGCATGGAATACAGATAAGACATGTGAAAGAGTTATTACTCATTAAGACCCCTTTCACACTGGGGAGTTTTTCAGGTGCTTTAGTGTTAAAAAAACACCTGTAAAGTGCCTGAAAGAAGCTGCATCTGCAATCCCAATGTCAAAGCCCGAATGCTTTCACACTAAAGTGCTTGAAAAATGCCCCAGTGTGAAAGGGGTCTTAGCGTTAAAAAAAAGCACCTGTAAAACACCTGAAAAAAGCTGCATCTGCAATCCCAATGTAAAAGCGCTGCGCTGGGAGGGCGTCAAAAAAAGTCCTGCAAGGAGCTTCTTTGCAGCGCTTTAGGAGCGTTGAATACACCACTCCTAAAGCACCCCTTCACATTGAGGCGCTTTTTTCAACGCCAAAGCACCTGAAAAATGCCCCAATGTGAAAAGGTCTTAGCGGCTTTTTACCAGCGTTTTTCGGGCGCTGGAAGTGTGAAAGGGCTCTGAAAGCACTCAGGCTTTCACATTGGGATTGCAGATGAGGCTTCTTTCAGGCACTTTACAGGCTTTTTTTAACGCCAAAGCTCCTGAAAAATTCGCAAAAAATGCCCCAGTGTGAAAGGGGTCTTATATACATTAAAATGTTATCTTAATTTGAAAAATAAATAAGATGCATTGGTAACAAAAACAAAAAAAATACAAACATGTATGTAAGGTGTAGGGTGCAATCAAAGCTGGGGTGATGGCTGGCAGTTTATCATCCTTGGACACAGTCTTATGATACATTAGCATTAAGTGCCAAGGGACCAAAATGGGTAGTTCTTGGTACAGAGCTCCTGGAACATACAGTGACGACACCCTAATCCCCCCACAAACCTAACTCTGACCCTCTGTTTGGTAAACGGGACTCCTTGCTTGCATACTAAAGCCTGACATTAGGATCCTCTGTGCAAAGATCAGCCTTCTTGCGATGAAAGATACAAAGTCACTTATTTTAACATGCAAATGCAGACAGTTTTGGATACAGTGGAGAGGTTTCAAAACACTGGTCAAAAACGTAAATGTATTTTATTGGAATTTTATGTGATAGACTAACACAAAGTGGTACATAATTGTGAAATGGAAAGGAAAAGGATAAATGGTGTTCAAATTGTTTATAAATAAATATGTGAAAAGTGTGGTGTGCATTTGTATTCAGCCCCCTTTAGAGCCGGTTCACACTGGGGCGACCTGGGATCCGACTTGAAGTATCCCAAAGTCGTCCCAAGTCGTGTGGTTGAGAAAATGATTCGAATGTGAATGAGAGCTGTCTTAATGTACACTACTGAAGTCGCTCCGACTTCAGAAAAGGTTCATGTACTACTTCAATCCGACTTGTAGGCAACTTGTACTCATTGATTTCAATAGAAGTCGCCTCAGAAGTCTGATTACTGTCTTAACTGAAGCAACTTTCCAGGAAGAGAAAATACATTTCTCAGGCCAACCCCTCCCTCCCCCAGAGCTGATTGTTGTTTGACTGGCCACTGGAAAGTCTCCTGTCCAGGAGGCAACTTGAAGTTGCCTTGTAAGTTGCCTGGTGATTCATACTCAAGTCGTGTCCAAGTTGCCTCCCAAAGTCGTGCTAGAAGTCATGTTGCCCCAGTGTGAACCGACTTACTCTGATACCCCTAAAAAAAAATTGTGGAACCAATTGCCTTCAGAAGTCACTTAATTAGTAAATAAAGTCCACCTGTGTGCAATTAAGAAAAAGGACTGAATGAGCAAAGAGCCCTAGAGGGAATAACAATGTACTGTATCTATTCAGGTATATTTCCAGTCCTCGGCTTGGTAAACTAACCGGAACCTAAAAATGTATTATTTTATGAATAGAGTCCTAGAGATTGTATGTTATAAATCAATCAAATGGTCATGCATGCAACTCTGTCTGAGATCTAACATGCTACACACCTTATATACTGGTATCCAAGGGCTACCTCCTAATGAGGGGGGCTCACATTGCATGTGGCCTCACCCACAATTTCCCCAAATAGGGTATGGAGATCTAAAACAAAAACAAAAACAAAAAAATAGACTGTGGCAGAGGGTATGTGTATTATCTGGTATGTCAGTATGAGCCGCTTAGCATATTGCCAAATGTCTGCATCACATGATGTAGTGCCCTAGCCCTGTTGTGCTTTCCTGCTAATCCCAAAAGAGTGGTGCCATTGATTTCCCAGCTGGTTCGGCCTTATCGGGGTGAAGGACTGCCTTTTTTTGCGGTTTGTTTGGCGCCAAAAACCCTGCAGCATCCACCTAGATATGGGCGGAGCTGCGTGGCGCCAAGCGTCGGGCCAGCAACATCCGCCAATCACCGGCGGAGTATAGTGTGGCCCTCGCCAACCATGGGCGGAACCATTGGGACGCGCAACATCATGACGCATCATTTGCGTTGCCAGTAACACCAAGTTGTGCCAGAAACAGACATGGAGAAGCAGGAAGTAGGCAGATGTAATGAAGCATAAAATCTGCATACAAATATACACGCCGCGAATCACACAAAGACTAAACATTGCAACAAGGGGACAAGAAAAAATTCCATTACATCTGCCTTCCTGTTTCTCTATATCTATTTCCAGCACAATGTGGTGTTTTTGGCGTCCGGACATTCCGTCAATGGTTGGCGAGGGCCGCACTATACTCCACCGTGATTGGCCGATGTTGCTGGCCTGACACCACTCTTTTGGGGTTAGCAGGTAAGCGCAACAGGGGGTAGGGCACTACATTGTGTGATGCTGACATTTGACTGACATACTAGATAAAACACATGCCATCTGCCATAGTCTATTTTTTTTTTTTTTTTACCATTTGATGATTTTTCTTGATCTGAGGTAATGATTTATTCCATGGTTCATACACATGAAATTAACTTATGGAGAATCATTGGTTTAAGGGACATCTATAATACATCTTTTATTTAATTTCCAGAATTACCAATGATCTTGGTTAGATCAGAGGTGGAACCTTCGTCTCTCAAATCTAAATATCAGGATTTCTGATTTGTTCTTTTCACCAGTTGTGAACTCGCATCGGTGGATAGAAATCACTTTGGTTTCATAATCACTCAATAGGGTGTCCCCGATATCTGATCCTGAGGATCATCAGGCAAGCATGTGTGCTTTATTTGTATGTCCATTTGTGTGTATGTTGTCTGATGTCTTGTTCCAAGATCTTTATATATTGCCTACTTTGATATATACTGTATTTCCTGGCGTATAAGACTACCTTTTACACTGGCCAAAAAGCAGGGGTCGTCATATACGCCGGGTCAGCTGCTCGGATGCCTGCTGGA
This sequence comes from Rana kukunoris, assembly GCA_029574335.1. Taxonomy (NCBI): domain Eukaryota; kingdom Metazoa; phylum Chordata; class Amphibia; order Anura; family Ranidae; genus Rana; species Rana kukunoris. The sequence goes on from CM056052.1 coordinate 357,667,655, forward strand.
TCTGCGGTAATACTGTATGTAGCTTCAGCTACATACAGTATTTACCGATTAGCCAATCCCGGTGAGCGATGTATTCAAATGAATACAGAGCCTGCTCGGATTGGGGTAACATCCTCTGCCAATCCGAGTGCCTACATAAAGTAGCCTGGTCGGATTTGGCTTTGAGAGTCAGAGAAGCGTGGGCTGATGTTACAGCCTCTGCCAATCCAAGCAGGCTTTGTATTCATTAGTAGAATACATCGCTCGCCGTAATTGGCTTCAGCTCCAGCAAGAATGAATAAGAATATGGCTCTAGAAGAAAGAAATATGAAGCATCCGAATAGGGGTCATCTTATACGGTGAATACAGGCAAAAAATCTTTAAAAAACTGTAAAATTAGGGGGTCGTCTTATACGCCCGGTCGCCTTATACGCCGGCAAATATGGTACATAATAATATGTATACTTATGGTATTTTTTCATTGTTTTTAATTTTGTATTAGCACCCACCCATTAAATGCCCTACAGAAGCAATTTGTGAAATGCATTGAAAGACAAGTGTGCATGGAGACGTTTATGGACCCCTAATTATTAATACACTTTGTACAGTATCTGTGTTCACATGGACACTATATTCATATCTCCATGCCTATTGTATTGGATAGCTGTTGATCCTGTAAGTCAGTAGGGTGCTGTGTATGGTAAATGTTATTTTAATTAGTATATTTTGTAATAAAGGTTTTTCTTTTTTTAGATAAACACCATCTCATGTTGTGCACACAAAATCCATTTGTTTTTTGATACGTTTTTACTCATTCAATCCTTTTTATTGGATGTTGGCATAGTGGGGGTCCTCCCATTTCTGTGTGTAAATTAATCTCAGCATAAATAAAGCTGTTCTGTGAAGCCCTCAGAGGTTTGTTAGAGAATATGGATGAGCCTTGGCGTGTTTGCACAGTGCACATGCAGAGACCGCCAGGAAGTCTGCATGGCACTAAACTAACCACAGGCAGGGAGACATTTCCCGATCTCTGCAGCCAAGCATCGGGAATATGTCTCCCTGCCTGTGATTAGCGCAGCGCCGTGCAGACTTCCTGGCGGGCTCTGCTTTGAACATCTCACGGAACACTATTCAATCCATTATGTGAAAATGGAAAGAGTATGGCACAACTGCAAATCTACCAAAGCATGGCCGTCTACCTAAACAGACTGACCAGGCAAGGAAAGCATTGATCAGAAGAAGCAGCCAAGAGACCCATGGTATCTCTGGAGGAGCTGCAGAGATCCACAATGCAGGTGGGAGAATCTGTCCACAGGACAACTATTAGTTGGGCACTCCACAAATCTGGACTTTATGGAAGAGTGGCAAGGAAAATGCCATGTTGAAAGAAAGTCATAAAAAGTCCCATTTGCAGTGTACAAGAAGCCAAAATTGAACTTTTTGGCTTAAGAAATTCACTTGGTGTGCTGCTTCTTCTACTCCACCAGCTCCCATGGAGCTGAGAACAGAGGGAATGTGATCACTTATATATATAAAAAAAAAGTGAAAAAAGGGTATTTATAATGTTTTTTATATATATAGTATACCAAAATGTTTTGCCTTTCATTTCTATTTTAAACTGAATGGGTTGTTTTACAAGGTAATTGTTTAAATTGTTTTCCTCCAACTCCCATATTTATCAGTTAGAAAGGTATTTTTTTTCATCCTTTAGGACATTTTTTTTGTAATGTTAAAGTAATGTTTTTTAACCTTGCGCGTAAGCCTTCGTTTCAGTTCTCTCCTCGCTTCCTGCTCCTCCTCTTCATTTTTTTCTGTTAAAACAAAGATATTAAAAACACTGAGAAGATGAGGAGTAATACAGCTCAATTATCTCTGAAATTAAAATGTCAAAAGCATATGCATGCTACAGCATTCAATTATTAACACAAATCTAACGCATAGACTAAAGAAAGGGTAGAGTATATAATAGAATAAAAGGGATGTATTAAAATCTGCTTCTGTGTTATATACTTTAAATTAAAAAAAATAAAAATCAGTTCAGCTGGTATTCCAGCTAGTCCAGGTTTTAGGAAGTCAGTATTAGCATCAGTTTCTGTAGTGTTTGGCAAATTATTGCATTCATCTCTATTGAAAATAACAGGTTGGAGTGTGAACTATTGTGAAGCTTTTTCCCTTTGTCTATTTACTCAGCTGTTTACAAAACCTTTTCCTGGAATAGATTTCCTGTCATTGAAAGCTGGATTTTGAGACAGAAGCCCAGGAACATATTATATCATTGCAAACTTTCTGTTTATTGAATGTGATGCACATTTAGACACTGCAAGTACTTTGTTAACTAGGATTGATCTGCTCTGTTCTCTATGCCATGTCTGTGTTAGACACAGTATAGAGAGTAGGAGAGCTGAAGCAGCTTTCTCCAGGTTCATTTGGAACCCCTCAAGCTGAGATTCAGGGGTTGAAGAAAGGCTAGTGGGGATCTGTGGCAATTTTCTATATTGAAAACTCCCATGATCCCTTTGTTAATTGGGGGAGATATTCACTTTGTAGTAGAATCGGGAATGGGGGGACACAGCATTTATGGGCACTGGAACTTCTCTCCACACTGATACTGCAGAATGGTGGTCTGTGTCCACAGGTTTTGGCTTCAGCCAGCACATATTTGCTGCTACACAGAACACCAACAAAGTGACTTTAATCTAAAACTACGAATTTGTGTTAGATATTATGAAATTGATTTATTTTCTCTTTAACTTTGAGTCCCGGTTCACACTTGTGCGATGACTGTATGGCTGTCATCGCATCGCATTCGCACCAAAATCTGATTGCATGAGTGTTCACACCCATGCGATTCGATTCCTGCACCATTTCACAGATCGCACTGCGATCTGCAACCAATCTGGAGGTGTCAATAACTTTACATTGACACCCCCAGTGGTTGGCAGATTTTAGTGTGAACCAATGTGTGATTCAGGAACCCGCATTGGATTAGCAGGGTTTACACACCAGTGTAAACCCAGCCTAAATTTTGTGCAAATCATGTGCAAGCAAAAATCCTGTTCATTTTTACTTTCTTGCATATGATTGAGTATTTCAAATGAACATAACTTTACCTTATTCCCTGAGCTCAGATAAGAATCACTTTGTAAAGTGAACATTCTCTACTCTTTAAAGCCCCGTACACACGGTCGGACATCCAACAAAACTTCCCTTGGATTTTTGTCCTAATTGATTTGTCCGATCACACCCATAGCATACACACGCTCGGACTTTTCTGCAAACTTTTCTAAAACTTTCCCATCATCACGTGGTTGTTCTGCTCTTTACGTGGTTAACTTCTGCTATTGTTGGTTGATTTTAACATTGGTTCTGAGCATGCGCATTTGTAATTTGTCCAAAAGTCCGATGGTTTGCTGTACACACGATCGGACTTTGCACCATCGGACTTTTGTTGCCTGAAAGTTGGTCCGTTCGCAGACCCAACTTTTTGTCCGATGAAAGCCAAAAAAGTTGGTCCGATGGAACGTACACACGGTCGGACAAATGCGAAAAGTGTCGGATTTTGATGTTGGTTGGGAAAAAGTCCGACCGTGTGTACGGGGCTTTAGAATGATTTTCAATGTGTTTACTTTTTCATGGCACGCAGGAAAATGGAAGTTTAGAGAGATGCATTTGACAGCACCTAGCAATAAAGCACTAGTTAATGCATATATGACAGTGGTCACGAATGTAGGACAGATGTCTTTCTTACATTAGGAAACATTAGGGCATTTTTTCTTAAACAATAGGTGCTGGAACTCAACCATGACGCCCAAAACCCCTCCACACACACCTTCCAAATCACATCAAATAGTGGGTGTGGTCAGTCCAATTTCACAAACAGTAGGAGAATATTAAAGGGGCATTAAATACCAGGAGTGCATTACATACAGAGTGCAGAGTTCAGGGGGGTTACACACAGAGTGCAGAGCTGTCACTTGTAAACACAGAAACCTGGACTTCTGTGTTTACAAGTGATTGTGGTGAGCCCCCCCAAGGGTCTGAGCCAGAGGTGGTGGAACCGAGTTCCATCAAGTTCCCCCTGAAAAAAGCCCTGGGAAACAAACAGCCCTTTCACACTGGGGCCGTCCGTGAGGTAACGCTAAAGCGCTGCTGGTTTTAGCAGCGCTTTACCGCTGTTTAAGTGCCACTTTTCGTCTGCTAGCGGGGTGCTTTTAAAGGGGTGTTCCAGCCAAATTAAGTGTTTATTAAAAGTCAGCAGCTACAAAAAGTGTAGCTGCTGGCTTTTAATAAACACACACTCGCCTGCTCCACGATCCAGCGACGCGCCGACCGGGGGGTCCGCTCCTCTCCCCCCCTCCCTGGCCGGCGTCTTCATCCTAAGTGTGGGCAACCGACCGCGACAGCCTTCGGCTTCACGGCCGGGCACCCACTGCGCATGCGCGAGCGGCAATACGCATGTGCGAGTGGCGCGGCCCGCCTCTGATTGGAGAGGCGATCGCATGGGACCTGTCAGTGTCCCATGCGATCGCCTACAGGGAGGGGCTGAAGTTAGGCGATTAAGCTTAATCGCCTAACCAGCCCCTCGGCAGAAGCAGGAAGTGGGTCAGGAAGTCCCACTCCTTGTGAAGCCCCCCCCCCCCCAAAAAATGACATGCCAAATGTGGCATGTAAGGGGGAGGGGAGTGGGTTGAGCAGAAGTTCCAATTTTGGGTGGAACTCCGCTTTAACTTCGGAAATGCTGCCCATTCATTGCAATGGGCAGGGGCACTTTGGGAGTACTGTATAGATCGCTCCCAAATCACCCCAAAGATGCAGCTTGCAGGACTTTTTCTAACATCCTGCAACCGAACCTGCAAGCAATTCCAGTCTCTCAAAATGTCTAATGCAATAACTTCTACCACTGTATGAATTAAAATGACCACTGTAAATTGAGATGCTCCCATGATTACATTAGCTATAAAGGCGCAATCTCAGCACAACCCTTTCTTTGGATATTATAGATAAAAACAGAAAACTGTTGAGATGAGGAAAGATGTTTACAAGTGGACCATCTTTCAGTCAAAAGTGATTCAATTTTTCTTTGAATACAAAAGCAAAGTTTTAAGTAGAAATAATTACGTTTTAAGATGTTTCTTTGCTCTAGTTCTTCACTGGTGGGCCTTTGACTGAGTCTCCTGTAAAACAAAAGAAGATTACAAGTTTTTTTAATAGAGCAACTGAGATAGGAAATCCCATGTTTCTATACATGCTACTCACAGTGGGTACAAAACAATTTAGCTTTCACTGACAGAAGGAAAGACAGGACAATTGGGAACGTCTCCTCTTAACTATGAACTACTTACCAGAGGTTCTTCACTGTAATCTGCAATCACGATTTAGCTGAGATATTGCCTAAAGTCCATCGCCGTTTTTAAAGCTGAAGATTAGTCAAAAAAATGTTTTTCCCACTAGAGCTTTAAGAGAGAAGTATGGGTTTTTCTTTTTTTTTTTTGCTAGTCATACTTACCTCAGTGGATGTAGCATCAGACCAATGCTGCATCTGTCCCCCGGTGTCTCTGCACTGAGAACCGAGCCGCCGTACACCGCCGATGGCTCGGTTCTCACTCCCCCCCTGAGCAGAGCGATGCTCTTCGTTTCCACACTCATTGGAGCGCTGAGCTGTGGAGGGGTGGGGAGCAGCCGCCTCAGCGGCTCGCTGAGGCTGCCATCAATCAGGGCACCTGGGGGATTTAGAGTTGGAAGTCAGGATGTAGAGCTGCCCCGACTGATGGCAGGGACGTCAGCGGAAAGCGGACTTCAGACCACTCTCTGCTGAAATGGGTCACAGGAGTGTAAAACGAATTGCACTCCTGTGACCCAGAGGAGAAGCCCAGCCGAAAAAGCTCAGGCTGGACTTAATGACTATTTACCTGAAGAAATATATTTTTGTTTCTCTGTGTCCACGTGCAAAGAGTGAATGAGAGTGACTTCAGCTACTGCACTTGTAGAGTTTTAAAGAGGAAAGTGGTCTGCATCCCTTTAGACTTTGAGAGTATCTCACCAAAAATTTAATTTTTGTTGCAGGGAATGTCCAAAATCTGACTTGTATCTTAGTGTAGACTTCTGGGTAAAAAAAAGTAAGCCAATCAGAGGAAATTCTTCTTATTCCTATATGCTATTCTCAAATATTACAAACATCACTTGAAGGGAAGACTTTTTTTGTCGCACAAAGGACTTTTATAATATGGACTTTGAACATTACAGATTGTGAAAAAGGGAGGAGGTGCACAATAGTGCCAGTATTGGTTTTACATCTTGTTAGTTTTTTGCTTACTTGGGTATTATATAATCATTTGAGAACACCATACCTGAAAAAAAGTTTTTGAACATTTAGAGATTGTAAAGGAGGGAAGAGGTGCATTGTAGTGCTGATAAAAAAGTGCCGATTTCACTTTTTTTCCACTTGGGAAACATTTAGATATTGTTTTATTGTGAGCACTGTCACTCACAGATGGGTACTTTGTTTAATTATTGCCACATACACATCTATTGATTTATTGTATGTGAATATTGGATTGAGGGTTTGTAGCACAGCACAATTTAATCAACACCCTCCAGCTTCCAAGCTTGAGCCAAGGGCAGACAGATTCCAGAAAACAGACATACTTACCCTAGGTCCACACCTATGCATTTTTTGTTTGCAGAAACGCACTACAGTCAGTTTAACATGGTTTCCTATGGTACATGTTCACATCTGCTTTTTGGGGCCAGTGCGTTTTATGGAAGTGGTTTTTTAATCCGTATTTTGCGTGTAATAGAAAATGGAATCGCACCAGAAACGCACGTGTTGTATTGTTTGTAATGTGATTTTGGATGTGCTTGGGTTTTTCTATTTCTATTAATTGTACTGCAGCAATGTGGTTTGATCCCGCTAATCAGCATCATTGTACGTTGGCTCGTGCATGGCTGTGCGTGCGCTCCCACTGGCCAGCAGGGGAGCCAATCAGTGGGTGGGGCAGACTCGATGTCAGCTGGCCACCTGCTATTGTTCCCCGCAGTGGCAAAATGGGGATCTGCTATGCAGGAAGACGGATCTGTGTGTTTTACCAGTCACACAGTCACCCAGTTAGTAAACACACTCAGGGAACACATTTAACCCCTTGATCGCCCCTGAAGTTAACCCCTTCCTTGCCAGTGTCATTAGTACAAAAACAGTGCATATTTTTAGCATTAATTACTGTAATATGTCACTGGTTCCCAAACAAGTGTCAAGAATGTCAGTTAGGTGCCCAATCTGCCGCCGCAATGTCGCAGTATCGTTAAAAATCACCGATCGCCACCATTACTAGTAAAAAAAATGTAACAAAAATAAAAAATGCCATAAATCTATCCCCTATTTTGTAGATGCTATAACTTTTGGGCAAACCAATCAATGTACGCTTATTGTGATTTTTTTACCAAAAATATGTAGAAGAATACATATTGGTCTAAACGGATGAAGAATTTTTTTTTTTTTATCTTTTTTGGGGAGGGGGGCATTTATTATAGCAAAATTGTCGCTCTTAAATTTTATTTAGTTACAGCGTCGTATGACCGCGCAATTGTCAGTTAAAGTGCCGCATCACAAAAAATGCCCTGGTCATTAAGGGGGGACATCTTCCGGTTCTTAGGTGGTTAAGCACTCTATATAGCTGCTTGCTAAAGAGGGGACTAAGAAGCCGGGTTACCTGCTGACAGCTGAATGTAAAAAAAAAAAAAAAAAAATTGTATTTTAGAACAATTGATGTAAAAAAATGTCTTCTGATATTTTAAGATGCATTTTTGAATTTGTACATGAATGGTTAAGTCTTTTGTATCTTGTGTATTTCTCTGTTTTCCTGCTTATTGTAATCGTGAACACATTCTATAACTAAAGCATGCATAAAAAAGATGCATTTATACCTCACTAGCTTTGTTCCAATCTGCTGCCACTTCTCCTGTCGTTCTTCTTCAGAAGTACGTGGCAGAATATTCTTGTCTTCTAGGTCCTTCTTAGATGGTCTGTTCCCAAGTTTTATAGCGAGTGTATCTCTACGACGGATTTTACTTGCCAATGTACCTTAAAACAAAAATACACAGAGGGGATGATTACATGAAATGCATCATATTTGCTGATAAACTGTGTAGCCCAGTCTTGTGTAGCTTATCCTTGCCTCGGCTTCCTCCTTGCCTTAAAGGGGTTGTAAAGGTTTGTTTTTTATTTTCTAAATAGGTTCCTTTAAGCTAGTGCATTGTTGGTTCACTTAACTTTTCTTTCGATTTCCTTTCTAAATGTTTTTTTTCTTTGTCTGAATTTCTCACTTCCTGTTTCTCCTCAGTAAGCTTGCCCCCATGTTCTGGCTGGGAGTTAGTCGGCCAGAACAGCTTACTGAGGAGGAACAGGAAGTGAGAAATTCAGACAAAGAAAACAAAGAAAAAAACATTTAGAAGGGAAATGGAAGGAAAAGGTAAGTGAACCAACAACGCACTAGCTTAAAGGAACCTATTTAGAAAATCAAAAACAAACCTTTACAACCCCTTTAATGAAGCCAGAGCGTGCTTAAAAAAAACGGAGGGTATAATATCACTTTAGGTTCCGTAAAATATTCTTTACAGAAATGGAAATGTTTGACAATTATATAACTTGCAGTTTCCAGCTCTATGTTAGATATATTTTTGGGCAAAAGGAGGAACCAAGATGACAGTTGGAAGATTGTTTGATGAGATTACAAGAAAGGAAATCAACTTTGTGTTTGGAAATTAAATCTCCACTATATCCCACCTTGATCTTAATGGATAGGTTCATCCATTTTTGGGGCGCAACATGTTATGAATGCACTGACCCCCCCCCCCTCTCACCCGCAGCTCCCCTTATTCTCCACCCGCTACCTGTCAAAATGAAAAAAAAAATGCGGCTGTGCGGGGCTCTGCCCACCTGGCCACGTCACTCATTCACAGCGCTCTGTGAATGGAAAACAACAAGGTGCGGCAACCTTTGCAGTTTTCAATGAACTACCACGGCGCTGTGAGCACTGTGGTAGTTCATTCATTCTTCCTCTTAGCATGTATCGGCTTCCTCATACAAGGTACGAGGAAGTTGATACACTGACAGGTCTGCAGGAGACCTGCATGGCATCAGCAATCTGCTGATCGCTGGTGCAATGCTTTAATGTCTCCTGCAACAAAAAAAATATAAATGCAAATTTTGTACAAAAAAACGTGCATTTATTATTTTCGGACCCGAAACGGACTAAAAAAGGCACACGGATACTTTGCAATTCGCATCGGAGACACTGTGGAGATGTGTGAACCGGCTCCATAAAGAGTGAATTGGATGAGGGAAAACCTGCATCCAATTTGCAATAGTGTGAACACAGCCTCAAAGTTTTTCGATTGCCACTTGTTTTTTTTTATTGTTATAAAGATGTTACTTGAACTGTTAAAGTTCTTATTTTCAGGTAATACGTGCAATGGCGATACAGCCAACAGCCAATTATATTTTAAAGTTGCACTTCTGTTTGTCAAAAAGCAATACTTTTGTTTGTTTACGATACTGGAGATTATAGTTGACTAAAATACGACTAACAAAATTCAGAAGACTACAACTAAAACTGAATTTTTGCCAAAAGACTGAGTAAAATGTAATAGAAATTTGATGTAAAAATTAACACTGTTTTACAGCTGGATTAATCAGAGCCACTGACTGCTGTATATATTTTAGTAAATCTCACTTTCTGTGCTGTCATCATCATCATCGTCATCATCATCTGTGTAGAGGATGGGGCCATCTGAGTCAGAATCACTTGTCTGGCTCCCTTTGCCTTCACTATCTCCATCTGGAATGACTGAAGTTTCAAAAGATTCATCTGTCACCTCCTGGCTTTTAAGGCTTGAGGTGTCGTCATGACTTTTCAAAGAAATATCACTGTAACACAGGACAAAAAAAAAAGTTAAATAATACCAAAATGTTATTGTGTAACACTTCTGAACACATACAGTACGGGATTCTGGCAGAGTATTCATAAACCCTGAGTTATTGGCTCATACCTTCTGGGTATTGGACACCAAAAAAGCTTTTTAAGACATACCCCCTGGGCACCTCCCTTCAGAGGCGGCTCTAGACTTTGTGAGGCCTTAGGCAAAACTTGGTATGGGGCCCCACTCACGCCCATGATGGGAATTTTTTTTTAAAGACAAGAGCCTCTTACCCACAACCCTGGACATGGGGCTTATTGGAATCTGGAAGCCCCCTTTAATAAGTCAGTCCCCAGATCCTGCTCTTTAATAACTAACTGCCTGGGGCCACCCGGTGATGCCACCTGGTGAACCCGCACCCTTGTGACATCATTAACTGAGGGCATGCTGAGTCATTGAGGTCACAAGGGGTGGCGTCACCTATATTCACTGGTTGTTAGGGATGTTGGTGGCTCCGCTCCTGAGTCAGGGTTCTTAACGCTGTATGAGCACAGCAGCATTAAGGTTCCCTGCCCTCAAAACTGGGGTAATGCACTGGGTAGGTTAGGCGGCCGCAAGTGCGAGGTCTTAGGTGACCGCCTTATTTGCCTAATTAAAGAGCCGCCTCTGCCTCCCTTACAACCCTACCCTACTACATGAGTCCTCAGTTTTGTAGCAAACAATGTAGAGTAACCAAGGGATGTGAGGTAGGGGGTATATATGGCCAGTGTCATGTACTGTACTACAAGATATGGATTTGACAGGCAAGTCAAACTTCCTGCTATCTTAGTTGCACAGTACAAGACACAGGATGAGTATTCATAAACCCTGGGATGTCCCCAAGCTGTAAATGAGAAGAGTGGGTAACAATTAGGTAAACAGAACTATGCAAACAGGCCCAACTGCTGCAAGAACCTTGAGGCCAAAAACTAACCGCAGAGAACTAGACGTCCACCTGGTAAAACTTTAAAAAGGTATGAATAGAGGATCAAGTGGCATCTGTACAAAGCTGGGCTACACAGGCCTGGTGCCAAAATGCCCAGGGAACTCCCACTGACCTGGTGGAGTGGGTGCATAAAGGCGTAGAAGGAGATTTTTCCTTGGGAGTGTCAGCACTGGTGATAAGAGGTCTTATTCATCCAGCGATAGTGCGTTTGAAACAGGATATCTCTTGCAAGCCCCCTTGAATAACAGAAAAAATAAGTACATTTTCTTGATAAAAGCTGTTGCTTTGAGGTGGACTCTTTTGGCTTTGCCCATGTCCAAACAATGAAGAGTTGTTACCTTTGGGTGCTTTGGAGTAGAGCATAAGGATAGCAAGTTTTCCTTGTCATTGTGAAAAATGAGGAACAATTCCTTACGAGACAGAGCCACTAACTCAAAAGACACATCTGACAGACGTGATAGCAACCAAAAATGCCACCTTGCAGGAGAGATAACCATATTGAGGCCCAAAGGAAGCACAGGATGCTAAAAGGGGACCCTGATCCAAGATAAACCTTCAATAAAGGCTTTGAAAAGGAAGAGCAAAGTCATAGGTTTTTGAAAAAGAATGGACGAGACCCGAAACCTATCCTTTCATAGTGCTTAAAGTGTTTGTAACCCTAAAAAAAAAAACTGCTCCTTTAACCACTTCAATACCAGGCACTTACCCCCCTTCCTGCCCAAGCCAATTTTCAGCTTTCTGCGCTGTCGCTGTTTAAATGACAATTGCACAGTCATGCTACACTGTTCCCAAACAGAATTTTTATCATTTTGTTCCCACAAATAGAGCTTTCTTTTAGTGGTATTTGATCACCTCTGCGGTTTTAATTTTTTGCTAAGCAAATAAAAAAATACAGAACATTTTGAAAAATAAAATTAAAAAAAGACGTTTTGCTTTTGTTTCTGTTATAAAATGTTGTAAATACGTTTTCTCCTTCACTGATGGAGACTGATACGGTGGCACCGATGAGGTGGCACCAATGAGTGGCACTGATTGGTCGCACTGATATGCAGCACTGATGGGCATTGATAGGCAGCACTGATGGGCACTCATGTGTGGCACTGATGGGCACTGATAGGCGACACTGAAAGGCTGCAAAGCTGGGGACTTATGGGTGGCACTGATAAACGGCACTGCTGGGCATTGATGGGTATCCTTGGTGGCATTGTGAGTGGGCACTGATTGGCAGCTGCTTGGGCATTGATTGGCAGCTGCATTGGCACAGATTTGCATATCTAGGGGGGCCATACCTGGTGGTCCAGTGCCGTCCTGGGCATGATCCGAAGGTGAAAATGGGAAGGAGTTCTGGAGAGCTGCACTCCAAAAAAAAGTTTTTGCCTTTATTTAAAAAAATGGATTAAAAAATACATGCCACAGCAGATCAGAACGGACAGAAGAGCCGATGCGTTTCACACTAACAAACAGTGCTTAGTCATAGCTATGCCAGCACCTGGGGCTTCTAATCTGGAGGAGAGGCTTTTACCTTTGTTTGACCTGCCTGGAGCGGTGATATCCCTTTCTCTATCTTGATTCTGGGATCCGAGGGGGGGGGCTGCGCTGATAAACAATCAGCACAGACCCCCCCCCCCAGTCAGGAGAGCCTCCGTCAGAGACGCTTTTCCAAGATCGGTGTATCAGACTGCACCGACGGCGGCTGTTATCCTGCTGGACGTCATATGATGTCCAGTCAGCATAATGTGACCACCGCCCGGTCGTTATTTTTCTATAGGCCGGGCAGGAAGTGGTTAAAGCATGTTAAACTGCATAGTACTTGTCCCTTGTCAATTTTCCTTTTGCAAAGTCCAGGAACAAGTCCAGGAACAAGGGGAAAAGGGGATGCCGCTCTAGGAAGGGTGCCTGGAAATGTAGCTATCCTCAAGATAGGAACAACAGGTGCAGGCTAGGCAATAAGCAATTGGATGAAGAGAAAATTCTGGACAGCCGCACTTAAAAATCAATGCCTTTATTTAAAAAGGAGGTAATAAAACAAAAAATACAAGCCACAGCATAGCTATGAATAAGCACTTTTGAAAGTGTGAAATGCGTCAGCTCCTGAATTCCGCTTTTTGCTGTGGCTTGTATTTTTTGGATTATTACCTTCTGCGAGTCCCGACTACGGTAATTATTGCTGCTGAGCCCCGACTACCGTGGTCAGTTTACATGCCTCCGTCATCCGGAGCTCTCCTTTGTGAATACTCTAGAAGCAGAGGATAGGCCAAAAGGAAGTATGGCAACCTGGAACCTTTTACTGCAAAGTGCAGAAAATGCCTATGTGGTGGATAAATGAGAATATGTAGAAAAGCATCTTGGATGCCAGATATTCCCCTAATGTCAGACAAGCAATCAACCCTGAAAATTGCATTAGAAGTTTTGTATTTTTTTTTTTTTACTTTTTATTTACTGAAAATAAATACAAATGCAGGTAGTTTCAGTGGATATTGATGCCGCTGATTGAGGGCAATGATGCAGCCTGGTTCTTTCCTCCCCTCTGTAAACTGACCACAGTTTATCATGGCTGCTGAGCCCTGACACCGTGGTCAGTTTACGTGCCTGTCATTCGCTGTCTCTCCTCTCTCCCCCTCACCTCTCCCGCCTGTCAGCTCTTGACAAAGCACGCTCCTCCCCTCCTGCTAAATTTATATAAAAACAATATATTGCATTTATATTATCTCATGTGTTAAATAACCATATTAGCCAGGGAGAGGAGAGAGACAAGCAGTCACGTGAGCGCCGGGAGACGCTCTGAAATAAGGTAGAAATCTGCATATATAGCACATACACTAGGACACATATCAGTATTTAACAGATGGAATGGAATGAATATAATATAGTGGATTTACAACCACTTTAAGTAAAAAGAACAATGGAATAAGAAAAAGCCAAAAGATAGACAACAAAAAAGAAAGAGGGAGAGATAGGGAAAAGAGAAAAGGCCGAGGGCGGGGGTGCGATCCCTCCTGTTGGACTAGGCCAAAAAATAATAATAAAATAGTGCAATGAAAAAAAAAAGGTACATCTGCGCATATAAGATTAGGGTGGGTCCATAAGATGCCAGAAGTCAAATAAGCCATGCTGTAGACATTGTTTGCAAAGATCTGCTGAAGAAGGTGATATTTGTTGTTCCCATTTTAAATCTATCCAGCTTCTAACTGCAGTCAAAATGTGGTTTATCAGCTTGATAGCAAATTTGGCTGTATTCGACACTGGCAGCCCCAGGAGGTAGTGAACTGGATCAAAAGAGAGTAGAGGGCCAAATAATGATACTAACAGGGTTTTACTGCTTTTCCAGAAAGAGTGCATCTTCGGGAATTTCCCAGAAGATGTGGTATAGCGGTACCCACACAGGCATTACATCTCCAAAAGCTTTGGGTTTGAATCCCAGCCACAACACTACCTGCCTAGAGGTTGCACGTTCTCCTTGTGTCTATGTGGGTTTTCTACAGGTACTCCGGTTTCCTCCAAACACATGCTGGTAGGTTAATTGGATGAATCCTGTCTAAATTGGCTCTAGTATGGAAAGCTCCTTGAGGGCAGGGACTGATGTGAATATACAGTGCCTTGAAAAAGTATTCATACCCCTTGAAATTTTCCACATTTTGTCATGTTGCACCCAAAAACTTAAATGTATTTTATTGGGGTTTTATGTGATAGACTAACACAAAGTGGCACATAATTGTAAAGTTAAAGAAAAATGATAAATGGTTTTCATTTTTTTTTTTTTTACAATATATGTGAAAAGTGTGGCATGCATTTGTATTCAGCCCCCTTTTCTCTGATACCCCTAACTAAAATCTAGTGGAACCAATTGCTATCAGAAGTCACCTAATATGTAAATACAGTCCATCTACATGAATTTTTAATCTCTGTATAAATACAGGTGTTCTGTGAAGCCCTCAGAGGTTTGTTAGAGAACCTTAGTGAACAAACGGCATCATGAAGGCCAAGGAACACCACAGACAGGTCAGGGATAAAGTTGTTTAAAAGTTTAAAGCGGGGTTAGGGTTCAATCCATTATCCAAAAATGGAAAGAGTATGGCACAACAGAAAACATACCAAGACATGGCCTTTCACCTAAACTGACAGGCCGGGCAAAGAGAGCATTAATCAGAGAAGCAACCGAGAGGCCCATGGTAATTCTGGAGGAGCTACAGAGATCCACAGCTCAGGTGGGAGAATCTGTCCACAGGAGAACCATTAGTCATGCACTCCACAAATCTGGCCTTTATAGTGGCAAAAAGAAAGAGATAAGAACTCCCGTTTGCAGTTTGCGAGAAGCCATGTGGGGGACACAGCAAACGTGAAAGAAGGTGCTCTGGTCAGATGAGACCAAAATTGAACTTTTTGGCCTAAAAGCGAAATGCTACGTGTGGCAGAAAACTAACACTGCACATCACCCTGAACACACCATCCCCACCGTGAAACATGGTGGTGGAAGCAACATGTTGTGGGGATGCTTTTCTTTAGCAGGGACAGAGTTGATGGGAAGATGGATGGAGCCAAATACAGGGCAAACTTAGAAGAAAACCTGTTGAGTCTGCAAAAGACTTGAGACTGGGGCAGAGGATCACCTTGCAGCAGGACAACGACCCTAAACATACAACCAGAGCTACAATGGAATGGTACTTTTGAACAAAGCATATTCATGTGTTAGAATGGCCCAGTGAACATCCAGATCTAATTTCAATAGAAAATCTGTGGCAAGACTTAAAAGTTGCTGTTCACGGATGCTCTCCATCCAATCTGACAGAGCTTGAGCTATTTTACAAAGAAGAATGGGCAAACACGTCACCATCTAGATGTGCAAAGCTGTTAGAGACATAACCAAAGAGACTTTCAGCTGTAATTACAAATATCAAAATAACTTTATATCATTTTCCTTTTACTTTACAATTATGTGCTGGTCTATCACATAAAATCCCAAATGACAAAATGTGTAAAATTTCAAGGGGTATGAATACCCTGTCAAGGCACTGTATGTAAGGCGCTGCGTAAATTGATGGCGCTATACAAGTACCTGCAATAAAAAAACAAAAACAGGTGGGAGGAATTAGTAGTCCAAGGGAGGGGGTCGAGCACGACACTCCACACCAGGGAGAAAGCCTTGCATTACTGTGTGGAGTTACAGATAGAAGAACAGGAAGTGAGCGTTTCTCAGAAGAAATAAGGACATTTAAAAGCAAAATGGAAGGATGAGGTAAGTGAAGGAGGACTGCACTAGGGTAAAGGAAGCTATTTAGGAAAAATAAATTGTACCTTTACAACACCTTTAAGGTTTAAGATACCAGTGAAATAAAATGTATTTGTTTTCTTTGTATACAAAACAGTTCTCTTAGCATTCTCCCAATTATCTTCCAACTCCTTTAAAATCAGAGCGTGGCTCTTTCCCATTTAAGCATATAATTCTGTTTAGGGAAAGGGAGTGATTCAATAGTGGTGGGAAGTCTATATATCTCAGTGTCGAGGAATGTTAAAAGGTATTTGCAGAGGGATTTTAAGTCCAGAATAGGATGAATACCCATCTTGGGCTTTGATATTGGGAACAGATTTGAATAGAATCCTTTAAACCAGTCTTGTAGGGGTATTGGCACAACTACTACCTGGGACAAGAGGTGGCTCAGGGCATTTTGCAAATCTGACTGTTCTTGGACAGATTTTAGTTGATTTGAGAGAAGAAAACAGTGAAGGAGTAGAGGATTTAAATGTATTTTGTACACCCTTCGAAACCACTGTTTGGACCTACAGATCTTGAACATCTGTAACCAGAAAGTGGCAAACCGTAACAGAAGTCACCCCCCCCCCCTACATTTATTGGGAAAAGGGCTTTTGGCTAGACTCTGTGGGTTTTTTGGACCTAGGCTTATGCCAAAAGAAAGGGCTTAACTTAGAAGTCTGGGTAGAGTGATTAGGTGTTCTGCGTTTTTATGAGGTAGAGACTGTTAAAGAGTTTTTTTTAACCTTCTGCTGTGGGTGTAGACCAGTGGTTCTCAATCCACTTCGCAGCCACTCATCTGGGCTGTTTCTGAAGGCCGCGGCCGCCCCCTCAGCCTTTTCGCAGCCGCCTATTCAGTTCACGGCATGGCTGGGGGGCAGAGACTAGAGGTCAGCGGCTCTAGAAAGGCTGAGAACCATTGGTGTAGACCCTTCCATTCTGTGACATCTTCAAGGAATTTGTCAAGTTCATTGCCAAAAAGATAATCTTTTGCATCTTCCTTAGGGGCATCCCCCCTGAGGAAGATACAAAATCCCTTGTATCGTCACATGTAGAGGAGGGGATAGGACAGTGTGAAAGGCAGCTACCGTATAGAGGATGAACGTACAATCCCAGCCATTACCTGGCATTTTTAGGCAGTATACAGAGCGGTGAACTTAACGCACCTAACCCATGTGAGAACGCAGCATTGGGGTTTTATTTATCTGCACAACAAACTGTTTTAAACAATATTATGCCATGGAGTTTCTTTTTACAATTTTCCATGTGAGCAGACAGCACCAGTAAGCAGTTTTGGAACAGACAGCCTGCCCAGAATCCCTAAAGTAATTCATAAGCGTGTTTAACCACTTGCCGCAGTTATACGGCGGCAGGTCGGCACTCCTACGCGAGAGCCCGTAGCTCTACGTCGGGACTTTCGCGGCCACTAGGGGGCGCGTGCACGCCGCCGGCGGCCCCGCGCGCGCGCGCCCCCCGCTCGCCCCCGAGTCCCGCGCGCGTGCCCGGCGGGCGCGATCGCCCCCGAGTCCCGCGCGCGTGCCCGGCGGAAGATCAGTGATTCCCCCTAGTGAGTCCACCCCCCCCACACAGTAAGAACACAAATAGGAACACACTTAACCCCTTCCCCGCCCCCTAGTGTTAACCCCTTCACTGCCAATGGCATTTTTATAGTAATCCAATGCATTTTTATAGCATTGATCGCTATAAAAATGCCAATGGTCCCAAAAATGTGTCAAAAGTGTCCGATGTGTCCGCCATAATATCGCAGTACCGAAAAAAACCGCTAATCGCCGCCATTACTAGTAAAAAAAAAATATTAATAAAAATGCCTTAAAACTACCCCCTTTTTTGTAAACGCTATAAATTTTGCGCAAACCAATCAATAAACGCTAATTGCGATTTTTTTTTTAGAAAAATATGTAGAAGAATACGTATCGGCCTAAACTGAGGAAAAATAATGTTTTTTTAAATCTTTTTTGGGGATATTTATTATAGCAAAATGTAAAAAATATTGCATTTTTTTCAAAATAGTCGCTCTATTTTTGTTTATAGCGCAAAAAATAAAAACCGCAGAGATGATCAAATACCACCAAAAGAAAGCTCTACTTGTGGGAAAAAAAGGACGCCAATTTTGTTTGGGAGCCACGTCGCATGACCGCGCAATTGTCAGTTAAAGCGACGTAGTGCCGAATCACAAAAAGTGCTCTGGTCTTTGGACAGCAATATGGTCCGGGGCTAAAGTGGTTAACCAAACTTAAGTGTGAGGTCACACGCTCAGGAGGTGAGCAGCCATTACCTAAGGGTGGGGAGCATCAGCGTGTGAACACCGCAGCAAGCTGTTTGTCACAATTTTTGGAAGTCACTAAATAAATATCAAAAGAACTTTATATCAACTATATTGGACGGATTTCCCATCTTGAATTAGAATATCACGGTTTTATTCACTACAGCACTTTATGATTCACATAAAGGGGTCACGGCTCTAGAAAGGTTGAGAACAAAGCATTTCATGTAGAATTCCAGAATTCCATCTTTTCTATCACTTAAAGTGGTTATAAAGACAAATTATATATATATATATATATATATATATATATATTTATTACCTTAAAGGGGTTGTAAAGGCAGAAGTTTTTTTTTTATCTTGATGCATTGTATGCATTAAGATAAAAAGCCTTCTGTGTGCAGCAGCCCCCCTAACACTTACCTGAGTATCCTCTTGGTCCAGCGATGTCCAAGAGTGTCTCAGCCATCCGAGATTCTCCTTCCTGATTGGCTGAGACACAACAGACGCACCATTGGCTGCCACTGCTGTAAAAGTCAGCTAGCCAATCAGGGGAGATAGGGAGCGGGGCCAGGGCTCCGTGTCTAAATGGACACAGGGAGCGGTGACTCAGCTTGGGTGCCCCCATAGCAAGCTGCTTGCTGTGGGGGCACTGAGCAGGAGGGAGGGGCCAGGATCACAGAAGAAGGACCCAAGAAGTGGAGCGGTTCTGTGAAAATCCATTGCAACAGAGCAGGTAAGTAGAACATGTTTACTATTTTTATAGGAGAAAAAAAATGAGCCTTTACAATCACTTTAAAAGTGAACCCCGTTTATGAAATCTGACCTGGGCACATATCTGTAGTATTTACTTAAAACTCTCCAAAGCCTGAAGTCCAGTGTCTTTCTGCTGCTCCGTTCCTCTGTTATCAGCATGATAACTTCTGACAAGCTCTCCGACACAGCAGATAAAAGCAGCTGGAACCTTAGAGATAAATAAGCAGATAGCTTGTCTATTCAAAGCACAGCTCTGCAAGTTTTTTTTCATTTCACTGCCTATGTGGAGGAGGGGGTGTGCCTTTCTTCTAATCAGCTCATACAGTGTATGCCCAGACTCCCCTCCCACTGCTAAAACAGGAAGAAAAATTTCTAACACAATGTGCTCTTTCTAAAAAGTCTAGAAAGCTGAACACAGCAGATATACATGTAAAACTTATGTAGGGAGATTTGTTTAATCTCTGTGTATCATCCTAGGCTATTCACTTCACTGGGTATATGTGAGGGTTTGCGTCCACTTTAATGCATTCTCTGCATTAGGGTAAAAAAAAAAAAGTTGCTCCCCCTCGTAAAAACTTACCCGAGCCTAATTTAAATCCAGCACTGTGCCCATCTGCAGCAGTTCTCATCCCTTCTCACAAGAGGTTTAGCAACAAGGTCCTGCTGATGTCAATCAAATTCCATAAGGAGAGAGTGGGGGACAGGGCTGAGCATGCTGTGCGTGCCGCTTGCTATGAGGAGCACTTGGCTAAGAGGCAGAGTCGAGATCGCCAGTGAGGGACCCTAGAAGAGGAGGTTTGGGGCTGCTCTTGAAAAAACATTGTACAGAGCAGGTAGGTATGTTTGCTATGAAAAAATAAAAAAATTACATTGGAAACCACTTTAAATAGTTTGTCTGGGCCAAGCAGACTCAAACAAACTATTTCCATTACACAATGGTGCAGACGCTGTGTAACATATGGTTGTAACAGTAGCTACATATGGTATGTTGCTCTGAGTTCCGGTGACAGTATGGGCGATTTCCATCTTTTGCCACATTTAAAAAGTGTCAGACTGAGTGCTTCTCTACTGTTCAGGAGAAGCTTTGTATTTGTATCAATGAATACAAGGCTTTGCCTGATTGGCCAAAGTGGAAATTTTGATGTCATTCACCCGCCTTTCCACCTTAGCCAGCCAGTTTTGTACAGTTGTCTTAACTAATTCTCACACTTTC
Source organism: Rana kukunoris (assembly GCA_029574335.1). Lineage (NCBI taxonomy): Eukaryota > Metazoa > Chordata > Amphibia > Anura > Ranidae > Rana > Rana kukunoris. The sequence goes on from CM056052.1 coordinate 357,688,032, forward strand.
CTCAGTGCACCTATAAGAATAATGACAAATGCGCAGTAGGAAAAGGACCAAACAGGAAAATCTCAAATAAAAAGATGTGCGGTGCTAGGCAACTCCACACACACAAAACATGGCTGGAATAGGAAAGCAGGTAAGTATTTGAGGTGGGGATTAAAGGACAATTGTACTAAATGTTCATTCACATTATTTACTTTAAGGCCTCATGGAGTAAAAAAAAAGCTGCTTTTAGAAGCATTTGGCTTTTTTTCTGCCTCTAAACGCTCCTCCATGTTAGCCTATTGCCGCGTACACACGGTCGTTTTTTGCGATGAAAAAAAACTTTGTTTTTTAAAACGTCATTTAAATTGATTGTGTGTGGGCAAAACGTCGTTTTTTGTCTTAAAAAAAAACGACCAAAAAAAAAATTCCAACATGCTTGAATTTTTTGTGTCGTTTTTCAAAACGTCATTTTTTGTTTCACAAAAAGTCACCTTGTGTAGCAAAAACGTCGTTTAAAACGACGTTTTTCAACCCGCGCATGCCCAGAAGCTAGATATCAAGCAAGCTTCAATGGAAAAGAGTGGTGAACGTAACCTCGTTTTTTGTGAAAAAAACGATGGTGTGTATGCAACATCGTCTTTGAAAGTGACGTTTCAAAAACGTAGTTTTTTACTTCACAGAAAACGTCGTTTTTTTTTCATCACAAAAAACGACCGTGTGTACGCGGCATATGTGTCCATGCGCACACAGGCATTTACAGGCATATGTGAAGAGAATCGTTTAGATTAGAAATAAAAATAAAAAGAATAACCCATTTGCGCGTTCAGAAGAGAAGCGCTTGGGCAGAAAAAATGTGTAAGGTGGATGAACTCTAGGTGCGTTTGCACGCCAATGCAGTATGCGGCTTTTAACAAATTTTTGTTAAGCTGATTTTTTTCCCACCAGTGCATGAGGCCCAAAGGCTACAAAGAAAAGAACTAAGCGCACAAAGTTCCAGGATATGTTATTGTAACACATAGACAAACGTTGTGTAATTATAATGCTCCAATGCATTCTCAAGAGCCGTGTCTCTGTATGTATGCTCAAAAAACTTCAGCAAAAACGATGCCATGGTGAACATAAAACTTAAAGAGGAACTGCAGTCTGCTCACATAATTTGTAATAAAAACATCTTTGCCATTCTGAAGCTTCCCTCCAACCACTTTGCATATTCTATATATACTGCGATTCTGTACATGCCAAATATGCTGCAGAAATCTCTCTCCGCCAAGTCTGGTTGCAACCATTTTAACTGTGGGCAGCTGAAGCTGCTGCCTGTTCACTTCCTGGATTTACACAGAGGCACCCCTCCATCTCTGCAGCTCTCATTGAAGTGGTTAAGGATCTTTAACTTTATATTATTTAAAAAAAAACATTAAAATTATCGTCGGAGGCTAAAATAACGATTCCAATCTATGTGTTAAAGCTTTGTAAATTGAGCTTTTATATAATATTATATATGCCTATGTAGCTTCCAACTTTTGTATGGTTGAACAGTATACTTTGACTTACCTTTCAGTAATTTCTTCATTCACACCAGTTATATCCAGACTAGTTTTACTGTCACATCTGTTTTCTGGTAACTGCACATTTTCACAAACAGAGTCATCGTTCTGACTTTCCTCCTGTGTTGCATCAGATATATTGCACGTAGTTTTTAAATTATGCTTTACAGCAGGAGAAGTGGACTGTGTCTTCTGCTGTTGCTCAGCAGGAGAGTTTTCTACGGGACTGGTCTCTTGTATTTCAGAGTCCACCTGCTGAGTAGCCAGCTCAGTCCTGTCCCGTTTCTTTAGGCCTGTAGGACTAGCCTGTGATAACATAGGCTGATCCACAGATAAAGATTTGCTGTGTAATTTTTTGGCTCTTGGAGTGGTCGAGATCCCAGCTTTGCTGAATAACTGCTCTTTTGAAGCTTTTGGCCTGGAAGAAGTCGATGCCAGTGTGGAAGATGCTGTCTTAGTGGCAGCTGTTTTTCTGTTACTCGAAGAGGCATCTGAAAGGAAAATAAGTGATCAGCATATACATGCATGTGATTCACATTCTGCTTAAAACAAAACACGTATTAAATTCAGACAAGCCCAGTTTGTCTAGCTAATTTGACTGGTATGTTGTGGTTATATACACCATCAGTCACCATTCATTTTGTGTTAGGCCTTGTTCACACTGGCATTGGTAACAGTTGTTTAGGGTACATTTTTGCAACTCCCAAACGCTTGGTAAAGCAGCCCACAATGGCAAATATTGACAGTGGATAGAGCTGGTCACATTCAATAAACATAAAGCATTTGCGTTGGTGTTTGGCATAAACAATGCTATATGTTGAGTCTGGAAGGCATTAAAACTAGTCAACTTCTATTCAAGTTTATGGTAACCCGCCATAAATGTGCTTGAAGAGTTTATGGGGAATTATCTTTATATAATACTCCATATTCCCATCGCACACGTTCTTGGATAAGCTCTAAAAATTTTGAGTGCAGCTGCAGCAACCAGCTGGGAACTGGTTTAAAAAGTCACAATGGAGATATTTGCCAGCACATCATGGATCGGCAAAGTTGAGTCCAAAGGGATTTTATTGCATGATTACAACACAAAGTAGTGCAACCTTTCAGAGCCACCCAGGGCCCCTTCACATGCCTGACGAAGGGGCCCTGTGTGGCTTACTGCTTTGTGTTGTAATCATGCAATAAAATCAGTTTGGACGCTACCTTGACGATCCATGGTGTGCTGGCAAATATCTCCATCGTCTTTATACAACAGACATTTCCTCTTTAGGAAAGGGTCTTCAGCTAATTTTATACCTACGTCGTACCGTATTTTATTGATTTTGTACACTTGTTTATCGGGGAAACATTTTACATTTGCATTGTAGGTGTACTGCTTCTTTTGTTAAAACTTTAAAAAAATGTAAAGAAATTAAGAGTTTATAGCACGTTTGACAAGAGTGCTTTCCTGTTGTCTACAATGAGTCATCAGTTGGCTACAAAATGTATTCTGTCTTGACAAACAATTGCTCATCTCTCTGAGCATCCAATTGTTGAATTTGATTTAAGAAAAAAATAACATTTATACTCACCTAGGTGGATGCAACATCAATCCGATGCTGCATCTGTACCCGGCTGGCTCTACCCTGAGAATCAAATACAGCTGATTACTCAGTTCTTCTACCCCTCTGCTCTGAGCAGAGAGACAGGACTGTTAGTCACCAGTTCTTTGCTCTCCCTCTCCAATGCTCACTTGAGCTCTGGGCTGCAGAAGGGGTGAGAGGGCCTGAGCCAGGTGCCAGTCCAGTCATTTGGGTGGATCCTGACTATATGGTTGGAATCTTTTCTGAGCCTGGATTGGCTTAGTGACATCAGCTGATTTTAGCCCGCTGTCGGCTGCAAATGGGTCACAGGAGTGCAGAACTAACTCCACTCCTGTGATCTACAGGAGAAGTATAGCCAAAATAGCTTTGACTATACTACTCCTTTAAATTTAAAGTAGGGAATTGTATTTGCTGAGAATGTAATGTTTAAATGTGTGTGCTAGCCATAATGGATGTACAGGCTGGAACCTGCTTTAGTGACCCCCAAGAGCTTGGTAACATTTTATTTTCACTACCTGAGAAGAATAACAGCACAAATATTGGACTTTAAAACCCATTAATATTACTGGGCAGTACACCTAGATCAGATAAAACACTTGTTCCCATCAACTGAACCCTCCTATGGGTAGACATAGAGCTGGACTATTTCTCCTAAGCAACACTTGGAAATCATGCAAGTCCAAGGCCCTGACCTTGCCAATGCAAGCATCACTACTAGCCTGGAGACACCTCACTACAACCATGTCGTGCTCCAAAACTCCCACACTTGTTTAATTTCCCCTTCAAATTTTCAAGCCCATTATCCCTTCAATATCTGTTACACCCCTGAATAAATACAGCATTCAAGAAGCCAATGCCCTGTACATAGGCGACACCCCCTATTCCTTAGATGAACTAATCAAGAAATACCACATCCCAGCAAAACATAGGTTCACCTGCATAATTCAACACCAAAAACCCCAAAACCCACACTCCTGATGCCCCCCCACATCTAGGACTTCTACACCCACCCTAAACGCAAAATGAGAGGAACTTCCCTTCTCTAACACACTGCAGGGAAAAGGATCTTTAGCAAAACCAACCCCATGTTAAAGTGGGAACTGGACCTCGAAAACATCATTCTCACCAAAACAGTGGTGTGCTGCTTTCAGTTCCATTGCTAAAGCATCACACTGCACCAGCCACCACAAAGTGACATTCAAATACATTCTTTCCCTCTATATCTGCTCTGTGCTGGTGAGAGTGTGGACAAGTGGGGAATCTCATACATGTTTTATGGAAATGTCCTAGCCTCACTAGTTTCTGGACTTGTGTTTTCCAAATACTTGCCACATGTATGGGTATCCGAATTAAACCACAACCTGCCTTAGTGCTGCTTAACAACGGTATTGATCTCTACCCTCCCTCATACCAACCCACATTTTGGTAGATGCTAGACTCACTATTCTCAAAAAATAGAAAACAACTCTATCTTTTAATATTTTGGAAGTAGTGACCATGGTAATACCAACTACACCTTTGAACACCTCATAGCAATAAATGGCCTCAAATATTCCAATTTCTTAAACTCATGGAGCATATGGGTTAACAAACAACTATCACGCCCCGTATGATAACTTTAATGAAGACATTACTGCATGTATTGTAAATACTTATCACTTTTGGAAACCGGTGAATGTTTATTATCTGTCATCCTTGAGCCATATGTTTGCACCGTGTACCTTGCCATATGTTATCTTTGATTTGTTTATTGTGGGGTCTATCTATCCCTGTTATTTCCTACAAAATTCAATAAGCATATTGAAAAAATAAATAAAAACTTGAATATCAATGAGATTGAATGGTGATGCTGTGTTTAATGCCGCGTACACACGATCACTTTTTGCGATGAAAAAAAACGACGTTTTTTAAAACGTCATTTAAATTGATCGTGTGTGGGCAAAGCGATCAAAAAAAAATTCCAACATGCTTGAATTTTTTGTGTCGTTTTTCAAAACGTTGTTTTTTGTGTCATAAAAAGTGATGGTGTGTGGGCAAAACGATGTTGAAAACAACGTTTTTAAACCCCTGCGCATGCTCAGAAGCAAGTTATGAGATGGAGCTTCAATGGAAAAGTGCCGTTGAACGTGGTGTACATCACCACGCTTTGCTAGAGCTTTGTAGAAAAACGATGGTGTGTACGCAACGTCGTTTTGGAAAATGAAGTTTGAAAAACGTCGTTTTTTTTCATGATTGTTTTTTTTTTCATCGCAAAAAGTGATCGTGTGTACGCGGCATTAGTGTTCCATGTTCTCCAGGATTTCAGACACCAAATTTAAGGGAGTTTGGGCCATACTCCCATTAAAAATATTACTTTTTTTTCCTCAGAGTGCCACACAAACATTGTTGTACACAAAATTGCATGCTTTGTTCGTAACCAAAGAGTAAGGCCGCGTACACACGAACAAATCTGTCTGCTGGAAACGGTCTGCCAGACCGTCCCAGCAGACAGATTTGATCGTGTGTACGGGCCAGCCGACAGATTTGAAAGCATGCTTTGAAATCTGTCGGCTGGGAACCCGTCCGCCCGACATGTCTGCTGGTTAGTACGCTAACCAACAGACATGTCTTCTCGCACACGCGTCGAATGGATTCGACGCATGCGCGGAAGTGATTTACTTCCTGGTGCGGTGACGTGGCGGCGTCAACGTCACCGCCACGTCAGCGCACTGTCTGCCGGCGGGGATTTTGGTTTGATCGTGTGTACACGATCAAACCTATTTGTCCACAGCAGACAGATTTGTTCAAATCGGTCTGCCCGACCGATTTTAACAAATCTGTCTGCTCGTGTGTATGGGGCCTTACACAACTGCATTTGGAAAGTTCACAAGAGGTAAGCATATGGAAATCTCTTAAACAGTTACTAGTTGTTATACTCTGAATACCATAACTTTAAGGGTACACTCTGTTGTCGTTGAAATCACCTTTATGCAATTTAGTGTAATCGGTTATATACTTACTATTCTCCTGTGTGCCTGCTCGACTTGTTTTAAGTGCTGGAGCAGACAGCTGCTTGGAAATGCTTTTGGCAGGTTTTTTGATGGAAGGCTCATCTTTTCTATGACTTGGCCCAGCAGAAGCAGCAGAATTTTTTGAAGTTGAAACAGCTTTTTTTGTTTTTGACTCAGGCCCTCCTACAGTCTTCTCAGTTGACTCTACTAAAAAAAAAAAAAAAAAAAAACAATAAATCAGTACCATAAATCAGCCTCTATGAAAAGGTTTTCCATTCTATATGAAAATTTGACCCCTGCTATGGAACACATAGAGGTTTATTTACTAAAGGCAAATGGACTGATGATTTTACAACGGAAGTTGCACATTGCAAAGTCATTATCCCCAGAGCTTAGTGAATAAGGTGAAGCTCTGATAACTACCATTATCCAGTCAAGTGCAGGCAAAAATTCTATTTTTAAAATTTCCCTTGTATGCAACTGGGTATTTTTTGCAAAGTGAAATTGCACCACATTCAAACTCTGGGGGAAATTCCCTTACATACTTAAACTTTCATTGCAAAGTGAACAGCTTATTTGCCTTTAGTATAATCCTATATACTAAATCCTCCTATAACGTACGATTAGAAAAAACACGTTAAAAGCATTCCACATCACGGAATATTTAAAGACGCTATAGGCGCTTATTGGAAGACATGCCTGGGGATGCACAGCACAAACATGCAATGTAGTCATCAAGCATGGCCACACTTACCAGTGCTGCGTGCTGCCCGATTAGTTGGCTTGGGAAGGGTGGCTGGTGGCTGCTTATTAGAACTAACCACATGCGGTTTTGTAGCTGCTTCACTTTTCTTATAACTGCCAGCTACATTTTTGGAAGCAAGATTTTTTTGAGGGGGTTTAAGTGGAGGTGGAGCTGAAGGTGGAAGTTCTGGACAGACCCGAACCCTTTCTACAAAGAAGAGAAATTGACAGAGAAGCCTGCTCACACATTTCATTTGAGTTGCTTATGCAGAACAAGATTTGACAAAAAACATGTTAGAGGTATAATAATTCACACCATGTGCAATTTAGAGGACAAATACACAGAAGTACTCAGCATTGTAAAACTTAAAAGCAGGTAGCATAAATTTTGTTTCCACAACAATTGATGTTATAACATCAGCTGACCTAGTAGAGTGTGGCTTTCGATCATACGTTTTAAAATTGTAACATATTGCGTGACTATTGACCAACAGAAGTTCAGACTAAACCCAACTGTTCTCTGGAAGAAAGCACACCATCAACCCAGTTTAACAAAAATGAGTATACATGCAAATAGGTTGGGAGGTTTGCGATTATTATTAAAAATCTAGTAAAAAGATGTGTAAGGTGACATTTCAAATCACCTAGCACATTTAAAATTATTACTACACTGACAAAACATATATCCTGTGAGAAAGAAACGTTGGCTTTAAATAATTTAAACCACCTCCAGCTACCAAGTTTTTTCGCGTGCAGTTCCCACTGAAGATAACATCTGCTTGTGCAATTTAATTGTAAACATAAGTTTGATTGTGAAACATATACCACATTTTAGTTTACATTACTTTCTTGTCTATTGAGGGCCACAGGAAGCCATTTACCATTTGTTATATTGCCCTCTACAGGAGGTTAGTGGCAAATAAAAATGTGTAGGCCAGCACAGAATAACCCCTCCTACTACAAGCATGCCTGTTTTTTCCAAATTTATTCTATCAAGATTCTTGCTATTTTGCCACTTGAGCTGGTATCTACAACAGCTATCTGGATTGGCCTTTCTTCAAATGAGCATGGAAGTGCCGAACCCGGGCCCTACTGAACTGGGCATTGCAGGGATAGCCAGGAAGTTACCCTCAACCACTGGTTTCTGCGTTAAGCATTTTCCAGACCCAGTTTTGTTAGAAAGTTAGCCTTTGAGTGGTTTTCAGCTCCAGAGCCATTGGCATTGCCCCATCTCTGAAGATCCACTCTGAGTGTAAAGATTGGGCAGAACACTGGGAGTTACCTCGTTATTTGCACCACTGGGTGTTTTTGAATATTCTGCTTTCTGACATTTTTACCACAACATATATCATCCGCGAGGTGAAGTGTCATACGTCCCTTCTTCGTGCTACTTAGCATTCAGGAAACACCTCCCCACCGCTGCTCCCGCTTTTAAAACTCCGATCTTTGGTTCGTTTCTGCTTCTAGGTTGTGTTTTTTTGAGTACCCCACGCCTTGCTTTGTACCCTGAGCTAAATTGCTTCCCCACCACACATTTGCAACATTTCTGCCTATAGATCCATAGAAGACAGTCCTTATTTTTGAACTTGCCTCTGTGGAGTTGCAATCTTCTGGCATCATTGTCAAACTAAAAAAATACTATTTCAGCACTTACTGATATGATACACACCACACTGCATCCACTAGTGCCGTTCCTAGTCAGCGGTCCTTTAGAGTTTCTAGGATTGTCAAAACTATTTTAACGTACCTGCTGTTTCAGGTCTTCCTTTGTGGAGACTGTAAACACCCAGACAGGTTGTCTGTTCCCCCAACCAAACCGTATACTTATTTGAGGAGGACTAAAATGCGGCAGGCCTGTGCTTCACCCTTTGGAGGTTTCCGGTTTCATTTTCCACACAAGTCTCCTGTCAGTCCTCATGAGGAGTGTGAATGAAGTGTTGCTCTGCACAATCTGTGTCAAAGGAATGCTTAATCCAAATGGCCTTTGATGGGCAATGCCTTTTTTGGGTCTATTCTGGATACCATCATCAAGGATTCCACAGGTGACAAGAGCACCCTTCTTCCTTTTCCAAATATGCTTAATGCCACGTACACACAAATCGTTTTTTTCCCATCTGAAAAACCTTGGATGTTTTTTCCGATGGAATTCTGCTGAAGCTTGGCTTGCATAAACACGGTCACACAAAAGAACTCCGTCCGTCAAGAACGCGGTGACGTACAACACTACGATGAGCTGAGAAAATTAAGTTCAATGCTTCCGAGCATGCGTTGGAATTTTGCATGTCGGAGTTGCTACAGACGCTCGGATTTTCTGAAATTTGAGAACCGCCGCTCAGTCTTTTGTTGGTGGAAATTCTAAAGGCAAAAGTCCGATGGAGCATACACACAGTCGGAATTTCCATTCAAAAGCTCACATCAGACTTTTGCTGTCCGAATTTCCGATCGTGTGTAAGGGCATAAGATTTAGTTTGAGATGGAGTTTAAGAAAAGCTCTTCCAAGTATGACTCTTAGCCCACCCAAATAGCTTGGAACTCCAAGTCTACCAGGTCCTCTGGAAAATCTTCCCCCATAAAGGTGCACTGGGCATCTGTTCATCTTTGTGGATACGAGTGTTCTGGAACTGGGTGATACTGCCCACTCTGTTCACAGTTCCAATGTTCATAGTTTAAGCGAATCCTGAACCTTCAGAAATCAGCATTTCAACCAACCTAATGCCTGGAGTATTTGGGTCTAGTACTAGACATAGCTCAAACCAGTTTTTTTTCCCCCTCAGAATTAATCTCAACACACTCTCAGACACATATGCTTTAGTCCAGAAGTCACTGGGCTCTTCTATTCTGCATCCTGCAGTCCTGGGGCTGATTGTAGCCTGTTTGCAAGTGCCAGTTGCCCAGTTTTACTCCAGGCCCCTACAACAATATTTTCTCATTATGGAACAAGCAAGTCCAGTCCATAGACAGAGCAATTAGCCTGGCACCAAGGACTAAGTTGTCCCTGTCTTGGGGTCTCTGAAGTCTGGCTTTGGAGATGGGGAGTCCTTCCTTCTTCCCAGTCTCACAATAGATGCCAGCCTGTTAGGCTGGGAGGGAGTGCTGGGCACCCAGTTGGTGCATAGAACATGGATGTCAGAGGAATTTCATCTCCCAACATTTTGGAACGTTGGGTGTCTCAATTAGCAGTTTACCATCCTGCTTTGACGGCAGGATGCTTTAAAGGCAAGCCCAGGTTCTGAGGGACTGGAACATCTCTGAATTAGGTATTCCCACACTAAAGATATACTTTGCTTGGTGACAGTTTTCTCTTCAGGAAATTCTCCATGGGATGAATCCTCTCCCAACTACAGCTGGGGTTGGCCCTGGGCACTATTAAGCATCAGGTCTCTGCTCAGCAATCTTTTTCCAGAGACCACTGGTTTTCCCTTATTTGATCAAGACCTTTGCACATGCAATTTTCCACATGGTATTCTAGCTCTACTGCGCCCCAGTAGGGTCTGAGTTTGGTTCTCTCAGCACCTCAAAAATGCCCCTTGAACCAATATGAAATAATCCTTTCTTACCCCTTATGCCCCATACACACGATCGGAAATTCCGTTGGGATAAACTCAGACGGATATTTCTGTTGGAATTCCGTTCAAGCTGTCTTGCATATACACACTGTCACAACAAATTCTGACCGTCCAAAACGCAGTGACGTACAACACTACGAGATGAGAAAAATGAAGTTCAATGCTTCCGAGCATGCGTCAAACCGATTTTGAGCATGCATGTTTTTTTCTCCATCGGAGTTCCATACAGACAAACGGAATTTCCGATGGTTCTCTTTATAAGTCCATCGGCATTTCCGATGAAAAAACTCCAATGGGGCACACACACGGTCGGAATATCCAATGAAAAAATTCCGTCTGACCTTTTCTATCGGAAAATCTGATCGTGTGTACAAGGCATAAGGTGGTGTTCCTTCGAGCCATCAATGAGTATCCGAGCTGGCAACCTGGAAAGGAAACAAGGAAAATATTGTGCTGCGGCCCAGGACTTCCTACCTACCTAAGATAGTACTGTCCCTTGATCCAGCTCTAATTAATCAGAAGGAGAGTTCCCTGGGCTCAACGGCGGATCCAGGGGGGGGGCAACGGGGCAATTGCCCCCCCCCGAGGCAATCATGTCACATTGGCTTTAAAAAAAAAAGCCAGGGCCCCAGATGGCAAACCCCTCTTCTTTTTTTATTTATTTTTTTATAAAAAAAAAATATTTTTTTAACATATTTTTATTATATTTTTTATTAAAGGGCCAATTTTTTTTCTTTTATTTTTTTTTAGTAAACAAGAGGTCCCCAGGGTCCCGGAGGCCGCCAGGGCCCCATATGGCAACCCCCCCTTTTTTTATTTATTTTAATAAAAAATATATATTTTTTTATTTTATTTTTTTATTAAAGGCCATTTTTTTTTTAGGGGTTCTGGAGGTCCCCAGGGGCCCGGAGATCCTCAGGGCCCCAGATCACCACCCCCCTTTTTTTATTAAATTTGTGTGTGTATATATATATATATATATATATATATATATATATATACAATTATTATTATTATTATTGTTAGTATTATTATTAAAGGGCACAGAGGTCCCCAGGGCCCCCGGAGGACAACCCTCCTTTTTTTTATATTTTTTTTTTTTTATTTTTTTTTATATTTTATTTATTTTTTTCTCTTTTTTTATATATAGATATATTTTTATTAAAGGGCTCAGAGGTCCCCAGGGCCCCATGTGTCAAACCCCCTTTTTTTAATAAATGTTTTTTTTATTTTTTTTATATATTGTTTTATTTATTTTTTATAACTTTTTTTTATCATTTTTTTTAAACTGCTTTGCGGTGCCTGCAGCTGCTGCTGCCGAGTCTGTCACTCTCTCTCTCTCATCACCAGGGCTGGTAGGCTGCCTGTCCTGAGACTGCTTTGAGCTGTTGCTGACTGCAGCACTCCCCTCTCTCCTGCTGACATCGGGCATCTCTGGCTGTGTGTGAGCTGGATCTGTGTTTGACTGTGCTGCCTGTGCTAGACCTGCTCGTGTGATAGTAGATGGGGATGGAACACTAATTGAACCAGTGTCAGGGATTCTAAATAGACCAGTACTGTGTGCCTACACAGAGGAGACCAACACTGTATGCAGTGAAATAAAAGGTGTTTATTTACAAGGTGAACAAAACAGGTGAAGACAAACAGTGCACAAATAACAACAAAGCATATATAAGTGAAGGGGAAATGCCGTAATCATAAACCAAAAGCCAAGCCGAGGTCATATACCAGGAGATCACAGAAGAAGCTGCAGACAGGGAATGGGCAGGAAGGGAATGTCCAGGAGAGGGATCAGGTCAGGTCGTATCAGATCAGAAGTCAAGAAAGGGGATAGCAGGCTCAGGGTCAGATATCAGGCTCAGGATCAGGTTAGTAGACAGATACCAGGGCGAGGAGTGATTACACACGCCGGGTATTATAGAGGCGTGCTGATTGCATTCAGGTCACACCTGAACGCAGGAAGGGCTGTGTGCTCCATACTGCCAAGACCTTTCCTGACAATCAGTGTTTTGTCTATCACACAAGCCTGTCTAGGGGGGACCTTGCTAGAGCACACTGGCCTACCGAACACAGACCTTCAGCTCCTGTTTGTTCCATGACACACGTCGGGAGAGGAGATGCCTGCTGTGTGTGATCGAGGCAATGCCATGGTGAGTGCCGTGCACAGTGTGGCTGCATTCATAGACAAAAGTGGGGCTGCATTGATAGACAAAAGTGGGACTGCATTGATAGACAAAAGTGGGACTGCATTGATAGACAAAAGTGGGACTGCATTGATAGACAAAAGTGGGACTGCATTGATAGACAAAAGTGGGACTGAATTGATATGCAAAAGTGGGGATGAATTGATATGCAAAAGTGGGGATGAATTGATATGCAAAAGTGGGGATGAATTGATATGCAAAAGTGGGGTTGCATTGATATGCAAAAGTAGGGTTGCATTGATATGCAAAAGTGGGGATGCATTGATATACAAAGGTGGGGCTGTGTTCATATACACAGTGAGGATGCAATGATCTCTTGTACCATGTCTTCAGTCTCTGACCATCCCTTGTACCACGTCTGCAGTCTCTGACCACCTCTTGTACCACCTCTGCAGTCTCTGACCATCCCTTGTACCACGTCTGCAGTCTCTGACCATCCCTTGTACCACGTCTGCAGTCTCTGACCATCCCTTGTACCACGTCTGCAGTCTCTCACCATCCCTTGTACCACGTCTGCAGTTTCTGACCATGTCTTGTACCACGTCTGCAGTTTCTGACCATCTCTTGTACCACGTCTGCAGTCTCTGACCATCCCTTGTACCATGTCTGCAGTCTCTCACCATCCCTTGTACCACGTCTGCAGTTTCTGACCATGTCTTGTACCACGTCTGCAGTTTCTGACCATCTCTTGTACCACGTCTGCAGTCTCTGACCATCTCTTGTACCATGTCTGCAGTTTCTGACCATCTCTTGTACCATGTCTGCAGTCTCTGACCATTTCCTTGTACCACGTCTGCAGTCTCTGACCATCTCCTGTACCACGTCTGCAGTCTCTGACCATCTCCTTGTACCACGTCTGCAGTCTCTGACCATCTCCTCTACCACGTCTGCAGTCTCTGACCATCCCTTGTACCATGCCTGCAGTCTCTGACAATCCCTTGTACCACTTCTGCAGTCTCTCACCATCTCCTGTACCATGTCTGCAGTCTCTCACCATCTCTTGTACCACGTCTGCAGTCTCTGACCATCTCTTGTACCACGTCTGCAGTCTCTGACCATCTCTTGTACCACGTCTGCAGTCTCTGACCATCTCTTGTACCATGTCTGCAGTCTCTGACCATCTCTTGTACCATATCTGCAATCTTTGACCATCTCTTGTACCATGTCTGCAGTCTCTGACCATCTCTTGTACCATGTCTGCAGTCTCTGACCATTTCCTTGTACCACGTCTGCAGTCTCTGACCATTTCCTTGTACCACGTCTGCAGTCTCTGACCATCTCCTGTACCATGTCTGCAGTCTCTGACCATCTCTTGTACCATGTCTGCAGTCTCTGACAATCGTCTACAAACCATGGGATAGATTTATGGCATTCATATTTAAATATTTTTTACTAGTAATGGCGGGGATCATTGATTTTTTAGCAGTACTGCAACATTGCAGCGGACACATCGGACACCTAATTGAGTTCTGTAAGCAACACCTTATTTTCTGTCAGTGCCCCCCCCGAGACTAGACTCTGGATCCGCCCTTGCCTGGGCTGTTAGAGTCTCGAACTCAAAAAAACTCAATCTTTTGCTCATTCCTAATGGTCCACATATGGTAAACCAACTTCTTGTTCAACTATTTCTTGGTGGCTCATACAGGCCAGGTGGATGTTCAGGCTTCATCTGATGCTAGCTTCAGGTGTAAGGTTCTTTAGGTGGCTTTTTGAGCTGCTGGCAGCGATTACCACCCTTCAGCTGAACTGCTTTTGGACAATTATTGAATTCCTATGTCCATCAATGATCAAGAAAGAAATAGGATTGAGCCCTGGTTCACACTGGTGCGTTTTGAGATGCGATTTGGCATGTCAAATCGCATGTCAAAACGGCAGATTTTGCCTCAAATTGACTGCAATGGCACCGTCCTAATCGGTGCGACGCTGCATCTGCGGCATTGCACCGATTTCAAAAAGTAGTCTCTGTACTACTTTTTGCGATTTCAGCCTGCGATTTACATTGACATCTGTGCAGAAACCTGCACAGATGTCTCTGAAATCGCGGCTGAAATCGGGACTGCTGGGCGGGAGTGAAATCGTGCGAGTTCAGCTGAACTCGCACTGCTTCACTCCCGCAGCCCAGTGTGAACCTGGGCTGAGGCTGGGTTCACACTATACTACACGACAGCAGTACGACTTTTATCCGACTTTGCGCTACATACATCGGTCCTACATCCTTCCTACTTTCATGAACAGGATACTACTTTGATCAGACTTGTGATAGTCTGACTTGTTTTTTGACCAATCAAAACAATCCCAGAGTGAGATAAATTCCTTTTACTGCTGTTGTAATTAATAATTAATAGTAATGATATTCAATGGGCTGAAGTAGGAACAAAGTCGGACCAAAGTAGTACAGGGAGTATTTTCAAAGTCGGACCGACTTGTGTCAGACCAGTTAAGACGGCTCTCATAGGGAAGCATTGATTTTCACATGTCATGCGACATGAGCTCCCAGTGTCGGAGCATTTGTCGGACAAGTGTGAACCCGGCCTGATCCATCAATGTCAAATTTATTTATTGGAGTCCATTGATTGACACAGGTCTCAACCCCTCTGTATTCACGATCATGCTCATGGCAATACTTTCTGCAAATGAGGCATGCCAGTAACGGGGTATTCTGGGCTGGCTTAAAAAAATTGTGTGCTTGCCAATGTCCAATCCTCATTTATGCTGCAGTATAGCTGACAGTTAAAGTGGTTGTAAACTTTGATATTAGTAGATATTTACTATACATGCAGGTGATGACATCATCGGCGCATGCGCTCTGAAGGGGCGACCAGCCGGGCTGGTCCTTCAGAATCCCTTGCTATAAACAGCGGCTCCCTGCACATGTACAGGGGTGACGTCCTTATGGCTCTGGCCAGTCACACAGCCGGACTCTGCGAACCCAGAAGAAAGACGGGTGCAGACGAAAGCGACTTTCCAGCTATGACAGTGCATCACTGAAATGCTTTGTTTTCAGGTAAATTTCACATAATGTGTTAGTATGCAATGTATACTAGCACATTATGCATTTACCTTGCAGGTCAGGAAAAAAAAACACCCAGCGGTTTACAACCATTTTAAAGCAGTATTACACCCAAAAGCAAACATTACATTTTATATGTGATGGCTGTATCAGTTTCCTTTTTTTAGGCCTTCTCCTATTTTCATCTGGCGATCCAGCCAGCAAGTCTATTGTTTTTCAAAAGCACAGCTTTATCTGCTCTCCAGCAGAATGTATCAGTTTACATGAATGAGACAAACCACTTAACACTGGCAGGGGTGAATAAAATTAGCAGCTTTTGTTTATTCATGCACAATCTTTATCCCTAAAGGAAAAAAAAAACTGTTTGTTGTAACTGATTATAAAGTGTTAGCTGGAGTTTGGCTTTAATTTGTTAGTGGTTCTAAATCTGCCAATACATTGGTAATGGTACCACCTGCTGTGCCCCCTTTACTCAGTCCTCCAGAGTTGTGTCTCTCCAATACTGGCCAGATCACCAGGTAAAAACAGAGGGGGGAAAACCCCCAAAAAACAAATTCAGCCACCACATCTAATGACTTGGTAAGCCGCAACAGATTAAATTTTTGTTTTCGGGTTTAATACCGCTTTAATGACATATTAGGTGTCCCTCCATGAACTACATGAAAATGATTTTACAAAAACACCAGCTATCCCTCAAACAAATTTCTTGACTCCCGGGACATTTGTTAGAGATATTGTAAAGCAAAAATCTCAATCCTGCACTTTTTCTGGTCCTGCGCCTTGCTGAGACCCTTCTGGACAAAGGTTAGGAGGATCTCCCAAAAATTTGCAGACTTTGCTTTACCAGACTGCCAGGTCTTTTTCTTGCTCTACCATGCCTTGGTCCCCCTTAAAACATAAGTCCTTAAGGTTCCCTCATCACCTGAATGCAGACAAATCCTGTATCCCTCCTAAGTCGAAAGACCCAAACTTCCCATCAATCCTCCTTTGGTTATGCAAAATTTAATATATTTACAGCATGGGAGGATCTCGACCAAACATCACACCTATAAGAAGACTTGGTTCTATGGGAATGCTTTGTTTCCTCGAAAGAAGGCGAGACCCTTCTAGCTAGTGACCCTTGTCCATGTACACACTAGTCTACTTGCCACCCCGAGGGATAGGCTACTTCTCACCCCTTCAAAACCACGGTTCCCTCTTTCCCTTTTTTTTTCTCCTCTCACACCCGACTCCCTCTTCTCAGGTCCCTATTCCCTCTTCGGTGCTCCTGGCCCCTCCCTCCCGTTGAGTGGCCCCACAGCAAGCAGCTTGCTATAGGAGCACTCAAGATGAGTCACAGCTCCCTGTCCCCATTTAGACACAGAGCTTCGGCCAGGCCCTGCCCCATCCCCTCTCTCTCCTGATTGACTGACTGACTTTGGTTGACAGCAGCGGAAGCCAATGCAACTGCTGCTGTGTCTCAGCCAATCAGGAGGGAGAGTTTCGGATGGCAGAGACATTCGTGGACTTCGCTGGACATAGAATGCATCAAGAAAAAAAAACCTTCTGCCTTTACAACTCATTTGATTCATCAGTACTGCTCTTAGTGTACTGTTAGGCCAAGTTCACCTTTTTTCCCACAAAATAGCCTGTGTGGTCAGGGGGCCCCAGTAGATATAAAAATGTGTGCAGCTTTGAAATATGATCATTAACTTTATTGTTTTACCTGTAGGCATTTTGGTACCCTCAGAAGCCTGTGGGGGTTGCTAACCAAGGGGGTTTTAGCCAAAGGGGCCCAAATGGCCTATGGGTAAAATAGAATTAATGACAATTTACAAAGCTTCAGATTTTTATTATCGACTGGGATCCCTTGATTTGGCTATTTTCTGGAATAGGAAGAACTTTGCTACAGAATCCAGTCATATTACTTGTTTTCCTCTGTTCTTGTAATCGTTCTAGCATCAGTTTAGTATCCACACAGTTTCAAGGAAGGACAAGCAGCGCAAACCAATAACAACTCCAGAATCTTACACTATTGCACCTACTACTAAAACCTAAATCACTTATGAACTATGTGTAGTACATAATCTGTGTAATACATAACCAATTCTAAGTAAAAAATATCAATGTGAATAGAATAATGCAAACCCTTATGCAAAAAAAAACGAATTCACAGTGGGACAGTAAATAAAGTGCAAATACTAATAAAATGTGCTAACAAAAGTGATGAGTGCAAAAATGAATGCCTACTATTCCCTAAGTACGAGTAGTTATTCATTTCATATATATTCCAAATAAAAAAGTCCATTCAAGAATTTCAAAAGAAGAATGTCCAAAGTAGGTGATCAAAGATGAATATTCTATTCACGTGAAAAGACACCCGGTGTGGTCCTTCACCATTCAAACATTATGCTGGTAAATGCATCCAAGCACTTTGTCAAAAACAACTAAGCACACACTGTACCTATAAAGTATAAAACGTCTAGTATCTTCATCAACATCATAAAAAAGTCACCAAACAAACACTATTAAAGTCAATTGCACAGTTCTCACGGGTAGTGCCCCATAGAGAACAGATTTAAGAGGATGAGAGACAGCAAGAACATAACTACTTGATTTTTTTTTATTAAATTGCGTAATGTTCTGGAAGTTGTATGCTTCAAATGACAACTTCATTTTCAATGAAGTTGTCCTTTATAAAGGTCCCATAGCTTTTCCCCTAAAGCCCCGTACACATGGTCAGACTTTTTACTGGCCAAAATCACATCGGAATTCCGACAGAATTCAATCGGTGTAAAAGAGAACATATAAACTCCAACGGATTTCCCGATAGAAAAAATCCGATGGGGCATACACACAGTCAGAATTTCCGATGGAAAAAGTCAGTCGGACCTTTTCCATCGGAAATTTTGATCGTGTGTACGGGTCTTTAGGGTAACTAGCAGTGTTAAATACTTATCTTAAGCCCAGCTCTGGATTTCTTCACTGTGTGGCTTTGCTCAACTCGGCATTGCTTTTTATTGCAAAAAATGCTAGCTGGGTTGTGTGTTCACAGTGTATATCTGCTACTTGCCACAGTCTCATGTAGATGAGACTTATACTTCTATGCAAAGCCGGGCCTGCCATGAGTACGACCTCAACCATTTGACTTGATGGATTCAGAGGCTGAGCAAGCTGCCAGTCAGGCATCTGGGTAGATCCCAACATCACTGTTGGGATCCCTGCAGAGCCTGGACTGGCTCAGTAACGTCAGTCAACAGAGCACTTTAGCCCAGTTGGCTGAATCTGGGTCACAGGTGTGCAGATCTAAGTGCACGCCTGTGCCCCATAGGAGAAATATGTCCAAAAGAGCTTTGACCATACTTCTACTTTAAAACTTTAGGCCAGTTAGGTTGGGCAGATTTGGCACACAGAGCGACTTTAACCTTTCTTACCATAAAGCTATTATCTTTCAAATGCACCTTTATTTTTAAAGCTCGTGATAATTCATAGCATGGAGAATGCGGTTTCTACTGTCACACTATGAGAAAACTGATCTCATTCACCTCCAGATAATTAGCGCTCAGCTTTTCTAAGCAAAATTGTGATTTCATGGTCAGAAGAAAGCAGAAAAAAATTCTCCTAGCACCTTCCCCCCTTGTATTAAATTGTATTTTAACAGTATGGTCTTCCTCCATTTTGTAATGCTCTGCGCAAACTGTTGGTGCTATATAAATCCTGTTTAATCATCATCATTGCACATTTAAAAAAAAAAAAACTCTATTAACGACTATATAAAATGGCCCATAACAAAATTACAGAATAAAACCTATGACACTTTTTGAAAAAATATATTCTTTTAATTGCATTTCTATCATTAAATCTGTCAGGTAGAAAAGCAGAAATTCTAATTTTCAGCTCATGTATAGCTACTGCTTTTAATCATCATATCAGTTCAACTTTAATGATAAAAAAGGGGCTGCCTCTACTCTGACCCTGCATTTAGTTGGCATGGTGTATTGGAGAAGGTGGACATGCTGGCTGGGGTTCCTATTTGCCTTCTTGTTTAATATATATTCCCATTAATTACAATATATAAATTATATTTACCACCATGGCACAGTTCTGCTAAATATATTAGCTGCTGATACCAAAAAAGGAAGCCTCCAGCCTGCAAGATGCGATGATACAAGTCACTTGACCGTCTTCATTTAGTGAAGGAAATGCTATTAAAGAGGGAGCTGAAACTCATAAGCATTATCAGTAAGTCTAATAGTGGAAATTGCCAACCTTTGTAATGCTGTTAAGTTTTACGTATAGTAAGTGACCACTTGCCAGAAGAGAGAAAAAAATAAAAATAAAAGAAGAGTTGCTTGGTCACTGAAAGCTTGCTACTGGAATGATGAATAATTGAACATAAAAACATGAACCAAGCAGGAAAATCTAGGTAATTTATGTAGAGTATGCTGTCAAATACATCCCTGCTTTAGTTCTTTTTGTGTGTGTATGTATTGTACACTATCCTAAGCTGAGGCATGGTAAAAATACCAAGAAAAAAAAAAAGTTATGTTAAAATTATGGGCCCATCAAAAGCTAAGCAGTAGAGAAACTAGAAGTAACCATGAAGGTTCCAGATGATAGTTTCTTCTACAAGTCCAACATATAAAATCTGACCGGCCGCATTCAGCCTGCATAATAATCTCCAATTGTCACGTGTTTTAGGTGACAGTTATATGCAGATTGACTTTATTTGGTCTGAAACTGTAAATTCTGCTGTGATCACTTCTAGGTTTTAAGGGGTTGGAAAGGTAAAAATGTTTTCCCCTAAATAGCTTCCTTTACCTTAGTGCAGTCCTCCTTTACTTACCTCATCCTTCCATTTTGCTTTTAAATGTCCTTATTTCTTCTGAGAAATCCTCACTTCCTGTTCTTCTGTCTAACTCCACACAGTAATGCAAGGCTTTCATCTCTGGTGTGGAGAAAGCCTCTTGAAGGGGGAAGGGGGCGAGCAGGAGTGTCAGAACGCCCTCTAACACACAGCTCCTTTCTCTACCTGCAAAGTAGGGAGTGTCCTGACACTGCTGCTCGCCCCCTCCCCCTTTAAGAGGCTTTCTCCACACCAGGGAGAAAGCCTTGCATCACTGTGTGGAGTTACAGACAGAAGAACAGGAAGTGAGGATTTCTCAGAAGAAATAAGGACATTTAAAAGAAAAATTGAAGGATGAGGTAAGTGAAGGAGGACTGCACTAAGGTAAAGGAAGCTATTTAGGGGAACATTTTTTTACCGTTACAACCCCTTTAAATACCACTTCTGCTGTGATCAGCATTGATTAAAAGTTCATGAATCAGACATTTAGAATTACAGTCTGCATTTAATGTAAAAATGTAAATTCTTGTTACTATTTTGAGCCTTCCAGGGAGCTGTACATTCACAATGGATTACACAAAACTGCATTCCATTGTGTATAAAAATGCAACGCTCAAGAAAATGCATTTTTTATGCATTTTAATGTGTTGCAGTAAGTGCAGTATGGTGTGAAAGGATCCTAGGGCTTGTTCACACCATGTGCAGCGACTTGGGTTTTCTGCACCAGCTCAACTTAGGTTGCTGTACGGGTACATAGAAGCAATGTTGTGTACATGTGTTGGGTTAAAATGCCACCTATGTGTGTTTTAACACGATCCACATGAATACATGTTATTGCAAAAGCAATACAACTGAAAGTAAAGATATCAAAAATAAACGATTAGTATTTTGGCCCTTTCAGGGACCTGTCCCTTCACAACGGATGACATGAAAACACATGACAATATGCATTAAAACATATTGTAAGGCAACATGAATGACAAAGATCAACACATATGCATTTTTGATGCGTTGCAGTGAGTTTTTATTCGTAGTATGGTGTGAAAGGACCTACAAATTTTAGCCAAGAGGCTTTAAACCAAAAGATTTTTCTGCTTCTGACCCTGCTGCCAATACTAGACCTTGGAAACTGTGTAAAAGAGCCAACTCTCCTTCCCACATGTAAGAAGCAGGTAATGGTAATGAATCATAAAAGATTCTCTAAAGACCCTTAGACCCCTTTCACACTGAGGAGTTTTTCAGGCTGTACAGCGCTAAAAATAGCGTTGCTATACCGCCTGAAAAACTCCTTCACTGCCTACTCAATGTGAAAACCACATACACCAGGTTTTAATGTCAAAGCTTAATTAACAAGCTGAAGTTAGAAGATGATTGGTTACTATGCAGAGCTGCACCAGATTTTGCACTCTCCAGTTTTAGTAAACCAACCCCTTATTGTCTACTGCTGCTGAAAAGTCAGTTTTAGAGCAATGGGAAATAGCACATACACTGATTCTCACCTTTCTTGTTGTCGGCTTTTTCTTCTGAAACAGATGCTTTTGAGGCTATTGCTCCATTTCCTGCTGTAGACTTCTGTTCCCTAGGTGGCTCCTCACTGATTGGCACTGTATGACCATTTGATGTTCCCATATTGATTGGTACTTCACCATCTACAGGAAAAGAACTGAAGGTTATTATATTAAAATAAAACATTCCCGTCTTAAAACGTAAAAAAAAAAAAAAAGGGTAATTTTGAAATTGATGGCAACGACAAATCTCAAAAAAAAGTTGGAACAGGGCAACAAAAAGCTGGCAAAGTTAGTGGTACTAAAAAAGAAGAGATGTAAGAGCATTTTGCAACTAATTAGGCTAATTGGCAACAGGTCAGCAACCTGATTGGGTATAAACAGGGTATCGTAGAGAGTCAGAGTGTCTCGGGGTTCACCAATCTGAGAAAAGCTGGGACCAAACGTTTTTGAATAATTTCAGAATAATGTTCCTCAACATAAAATTGCAAAGACTATCATCTACTGTACATAATATCATCAAAAGGTTTAGAAAATCTGGAGAAATCTCTGTGCGCAAGACACAAAAGGTGAAAGACAATATTGGATCCCTTTGATCTTTAGACCCTCAGACAGCACTGCATTTAAAAACAGGCATGATTGTGTGATGGACAGCACTTCATGGGCTTGGAAATACTTCCACTGTCTGTAAACACAGTTTGCCGTGCCATCCAAAAACCCAAGTTAAAGCTCTATAATGTAAAGAAGAAGCCATATTTAAACATGATCCATAAACACCACTGTCCTGTCTGGGCCAAAGCTTATTTAAAATGGTCTGTTGCAAAGTGAAAAAACGTTCTATGGTTAGATGAATTGAAATTTGACTAGAGGAGAGGGACCTTCCAGCTTGTTAGCAGCGCTCAGTTCAAAAGCCTGCATTTCCAAATGTATGGGGGTGCATTAATGTGTATGGAATGGGCAGCTTGCACATCTGGAAAGGCACCATCGTTGCTGAAAGATATATCCAGGTTCTGGAACAGCATATGCTCCCATCCAGAGAACATATTTTTCAGCAGGACAATGCAAAATTGCATACTGTATCTACAGTGCGACAATCATATTATAAGATTCTGGGTGCTTAACTGGCCTGTCTGCAGTCCAGATCTTTCACCAACTGAAAATGTTTGGCGCATCTTGGAACAAAAAATATGACAAAGAAGATCCAGGATGGTTGAGCAGTAGAATCCTATATGAGGCAAGAATGGGACAACATCATCTCCCAAAACTCCAGAAACTGTAAACTCTAATAGTACCACAGTGAATCCACCACCAGCTGTAGAAACTGCTTACCAGCTGCAGTTAACCCCTTATGACAGTCAGTGAACTTAAAACCCAGCCGGGGCCTTTCTCCACATTGCAGGGTCACTCCACTTCTCCTGATGGTACTTAAGAGATTTGATAGGAATTAGACACCGGAAAGAAACCAAAGGCTCCAGATAGTGTAAAATCCTTAGGATTATTAATTGAAAAGTTCCCGCTCACAGCAATAAAAATAATGAAGTTTGGCGTTTCGCCTGGCACATACCAAACAACCCACCCGTCGGGACATGAAGAAGGTAGTGACATCAGCACGTTGCTCTGCTCCACGCAATTAGTCACAAATGACGTTGTCCTTTAGGCTTTTAATGCTGTGAGTGAGAACTTTCATTTAATAAACCTAAGGCCTTTGGTTTCTTTGCGGTGTCAAATTCCTATCGAATACCTTGGGTACCAATGGGAGAAGAGGAGTGACCTTGCGATGTGGAGAAAGGCCCTGGCTGGGTTTTAAGCCATAGGCTTTCACGGACCCCGTCATAAGGAGTCATGGTCAACTGGAGCCGATAAGCAGTTTCTACAGCTGGTGGTGGATTTACTGTGATACTATTGGTGATTAATGATGGATGATGAACACCATCATGGAATTATTCTTTAAATTAACTCATTTGGTCACATATATGGACTTTTATATAATTAGCACAATTTTATAAATTTTTCTTTTAGGTTGATTGTGATTGTGTTGCACAAAATTGCTGCTTATGTTTTGTTTATAGGGAAAGATGTTATCGAGCACAGTTTTTTCACTTTTTACATAAGAAGAGGGGACGCTACACAGTAGAAAACATGGCCCTGTCCCAACTTTTTTGAGACGAGTTGCTGCCATCAATTTCAAAATTACCTTAATTTTTTCCCTAAATTAGTACTTTTGTCAGTTTAAACATTTGGATATGTTTTCTATTTTCTAAAAATATGGGTTTATGAGATTTGCAAACCATTGCATTCTGTTTTATGTAGATTTTACATAGTGTCCCAACTTTTTTCACACTAGCATTAAAAGCAGGCATTTGAGGGGCGTCTTTACCATCTATGCAAATGATACAATGGACAGAACACATGGCCTGTTCACATAATTATTATTCTAAAGGATTTATATAGCGCCAACAGGTTGCACAGCGCTTTTTAAATTAGAGAGGGGGGGGAAGTACAATTACGATACAGTTCAATACAGTAGGAATAGGAGGGCACTGCTCATGTAGCTTACAGTCTAAATGGTACAAAAAGGTAATAGCTGCAGGGATGATCTGATGGAGGTTACTTAGGTGCCGTTCTTAGGTGAAGGTGGGGTGGGCTTCCCTGAAATTAGTTATCAGGGATCGCCTAAAGGCAGACAGGGTAGGGGCTGACCAGATATACTGGGAAGGAGTTTCAGAGGATGGTAGAGGTTCTGGAGAAGTAACAAGGGAGCTAGAGAGCAGGGGGTCTTGGGAACAAAGGAGAGGACGATTTGGGTCATATCTGCAGATGAGGTTGTTGCTGTAACTGGGGCAGATTTTGTGGATGGCCTACATTATCAAAAAACATGGAGCATTAGCGCTGCTTCAAAATTAAAGCCTCATGTCAAGTCTGGAGGAGTTTGAAGCCTTTCAACGCCTCCTATTCAAATCTATGGTAACGCACGTTTGCCATACAGTTGCGGAGCCTTAAAATTAGTTTTAAAAATAATTATGCAGGAGGAGTTTAATGTCCCATAATTTCCTGTAATGATAGAGGAGGGCATAGTGTCCCCTGCAGTCACTTCCTTCTATGCACTTTCTACACTTTCTATTTGTGCTGCTTGAAGATGGTCGACATCAACTTCTAAGGGCAGGTGCGAAAATCATGATACAGGGCATGAAAGTGCCCTTTAGACTATCTGAGAGATAATCAGATATACCCAATAGTGCCTGGATGCCCTTCTCCTCTTCCTCTGCTCAGCCAATTGCTCGTACATCAGCATCATATGCAGGAGGCCAAACATGAGATAAAGCATGGTAAAGGAATCTATGCTGCTGCCTTCCCTGCTAATGGAGTAGGCACAGGAAACATTCACCATGGCAAGCCACACCTCAAATAGTGTCCTTGATGTCCTTTCCCTTTCAAAAAAGGGAAAAAAAATAGGCTTTTGAGGAGCGATTTTAACACGCTTAAACGTGCATCAAAATTGTGCATGAAGCCGTGTACACACGTTTTTAATGTCATGGAAAAAAATAAGTTTTCCTCGACGCGATTCTTATCAAGCCTGCCTTGCATACACACTATCGTGAAAAAAAAAAAAATGCTCGAGCTGCTTTTGCCGATTTTGTGTTAGTAAAAGTTTGGTAAGCGACGATTTGCGCTTTTCAGTCTTCGTGCATCTCTTCTCTTCGAGAGACGAATGTGCTATCTCCATTACAAATGCTAGTTTTAGCAGAATGAGGGCTCCCGTCTCAAAACACATGTTTTTTTCCCGTCGTTAAAGACTACACACAACCGTTTTTCACGAGGTGAAAAACAACGCGAAAAATTAACACCTATTTATGTTATAGGAGAGTTTATAAAGGAATTTCCACCCCTTCCAAACGACTACTACATTAGGGTTGAAAAACACTTATGCTAATTGTTCTTGAAAGTTCGATGTTCGATGAAAGTAGCAGATTATTGTTATTCATGTCAATTTAGATACCAAATGTATACAAAAAATACTAGATGATGAGACCTGCCAATGGACTTATCTTGCCGGTTCAAAATGACCAGTATATTTTTATTTTTGGAAGTGTCAGGTTCTTCTGAAATATTGTTTCCATTCTGAAACTACTGGATATTAAGATAGAAAGTGAAAGCATTCATGAGTAAGTTCAGTTTTCAAGTGTTATACTGTATACCCCAGAATTAGAGTCTCACCGTGGTCTGGTATTTCCTTGAGAAATCCTCTTCGTATAAGCTCCTCTCGGCTTTGTCTCATGGAAATCTTGCGTTCTAACACTGAAAAAAAAAGGAAAATAAACATTGCTTGATTAAAATGGAGGAAACACTCCCAAGTCTCTACCTTCTTTAGTTCTAAAGCATGAACAAAAAGCCATTATGCAATTTATGTTTCTTAGCAATAAGAAACATTAAAGAAAGTGACACTAAACTCTGGTTTACAAAAAAAATAAAACATTTCAAGTATGTATTTTTAGCACAGCCTCCTCCAAGTCTTCACATTCTGCCGCTGTGATAGGTTCCTGTTGGAAGTGGCTACATTCATTCTCCAAGGTCTCATTGTATGCAGGAAAATAGCCACTCTTACTTGTACGTGTACATGGCTGAAACTTCTATTCACTGCATCTTCCAAACAAATGTGAAAAAGAGTGAAAATTAGAGGTTCCAGACTCTTATTGGACGATACAAGGAGACAGAAAAACAAAGAAACAATTTAATGAATAATAGATTATGAAGCCATTAAAGTGGTTTTAAAGCCTAATCTTTTCTTGGATTAAGGTAAAAAATGTTTAGGTGTCAGCTTCCCCCACTCACCCCCCTTTTACTTACCTGAGCCCTCATTCCATCCAGCACCATGCACGTCTGCAGCTCTACTTATGTCCTGGTCTCACTAGATTTGCTGGGGCACTGGTAGCCATTGACTCCCAGTGTTGTCAATCAAAGCCAGTGATGAGGGAGTGGGGGGTGGAGCCGAGCCCTGCTGTTAGTGTCAATGGACACAGCAGGGGGGCTCGGGTGCGAGCACGCATGATGCCACCAGAGGAAGTGGCTTCCCATGGGGGCACTGGACAGAGGGGAGGGGCCAGGAGTGCTGGCGGGGGACCTGAAAAGAGGAGGTACACGGTGTCTCTATATTGCACAGAGCAGGTAAAATGTAGACATGTTTGTTATTTAACCACTTAAGCCCCGGACCAAAATGCAGCTAAAGGACCAGGCCCCTTTTTGCAAATTGGCACTGCGTCGCTTTAACTGACAATTGCGCGGTCGTGCGACGTGGCTCCCAAACAAAATTGGTGTCCTTTTTCCCCCACAAATAGAGCTTTCTTTTGGCGGTTTTTATTTTTTGCGCTATAAACAAAAATAGAGTGACAATTTGGAAAAAAATGCAATGTTTTTTACTGTTTTGCTATAATAAATATCCCCCAAAAGTATATAAAAAATTTTTTTTTCCTCAGTTTAGGCCGATACGTATTCTTCTACCTATTTTTGGGGAAAAAAAATCACAATAAGCGCTTATCGGTTGGTTTGCGCAAAATCTATAGCGTTTACAAAATAGGGGATAGTATTATTGCATTTCAGCGATCAGCATTTTTTTTCGTGACTGCGACATTATGGCGGACACTTCGGACAATTTTGACACATTTTTGGGACAATTGTCATTTTTACAGCAAAAAATGCATTTAAATTGCATTGTTTATTGTGGAAATGACAGTTGCAGTTTGGGAGTTAACCACAGGGGGCGCTGTAGGGGTTATGTGTTCCCTAATGTGTGTTTACAACTGTAGGGGGTGTGGCTGTAGGTGTGACATCATCGATCGTGTCCCCCCTATAAAAGGGATGACGCGATCGATGCAGCCGCCACAGTAAAGCACGGGGAAGCCGTGTTTTACACACAGCTCTCCCTGTTCTCCAGCTCCGGGGACCGATCGGCGCACTCCAGAGTCCCGGAGCTTCGGACCGGGTCACGGGAGCATGCCACGGGCGCGCGCCCGTGACCCACGGCTGGGTAGTACACCTACCTGTACGAGGATCTGCCCAGCCGTACCATTCTGCCGACGTATATGTGCAGGAGGCGGTCCTTAAGTGCTTAAAAAAAAAAAAAGGGCCTTTAGCCCAGGTTCACACTGGGCTGTGGGAATGAAGCTGTGCGAGTTCAGCTGAACTAGCACAATTTCACTCCCGCTGGCAGTCCCGATTTCGGACAGATGTCAATGTAAATCGCAGGCCGAAATCGCAAAAAGTAGTAAAGAAACTACTTTTAGAAATCGGTGCAGCGCCGCAGATGCAGCGTCACACTAATTAGGACGGTGTCATGTCAAAACGCAAAGTTAGTTAGATTTATACTTTAGCAAGTAGATTCTGTGCTCTTATTTTAACAACCCCCGAAATATAAAGATCACAAAAGATATTGGCAAAAGATACCACTCAAACTCACTCAAAACACCCCCCAACAAAAATAAAACAAATAAAACCCTTTAATGCCCTTCAACACTAAAGTGAAAAAGCATAACAAACACAATACTGATACAAATGTATATAGTGCACATTCAGGGTCCCAAAAATGTGTCAAAAGTGTCCGCCATAATGTCGCAGTACCGATAAAAATCGATGATCGCCACCATTACTAATAAAAATAATAATAATGTAGAAGAATACGTATCGGACGTAACTGAGGGGAAAACTTTTTTTTATATATTTTTGGGGGATATTTATTATAGCAAAAAGTAAAAAAATATATTTTTTTTTTAAAATTGTCACTCTATTTTTGTTTATAGCGCAAAAATGAAAACCGCAGAGGTGATCAAATACCACCAAAAGAAAGCTCTATTTGTGGGGGGGGAAAAAGGATGCCAATTTTGTTTGGGAGCAACGTCGCACGACTGCACAATTGTCAGTAAAAGTGACGCAGTGCCCGCCCCCCCCCCCCCTTTTCTTGATTCTTTGGTTCCGGGACCTCAGATTCAAGTACTCTATATCTAAGAAGATGTCATGTCACATTCTGTCCCACAGGCAAAACAAGAAGTTGGAGAAAATCCCTTCAAAGTGAGGGAATCTCTGTTTGTCACCAGAATCACAAGAACTAGCATTCGGGTGACAACCCAACATTTGCAATTTGCTTTTACGTTAACCTTCATTGACAATGGTCACCTGCACAAATTCAGGGTAAATCTCCATAAAAAGGCACAGACAGTAATACAAACTTGACAATTTGACAACTTGTCAAATCCATCTCCACGCTATTAAAAAAATTGGATGTAAACCCCCAAAAAAAAGATTTTTTTTTTTATGTCACAATGTAGAGTATAAGATTTCCCATCATCTGTGCCCAGTCTTGCCACACAGAGTTAATCCAGATCTGAGTAATCCTCTTTCAATGTTCAGTAAAATGAACAGCCTTCCAGATAAAAACCTGCCTAAATAAAAAGTCAGTTTTCTCTCTTCTTGCTTTGAGTGACAGGTTATTTACATATCTAGCTAGGACATGTTTATCATATGTTATGTTTTGTTTATCATAACATGAGGTATAAAAAGTGAGAAATCCACCCCTCCCCCACATAACACATCCTGGTAATATACAATGAACTTTGGATCACCTCGTGTTATGATAAACAAAACATAAAACATATGATAAACATGTCCAAGCTACTAATGTAAATAACCCGTCACTGAAAGCAAAAACAGAGAAACAGACTTTATAATTTGGCAAGTTTTTATCTGGAATTCTGTTAATTTGCACTGAACATTACAAGAGGATTACTCAGAGCTGGATTAACTCTGTGTGGCAAGACTGGGCACAGATGATAGGAAATCTTATACTGTACATTGTTAAAAAAAAAAAAACATTTTGGGTTTACAGCCACTTTAAGGACAATAACAAATCAGAATGTATTCTGTATGGATCGGACATCCACAAAAGTGTATACTAATTGATTGTTATGGGATAGAAAAAGGAGTTCCTTGCACTTTTTATTAAACAAGAAAGCTGGTATCATAGAGTATCTTTCTCAAGCTAAAAAATACGTTTGCAGGGCTGCCGATAATGGACAAGTATTTCCATTGATTGGACAAACAGTTCCCAATGGTTACTGAAAGGGAAACATAAGGAGTGAAGCATGGCATAACATGTGGCATCCTAATCTTTTTGGCAGTCCAACCTGATTAAAAGCCTATAAAAACTTTCTCCCTGGCTTACATTTTCTCATTTAAATCGTATTTAAAGCAAAAAATGCCACAGCTAAAAAATTGCAAGGACTTGGATTATTTTTTGGGGGTAAACCCAACATGCAAATTTTCCTTTGCCAATAAAAAAAATAATAATAATTTGTCCCAAGCTAATTTTAGTTGCCATGTGGAGGACACTGACCATTCAATTGCTAATGAGGAACAACAGAGAATATATAAGAGGTAAGGAGAGATGGGCATCATTGTTGCAGATAGCTGTGACTGGAGTCTGGACCTGTTTATCATGGGAGGAGGGCACAGTAGAAGGAAAATGTGCCACAGTGGCCAAGTATGCTACTTGTATCTGCCCATTGTGGCAAACGCTGTGGAATTTAGTTACCCTATAAAGCTGGGACCACTGGGGATTATATAGGATTCCTTAGTTTTATATATGGAAAAAAAACCTTGCAAAGACCACACATGAAATTGTGGTTCATGCTGAACCAGCTTAGGTCCGATTCATGTATGGCCAGCTTTATTTAAGTTGTTTGTGGGCTGCAAACCACAATCTCACACGTTACTTAAATTCCTTAAGGTGCTTTACCCACCAATATTAGCTGATCGCCCATTCCAGATACAAGGTACACCCGAATGTTAACAGATCTAGGATACACTTTTCATTCACACTTGTAAATACACAAAATAGCATCTATAGACAATACACCTATACTGTATAAAACAGGTAGAACCCTTCCAGCTTCTTGCTATATGCAATAAACTACGGACTGTCTGCTTTGGCATGTGGAAGCTGTAGACATAAAAACACTGGTTAAAGCAGTATTAAACACTGAAAACAAAACTATTAAATTGAAGCTCACCAAGCCTTAGATGTGGGAGCTGCATTTGTTTTCTTTTAGGCCTCTGTTTTTCGGTCCTCTCCGTGTGTCCGTCAGCTCAGCGGGGGGGTCTCCGCTCAGCTGTCGGCGGACGGGGCGGTCCCCACACACTTTGCAGGGACCGCTCTGTCTCTCCTCCGCTCTCCCCTATGGGGAGTCGGATGGAAACGGACCGTCTGTCCGTTTGCATCCGATCCGTTTGGGCGGACGGAAGAAAAATAGGGCATTCTTCCGTCCGCAAAAACGGATGCGGTTCTAGCGGACGTTAGCGGATGCATCATCCGCTAACGGATCCGCTCCCATAGGGAAGCATTGAGGTCCGTTACCGGACGTCCAAAAAACGGACGAACGGAACGGACCTGTGAAAGGACCCTTATGCCGTGTACACACGGTCGTTTTTTGCGATGAAAAAAAACGAAGTTTTTTAAAACGTCATTTAAATTGATCGTGTGTGGGCAAAACGTCGTTTTTTGTCTTAAAAAAAACGACCAAAAAAAAATTCCAACATGTTTGAATTTTTTGTGTCGTTTTTCAAAACGTCGTTTTTTGTTTCACAAAAAGTCACCTTGTGTAGCAAAAACGTAGTTCAAAACGACGTTTTTCAACCCGCGCATGCCCAGAAGCTAGTTATGAAGCGAGCTTCAATGGAAAAGAGTGGTGAACGTAACCTCGTTTTTTGTGAAAAAACGATGGTGTGTATGCAAAATTGTCTTTCAAAAGTGACGTTTCAAAAACGTCGTTTTTTACTTCACAGAAAACGTCGTTTTTTTTTCATCGCAAAAAACGACCGTGTGTACGCGGCATTAGGCTTGTGTTTTTTTAGGTTTGTTTCCTTTCATTTCACCTGGTGAACCAGCTTGCAAGTCTGTTATTTTTTTTTACTTTAACAGACCATGTTGTCCAGACAATGTAACAGTTAGAGCAGTGGTCATCAACCCTGTCCTTAAGGCCCACTAAGGCCCCTTTCACATGTACAGATCCCGTGAGGATCCGTACATGGGTATCCGCTTGCTCAGCGGGGATCTCCCCGCTGAGCCGGCAGATGACAGGGCGGTTCCCGCACCCTGTGCAGGGACCGCCCTGTCAGATCTCCGCTCTCCCCTATGGTGGGGATCGGGTGAACACGGACCATCTGTTCGTATTCACCCGATCCACTCTGCAGACGGATTGGAAAATAGGATTTTCCTCCGTCTGCAGAATCTGAGCATTGTGGACACCGATGAGACTGAAAACTGATTTTTTTGTGAAGTAAAAAAACGACGTTTTTGAAACTTCAATTTTCAAAAACGACGTTGCCTACACACCATCGTTTTTTCACAATGCTCTAGCAAAGCGAGGTTACGTTCACCACTCTTTTCCATTGAAGCTCGCTTCATAACTAGCTTCTGGGCATGCGCAGGTTGAAAAACGTTGTTTTAACCACTTAAGGACCGCCTACTGCACATTTACGTATATATACGTTGGTTTGTAGTACCCAGCCGTGGGTCACGGGCGCACGGGACTGTCTGCGGGACTCGTGGACCCGATCGCCGCTGGAGTGCGGCGATCGGTCCCCGGAGCTGAAGAACGGGGAGAGCCGTGTGTAAACACGGCTTCCCCCGTGCTTCACTGTGGCCGCAGCATCGATCGCGTCATCCCTGTTATACGGGGACGTGATCGATGACATCACACCTACAGCCACACCCCCCCCCCCTACAGTTGTAAACACACACAGGGAACACTCAAATCCTACAGCGCTCCCTGTGGTTAACGCTCAAACTGCAACTGTCATTTTCACAGTAAACAATGCAATTTAAATGCATTTTTTGCTGTGAAAATGACAATTGTCCCAAAAATGTGTCAAAATTGTCCGAAGTGTCCGCCATAATGTCGCAGTCACAAAAAAAAAAAAAATCGCTGATCGCCGCTATTAGTAGTAAAAAAAAAAAAAAAAAAAAATTGAATAAAACTATCCCTTATTTTGAAAACGCTATACATTTTGCGAAAACC
Organism: Rana kukunoris; assembly: GCA_029574335.1. Lineage (NCBI taxonomy): Eukaryota > Metazoa > Chordata > Amphibia > Anura > Ranidae > Rana > Rana kukunoris. The sequence continues at coordinate 357,721,045 of CM056052.1, forward strand.
AACCGATAAATGCTTATTGCGATTTTTTTACCAAAAATAGGTAGAAGAATACGCATCGGCCTAAACTGAGGAAAAAAAAAATGGCCATCAAGTCATCTGGACCACTTACTCCAGTAATGGCCCAACTTTAAGTTCTTAAGGTGATTCTATTCAATAGTCTATCTAAAGTTGAATAATGTGCGGCCTAGTTTTGGCTCTCTGTGGACTCACATTTTTACCCCTAAATTTTCCTGCCCGGTTGGTGCAGGTAGCATACCCCCCTTTAGGGAAGACTTTTGCTGTTGGATGTTAGGGGACGAAGCCTGTAGGATGTTAGGGGCTACAGGCAGGGAGGGGGGATGGGAAGTTTGGATCCGCCGTTTGAGATCCGAATTCGTTCTGTTTTTTTGTGTGTTTTTTTTAAATTATTTTTCCTTTTTGTTTTGGGGTTACCCACCGTCTTCACTACTCCAGACCTCCACAGACAGGGGACATCGGTCCTCACGTGTGTCCGTTTACTCTATGCTACACCTGAGTATATGCACTTTTAGTTCTAACGAATATCTATCATACTGTACTGTTGCCTATGCCCACAAGGTTGTATGTCATGTGTATCTGCCTAGGGGACCCTTGGCTGACAGTTGGCTTCGGCCTACCTAGCTATTCTGTTCATATGTTCTATAGCTGCCTTGATGCAGACCCTTAATTTACTGTCCTGGAATGTGCGAGGGCTCAACTCCATGATTAAAAGAGCCTTGGTTTTTAAATACATCCTGAAACACAAACCACATGTAATCTTCCTTCAGGAGACACATCTGGTGGGCTCTAAGACCCTGGCGCTTCATAAAGCATTTGTTAGTAGGGCGTTTCATTCCACGTACTCCACGTACGCCAGGGGTGTGTCAATTCTCGTATCAAGGTCCCTGTTATTTACAACTAAAATGGTGAAGCTGGATCCCCTGGGCAGATTTATTATTTTGGTACTGCTCATCGATAACCTGCCATATACTTTTGTGGCGGCCTATGTGCCCCCCCCCCCCCCCCGTTCACGGTTGGGATGTGGGATGAGATGATGAAAGGGGTGGTGCAGGTGGCGGAAGGACCTGTAATACTGGCGTGTGACCTGAATGCGGTGCTGTCCCCAGATAGGGACCGGTTCGGTATGGCATCTATTAGTGGATCCCCGTTAGGTGCATGTGTGCAGCAGTATGATCTGGTAGAGGCTTGGAGATGGAAACACCCAGACACTAGGGCATACTCCTGCTACTCTTCCACATTTAATACACTATCTAGGTTGGACATGTGTTTTGTGTCTAGTGCTCTCCTTCCATGGGTAGTGAATGTTCAATATCTGCCTAGGGCTATCTCGGATTACTCCCCTCTGTTTGTCTTCATTGATATGGCAAAACCCAGAGGGGGTGTTTTGTGGAGACTGAGCCCGTTGTGGCTCAAGGAGGGGTGTTTTGAGCGATCCACTGCCATGTCTATTAATAACTATTGGTTGGAAAACAGAGGAGAGGTGCCAATGGGTGCTACATGGGATGCATTCAAGGCCACGCTTAGGGGGGTGGTCAGGGTGGAGATCAAACAGTTCCAATCATATAGAGCCTGGAAGGTCCAGGAGTCGGAACAGATTGCCACAGATGCAGAGGTTGGTTATATTGGGGGCCCCAATCCTGTCACCCATAAGATTTGGATAGAGAGCATGCAGCAGCTGGATCTGGTGCTTGTGGAAAAAACACAGAAGAAATTACTTTATCAAGCCCAACGTATTTTTGAATTTGGGGATAAGAACAGTAGACTGTTGGCATATTTGGCCCACTCGCATCAGGTACCTAACTCTATCCCTCGCATATATGATGCCCAGATGCGACTTTGTTTGTCACAAACAGATATAGCCCAGGCCTTTGTAGATTTTTATTCCGATTTATATGCTTCCAGGGTAGATTATGATGTGGAGGCGGTCAGGAACTACCTAGTCCCAATACCCCGGGAGCTCTCAAGGGGAGGGGCAGAGGAGTTAGACCTCCCTCTTACAACAGAGGAGGTTGTGTCAGCAATAAGATCCCTCACTCCAAACAAGACCCCGGGTATGGATGGGTTCCCAGTTGAATGGTACGCCACGTATGAGGAAAGCTTGGCTCCCCAATTACTCAAAATTTATTTGGATGCTTATGGGGGAGGAAGGCTCCCCGAGTCTTTGAGGGAAGCATTGATAGTTCTGATCCCCAAACCGCACAAGGACCATGATTTCTGCGAATCCTATAGACCAATATCCCTAATTAATGTGGACGCAAAAATCCTAGATCGACGGCTATAAATTTGCAGCGCTTATTTACTATCCTACAATCCGAGGGACCCATTCCGGATTCTCGGGTGATCCTCTCCCTGTATACGCATAAAGCATAAATTCTATTGAATGGCCCTATCTCGTGGCGGTTCTTGGACGGCTGGGGTTCGGCTCTAGATTCATACGGTGGGTCCAGATTCTATATGCTGAGCCCCGCGCTCGAATCAGGGTCAATAACACTATTACGGATTCATTTCAGATAGCGAGGGGCACACGACAGGGGTGCCCATTGTCGCCCCTTTTGTTTTCCCTGGCCATAGAGCCGCTAGCGGCCCTGTTAAGAGCTGATGGAACTGTTAAGGGATGCATGATCAATAAACGCGAGGAAAAAACTTCCCTCTACGCTGATGACATGCTCCTGTATTTGGCCGAGGCGGAGGGATCGCTGACCTCAGCCTTGGACAAAATTGCTATATTTGGTAACTTCTCAGGATTCAGAGTCAACTGGAATAAATCCATTATTTTCCCTTTCGATTCCACCTGCGCCCTGGGTCTGCCCCTGGGGGCCCCCCTGAAAGTGGTCTCTAAATTTCGGTACTTGGGGGTTGAGGTTCAGCTCCCAATCAATACCTATGTAATTAACAACCTAACACCTATGAAGGTGAGATTGAGGGACAGTCTGCAGACATGGGCAAAACTACTGCTAGGCCTCCTTGGAAGGATTAATATATTAAAATTGTTTATCTGCCCAGGTTTCTGTACCTGTTGTGGCACGCGCCGGTTTATATCCCTAAGAGATGGTTTACAGGCAGGGACCTAGGCCTGCTAGGGTGTCCCTGGACACACTATTTGCCGATCAGGTTGGGAGGTTTGGCACTACCGAACCTGCAGTGTTACCATTTGGCAGCCCAATTGACACATGTGCATTGGTGGGGCTTTCCAAATCTGGACATTGCATCGGTGGCGACCCAAGCCGGGCAGGTGGGATCATATGAAGGATTGCTCAATGTCTTGTTTAGAAATGGACCCTACCCTGATCAAGGGGCAGGGCTGTTAAAATTGTCCTATAAGATATTCCATATCTGTAATGCCTGGGGGGGTGGGTCCAGATTAACAAATTCTCCTAACGCCCCGCTGTGGCAGAACCCCCAGTTGCACGAAATTGTAAAGGTTCCGGAGGGATCATGCTGGGCGGCCTATGGGCTCAAGTACGCCCATCAGTTATTCAGGGATGGGATATTTAAGACCTTTTTGGATCTGCGAAATGAGTTTGGAGTCCCCAATATGTTTTTCTTTCGTTATCTCCAGTTACGCCATGCGGTGACGGCTCAGTACGGTGGGGGGGGTGGTGCCACTCTCCCCTTCCAGTATGGAGGTAGTCATTGTAGATGGAGATCACTCGAAGCTGATATCTAGATATTACTTCATGCTATTGTCATCCTCCTCCCCCAGAATGGAGAAGCTGGCGGTGCAGTGGCAGACCGATATCCCGTCTCTGTCAGAGGAAACTTGGTCAGAGGCGTTAGACACGCTAGTGCCTTCGGTAATTTCTGCTAGGGACAAACTGACTAAATTTAACTTTCTGCACAGGATATACTTTACTCCCTTGAGATTGCATAGAATGGGTAGGAGGACTTCAGCCGAATGCCCTCGCTGCTATGCAGCTGAGGCAGACTTTTTCCATATGGTGTGGCGGTGTCCCAGGGTGGAAGGCTTTTGGAGAGAGATTTTGACATTTCTTGAAGGTGCGCTGGACCTCCCAAATATATATTCCCCGGCCAGATGCCTATTGGGGGATCTGGAGGAGGAAGATATATCTAATCCGCAGAAGACTCTACTTAGAATCCTGTTTTGCTATGCTAAAAAGGCTCTGGCTCTCAAGTGGCGGAATCCCTCACCTCCAACTTTGCAGGGTTGGTTGAAGCTAGTAAATAATGCTCTACCGCTGTACAAATTGACCTACATCGCTAGAGGATGCTCTAATAAATTTGAGAAAGTGTGGGCGGAGTGGCTGGAGAAGGTGTCGGGTGAGGTGGAGGTGTAATAGAAGCAATATGTAAGTGTGGAATGGGGATGACAGGTGATATGTCGGGTGGTGGATTGATCTCAGATACCGAGCCTTGATAACTACACAGGGATGGTCTGGAGGTTGTCTTGTTACAACTGTTTGTTCTTATTTGTATACTCTCATAAGACTGGATGTACATGCTACACTTGTTTCACACTGTTTTTCGCTAATGTGGCTTAGTAATAGTGTGTATTGATGTGTACTGTAATATACTTCTGTGTATTGTTGCTGGTATGTACAATAAAATCTACCCTTTAAAAAAAAAAATGTTGAATAATGTACCCAGATATACCACATTTTATGGTGTTTATCCCAATTATCTCCCTCGCTGGTCTGCATCTCCTCCATTAGCATGATATCATTGAGGATGGTATTTTAAATGGCATTATAAATGTAAATTCATCTTACCTGAACCTCTAATCAAGGGGTAACACCATCATGTGTTTTTATCAACCTTATATATATATTCCAAGAGTTAGTCAAATATAAGGGTGGTAAAACGAGTACCATCATCATTTACATAAGATATGGAAACACATATCTCTTCTCTGTGCCAGCTTTTCTAATTTCGAGCATCTTGACATCTGTTTATAGCTGTACACTGATCTGTGCACTGCAATTCATTATGTACAGTATACTGACAATGTAAGCTCATAATGGCCTGGGATTAGCTGGGCAATACAGAATTACTGGAAAAGGCCTGTACTGGGCAAATGGAACACGATCTGTACTTTAACCCATATAGACCATTAAGTAGTTAATGCATTGCCAGAAAGTATTATAGGAAAACCAAGATGTGTTACAGGATATGCACATGCAAAAACTCACTTCTTATGTATATACACACACTCACATTCAATCACGCCACTTGTTTAGAAGATCTTGCTGTAAAACTTAGAACAGCTTATAAAAGAAATGAAAACATGCATTCTTTATTTACCTTGCATTTCTATGATGTATGTGTTTCTAACTGTATGATACTTTTGTAAATGCTATGAGGGAAAAAAACCTTCAGCAGTGGCTCTTCTCAATTTCACTTCAGACTTCCTGTTATGATAGCACAGCATTTTTTAAATGTTCTAACCCGTCTTTATTATTACAACAACTTTTACACATTTAAAAAAAAAAAAAAAAAACTTGTTAGCAACAATGTGTATATTATGCCCCTCCCTTATCAGATCCCCTTTAGTTAGTAATTTACCTCCACTGCCAGTGGTTTTAAAGGCTATTGGGGTTTTTAACTTTGTGGATTACAGGGGGAAATCAACCTACAGTATGCCTATAATAGATACTCCATCGCGTTGTACCAAAGTTACGGTGTCCGAGCTGAAAAAGTCAGATCAGATGCGGAAAAAAAAATGCATTGTATATCATGGCATCCACATGCATGGGTACTGTTGTGGAAAATTCTATAAATGTATGTTGTCAGATGTCCCCCCAGTGTCAGTTTTGCTGTAATGCGCTCAGGTGAGAGTATTCACGCATACAGACGTTGGTGGAAGGCCATTGGCGCAACACCTTTTCATGGACAACAATTTGCGAGCTCCTTTTAGGGATGTTCATTTATGCCTCAGCAAGGAACTGGCCACTTCTTGTCGACTGCATTAAATGACTCAGAGTGGACAGATCTGCGTACATGAAAACTGTAGCATAACTATACAGATTTTATGGGTATCTGATCCATGATTTCAGTATGGTTGGCAAAGATGGCGACAGTTTGGCTTGCAGATGGCTTTGTGCTGAGCCATGCTTTCTGAGTCTTTTGTTTTACAGAGCATGGCTCAGCACCCAGCTGTTTTGCACACCTCACTGCTAGCATTATTTTGAATCACATGTCTGTGATTGGTTCTTTTGAAAGTATACAAACATGTTTGATTGGCTGTTTTGTAAAGCCACCACCTTCTTTTGTTGACACTATAAATAAATGGGAGCTAGCTGCTGCTAAGGGCAGAGATGCTGGGGAGCGATGGATGAGAGCAAGCTGTTGTAATGTCTCTTGATTGGTATGGATGGGCATAGAATGTATGGTGAGTAAATCTTTTAGTTTAAACATGGCATTATTTCATTTAAGATCGGGGATGTGCTTTAGAGCACATGGCAAGATGGCGGTGTGCTTTGCACACCCCCGGATTGCCATTACAGTACTCACCAACTCCTTATGGCCACAAGACTAATTTTACCAACTTATCTGCCTTGCATGCTGGCATTCTGCTCTTGCTCTCCACGAAAAACTCCTGTGCTCCCTCACAGAAGTTGCAGAAGTAGATAAAAAAAGACCATTCGAAAGGACCCATTGGCAGGTTAAAGTGGAGCTAGTGTGGATGTCTACAAGACAGGATCTCCATGGATAGTAACAGCAAAATTGAATTGACAGTATGCAAAGCCAAGAAGTGGGTTAAGTAGTCTTACATAAGCATTACATTACCAGCCTATGTGTGTGGTCATAAGGAGCTGGTGAGCACGGCTTTATTTGGATCTGATATTGAATTGTAAATCTGAGTTCTTAACAGACCGTGTTTTTGATGTGAAGAAGAGAACACAGAACCTAACTGAAGCAGAAAAGTGAAATTTCCAGTACAAATAATCTAAACCAGTGTTTAAAGCTGAACTCTATGAATAAACCGTGTTGAATAATTATATTGGTTCAGGTTGGCACTATGGAAGTAGGGCTGCAACCAACAATTATTTTCAGAATCGATTAGTTGGCCGATTATTGTTTCGATTAATCGGAGAATAGCCTAAAAAAAATTTGGGCCAATTTGTTGTTGGGCAGATTACAACACAAATTGCCACAAAAAAAATTTACATGTTTTCTGCAGATCCTCCATTGAAGTATATTGAACCAAAAAAAAACGAAATAGCACAGTTTTGCGTTAAAAAGTCCTTGCCCTTTCCAAATACGCAGCAGCTGAAAAAAATCATGAATGTGAAAGTGTCCCATGGGAAAACATGTAAATGAACTGTAGTGTGTTTCTGCAGAAAGCACCAAAACACAGAGGTGTGACCCAGGCCTGAGATGTTTAGTAACATAATGGGGTAAAAAAAAAAAAAAAAGAGAAAGTAATCGCTACTATAAGGGAATCATTTATTTACTGTGGGACAGTAAAAGTAATATTTACATTTGCTTTTTTGTACTATAAAGGGCTAATTTTCGTTTTTTTTAACCCCATTATGTTACTGGCCGATTAATCGATTATGAAAATTGTAATCGATTAATTTCATAATCAATTAGTTGTTTCGGCCCTATATGAAAGTATGCATATCTTATACCTGATGAGCCACTGGGGAAGCTGAAAATCACTTTAGTTTGTACCAAACAATGATAGCCACAATCTTCTTGGCCCCGCTCAAAATCCTGTGCCAGCGGCTTTACCCTCTATGTGCTGATCACAGATACGTGCTCAGTCCGAACTGCTGCTATTCATACAATGCCTTGTACTTTTTCCAATGAAGGCTCGGATTGGACAAGAGGCGGTGATGTCCCAATCCCCCCTTTGTCCCATCAGAGAACACTTTGTACAAGGCGTTCTATGAATGGGGGCAGTGCCAAGTGAGTGAGCCCCTCTGGTCAGTGTGCATAGGCTAAGCCAATCGCAAAGAGCCCAAGTAGAACCCAAAAGATTGCAGCCATCACTGTAGAAGTGTTGATTACTACAGTTATTTTCAGCTTCCTCAGTTGCCCACCAGGTACGAAATATGTATATTTACATTGTGCAAAGATGGACCAATGTAAGCATGCAATACTTATAATCCCTGGAATTTACCTTGAAGGAAGAAATGTTCTAAAACTTTGTAACTTTTGTAAAATTCACATGGAGATGAATGGTTGTGGCTGAGGTCACACGCAGATTCCTTGCCAAGGTTTTTATAAAACTTGAACCTGAGTTTGCAGAAGAAAGGGATCATATATAAAGGCCATACATAGGGGCCCTTCATTTATACTGTTATTTTACGTCAGGCTCCACATGTCCACAATGGGAATGGAACACAGATATAACCGATCATTAAACCCTGGGAGGAATGAGCGTGTAAGTTAGACAGGGAAGATCTATTCTTGCGGTGTGGAGCAAACCGTTCGATGTACGCGTGAACATGTATTCAAAGTGTACTGGATTAAACATTATTACCAAAAGAAACTCTTTGTGGTAAATGCAAAGTAGGATCAGAATATAAACAGAGCCGGTTCACACAGGGGCGACTCGTCAGGCGACTCAGCCACCTGACAATTCGCCCTCGGCTCTATTCAATTGAACCGTTCTAATAGGGGCGACTCAAGTCAAGAAAAAGGTTCTTGTACGACTTTGGGGGTGACTTGCATTGGCTTTAATACAGAAGTGATTTTGCAAGTCGCATCTGAAGTCGTCTTGAGATCGCCTTGCCGAGTTGCCCCCAAAGTCGTGCCGCCCCTGTGTAAACCGGCTCTTGGTGTCCAATGCCTTCCATCTCCTCCCTTTAATGCTGAACAAACACCCTTTCTGCAAGGACTGTTCAAAGTTAACAAGATTTTCTATTTATGCAACAAACTGCCAGAAATTTGGAGAGTAAAAGAAATATAATTAATGTTTGGATATATACTTAGGATGTATAATGTTTATCTGCGTGTGGACCCACCTGCTGATGTCTCTCGGAATTTCTCACTGGCCTTCTTCTTTCTCCATTTCCAGGGCTTGAAGATCTTGCCTATGGAGGAAAGCCTTCCTTTCCTCTTCAAGGGAGGTGATTGATTGCCTGAGTTTGGTGCATCACAGTTTGCAATGGAAGCTTTGTCCAACCCATCAACTGTTGAGGAAAAAAAGTTAATTAAAGACAATTTATTTTTCATCTTTTTGCTATATACTTACAAAATTAAATTACTATAGGTCTAAAGTAATCTGCATGGAACATTCTCTACTTTTTAGTGACTGTTCTTCCAACTTTTGCTTATATTATTACACTGTTAACCCATCTTCTTTGCCAATGTCTGGAATATAGACATTTAGGGCCAGATTCTCAAAAGAGATCCGACGGTGTATCTCAAGATACACCGTTGTATCTCTCTGTTTTTTGGCCCGGGTATCTATGCGTGTTATTCCTAGAATCACTTACGCATAGATACGGCGTAGATCCGACAGGTGTAAGACACTTACACCGTTGGATCTTAGATGTAATTCTTCTCTGGCCGCTAGGTGGCGTTTTTGTTGTTTTCTCATTTGACTATGCAAATGAGCCTGATACGCCGATTCCCGAACGTTTTTGCGCCGCCTCGTCGTCGTTTACGTAGTTTCCCTGAGCATAAACCTACCCCTGCTATATGAGGGGTAAGTTTCCGAATGTCCGTCGTATGCCATGTCAAGTATGGCGTCGGGACAGCGTCGTCTTTTTCCGTCGTTTTACTAAGTCGTTCGGGAATATGGCTCACGTCGGCTTCATTGACATTTTCCGTCGTGAGCTGGAGCATGCACACTGGGCTATTTGTACGGCCGGCGCATGCAGAGTTCGATCGGCACGGGGCGCGCTTAATTTAAATACAAGCCGCCCCCTTTAAATTACGCGGCCATACACCGGGCCATTTACACTACGCCGCCGCAAATTACGGAGCAAGTGCTTGGAGAATACGGCACTTGCTCCAGTAAGTTGTGGCGGCGTAGTGTAAATAGCTTACGCGACGCTGCCGCAGGATTTTAGGGAATCTGGCCCCTAGTTTCACCTGCAGCATCCCTAGGCTAGAATCACACCTATGCATTGAGGTAACACATTAATACAACATACTGAACATGCACTAGTGCGTCAAGGTAGCACAAATTTTTACTGGCACCCCCATACACTAAGGAAAACATGCAGCGTACCACTACACGGTGCTGTGGCGTGCTGCATTGCTATAAACTGAGTCTGTACATTTTCATCCCAGTAGATTAGTAGGCAATGTAATTGAATAGGAAGCTCTAACACAACATGGCTTGTATTACCGTATATACTCGAGTATAAGCCACATTTATCAACAAATTTTTTGGTGCTAAAAATGCCCCCCTTGGCTTACACTCGAGTCACCTTTTTGCGCCTGATCTCCTGGACTTTGGGGACCCAGTACCAAAGTCGGGCATCCCTTCCATAGACTCCCATGTTAAACAGTAATTTCTTTGGTAAGTTTGGGGACCCGGTACCGGCCGGCCATAGGTCCCCTCGACCCGACACACATGTAGCCCCAGTTCTTCTCTACATGTGTGCAAAGTTTGCCGTCTGGTGGACCTATGGCCGGGCACCACTGATTTTTCAAAGCCGTGCACCCCTTCTATATACTCCCATGTTAAACGTAAGTCTAGTCATAGACACAGGCATGGGCACAGTGAGGCATGGGCACAGTGAGGCATGGGCACAGTGAGGCATGGGCACAGTGAGGCATGGACACAGTGAGGCATGGACACAGTGAGGCATGGACACAGTGAGGCATGGACACAGTGAGGCATGGACACAGTGAGGCATGGACACAGTGAGGCATGGACACAGTGAGGCATGGACACAGTGAGGCATGGACACAGTGAGGCATGGACACAGTGAGGCATGGACACAGTGAGGCATGGACACAGGGAGGCACAGTGAGGCATGGACACAGGGAGGCACAGTGAGGCATGGACACAGGGAGGCACAGTGAGGCATGGACACAGTGAGGCACAGTGAGGCATGGACACAGTGAGGCACAGTGAGGCATGGACACAGTGAGGCACAGTGAGGCATGGACACAGTGAGGCATGGACACAGTGAGGCATGGACACAGTGAGGCATGGACACAGTGAGGCATGGACACAGTGAGGCATGGACACAGTGAGGCATGGACACAGTGAGGCATGGACACAGTGAGGCACAGTGAGGTATGGACACAGGGAGGCACAGTGAGGCATGGACACAGGGAGGCACAGTGAGGCATGGACACAGGGAGGCATGCACATGGAAACATTGAGGCATGCAAATGGACACCCTAGGCTTATACTCGAGTCAATAAGTTTTCCCAGTTTTTTGTGGTAATATTAGGTGCCTCTGCTTATATCCGGGTCGGCTTATACTCGAGTATAAACTGTAATTAATGCAACTCATCAGATCAACCTGGAATCCAGCCTTAGATAAGATAAAATTGTGCTCTTTGTAAAAATCTATTACATCAACATTTCTCAAACATATATTGGATTAAACTGACTGGCATTTTCCTTTTTTTTGCCATTATTAAGATGAATGTGTAACAATGTGGAAATTCCCATTCACTACCTGTCCTACAAATTCAACAGGAATTTGAGGAAAATCTCACAAAATAGAAGAAGTTTAAACTTCAGACAACTGAGCCCAAAAGAGGTGTCTACAATGGAGGTTCTCCCCCAACCTTTTGTTCTGGGGACAGCTCTAAAAATATGTTTGTTTTCTTCTTTTTTTTTCTCAGGGACAATGATCGCCATTACAAATTGTGAAGGTCAATCTCCCCAGGGAGAAAGAGAGATTAGACAAACATGGCAATAAAAACAATAAAAAAAAATAGCCAGAGCGTCTCCCTTCTTCACTTCCCAAATCTAAAAAGAACGCTTTTTTCCCCCTGTTGATACACCTTCACAAGAGTTGGGAAGATAAAAAATAATAAAGAGAGAACACCAAATAAATAAAAGAATCTACAAAGAATTTAGTAGTAAAGGGGTCTCTTTAAAATGTGCACACACAAAGCAATGAAAACCTGATTCTGAGGCCAGCCATAAACAGAGCAATTTTCCTCTTCCTGCATTCACGGGTTGCAGGAAAGAACAAGTTGCGAAAACAAGAACCATGGGTTTGCGTCCTTGTAAGGAGAACAGTGATTATTGCTAGCGGCTATAAGAGCTATAATCGCATGTAAACTCCAATAGACTGATTGCACTCAAGTTGATGATCAATTGCTCAACATTTGATGGAATTTTTGTTGCGACTTTATTCTGTGCTTTAAAATATATGTCGCTCATGAAATATGCTTAACAAAACTGCTCTGTTTCTCCTGTTTTAGACCATTTCAAATAGGAATAAGCAGTGACCTTGAAATTTAGGAAATTGTAGGTTGTTCTCCAATTTTGATTTCCAGTGTACGTGGTTTGAATTTCTCGGTTGGTTCAAACTGTCCATGGCCGGCTTAACTCCATTTAAAAAATGTTTTGGCGGCTGAAGGTACGTTGTAATCTTGCAATATAGTTTTATTGTACAACTAATACACCTAAAGCAACTTTGTCACTTCACCCAAAATATTTAAAGAACAGGCCCTTGAAGAGTGGGAATATTTACCTTTCCAGTTCCACTACCTATGCCTCTACAGGACACTCTCTAAATGTGTATCAATGTGCAAAATTGTATTCAAAAGTGGTGCCGCGCTCCCAACTGCTAGAGTTGCTTTAAGGCAGTGGTTCTCAACCTTACTAGTGCCGTGACCCCTTGATAAAATTTCCCAAGTTGTGGGGACCTCTAACGGTAACATTATTTTCGTAGCGTGGGTTGTCAGCATCCAAGGCAAGACAAATAATTTGCGCCCCTAACCCACGGACATTTAGCGCTCATTGAGTCCCTTCCACTCTTACAATAGTAAAACCCCTTATGATACATTTGAAGATGTACCCCTCTATCTCTTCTCCTTTCTTTCCCACCCGCCATCCCTCTCTCTAGCCGTCTTTCGCTCCCTTTTTCTTTGTTCCCTCCCCTCTTTTTCTCTCCCTTCCATGCATTCTCTATTTTTATTTCTTCTCTTATTTCTTGGTGGGGGGTGGGGTTAGTCGGATCAGTGGCAGTGCTGGTGGGGGGTTCTGATCAGTCAACTTAGGTGCTCTTAATCAAGGTCATCTGCTGATCTGAGAACTGTAGTGGGGACTTTTAATGGCAACTATAATATCGCAGGTAGTGTTACTCACTGTGTCTCCGCATTCACAGTGTCTCAGATTTTGCAGTGTCTCGTAGCAGTGACACCTATGCTGAAATCAGGAGATAGGGTCTCCTCAAACCTCTCCCACTTCACATTCCTCATGTCAGCTGATTTCTAGTCTCTGCCCCCCAGCCATGCCGTGAACTGAATGCGGGATTCAGGAACAGCCCATGATTTGGTGACCCCCCTGGCAAATCATTTGACCCCCAAGGGAGTCCCGACCCCCATGTTGAGAACCACTGTTTTAAGGCCTGGGGCTTAAGAAACACAGATCTTACAGGCATTTGGGGTAATTTTTTAGTATGTAAAAGCACCTTTATGTGTCCATGCACATATAGGCTTTTACAGGCGTAATAGAAAAGGAGCGTTTACAGCAGGGGTCCTCAAACTACCAGTGCGATTTACCCAGCCCGCGGACTGCCCCTTTAATATTGCAGCAATCCCCCTCCCCTCTGCTACCTTTTTATCACACAAGATAAAAAACACATTAAGACAAAAGGGGGGTCTTTGAGTTAAGCAGCAGGGTGGTTTCAGCAATCAAACACCTGCCTTTCACTAGCAAAGTCCCACCCTTTGTCCGGACCTGCCATTGCTCCGCGTCTTGTGTGATAGAGGTAGCAGAGGGGCGGAGTGCTGGGATGTTATAGAAGGGGCGGCAGTGTAATATTGATGAGGGGGGATCTGTTATGGGGGGGGGGAGATCTGTGATAGGGGAGTCTGTTATGGGGGCTATGTGAGGAGAGGAGTTTGTGTTGGGTGGGCTTTGTGATGGGGGGGGTCTGCTATGGAGGGACCTGATATGGGAGCATCTGTGATAGAGAGAAGTCTGTGATGGGGGATCCGTTATTCTGGTCTTTGTGATGGAGAGGAGTCTGATGGGGGTCTGTGATGGGGGGGGGGGGGTCTTATTCTGGGATTTGTGTTGGAGGGCTTTATAATGGGGAGGATCTGTTATGGGGGCTTTTTGATGGAGAGGAGTTTGTGGTGGGGGTCTGTTATTGGGGTATTCGTGATAGAGGAGTTTGTGTTGGGGGGGCTTTGTGATGGGGGGTCAGTTATTGGGGGCTAAGTGATGGAGAGAAGTTTGTGTTGGGGGGGCCTAATATTGGGGGCAATCTTTATGGGGGATCTGTGATGAAGAGGAATCTGTGATAGGGGGGGGGGGTCCGTGATGAGGGCAGTCTGTGAAATACTAATACGTTTATGTTGATTAAAATTGTTCTTTTAATTTTAAATTCATTGTATTGTTTTTTCCTGTTTGTTTTCACTTTAAATAAGATGTGTACATAGGTTGATATTTTTTTAAACTATAGTCTGGCCCTTCAACAGGCTAAAGGAACTGAACTGGCCCCCTGTTTAAAAAGTTTGGGGACCCCTGGTTTACAGGTTGAAAAAAAAAAAACCCAAAGGCACATTCAGTAGAGGACCTGAAGAGTAGAAAAAACACTGGATATGCCTAAACATTAGATGGGTCTAGTGTTTGATTTTAAGGAGTCACCTGATGCTAATGTTCAATCCCAACCTACGATCACTGGAGAATATTATGTAACAGACTATTCCATTAGGGCTATATTTGGTAGAACACTCAACTATTTGATGAGGTGGGAAATAACTTTATCAAGCGCATATTCTTGTACATTTTTCAGATTTGTAAACAAAATGTTTCTTTTATTATACATAACTACAATGAAAGGAATGTTGGTTTTACTAGCCTACTAAGGTAAATTGTGACTTGATGCCAATAATAAAACAAGACAAGTTAAGTATTCATTCCAGCAGAATTGGCATCCACATTAACAACCAGCAATAAAGAGCAAGTGCTGGTGAATTAAAGCAGTATCAAACCAAAAAGGTAATATACTGCAGCTTACCAATCCTTAGATGTGGCAGTTGCATTGGGTTTCTTATTTTAGGCTTTTACCTCTCTGTTTTCACCTGGTGATGGGGGTGGGGGAGAACACCACAGTTCTTCTGCCCTCTGAGGCGGATGAGCTCCCTGCTACGGAGACCCTCTTTATATTGTCCTAAATGAGGCTGGTTTGAACCTATTTTGCGCGGGCTTTAACTGCCGCCAGGGTGAGGACACCTGCCTAACTGGATTTAACCTGATTTTTAGAGCGGGCTTTTCCAGGTCAAAGAGAGGTCACTTAGTATTGCTCCCCTCAGACCAGCCAGCCCGCTCAAAATCACCTGAGAGCTCCAGGGCTCCCAAAGGGGGTCCTGAAAACTGCCCTCCCGCCACTTTCCCATGAGGAAAAGGGGGGCTAGAGGCTGCCATTCCCCTTTTCCTCTCACTTCAGAAAAATAATTAGTTAATATCAATATATAAAAAAGATCGATCAACATTAGTCAATATTAATATTAATATACCCTAACCCCCTTCCCCTCCGACAACCCCAACCTCTCCCATCTAAAAATCTCCAACTTCCAAACTCACTCTTTGTTGTGTACTTTTCCCCTCTTCTCCCTTCTAGTTCAAATTTTTTCTCTCTCTTTTTTTTAAGTTATAATGTAATTTATTACTGTTGTATTATACTCCCATCATTTCTGCATATCCCATAGTGTTCTTATAACCGATCCATTCCTTCCACCTATCTTCGAATTCCTCCATTACCTCCCCCTCGCTGAACCTTAAATATTCCATATTATATATTTCATCCATTTTATTGCACCACCCCTTCAGTGTAGGTCGTTCCGCCTCTTGCCAGTATATAGGTATTTGGCACTTTGCAGCATCCAATAGCTGTTGGAGCAATGATTTCAAATAATGTTTAGTTGGCATTACCTGGTGATCTGGTCATTAACACACCTTCTATACTAGAGTGCTCAAACTCTAGACAGCAGCAGTTGGGGGGAGGGAGTGTCAGCTGCACTAGTAGATTTTAAATATACCAACAAATCAAATCCAAACTCAAGCTCACACCTTTGTCTCAACCCTCTAATTCAGGGATCCTCAAACTACGGCCCTCCAGCTGTTGAAGAACTACACATCCCATGAGGCATTGTAACACACTGATATTCACAGACATGACAAGGCATGATGGGAATTGTAGTTCCTGAACAACTGGAGGGCCATAGTTTGAAGACCCATGCTCTAATTGCTAGTAGATCACCAGGTGAAAATAAAAGAAAAAAAGCCTAAAAAAAAAAAAAAAAAAAAAAAAAATAATGCAGCCACCGCATCACAGAATTGGTAGGCTGGGATATAATAAATGACCGCTTTAACCACTTGCTTACTGGGCACATATACCCCCTTCCTGCCCAGGCGAAATTTCAGCTTTCAGCACTGCGTCGCTTTAAATTAAAATTGCGCGGTTGTGCGACGTGCCTTACAAACAAAATTTACGTCATTTTTTCCCCCACAAATAGAGCTTTCTTTTGGTGGTATTTGATCGCCTCTGCGCCTCTGAGTCCTGGGTGTGTTCTAACTGTGTGGGGGGAGGGGAGTGACTGGGGGAGGTGACCGATGCTGTCTCCCTATGTACAAGAGAAACAGCATCTGTCTCCTCTCACTGACAGGACGTGGAGCTCTGTGTTTACACACAGATCTCCACGTCCCTGCTCTAAAACTGCCGATCAGCGGGTACCTGGCGGACATCGCGACCGCCAGGCACGCGCATCGGCATCTCGGGGATGCGCCGGGTGCGCGCGCCCCCCAGTGGCCGGAGAAAACTATGCCGTCAATTGACGGCAGCTTGGATATTCAGATCCCCTAAGCTGCCGTCAATTGACGATATGCGGGGCCGCAAGTGGTTAAAGAAGACAGGAGATCACTGCCTAAATCTTTTGAATGAGGCCCAGAATATTGTGGGAAGTAGGAGAATGAGATTTTCCACGCTTACCACCATGCCTTTTGTAGTCCTTTAAAAGGAATTTTCCATTTTCAAAAGAAAACTAAAGTTGAACAAAGGCAGATATGGTGGACATCCTGTATGTGTAACAACTATGGCTTCCTCCGTAGATACAAGAGAGAAAAAACAGTGTAGTCACAATAGAACAGTACATGCAGGTGCAGAATCACCAGATTGCAAAAAGGAAAAGAAAATGCAGGCACCACAGTAAAGACTGGTGGGCTGCAATTTTATGTTTTGTGCTTTAAATGAGCTATATATACAGTATTAATTTCTGCCATGATGTGGAAACTTCCATGTAAACCAGAACTCCACAAAGAGTGCTTATGTAAAGTGACAGAAAATCTCAGACATGAAATATGAACAAAGCCTATTTCTCTATAGTGCTCATTTGTCTCAGTTAAGAGCACCAAGTGTCATTTTTGTTTGCTGCTTCGTTCCATTGCCATCAGCATATATCACTTCTGACAAGTTTTTCCAACACCAAGAGAAAAATGGTGACAGGGAAGGGAAGTGAAACTAACAGCACCATGTCCCGCCTCCACCGCCCATCATCCTCACCTAGTCCTAAGACTCCCTGGCCAATGAGGGCTTCCTGATTGACCAGGAGGTGAATCAGGAAGGAAATAGAGAATAATAATTTGCTATTGTCACACAAGTGGGTGTGCTTGAGTCCGTCTCATGTTTTAATCACGTGCAAAAAAAAAAACACTGGAATCTATGCATCCGGCACCCTGCATGTACATTAGGGAACGGGCAGATGGATCAGGGGGGTGGGGGGGGGATCTGGAGCCCAGAACTGGATGGCATACTCCAGGTGTGGCCGGACCAGAGTCTTGTAGAGTGGGAGAATTATTTTATCTTTGGAGTTAATCCCCTTTTTAATGCATGCCAATATTCTGTTGGCTTTGCTTGCAGCAGCTTGGCATTGCATACCATTGCTGAGCCTGCCATCTACTAGCATCCCCAGGTCCTTTATCCTAGATTTCCCCAGATGATCTCCCCCTAGTGAGTAGATTTCATTCATATTTTTGGCACCCAAATGCATTATTTTAAAATGTTCTACATTTTATTAAATTGCCATTAATGCCCACCACACTTTGCAGAGGCGCCTTGTTGCAGTAGTATGGCTTCACATATACATATTTGCATTATATTTAGAATCTAGGTAGCTGGATAGAGTTCTGGAGAACTTTTGTAATTTACACTGTGGACAGACAGGCTGAGGTACAACCAATGAAATACTCCCAACGCACGCGTTC
Organism: Rana kukunoris; assembly: GCA_029574335.1. Classification (NCBI taxonomy): domain Eukaryota; kingdom Metazoa; phylum Chordata; class Amphibia; order Anura; family Ranidae; genus Rana; species Rana kukunoris. The sequence continues at coordinate 357,739,388 of CM056052.1, forward strand.
CTGCACAAAAGTCTGTATCTTAAGCTTCGTACACACGATCGGACTTCCATCAGACTTTTCTGTCTGTGAACTTGGTATGCATACACACGGCAAGACACGGTCGGATTGTTCGATCAAACAGGTCCGCCGGACATTTGTTGTCAAAAAGTCAGATCATGTGTATGGGCCTTTGGGTGCGGAAATGACCAACGGCTGGAACGGACTGCAATCATGAGAAGGAAGTGTCACCAGCAACACCAGGACCCAAATTGGGTCCAAAACTTTAATCACGTTAGCTTTAAAAAAATAAAAGCGACGTTTCGGAGCCACGCAGGACCCCTTCATGATTAAAGGGTTTTTAAAGGTTTGTTTTAAGCTATTGCATTGTTGGTTTACTTACCTTCGATTTCTCTTTGTTTTCTTTGTCTGAATTTCTCACTTCCTGTTCCTCCTCAGTAAACTGTTCAGTAAGCTGTTCTGGCTGATTTTCCACCGCTTGGATGATGGTGGAAAGCTTACTGAGGAGTAACAGGAAGTGAGAAATTCAGACAAAGAAAAAAAACATGTAGAAGGGAAATTGAAGGAAAAGGTAAGTGAACCAGCAATACACTGGCTTAAAGGAACCTATTTAGAAAATAAAAAACAAACCTTTACAGCCCCTTAAAAGGGTCGTACGTGGCTCCGAAACATTGCTTATATTTTGGAGATCCTGGTGTGCTAGTGACACTCCATCTTGAGGTACAAGGCATTACTATAGTGTTATAGTGTACACACTCCACTTATCCCAACACAGACTAAACCTTTGTGGATGAAAAAATAATAAATAAATATAAAAAAATTGTATGTGTATGCATGACAATTTGATATAAAATGATATGCCACACTAAACTTCAGCTAGAACTAGGCGTGATAAAATGTTCTATGTTTTTTGTATAAAACTGTTAAATCATAGTAATTGTAATGAATTCTATAGTCTTGTGTAAAGTTTCTGTGTGAGACACAAAATGAGAAGTTCAGTGGAGCATAAGTATGTGCCCATCACAGGGGACAAAATACAGCTGCAAAAACATTTCTTAAAAGCTCGAGCCAATTTTCAGACCAAAACAAAAACCAAAATGAAAGCCTCCTTGGTAACTATTCCCTCAGGGAGACTAATGATAAAGAGAAACTTGGAGTTAAAACAAAAGCAGAAGTGGTACAAAGAAAAACAGAAATGCAAGTCTGAAATGTGTTGATCAAGAACCTTGCATAGGTTAGTCCCAGTTCCCGCTGTCGGTGTACGTACGTTTTGATTTTTTTTTTTTTTTTAATACATTCCCTTTGGACCTTGGAAAATGAAACAAACTATTGTGGTCCCTGTCTCCGGACTTCCCACTATTGGTTAGCGAGGCCACCTATCACAGTGATGGGCCAACAAGACACGATAGGCAGCACAGCCTGTCAAACTCTGCACCCCTGTTAAAAATGCAGTGCCCATGGCATATGTCCAGCCCCAAATGGCTGTATTGGAACAGTGTGGGTAATCAGCCGGGAGGCAGAAAAACCGTGGTTCAGTGCCCATTTTTACAAGCACGCATTTGCCCCTCTGAAAAAGCACTAATGCCGCGTACACGTGAAGTTCAAAGTGAACTTTTGGTCGAAAATTCCGATCATGTGTAGGCCCCATCAAACTTTTTCTGTCAGCAAATATTTGAGAGCTTGTTCTCAAATTTTCCAAAGGGAAAAGTTCTTGTCAGAAATTCCGATCGTCTGTATGCAATTCCGACGCACAAAAAAAACAGTGTGCTCCAAATCAAGCAGATTCTTCCTATATATTGGCTTTTTAAAATAAAAAATGCAGTAATCTAGAGGTTGAATGAAAAGATTAGTACAGTACATTCTGTATAGTGATGTACACATCTGACCAAAAAGGAGGGACAGCTGAGGCGGCACAAGGGACAGTCCCTCCAAATGAGGGAAGGCTGGGAGCGATGATGTTTATCACTGTGTAACTAGCTAATGTACTAAAGATCTCATCAGTATCTGTGCATGTAGCAAAAGTGATACTTGCTTTAAAAAGGATTTTAAATATAGACATGAAAGGCAAAGGTATCAACTGTAACTGCACTGTAAAGTGTGAAGCCACACAATGAGGAAGTGAAGAAATGTGAAGACGAGTAGCATGACTACATCTTGCATCCTGCAATTAATAATAAATCTTCAAGACATGAGCCTGGTACACACTAGTAGTTTGTGTGCATTCAACCGAGCAGGCTGAAAGTTAGTACAGCAATTCCCCCCACTGTTCTATCGTGTTCCGACAGGGGGATGCCCCTCCCACCAGAACACTCCAGTCAGTCCTCTCTGCGACTGGCTGAAAGCATTAATCTGCAGATTCTTATTGGCAGATTACAAGCATTTTTTTGCCCCACAGCCTTCAATAGGAATGCCAGAAACCATGCGACTTGAGCTAAAACAATCAAAAACTCTCAAATAAAGACACCTAAAAGTCGCCCTACGCAGGTGTGAAGGGAGCCTAAAACCCCTTTCACACTGAAGCGTATTTCAGGCGTTTTAGAGCTAAAAACAGCACATAAATAACGCCTGAAATACTTCTGCCCCAGCATTCTCAATGTGAAAGCCCGTGGGCGATGCACTGGCGGGAGAAAAAAAAATCTCCTGCAAGCAGCATCTTTGGAGCTGTGAGAGGAGCGGTATGTATACTACTCCTTCACATTGAAAAGAATGGGACACTGCGGTAATACCGCCTGCAATGCGCCTCTGCAGAGACGCATTGCGGGCGGTATTAACCCTTTTTTCGGCCGCTATCGGGGGTTAATACCGCACCCCTAGTGGCCAAATACCGCCGGTATAGCACCGCTAAATATAGCGGCGCTATACCGCCACCGCACATCCTGCCCCAGTGTGAAAGGGGCCTAAGAAGAGCTGCACCAGATTTTGCACTCTCCACATTTAGTAAATCTCCCTCAGTGTGTTACAGCATTTACAAATCTCATGCAGTGCCTGCCCAGTCCAAGGCATTTAATGTCTAATTATTTTAAATTCCTATGTCACTTATTTTTCCAATCCTAGATACAGCAAGTCGCGTCTTCTATGGTGTCGCGCATTAATCTGTATACGTGAAAGGCTCACAGCCTGTCAAGGAAGTCAATAATAGCTTCTACAAATACAGTATGCATGTAGAAGTTTACAGAATTTGATAGCATCTGAGATATTTCACACCCTATTAGCATTTGTTATGCAATAACTAAAATCAAGATGGTAAGAAGCAGAGGAAGTGGCAAAGTGATCTTTAAGAGTCCCTAGATATAACAGAATATAACAGAATGGCTAAGTGGTTAGCACTTCTGCCTGACAGCACTAGGGTTGTTTTTTTTTTCCGAATCTTAACAGCAGCACTACCTGCACAGAGTTGAATATTTTCCCTGTGCCTGCATGGGTTTCCTCCAGGTTCTCTGGTTTCCTCCTACATGCTAAATAAATGCAGGTAGGTTAATTGGCTGCTGTCTAAATTGGCCCAAGTATGTGTAGGAATGCGAGCAAGGTAAATGTACAGTATATATGTAAAGCACTGTGTAAAATGATGAAACTATATACAGTATCTATTTACTCTTGTAAAAATGTATACAAGTAAATATAAGCAATAATAATCTCATAGACACTATTATAACTGGAAACTTTCTGAACCTTGCTAGAGACTCCAGCTAATCAGTGTGATTTTAGGATCCTTTAGTCTCATGGAGTTCCTTCTGGCCATCTTAAAAATAGTGGCTTGAATCTCATCCGGTTCAGCAGGGACCGGCCAAGATCCGAACCATCTATGGGCTGGCTGATTGTACATGCAACTTCAATACAAGACCAACACTGGAAATACACCAATCATTTTGCACAACACTAAACACTTCTTATTCAAATCAACTCTCAATTCATTGCAAAGTACTATACTATACCCATCTCAAGACAGTTATTCTTCCCAAGGGATTCACATACCATTTTGCAACTTTTCGAAGTTCATCTATACATGCCCCCGACAGCGACTCCTTTGCTCACCACTTATCTGTGTGTGAGAGCAGAACTTGTATTTCCTGGTCATGTTCACCACTATTTTATGTTTCTTTCCCTCCTACCAAAGTCATGTGCAGCAGTGATAATAAGTCTCAGAAACAAACACATCAGTGTGAAAAGTGTTACAGAAGGTTTAAATTGTAACAAAATCTTTCAGGGCCAGTTCACACCAGACGCAGTTCTGTACAGTTTTGTGTGCATTTTTTTCTGCACTAAAAATGCATGCACAGTGTTTTCCTTATATTCCAATGGCTCTAGTTCACACAATGCAGTCAGTTTCTGGTGCAGAAACTGACTGCATGGTGTGAACTAGAGCCATCTGAAAACATGGAATACACTGTGCATGCATTTTTAGTGCAGAAAAAAAACACACGAAACTAAATCTCTTGTGAACTGGCCCTTAAAGCGGTAGTAAACCCACTGCTGTTTTTTTCCCCCCATACCTGAAAAGCAAAAGCCATAGTGAGCATACTAGCTCATTATGAAATAAATAAATACTTACCCTGGAACGAGGTGTGGGGAACTTACCTAGTCCACGCCGAGGGAGATGTCATCTTGCCTCGGCGTGTCTTCCGGGTATCGCCCCTCCAGCGCTGTGAGTGGCTGGAGCAGCGATGTCGTCACTCCCACGCATGCGTGTGGGAGACTTCTTTCCAGCAAGGTTCGGTTGCTGGTGGCCCTTTAGCCGAGGATCCCTGCTGCGCATGCGCCGCTGCAGTCAGCGGCGCATTGTGAGGGGAATATCTCCTAAAGCGTACAGGTTTAGCAGATATTCTCTATACCTACAAGTAAGCCTTATTACAGGCCTTATTATAGGCTTACCTGTAGGTAAAAGTTGTACTACAGAGTTTACTAGCACTTTAAAAGAAAAAAGTCCTTAATTTAACAACATTGTTTTCTCTTTAACTATTTCTAAAAACACCAGGCAGTGAATCCAGGTGAGTAATCCCACAATGAGAGCTACACCAAAATTACGCACCAGAGCAATGAACCATGAATTTTCAATCTTTAGTTGTCAGCATCTCTTTTAAACACAACATGGCAACATTCCTTAATAAAATTATTTTATTAGTAAGTGTAAACATGGTTTTCCAATGTAAATTCATCCTCAATCACATTATTCAGGGATGTCATTCCAATGTCAATAATGATGACCCGCTGCCACAACTAGCCACTGCCTGATGTTTTCCTGCCGTCATTACAACCTGCTACCCAACCATCTTGGCCCCTCTGTACTACGGCAACAAAATGACATCCTTATGCGGCTGCTGCTTGTAAACAGACAGGCCAGGGATTCTGGGTGACATCTAGGACCAAAAATGGTCGATGTCACCCAGGAATCCCAGGCTGGTTTGTTTACAAACAGAAGCCGGCTTGGGATCTGTCATTTAGTGGAGGTAGCACTACCGCCCACTAAAGGACAGATGACCAGCTAGCTGATATTTTTTTTTGATGTCACAATGTAGAGTATAAGATTTCCTATCATCTGTGCCCAGTCTTGCCACACAGAGTTAATCCAGCGCTGAGTAATCCTCTTTTAGGCTCCATTCACATCTAGGCGTACGCTGTAGCAGCGACAAATCAATAGGCGTTTTGTCCCCGCGATTTGCGGCGACAAAACGCCTATTGATTTTTTGCAGAAGAGGTGAATTAACATTGCCGGCTATGCCCGTACGCCTGATACGCCTGAAAAAAAGGGTCCGGGACTTGTTTGAGCTTCAGGCGTATGGGCGTTTGGGCGTTCGGCGTGGAGATGTGAACCATCTCCATAGCCGACAATGTTAATTCGCCCCTCCAGCGTATCTAGGGCTGCTAAGGCGACAAAACGCCTAGATGTGAATGGAGCCTTAAAGTTCAGTGCAAATTAATAGAATTCCAGATAAAAACTTGCCAAATTATAAAGTCCTTTTCTCTGTTATTGCTTTCAGTGACAGGTTATTTACAAATATAGCTTGGACATGTTTATCATAACAAGAGGTGATCCAAAGTTCATTGTATATTACTAGGATGTGTTATGATGTTATATCACCTCATGTTATGATAAACAAAACATAAGATATGATAAACATGTCCTAGCTAGATATGTAAATAATCTGTCACTCAAAGCAAGAAGAGAGAAAACAGACTTTTTATTTAGACAGGTTTTATCTGGAAGGCTATTCATTTTCACTGAACATAAAAGAGGATTACTCAGCGCTGGAATAACTCTGTATGGCAAGACTGGGCACAGATGATAGGTAATCTTATACTTTACATTGTGACATAAAAAAAAAAAATATTTATTTTTTTGGGTTTACATCCCCTTTAATATCCATTGCCCAGCGGGTTAAAAGGGACAAAAAATGAAGATGTCGTCTGAGATGTATTCCGACAGGGGGGGGGGGGGGATTGCCCCCTGCCTGCCAGTGCTGATCGGATGCTTCCAGTATGCTCATTCAACAGGTGCTGGTTCAACAGGTGCTGGTTGTTAGACCGGCATCTGAACAGGCTTTTGTACACACAGGACAAATGTCGGATGCTTTTCGGCCTGTACATGTGTACCAGACTTAATAAGAGATCCTTGCTTGCAAATTTTAACTAACCAGGGAACTGTTATTTGCATCAGCAACGCTACCGCCACCCAATGGATGCTAAAAGACAGATCCCCAGCTGGATTGCTTACAAAGAAGAGCTGGCCAGTTATCTGTCCTTTTGCAGCAGTAGTGCTACCTCCTCCACTAAATGTCAGATCCAAAGCCAGATGCTGTTTGTTACCCACCAGAGCATTGGGCCCCTTTGACTTTTCAGGGGCAGTAGGTATTGCTGCTAGTGTGAAAAAGCCAATGTGAAACTGATTCACCATGGATCGCGAGTCAGCAACTACAGTACTGTATACTCAAGTGAAAGGGGCCCAATGCGATCTACCAGACTTTTAGAGGCTTTCTCCTCACATCACCCTCAACAACAGAAACACAGTAGGACACGTACTTTTTAGTTTATATTTCTAGAAAGGACAGATATAAATGTTTAAATGGAATAGGTCAGTTGGCATTTTGTGTGTTGAAAGACAGTATGTCTGAATTATCAAGTCGGCTGTGGCATATTTATAAAAGGAGAAACGAATGTTCTTTGCAAAAATTGAGAACTTCCCCATAGCAACCAGATTAGTTGTTTATCTTCTGGCAACACAACTGTCACTATGGGCAAGTTCTCTACTTCTCTAGCAAAGTTTGTCCCCTTGTTCTTAATGAAAAAAGCTCCTTAAAAGTATTTACAAAATGCTGATACAGCTCCTTACAAATAAACTGAAGCATAAACATCCCCTGCAGTGGCCATTCAGTCTGCTGCTATGAAAACTAGCTTCCTCATTCATATTTCTAATGCCATCTGTGGTATGAAAATAGACCTCTAAAGAAGATCCAGGGGTGTGGGAGTCGTTTTCTCACGTCACACTAGGAATAGTTTGCAAGTTCAGCTAGTTAAATCTGAACTTGACCACTGCTGCTATCCAAGCTCAAGAATGAACATGTGATATATTGCAGCTTAACAGTTCTTAGATGTGGTGGCTGCATTTGTTTTATTTTTCCATGTTTAAAACATTTTCAGCAAGTACAGGGAAATACCTGTTCATCTTGCCAGAAAACGTGAGTCTTCAAAATTTCTAGTGAACTTTGCCAGCTACCTTCTGTTACTACAAACCCATTCCCATTTATGTAATCAAGATGAGGAGAGGAGGAAGCGTTTGTAGTCCAAATTAGGAGAGCAGCCTAGGGTGGTAACACTGCTGTTCCATAGATACAGTATGGTCAGTGTTCATTGTCATTGATAGGAAATCTGTTATTCCCAGGATTGCCAAATTAAAGATAAAATGAAAAGGCCTGAAAAAATAAAACATTTGTAGTCACCACATATAAAAAGGACTGGCATGCATTACGACATGAAAATAAATGAATGAAAAAAAAATTAAAGTGCCCCCGTGCTCACACACACAAATGCAAACATGTACGTAGGTCCCGCACGAATATGCAAATGCTGATCCCGCCACTTATGTGAGATACTGCTGTAAACGCCTGAGAGAGAGCAATAATTCTAGCCTCAGATCTCCTGTACAACTCTAAAGCCCTGTACACATGATTGGTTTGTCCAATGAAAACAGACCGATGGACTGTTTTCATCGGTCAAACCGATAGTGTGTGGGCCACATCGGTTTGTTTTCCATCGGTGGAAAAAAAATAGAACATGTTTTAAATTTTTCCTATGGATAAAAAAACGATAGAAAAAAAACCATCGTCTGTGTGAAAGTCCATCGGTCAAAAATCCATGCATGCTCAGAATCAAGTCGACGCATGCTCGGAAGCATTGAACTTAAATTTTTCTCAGCACGTCATAGTGTTTTACGTCACCGCGTTGGACACGGTCAGACTTTTGACCGATAGTGTGTAGGTAAGACTGATGAAAGTCAGCTTCATCGGATTAGATTCCATCAGATATCTGATTGTGTGTACAGGGCATAAGGCCCCTTTCACGCTGGGGCGGGAGCAGCATTGGAGGTAAAGCGCCACTATTTTTAGCAGGGCTTTACCGCCATTTTTGCTGTGTTATTTGGCCGCTAGTGGGGCGCATTGCCGGCGGTATAGCCGCGGTGTCCCATTGATTTCAATGGGCAGGAGTGGTGAAGGAGTGGTATACACACTGTTCCTTCACCACTCCAAAGATGCGGCTAGCAGGACTTTTTTTACTGTCCCGCTAGCGCACCGCTCCAGGCTTTCACACTGGAGAGACAGCAGCGGCTGTTTAGGGTCGGTTTGCAGGCGCTATTTTTAGTGCAATAGCGCCTGCAAACCGCTCCAGTGTGAAAGGGGTCTAAACTGGTAACCTGTAAAGGCTTTGAAACTGTCGCCTACTGAGATTTTTAGGTGTCTTCGTTTGGCACCATTCCACAGGCATACGCAATTTACAGTGTGACATGTTAGGTATCTATTTACTCAGCTAACATCATCTTGTATGTTTTAGCAAAATAATTGGGCATTATATCGCGTTTGTGTGCACTAAAATTCACTCAAGTATTTTTTTCCTGAAATTTGCGCTTTATTAACTGCTGTACAAATATTGTACAACATAAAACATTTCAACAACCACCATTTTATTTTCCAGGGCCTCTCCTTTAACCACTTCAGCCCCGGACCATATTGCTGTCCAAAGACCAGAGCACATTTTGAGATTCGGCACTGCGTCGCTTTAACTGACAATTGCGCGGTCGTGCGACGTGGCTCCCAAACAAAATTGGCGTCCTTTTTTTCCCACAAATAGAGCTTTCTTTTGGTGGTATTTGATCATCTCTGCGGTTTTTATTTTTTGCGCTATAAACAAAAACAGAGCGACTATTTTGAAAAAAATGCAATATTTTTTACTTTTTTCTATAATAAATATCCCCAAAAATATATAAAAAAAAAATATTTTTTCCTCAGTTTAGGCCGATACGTATTCTTCTACATATTTTTCGTAAAAAAAAATCGCAATTAGCGTTTATTGATTGGTTTGCGCAAAAGTTATAGCGTTTACAAAATAGGGGGTAGTTTTATGGCATTTTTATTATTATTTTTTTTTTAATAGTAATGGCGGCGATCAGCGTTTTTTTTTCGGTACTGCGATATTATGGCGGACACTTCGGACACTTTTGACACATTTTTGGGACCATTGGCATTTTTTTAGCGATCAATGCTATAAAAATGCATTGGATTACTATAAAAATGCCATTGGCAGTGAAGGGGTTAACACTAGGGGGCGGGGAAGGGGTTAAGTGTGTTCCTATTTGTGTTCTAACTGTATGGGGGGGGGGACTTACTAGGGGGAATCACTGATCTTCTGTTCATACATTGTATGAACAGAAAATCAGCGTTTCCCCCGCTGACAGGAACGAGCGCTGTGTGTTTTCACACACAGCTCCCGTTCCCCGCTCTGTAACGAGCGATCGCGTGTGCCCGGCGGCGATCGCGCCCGCCGGGCACACGCACGGGACTCGGGGGCGAGCGGGGGGCGCGCGCGCGCGGGCCGCCGCCGGCGCGCACGCGCCCCCTAGTGGCCGCGAAAGGCGCGACGTAGAGCTACGGGCTCTCGCGCACCCGTGCCGACCTGCCGCCGTATAACTGCGGCGGCTGGTCGTCAAGTGGTTAAATATATAGGGCCAGATTCAGGTAGGAGAGCGGATCTTTATTCTGGAGTAACGTTTGTCATTTACGTTACTCCGCCGAAACTTTAGGAGCAAGTACTGTTATTCACAAAGCACTTGCTCCTAAAGTTGCGGCGGCGTAGCGAAAATGAGCCGGCGGAATTCAAATTGGGCGGGTAGGGGGCGTGTATTATTTAAACTAGGCGCGATCCCGCGGCGAACGTACTGCGCATGCGTCGACTGTCAGTGCGCATGCTTCAAATTCTGTCAGTGAACGTCAATCCCCATTCACGGACGTTTTACGCAAACGACGCTAAACTTTTTAAATTCGACGCGATGACGACGGACATACTTAACATAGGATACTCCACCTAGGGGGCATGTTTTTCTTTACGCCGAGTATCGTTTACGGAAACGTCGGAAAGTCACTGCGTCGGGCCCGCGTATGATCGTGAATTTCCGTCTCTCGCTGATTTACATATTCTTGGCGTAAATCAGCGGGAACGCCCCGAGCGCCCATTTTAAAATTGCAGTTCCGATACGACGGCGAAATACAATTACGCCGCTCGTATCTGAACTTAATCCCGGCGTATCTTGTTTTCTGACTACAGAAAACAGATAAGCCGGCTCAAAGTGTGAGTTATGCTGGCGAATCACTGATACTCCAGCGTAACTCTACCTGAATCTGGCCCATAATGTTTGGGGGTTCTAAGTAATTTACTTGCAAGAAAATATAGATTTTTACATGCATGAGAGAAATGTTAGAATTCGCCTAGACTGGAACTGGTTAATATGCAAAAAGCATGCATAAGTTGAAAACAAACGCAGTTAAATTATAGGAATTTCCAGTAAACAGCTACAGGCAGTATGGTTATGCAGAGATACTGTATAGTCAATGAAACAAATGCTACATAATATAACTAGGAATAGCTACTCTCGTCCTATTACAGCACCTCCAGGCCTATACTTAAAAACCACAAGCTAAGCCCTGTTACCGAGGCTAAATAAAACCTCTTTAACAAAGGATTGCTTACAATTTCTCTTTACATATCAACTTTTATTGTTGCATTGTGGTTTTGGTACACTTTTAACCATCTTAAGAGGGTAACTCCAACGTGTTATAAAAATCCAATATTTTTCCACTGTGTCTGCCAATGTTTTGTAACTCAGAAAAGAGGTTACTGCAAGATGACGTAAAATGTTTCTTCAACTTCAGCTGGTTTCCTGTGTGCGCATGCACATGTACGCATACGTTTCTTTATTTTTCTCTGCTTCTGGGTATTTCACTAGACTTTCTGCTGCAAACATGCTTCTAGATGAACTAGGCAGGGATGACACTGTGTGCACTTTCCCTACAGCAGTGAAAAACAGGAGATACTGTATCCTGTCTATACTACTACATAAACCAATATTCATGAGTTTTTCCTTTCCCAACTGGTAGATTTAGGGATCATTCACATACTGTAGGTATGTGTGAAGGTTTCTTGTTTATTTTTCTGTCCTAATGCCGAGATGCATGCAGGCAGCCTATATTATCTATATATTATCTATACTAGCATTAGCGCTTTACCATTACTCAATTAAGCTAGTTTGCGCTTTGGTATTTCCATTTTCTTTCCCATATTAGTGAATAGGCAGGCATCAACTGTACAGACTGACCTGCACAGCCGAGTTTGACAGGTACACATGGACAAGTGACCTGGCCCTGTGATAGGCCCTTTCACAATGGGGCGGGAGGTGCGGTATAGCAAGAAATTGCAACGGTATTCGGCCGCTAGCATTGCGGTTTTAACCCCCGCTAGTGGCCGAAAAAGGGTCAATACCGCCCGCAATGTGCCTCTGCAGAGGCGCATTGCCGGCAGTATAGCCGTGGTGTCCCATTGTTTTCATAGGGAAGGAGTGGTAAACACACCGCTCCAAAGATGCTGCTGGCAGGACTTTTGGAGCGGTCCCGTCAGCGCATCGCCTCAGTGTGAAAGCCCTTGGGCCTTCCCACTGAGACTGCAGGGCAGGAGTTTTTCAGGCAGTATTTAGGCGCTATTTTTAGAGCTAAACCGCCTGAAAAACTCCTCAGGAGCGGGAGGGACAGTTGCCCTGGGCACAATGGTTTACTGTAGGGATGGGGACAGTGGCAGTGATTTTAACAAGTGAGTGACTGCTGGGTGTAGGATCCCTGAAGCTTGCACATCATGAAGGGGGGGGGGGGCACAGGGACAGGCACAGTTTGGCATCTTTGCCCTGGGCGCCTCCGCACGCACCCATCCCTGCGTGCCTGACAAACATTTAAACATCCTAAACCGAGGAAAAACGTATATATATATTTTTGGGGGGATATTTATTATAGCAAAAAGTAAAAAATATTGAATTTTTTTCAAAAATTGTCGCTCTATTTTTGTTTATAGCGCAAAAAATAAAAACCACAGAGGTAGAATGCCACCAAAAGAAAGCTCTATTTGTGGGAAAAAAATGACGCCAATTTGTTTGGGAGCCACGTCGCACGACTGCGCAAATGTCAGTTAAAGCGACGCAATGACGAATGGCAAAAACTGGCCGGGTCCTTTACCTGCATAATGGTCCGGGACTTAAGTGGTTAATGCCCCTTGAATTACTACTGTAAATGAGTAATTGCTAGTGTTACATTCTGTCTTATAACGCACATTGGCTTACTAGCACTTTTTACCACACACTTTGTTTTAGGTACTTATTAAAAACACAAGTGTACCTTACTCTAGCCCTTAGTGTGTTTGTAAAGTCTTAGTTTATTTAAAATTTTTGAATAAGGAAAACATGCCTTATCTGCTCCGTTGCAGTGGTTTTGCACAGGGCAGTCTGTATTCTCCTCTTCAGTGCTCCTGGCCTCTCCCTCCTGTGGCCCAGCCCCCTCTCTCATTCCTGACTGGCTGACTTTGATTGACAGCAGTGGGAGCCAATGGCACTGCTGCTGTGTTTCAGCCATTCAGGAGGGAGTCTCAGACGGCTGAGACACTTGTGGACATTGCTGGACAGAGATGGGGCTCAGGTAAGTATTAGGGGGCCGCTGCACATAGAAGGCTTTTTATCTTAAATACATAGAATGCATCAAGTAAAAAAAAAAAACTTCTGACTTTACAACTTCTTTAACATCTCATGTCTAAATAATGGTGCATGAAAACTAAAAGACAAACATACCTTAAAGCGGAGGTTCACACAAAAAAAGTGAACCTCCGCTTTTTGGATTCCCCCCCATCCGGTGTCACATTTGCCACCTTTCAAGGGGGAGGGGGTGCAGATACCTGTCTAACACAGGTATTTGCACCACTTCCGGGTTCTGACTTCCGCGGGAGTCCAGCCCCTTCACGAGAGCGTGGACCAGTGACTGGTTCTTTTTGGTAACAAATATTAAAATATGTTTTAAGTTTAGCTGTGTATTTCTTCCTATTACCATAACCTACTACCAAAAAATAACCCCAAATAAGCTCTCCTGCTCTTGATTTGCTGTGCTTTTTTATTTGGAAATTGCACGGCCGTGTGAAATGTATACAATTTTTTTCACACAGAGACTTCTTTTGGTGGTATTTGATCACCACTGCGGTTTTTATTTTTTTATTATGTAAATAAAGAGACAGAAAATGTTGAGAAAACAAAAGTATAAATTTCTACTTTCGGTTATAAGGGCCAGTTCCTACTGGTGCGATGCGGGAACCCTGTAAATCCACTGCGGGGTCCCGCATTGCATGTCTCCTGGTGGCAGTTCACCTTGCCCTAGGTGAACTGCTGGGAATGTCAGTTAAAAGTTAATGACACCCCCAAATCAGTTTGCATATCACAGTGCAATCAGCAAACTCGAACAGGAATCAGATCACATGGGTATGAACATTCTGCTGCGGACCAAAAAAAAAAAAGGGTCCTGTGCGAGTTTGATGCAAATTTATCCATACAATCTGTATGGATGAAATCGCATTGCACAGAAAACGCATGCGATTTGCAATGCAAATCCCATACGATCGCAGACATTGCACTGATGGGAACCATCTTCATAAATTTAGGCAAACATGTATTCTGCTATATGCCTTTGGTAAAAAAAATCTAATAAGTGTATATTAATTGGTAGGGTTGTCCAGATACCGATACTAGTATCGATATCGGGACCGATACCGAGTATTTGCGGGAAGACTTGTACTCGCGCAAATGCTCCCGATGCCAAAATAGAATACTTTTTTTTTGGATTTATCAACATGTTCTGTGAAAATTCTTTGAGTTTTTTACTACTGCGTGACAAGAAAATATTTTTTTTTTATTCATTTTTACTCATTTTTATTCTTTTATAATGTCTTGAGTTAGAGTTCTTCATAATTCTAAAGAAAATGTCCTTAGTCTGTATTGTGGTTTGAAAACCGTCACATGACATTTAAAAAAAGTATCGGTATTCGGTATCGGCGAGTACATGAAAAAAAGTATAGGTACTTGTACTCGGCCCTAAAAAAGTGGTATCGGGACAACCCTATTAATTGGTTGTTTCTGTAAGATATAGTATCTACAAACAATGGAATATCTACAGGAATTTACACAGCTATGACGCTATACTGGCAATGGTGGTGATCAGCAGCTTATAGTGGGACTGCGACAGTGTGGTGGGCTACCCGACGATGGCAGGGAGGTGAACTGACCGACATTAATACAGTGTTCAGATATAATATTGTAAACTGTATTAATGACATGGGCAATCAAGGGTTTAACTGTGTGCCTAATGTGTAATATGTGCTGCTTTTACTAACAGATCTGGCTGTGTTTTCTCCCTGCTTTGCAGGATTGCTGATCTGTGTACAGAGCCCTGCGTATTTGTGATTGCTAACAATGATCAGCAGGTCTCAGGACATAAATCATTGGCCAGGAGCTGCTGACAAAATCCCTCTTTAGCCAGTGAAAGCATGGATTAGCTGCGGGCAAGCACATGCGCATGCCTAACCCGAACAGGCAGCATCATGTACACAATGCAGCCTGCCCATGCCACCCTGCTGTGGCCAGGCAACAAGCAGTTAATAACATTGTCTTTCTTCTATGTTCTTACATCTTCTACTGCATGTTTATTAAAAAATGACAAGAAATCAATGTGACAAACTGTATATGGGCCCCCCAGTAAAAACATTCTTCCTTGCCTTTTGACTTACTGCACTGTAGTGTTGTGCAATCATATGGCAGCCCATAAAGCGACGTGTAGAAGAAGTGTTGGAGGTAGCAATATATCAAAGCACATGATATGTCATAAGATACCTATTGTTTCTGCACAGCCAAGTGGAGTTCCCTCATTGATGGAGTGCTGTTTAAGCAGGGCCACTGTTGTAAAGCATCCTGTACTAACTGAAGTGGAACTAAGGGATCCTGAATACCCCACTTCTGTCCCGGCCTGACATTCGATAGCTATTTGTTTATGAAAATCTCCGACCAGTCCTCCTTGGCACTGCAGTCTTGCAAAGACATAAACCACCTTGCTACCAGCAGGAAAAAATAAGTGTTCCAGAAATATTACACAGTGTGTGCTGAACACAAGCATGTTGTATGTCATGTACACATGGATAATAATAATACATTCAGTCATCTGACTTACAAACTAAAATAAATAAACCCACACTGCTCTGCGCACTTAGGAATGTTAGGTATGCAGCTATACATTTGCACTTTGCAGAAGGAATTTTTTTAGGTCTGCTAGATGGCAGAAAACCAACCTGTTCAAGGAGTTCACTCAAAGATTCCAACATTCTTGGAGCAGGTTTGGGGGATTTGGCCAGGTCAGTAATTTGCAGTTAAATCTATGCTCTGCAGGATTTCAAATAAAGTGGTATTTGCATGTGATAGCCCAGTCTGTTCAAAGGGCGGCTGACATAATAAGTGAAGCTGAAGCTTCATAAAAATGTGACCTTACATTTAACCTCCCTGGCGGTATGATTCTTTAAGATTTTAGGTGCTAAAAGCGGTACCATTATTTGCAAGGGAATTTGGCGTTTTATACTGTAGGCTTGTAATTCTTAGGAATAACTCACTTAAATCTATTCAAACAAGAGTCTAATAGGCATCCCGGGTATGATTTTTTTTTTTTTTTTTAATTAAAAATTATAATATAATAAATAATTATAAAAAATGATCACAAATGATAATATAATTATAGTAAAAATTATTCAATAATGTAATCAAATCAAAATCACTGAAATTTGCTCAGTTGCAGAATTTTTGCTGTCATTTTTTTTTTTTTTTATGACGAATTTCCCCATAAATCGCTATCGCTAAATTCTGCAAGTGATTCTGATTTATTATCGCTGTTTTTTAGCTGCTCTAAAACAATTTTTGCCATAAAGGGACACTTTTGGTTGCTATGGGCAATCTACAGTTTGCAGGGAGAAAGAAAAGTTTTTATTATACAAAATGACATGTAGTGTACAGGGCAGACCACTAGGGACATGGGGGGTGTGTATTTTTTACATACAGTACTGTAATCTATAAGATTACAGTGTACTGTATGTATAGTGTTTGTTTACTTTTTTAAATTTGGCGCCGTTCCCCCCCCTACGTCGCGACGCTCGCAGGGAAGGGAATCGGCGGAACACACAGCATCAGGCGGACATCCGCCCGCCGTGTACTGCGGGGATTCATCGCTGGATCGCAGAGAAAAGGTAAGTAAACTTTTTCTGCATCCAGCGTGCCACACGCCGTGCCACACGCCAGGGAGGCTAGTCTGACCGGCGATCCAGCGGGAATCCCCCGCCGGATCGCCAATGATTTTTTTGGGGAAAAAAAAATGCACCCCGAGCGTGACTCGGGGTTACCGCTTCTGGCACTGAATGTTAACCCCGAGTCACGCTCGGGAATACCGCCAGGGAGGTTAAACAAGAACCCTGGTTTATATTGGAATCTGCACAGAACTGCTAAACCCACAGTTAATAAATACAGTGATCTAAGTTTACAGAGCATGCTTCTACGGCTCCTCCAACTCATTAAAGACAGTTCCAAGGACAGCAATGTGGCCAAAGTGGACCTATTGTGTAGACAGCCTCTTCTCATGCCTAAGAAAAAAATGCATAACAAAACGAACACCTGGGGGCCGATTTACTAAAGGCAAATGGACTGTGCACTTTGCAAGTGCAGTTGCTCCAGAGCTTAGAAATTGGGTGAATCTCTGTTTTACAAGGAATACCCAAAAAATAGAAAAAAAAATGCATATTTACAAACAAATAATTGGCCGATGGAGGTCAGCAGAGCCTCCCCTAATTTACTAAGCTTTAGAGCAACGGCACTTGTAAAGTGCACAGTCTAGTTGCCTTTAGTAAATCAACCCCCCTGCCTGCCTGATCTCGATCCGACGCTGTGTATGAGAGCAGCAGCTCTCTCTACTAAATCCAATCAAATTCTGTGACAATGTCGACAATGACAATGCCGATTTCTATCTACAGACGCAGAAAGGGCGGCTCAGGAGCAAGCTTTCTATTGGGGGGGGGGGGGGGGGGGGGGGGGATCGCTAAATGGGAAGGAACAAGGAGACCAAAAAAAAGGGGGGATTGGTGATGCTCTGTGCAAAACCAATGCAAAGAGAAGGTGAACATGACATTTCTTATTTTATTAATAAAAAAAAAAAAAGCATTACAATTACTTTAACTTAGCAGCACATTACTAACAAACACTACAGGCCTTGCCACCTTCTCGACACCAGCTCCTTTCTTCCTGTCTGTCTTTGCATGTCTTTGTGGCAAGTAGTAGCCATGAAGAAGAATCTGGCAGTGACATTTCTATCTGAAGTAACAGGCTAGGGAGGGGGATGAGGGAGTACTACTGTGAAGGAGGAATGGAACCTAAAAGAAACCTGTGCATAAGCAATAGTGGGCAAATACTGTGATAAATTCCAGACAGGTATGTGTCTTAGTTGGTTGAACTGGTTCCATTGCTGCCCCTTCCCACCTACTCTACACTTGTTATATGATGAACAAGACTAAAGCTCGCCATATACTGTATTGACTGTTTTTTTTTTTCAGCCAGAGGGCTGATTTTTTTTACAGTCAGAATGCACTGGTCATTGGCTACAAGATGCTGCGTCTTTCCGCAGGGATGTAGTCCCAATGGAGGGGGGCGAGCATGCTGACTAACCCCCAAGCAGAACAGCTTGGATGATGGGGGCAAGCTTACTAAGGAGAAACAGGAAGTAAGAAATTCAGACAAAGAAAAAAACATTTAGAAGGGAAATCGAAGGAAAAGGTAAGTGAACCAATAATGCACTTGCCTAAAGGAACCTATTTAGAAAATAAAAAAAGCGAACCTTTACAACCCCTTTAATGTACAACCAAATTCATATATTGTAAGTGAAATGTTCTAACTGGCAAAAAGATCTGTAAAGTAATGCACATATTCTACCAATCTTTACTGTGTTATAAAAGGATGATGAGGGCACATTTTCAGAGCTGGCAGGAATGCAGATTGTGTGCCATTTGTACCCAGTCTTATGACACAATGCGCTACAGTAAACACAAACACACCGGTGGTTTCCAACTTGAGGTCTGTTCCTTCAGTGTGGTCAAACTAACCAACTACTCATCCTGCTGAACAACTCCCACTCTATGCTTATTTAAACTTCCAGCTGATGTGCAACTCAGTATAACCACAGAATTCAGGTAGTTACAACCAGGTCGGTTAGAAAAATGATTTCAGTGTTTTGAAGGAATACATAAGTGATCTACAGTGGGTATAGAAAAGAACCGCCCACCACATTTTGTTGCTTTGCAGCCTGAAATGAACACAGACACCATGTCAGAAAAAAATAAATAATTTAAAACAGAATCCCGAGCTGGAAAAATGATCACCACCCCTCCTAAAAATGACATGTAAACTCAATCCGGTGAAGCCAATCACCAGCTCAATAACACACAAACCCATTTGACTTTCAACTGTGATCAGAAGAGCTTCCCTGGTAGTGCAACTGAAGCAAACAGTCAACTGTGGGTGGCAAGGCACTGTCAATAGATCTCTGGGATAAAGTTGTGGACAGGCATAAGTAAGAGCATGGATACAAAAACAAAAAAGTCAAACGCCCAGATTCACATACCTTGGCGCATCTTTATGTCGGAGTAGCATATCGAATATACGCTACGCCAACCCAGCGCAGAGCGGCGAGTACAGTATTCACAAAGCACTCGCCCCCAAATCTACGCTGGGTTCCCTTGGCGTAACTCGTCGTAAGTGGGCGTGAGGCATGCTAATGAGGCGTGACCTCATGTAAATGAAGGGCCGAGCGCCATCAAGTTACGAATAACGTACGGCGCATGCGCCGTCCCCCAGTGCGCATGCTCAGTATCACGTCGGGACGAATGCCTAAGATATGTCGAACACTGCCTACGACGTGAACGTAACCTACGCCCAGCCCTATTTACGTAGTACTACGTAAACGACGTACAATACGATGGCTGTTCCCTCGTCCATACCTTTGCATGACTTGCACCTGCTTTATGTCGGGTAAGTTTACGCCGACGTACGACTTACGTAAACCGCGTATATTAATGCGCCAGGTGCAAGTACGTTCGTGAATCGGTGTATCTCACTCATTTGCATATTCGAAACGTAAAACAATGGGAGCGCCCCTTGCGGCCAGCGTAAATATGCGACCACGATACGACAGCGTAGGAAACTTACGTTGGTCGAAAGAAGCTGATTTTCAGGCTTATTTTGTCTTCAGTCAGGCGCATAGATACGACGGCGCATATGTGCACTTACGCGGCGTATCTCAAGATACGTCGGCGTAAGTGCTACGTGAATCTGGACCATAGGCTTCATCAATGCTTAGAAGCACAGTGAAGTCTATTATTAAAGGGGTGTTCCAGCCAAAATTGTGTTTATTAAAAGTCAGCAGCTACAAAAAGTGTAGCTGCTGGCTTTTAATAAAACACTCACTTACCTGGTCCTGCGTTCCAGCGACGCGCCGACCGGGGCTCCGCTCCTCTCCCCCCCCCTCCCCAGCCGGCGTCTCCATCTCGACTGTGGGCACCCAGCCGTGACAGCCTTCGGCTTCACGGCCGGTCACCCACTGCGCATGCGCGCGCGGCTCGCCACTGATTGGAGAGGCGATCGCATGGGACCTGTCAGTGTCCCATGTGATCGCCTACAGGGAGGGGCTGGTGTAGGCGATTAAGGCTTAATCGCCTAACCAGCCCCTCGGCGGAAGCAGGAAGTGGGACAGGAAGTCCCACTCCTACTAAAGCCCCCACTCCCCCCCAAAAAAAATGACATGCCAAATGTGGCATGTAAGGGGGAGGGGAGGGGATTAAGCAAAAGTGTTTTTTTTTGGGTGGAACTCCTCTTGGAGTGGAAGGTATTTGATACAACACAGATCCTTCCTGGATTAGGACTTTGCTCCAAACTGGATGAAAGAGCCATGAGGAAACTTGTCAAGGAGGTTACCAAGAGGCCTACAGCAATTCTGAAGCAGTTGCAGGAATTTATGACAAAGAGTGTCACTTGAAGATTCTGAGGCCATATGCAAAAAGGTATTATGGTCAGATGAGACTAAAATTTTATTATTTGGCCTCAACACAAAATGATATGTCTGGGAGGAAAACAGCTCATTATCCAAAAAACACCATTCCTACAGTAAAGCATGGTGGCAATATTCTTTTATTGGCGCGTTTCTCCGCAGCAGAGACTGGAGCACTTGTCAGGACAGAGGACAAAATGGATGGGGCAAAATACCTCCACATTCTTGAGGAAAATCTGCTGCCCTCTACCAGAAAAGTTGAACTACAGGACACAGCAAAAATTACCATAGAGTTGTTGAAGGAGAAAACGGTGAATATCCTTGCATGGGCTAGTCAATGCCCATATGTAAACCCCAATATGTTGTACTTAATCTGTGGTGTTTGAAGAGCAAAGAATAAAATAAAAAAACTACTTTAAAAAAATAAAAAATAAAAAAACAACAGTAAAGTAAAAGCTGTGGACCTGAAAAAAATAATATGTTAACAGCAGGTCTGCAGAAAATATGGCATTTGGAAAGCTCTCCAAATTTGAATTTTCAGAGAATTTAACCACTTTAGCCCCGGACCATATTGCTGTCCAAAGACCAGAGCACTTTTTGTGATTCGGCACTGCATCGTTTTAACTGACAATTGCGCGGTCGTGCGACGTGGCTCCCAAACAAAATTGGCGTCCTTTTTTTCCCACAAATAGAGCTTTCTTTTGGTGGTATTTGATCATCTCTGCGGTTTTTATTTTTTGTGCTATAAACAAAAATAGAGCGACAATTTTGAAAAAAATGCAATATTTTTTACATTTTGCTATAATAAATATCCCCCAAAAAGATATAAAAAAAACATTTTTTTTCCTCAGTTTAGGCCGATACGTATTCTTCTACATATTTTTCGTAAAAAAAAACGCAATTAGCGTTTATTAATTGGTTTGCGCAAAATTTATAGCGTTTACAAAAAAGGGGGTCGTTTTATGGCAATTTTATTATTATTTTTTTTTACTAGTAATGGCGGCGATCAGCGTTTTTTTTCCGGTACTGCGATATTATGGCGGACACATCGGACACTTGACACATTTTTGGGACCATTGGCATTTTTATAGCGATCAATGCTATAAAAATGCATTGTATTACTATAAAAATGCCACTGGCAGTGAAGGGGTTAACACTAGGGGGCAGGGAAGGGGTTAAGTGTGTTCTAACTGTATGGGGGGGTGGCCTCACTAGGGGAAATCACTGATCTTCTGTTCATACATTGTATGAACAGAAGATCAGCGTTTCCCCCGCTGACAGGAACGAGAGGTATGTGTTTACACACATACCTCCCGTTCCCTGCTCTGTAACGAGCAATCGCGGGTGCCCGGCGGCGATCGTACCCGCCGGGCACGCGCGCGGGACTCGGCGGGCGCCCTACAAGCTGCTAAAAATAAGGACGTAGAGCTACGTGCTCCCGCGTAGCAGTGCCACCGTCCCGCAGTAATATGACGGCGGGTGGTCGGCAAGTAGTTAAACAAATGTATAGTACCATCTGATTAGATGTCTTCGGACATTATAAAAACAGAGGGCCAGATTCAGGTAGAATTAGATTGCCGCAGAGTATCAGAGATACTCTACGCCGCCGTATTTTACCTGGCTCTACGAGGAATTAAGAGAGATTTTGGCCTGTAAGGTACGGCGGCGTAGTGTATTTCTCCCGGCGGAATCAAACTACGCGATTAGGGGGCGTGAGGCATTTAAATTAGGCGCGTTCCCGCGGCAATTGAACTGCGCATGCTCCGTTCAGAAATTTCCCGCCGTGCATTGCGCGAAATCACGTCGTTACGTCATTCGTTGTTTGAGTAGCGTAGTTTACGTACATTTCTATTCCCGAACGACTTACGCAAAAAAAATAAAAAATTTGAAAGTCGACGCGGGAACGACGGCCATACTTAACATGGGCTGCGTAACGTTACACCAGCTAATAGCTGGTTTAACTTTACAAAGCAAAAAAATGACGTAAGCGATTACGAACGACGCTCGTAACTTCGTGGATCGCCGGAAAAAACTAATTTGCATAGCCGACGCTGAAAACGACGCAAACTCCACCCAGCGGCCGCAAAAAGATTGCAGCGTAGATCTGAAGGCTTACGAAGACGTAAGCCTGTCAGATCGAAGCCCAACGCCGCCGTATCATGGTTTGAGGATTCAAACTAGTGATACGGCGCGCGTAATTTGAAAGTACTCCAGTCTAACACCAGTTAGACAGGAGTTACGGCTCTGTGAATCTGGCCCAGAGTTTATTTATAAAGGTGCTAAGAACTTTAATTCAGAGAACTAAACACAAGTATGCAAGGTATGATTAATAAAGAACTGGACCAATGATCATGTATTACAAATTCACAAATATGTATGCAAAAATAACCCTGATCTGCACAGAATATGACCTTGTATATAACTATGCTATAATCTCACTGTTCTTTACAATTGTTGTAAAACAATCAGCAGTAAAATCACCTATGAGCACAATACAGAACGGGTATTCTTTGTTATACACTGTAGCCTTAAAACAAAAAGCTAGGCAATCACCCCTTACACCTTCCTCAATTATTACTAAGTGGTGGTGGGGCATGTGCCGCAGCTGGATTTGTAAGCAGTGCCTTTACCCATTTCATTAGCGGTGATGCTGGCAGGTGTAAACATCTGTTTTTTTTTTTTATATATTTACTATTCCCATTATTCAACAAATATGCAGCAAACGCCAATACTAAAAGGTTGATTGTTAAAAATAATTAACAACAGTGGTTCATACCCCTGCCCTAGTTATCGTTTCAAGGATCCCAGGCTCAATATCCCAAACTAAATAAATTCTTAAGTTCTGGAGCCAAAGCCCTTATCCCTAGACATTGGTACATCAACATTGTTCCAACCTTTTCAGAGTGGGCTGCCAATATCTACCAACTAATGAGGATGGAAGAACCAACAGCTCACCGACAAGACATATATATGAATCCTTTTGCAAAAGATGGATTCAATGGATTATTTTCATTTACATAGATGAGTCAATCTCATGGCCTCATTTTCCACTACTCTTATAAAACGTTAGTACAGCTTTGTGGCTGCACATGGGTTCCACTCCCATCTTCCCCTTCATCTCTCCATTCTCTGTTTTTTGGATCTTACCTTTCCATTTTACCTTAGACTTTTTTCATCACCATCAAATTCTTCTCCCCCCCCCCCACACATATCATTATGAATTTCTTCCTGGCGAGAGAACTCTTGGGTGAAGGTACTTTTTAATGGCCATTTGATATTTGTTTGCTTGTACTTGTTACAATGAATCATTTACATGATTACACTTGTTTCCATTGGATAATTCATTTTTATAACACTGAGGCGGCGTACTCACGACCGTTTTTTTTGGCAGAATCCAGCAAGAAACTCGATGGGAGACGTATTCTGCTGAGAAAACCGGTCATGTGTACACTTTTCGCAGAGAAACATGTCGGGAAACTCGTCGAGCCAAAAAGAGAGCATGTTCTCTATTTCCTCGTTGGGCAATGGGAAAATTTAGCTTGACGAGTTTTTTAACTGCCAAACTAGGAACTCGACTGGGAAAATTATGTGTTTCCCCCGATGAGTTTCTCGGTCGTGTGTACGCCGCCTTACCCTTGTGATAAATTTACGTTTTTTTTTTGTCTCGAATAAACTGCAATCAAAAAAACAAAACCAGCGTTTCGGAAAATGCAGCCCATCACAAAACACCTTCATGTTGTTAAAATATTGGTATAATAATATACAATTATAGATGCCCAATAAGCAAACAGTTATTTAATAAACTTGGTTCAGTTTTGCGGCGCAAATAAATGTCAGTAACATGATTCAATGCTGTAAGATAGTTAATAGTGTATTTTACTTCTCTCTTTGATGATCTTTTTACATCCAAGCCTTTAGGCATTCCTGTAGATAATGCTCTGCTAATCAGAGGTCTGCTAAAGGGTCACAGCAAACTTATTGCTGGTGGGACAATGATCAAAGCCCACCTGCATGTACCTTTCCAGGAAACTGCTGCTTTGTAACAGGTCAGATTAGGCAGCACAAGTATAGACATCTGAGAAAAATAATCCGGCTTCTTCATAATAGCTCTGTGTTGCTGACCTGAGAATTTTATCACACCAAGACCACTTCCTCATTAGCCGATAACGTGGGTGATCATATAAAAAGAAAACATGCATTTGATCCGATTCAAACATACAGACCCCGATATACTAAAGGAGTGAAGCATAATGGAGTGAAGCATGTATACTTTCTTTAAAAGTAAATTTTCCCCTATCTTAGCTAATGAGGTAAAACAATGTAAAATTCACTTTTCAAAGAATATCCAACGAGGTGTTAGAAAAATAATAAAAAAAACAAAAACAAACACACACAGGATAATTTTTCTTGCACATAATTGATTGAACGTTGCACAAATTCACATTATTTAACAAGTGATAATGCCAAAAACATTTTATTAGCTTAGTAAAACTGTGCTGAGCTAAGCATCCAATTGTGTACAAGTAGAAATTACCGTATTTATCGGCGTATACCGCACACTTTTTTGCCCTGAAAATCAGGGCAAAATCGTGGGTGCGCAATATACGCCGATACCGGCTTCCCGTGCTGTGTTTGAACCACTGCGCCGACATACAGGGAGTGCAGAATTATTAGGCAAGTTGTATATTTGAGGATTAATTTTATTATTGAACAACAACCATGTTCTCAATGAACCCAAAAAAACTCATTAATATCAAAGCTGAATATTTTTGGAAGTAGTTTTTAGTTTGTTTTTAGTTTTAGCTATTTTAGGGGGATATCTGTGTGTGCAGGTGACTATTACTGTGCATAATTATTAGGCAACTTAACAAAAAACAAATATATACCCATTTCAATTATTTATTTTTACCAGTGAAACCAATATAACATTTCAACATTCACAAATATACATATATTCTGACATTCAAAAACAAAACAAAAACAAATCAGTGACCAATATAGCCACCTTTCTTTGCAAGGACACTCATGCAGCCTGCCATCCATGGATTCTGTCAGTGTTTTGATCTGTTCACCATCAACATTGTGTGCAGCAGCAACCACAGCCTCCCAGACACTGTTCAGAGAGGTGTACTGTTTTCCCTCCTTGTAAATCTCACATTTGATGATGGACCACAGGTTCTCAATGGGGTTCAGATCAGGTGAACAAGGAGGCCATGTCATTAGTTTTTCTTCTTTTATACCCTTTCTTGCCAGCCACGCTGTGGAGTACTTAGACGCGTGTGATGGAGCATTGTCCTGCATGAAAATCATGTTTTTCTCGAAGGATGCAGACTTCTTCCTGTACCACTGCTTGAAAAAGGTGTCTTCCAGAAACTGGCAGTAGGACTGGGAGTTGAGCTTGATTCCATCCTCAACCCGAAAAGGCCCCACATGCTCATCTTTGATGATACCAGCCCAAACCAGTACTCCACCTCCACCTTGCTGGCGTCTGAGTCGGACTGGAGCTCTCTGCCCTTTACCAATCCAGCCACGGGCCCATCCATCTGGCCCATCAAGACTCACTCTCATTTCATCAGTCCATAAAACCTTAGAAAAATCAGTCTTGAGATATTTCTTGGCCCAGTCTTGACGTTTCAGCTTGTGTGTCTTGTTCAGTGGTGGTCGTCTTTCAGCCTTTCTTACCTTGGCCATGTCTCCGAGTATTGCACACCTTGTGCTTTTGGGCACTCCAGTGATGTTGCAGCTCTGAAATATGGCCAAACTGGTGGCAAGTGGCATCTTGGCAGCTGCACGCTTGACTTTTCTCAGTTCATGGGCAGTTATTTTGCGCCTTGGTTTTTCCACACGCTTCTTGCGACCCTGTTGACTATTTTGAATGAAACGCTTGATTGTTCGATGATCACGCTTCAGAAGCTTTGCAATTTTAAGAGTGCTGCATCCCTCTGCAAGATATCTCACTATTTTTGACTTTTCTGAGCCTGTCAAGTCCTTCTTTTGACCCATTTTGCCAAAGGAAAGGAAGTTGCCTAATAATTATGCACACCTGATATAGGGTTTTGATGTCATTAGACCACACCCCTTCTCATTACAGAGATGCACATCACCTAATATGCTTAATTGGTAGTAGGCTTTCGAGCCTATACAGCTTGGAGTAAGACAACATGCATAAAGAGGATGATGTGGTCAAAATACTCATTTGCCTAATAATTCTGCACTCCCTGTATACCAATCGCAGTACACTCGGGTATAGTTGGGCAGGCTCGGCTCCACTCGCGGTCACGTCCTGTACGTCTTTTACGCGAGAGGAGCCGAGCCTACCTGACTATACCCGAGTTTACTGCGCTCAGTATATGTCGGAGTGGTTTAAACACAGCGCGGGAAGCGGGGATCGAGCGGGGAGGACACCACGATGGCCGCAGAAGGACGCTGGAACGGACAAGGCCGCGATGGACGGCGGGCAAGACACCGACGAGGGCCATCCAAACTAAGTATTTTTTTTATTTTTACAGGAATTTTCCTTCTAGGTTGGGGGTGCGCGCTATACGCCGGGGTGCGTTATAGCCAGATAAATACGGTATGTTATTTTTTTATAATTTTTTTCTCACAATGTTACTGTATCATAAAGAGTCAATATACGAGGCACTCTAATGAATGAATGAATGAATGAAAAACTTATATAGCGCGGCACATGCGAACTCAATCGCCTCTGGGCGCTTGTTGTTTCTGTCTCTCAGGGCCTCAAAAGAGCAGAGTTTTTATCTGTCTTCTGAAGCTCAGGTGGTTTTCCTCCAACCGAATGCTGGTTGGTAAAGCGTTCCATAGTCTGGGACCTTGGAAAGCAAACCTTCTTTCTCCTTTGGACTTGTATCTGGCTTTGGGTATCTTGACCAAATTTTGGTCGGTGGATCGCAGAACGCGATTGGAATTGTGGGCTTCTATCTTTTCGCATAGATATTGCGGGGCCTTCCCATGGATGCACTTATGTGTCAGACAGAGGGCTTTAAAAGAAATTCTGTCTTTTACTGGCAACCAATGAAGGGCTCTCAATGAAGGGGAGATTGATTCCCAGGGTTTTTTCCCAGTCACAAGTCTGGCGGCCGTATTCTGAACGACTTGCAGACGAGCGATTTGGTACTTGGGAAGTCCAAGGTAAAGGGCGTTTGCATAGTCCAGTCTGGAGTTCACAATTGTTCCCACCACTACTGCTACGTCTTCTTTGGGGATAAAGGGAATAAGTCTGCGTAGTAGGCGCAGCAGATGGTGAGATCCGCTGACTACTGACCCTATTTGTGCGTCCATTGTCATGTAGGTGTTAAAGATGACTCCGAGACTTTTGACTTTGGAGCTAGGGGTGATGATTTGGCCCAGAATGGGCGGGGGTGTCCAGGTTGTTGCCAGTTGACTCTTGCGACTGGCGTGAAACAGAAGAAGTTCTGTTTTGGAACTGTTGAGTTTAAGATAACTCTTGGTCATCCAGTTTTCTATCAAAGAGAGACAATTCTCTAAACTGAAATGATGATCCTTTTTGTTGCAGATGCGAAAATACAGTTGCGTGTCGTCTGCGTACGAGTGATAAAGTAGTTGTTGACTACTAATGATTTCAAAGAGAGGGCGAAGGTAGATATTGAAGAGCACCGGTGACAGGGGGGGATCCTTGAGGGACTCCACATGACACCGTGCGTTTTTCAGAAGTGAAAGGTCCCAATTTCACGGTTTGTGATCGGTTTTCCAAAAAGGAGGAAAACCATGGTAAATCACCTACTGTGACTCTAGCTACTTCAGCTAGCCTAGTCAGTAATAGTTTGTGGTCTACCGTGTCAAAGGCTGCGCTTAGGTCCAACATAACCAGGAGACAAGATTCTCCTTCGTCTGCGGCCTCGAGAGCGTCGTCCCATATTTTGAGTAATGCTGTTTCTGTCCCGTGCCCGGGACGGAAACCCGATTGGTATGGATCAAGTAGATTATGGGTATCTAGATGCTGTTGCAGCTGTTGTACCACTACTTTTTCCATTACCTTGGAGAGAACGTTGAGGCCTGTTATGGGACGGCGGTGGGTTGGGTCCTTGGGATCCAGGGTGGGCTTTTTCAAGATGGGCTTGATTGTGCCCTCTTTCAGCAGGGAGGGCACTATGCCTTCCTTAAACGACTGATTTATAAGCTGCGTGATAGGAGGTGCCAAGATGTCGGCACATTCCTTCAGCAGTTTAGTAGGGATAATATCATTAGGTGCTGTGCTGTTTCGCAAAGCACCGATGATATTTTTTGTGGCATCGATGGTGATGGGTTCCAGAGTAAACTTTGTTAATTGTAGAATGTTTCTATGGGTGTTGTGGGCCTGATTGAGGGTGGCGTTGAGGGGGGTGTTTTGCTGAATGCTTTCCCAGATTCCCTCAATTTTATTGATGAAGAAATCCGATACTTCATTGCAAAATTCTTGGGTATCTGAATTGGGGGCTTCAAGACAGCCTGGATTCATGGTCTGAGTGACCAACTTGAAGAGTTCCCGGGGGCGGTTTAGGGCGCTGTTGATAGCCTCAGAAAAATAATTTTTCTTGGCTTTGAAGATTTCTTTATGGTATTTTCTTGTTATTTCCTTGTAGGTGATGAGGTTCTCCACTGAAGTGCTTCTCTTCCAGGCGGCTTCCGCCCTTCTGCGCTCTTGCTTCAGTAGCACCAGCTGGTTATTAAACCAGCCGGACTTGTTTTTCCGGATGTGGACTTTGCGTTTCGGCGCTACTAAGTCGGCTGACTGTAGTAGGGCTGCATTTAAGGCATCCAGTGTTTCTGAGGCTGTTCGGAATGGTTGGAGTGTTTTAATT
Organism: Rana kukunoris; assembly: GCA_029574335.1. Taxonomy (NCBI): domain Eukaryota; kingdom Metazoa; phylum Chordata; class Amphibia; order Anura; family Ranidae; genus Rana; species Rana kukunoris. The sequence continues at coordinate 357,768,882 of CM056052.1, forward strand.
TTATTTTCCAAAATAGATTTGAAGAGTTCCGAATGGAGCTTCTTCTGAGATCTAGTCCAGTGTGTTGTCACCGGCTTGGGTGTTATCAATGGGGGAGTTTTGGAAATTATGAATTTAATTGCATGGTGATCTGTCCATGGCAATGGTTCATTTTCCAAAGTATTTATTTTCAGATTTTGTCTGAAAATAAGATCGAGTGTGTGGCCTGAGGCATGTGTGGGCCCACAGGCTAGTTGCTGTAGCCCTAAACCTTCCAGGTGGTCAATACAGGCGTCGGCAACGGGATCCTGTGAGGAATTGGCCCAGAGATTGAAGTCCCCGAGCAGCAAAAGGTGTTTGCTGTTTAGGGTATAAGTGGAGATAAACTCCGTCAGCGATGGTAGAAGCTGCGATTTTGGCCCGGGTGGCCTATAGCAGAGTAGAATACGGACGGTCTCCTGGGGATTTGTTTGCAGCTGTAGAGTAAGGGTTTCCATGAATGGAAGAGGGTTTTGAAGGACTGGTTTAGTGATCGCAAGGTGAGTCCTGTGGATCACCGCCAGTCCTCCTCCTCTTTGCCCTATTCTGTTTTCCGTGATAATACGGTAGTTTTCTGGCACCAATTCTCCTAGAATGGTGTTACAGTCGGCTGTGAGCCAGCTCTCTGTAATAAAGAGGCAGTCTAAGTCATATTGTAGTATGAAATCATGGATTTCTAGTCCGTGTTTTACTGCCGATCTTGTGTTGATCAAAGCACAAGATATGTGCTCAGGTTGGGATGGATGACTGAAATTTTTGACAGTCGATCGTCGATCGATTCTCAATAGTTGCTCGGTTCTTAAGGCCCTTTTGGTGATGGCTGGTAATACTGTGGCGAATCGCCTCAGACCCCGAATGGTTTCTGCAGAGTATCGCAGATTAGCCATTGTCGCCAAGCATCGGGGGTGCCAGTGAGGTTTTTAATGGGATGTGGGGGGAAGATTCTTTAAATCCTCACTCCCAGGTTGATCCAGAGGAAGGCAAAAAAACCCTGGTCGCGCTATCCAATGTGCTGCGGCAAGGGAAAAAAATTCCTTCCTGACCCCTCAAGGGTGATCAGCTGAAACCCTGGATCAAGTGCCACAGAGGTGGTGGATATGCGGTGGGGCAGAATAGGGGGAGATGTACCAAGATGGCCACAATTCAGGAAAAAAGGACCTAAGCTGGGGGCTGTCAGCTTGGTGGATCGGTCCCTAGGGAAGGCTGGTGGGCGATCAGGGAGAGGATGGAGGTCCTTCTATAGTAAGAGGGGGTTTCTGGGTGGCTTTAGGGGAATCTCCTGGGTGTTTGTGCGGCGCGGCACTAGGCCGCGGGTGAAGCCGCGGTCTTTCCTAGATTCGGCCACCGCAAATCACCATAGGTCGGCGCGGATGGTTGGAGAGGGTGTAACTGAGGTGGAGAGGCGGTGGGGGGATGGCTCGATTGCCGATGGCTTTCAGGAGGAGAACGGGAGGCAAGTGCGATCGTTGCTCCGGTGGGCAGAGCCGTGGCTTATCCTTAGAAGGACGGCCGCGCTTTCCCAGAGGAGGTAGGGGGGCGGGGGGGGGAACACAAGCGCCCGGCGAGAACAGGCTTACCTGTGAGACCCCAGAAGACAGGAACTGGGCAAAAGGGTGGAAGGAGAGCTGAAAGGCTGTGATTCCTGGATGCAGCCAGGGGCTGGAGGGAACACCTGCCTGACTAATCTGTCTCGGTGAGCAGACTCGTGTGAGAGCGTCCTGCATGCACCACGGTGACTGACTGACTGACTCAGATGGACTCTAAGCCTGATATAAGGTATAGTCCTTTTTTTTTATTATTTTCTTTAGTCCCTTATACCTGACATTTGCTTTTTTCTGTATTTTGCTGATAAATATGAACATGCATTTGAGCACCAAACTCTACCGATATTTCAGTCATTATTGTTATAATCTTTATCCCATATTTGCATTCTTTATACTGCATTTGTAACTTGTTTTCTTATGCAAAACTCAAAAAAAAAAAGTGTCAATATACTTCAATAAGGTGTACACAGGGGTTGATTTACTAACGTGAAATAGACTGTGCACTTTGCAAGTTCAGTTGCATTAAATCTATTTTTCAAGAAATTGTTTTACTGCACTATGCAATATTAACAAAGTCCACCCCATCTAATCAAGTTTTTGTTTTTATTTTATCAATATTTTTATCTCAAACATAAGGATATGCGCTCTTCAAGGAGGGTCCAGAGTTAAACATGAAAATATGGATCAAAAGTTACTAAAGTGCAAATTGACAGGTACAATAAAAACGCAAGAAATACTTGTCTGCCTTATAAATAAATTATAAATACCTAACATTATCAAGTAACTCTGTCTTGAACGCCATCCTCAAGTCGAAAATTGGTGATCTGGGAGCAAAAAAAGAATGCTCAATCACGACTCAAGCAATAAAGAGAAGAAAGAAGAAAAACAGTGGGCAAAAAGAAAGTGGAGGTGTATTGAAAAGTGATGGTAGAATAGAAGGAAGGGGGAAGAACACGGGACACGGGGGGGGGGGGGGTCCTCTCAGAAACCTCCAACAAGAATTCTTTACATAATTTTGAAAACAAATATATACATGTCAGTGTAAGTCACTCTCAATATCTTTTATTTTTTTTCCAAATAACAATTTTTTATTTTCAAACATAACATGTTGACATACCAAAAAGTTGACACTACAGCTTGCTGTGGGGGCACCCAGCAGGAGTGAGGAGCCATGAGTGCCGGCATGGGACCCGAGAAAAGGAGGATCCGGGCTGCTCTGTGCAAAACCACTACACAGAGCAGGTAAGTATAACATGTTTGTTATGTAAAAAATAAATAAAAAACAAGACTATAATATTACTTTAAGAGGGGCTATAATTACAATGTACAAATAGATCAAAAGGTGACTTGAGTACCTGTGATAAACAGTTTACACTAAGGTCCCTGAAGATGACAGACAGCCACGATTTGGTGTTAGAAGAAAAGAGGTTTAAGGTTAGATTGAGGAAAGGGTTCTTTGCTGTTAGAGTAAAAATGTGGACCTCCCTCCCAGGAAATGGTATTAACTGACAGAGTGTTGAATTTTTATATGGCTTTCTCAGTAGGCAGAATATACGGGGGTATAGGAATTGTTAGAGAATAAAAAAATAAAAATAAATCACACATCTATACACACCTGGGTTTAACTGGATGGACATGTGCTTCTTTTCAACCTTATAAACTATGTAAAAAGGCAACTGAACTATGTAAAATTCCAACTAATAAGTGATTATGGAGTAAAACTGACCAGGCCAGTACTCATAAGACAGAAAAACCAATCCATTCTAAAGGAAACCTGAACTAAGGGAAATGCAAGGGTTGGTTTTGCTGTTCTCCATCTGGAAATCATAATTGCCTCTCTCTGGCTTCAGTACTTTTTGAGTTACCGACCTATAATAATCATGCCAATCAGCAAAGTCAGAAATAGTGATCCGCATTGAACTGGGGCCAGTGACTTAGAAAGCCAGTCAACTTGCATTTTTAGAAGAGGGTGTCATCAATGGTTGCATCCAAGTTCTCTTCAAATAGGTTTTCTTTAAAATATTTGTCTAGCTAAACCTGTAATTTCTGTTCTGAGGGAACATTGATAATCACGGCCACCATCTCTAGAGGGCATAAGCAATAATAATTTCTGGCTACGTTGTTTGCCATGAAGTTTTCCCCCTTCTGTTTTAATCATCGTCATACTGCTACATCCCCAACAGAAAAATAGTCAAATGAAAAATGAAACAGGCCAACAGCCTTGTATTTACTGCAGCAAGTGGGTAGATCTGGAAACCCAATGGCATAAGTCACCAAAAAGGCATAAGCCAAAAAGCGATTTGGCCTACTAACATCTAATTAAAACTTATACCAATAATTTTATAGTGCTGTGATCATTCCTATTTTTCACTAAAGTTCTGCACTAGAAACAAAGGAAAGACTTAAGCCATATTTTGAACTGTCTATCTTCTGTAACAATCAGACCTCTATCTATACCGTTATTGGAGTAGCAGGTCTTAGGCTGCTGTAAGAGGAGATCCGAGAACATTTCCTTAAACATCATCACATGCTTTGAAGCTGTAGTTACACTGATTGCTGTGGGAAGAAAATACAGCCTTTGGCAAGAACATTGTAAATCTGCTTAAATATTTGTGACTCTGAAGCGGTTTGTTGGATTAAGCACGAGACTTCCTTTTCTTTGTTAGAGGTTTCATCAACATAGCTGTTTACATAATTTGCCCTCATAAAACAACGTTCCTGACAAAACGGCAATAGGTGTGGAGTCGATGATCAGACCCATTTACTGGCAACATCTCTTCAGATCTTTCATAACTAAATGTGATGCTAGGGCAGAGCTTTTTTTTCTCAAAAAATAGGTGCAGGAACTCCGGAACCACGATCCTGTTCAGATTTGACAAACAGTAGAAGGGTCTTAAAGGGGCATTAAATACCAGGTTTGCATTACATACAGAGTGCAGAGTTCAGGTGGTTACACACAGAGTGCACTTCTGTGTTAACAAGTGATTGTTGTGAGCGGGCACCAAAGGGTCTGAGCCAGAGGTGGTGGAACAGAGTTCCCCCAAGTACCCCCTGAAAAAAAGCCCTTAGGAAAAAAAAAACTGACGCGGCAGCAACATTTGTGTAAATAGGGCACATAACTGGCACGCATGAAAACCGATGTCCACATCCATGAAAACTGATGTAAACTTATGTCTCTGCAAGTGAAGTGGGTTTTCCCATCAGTTGCCATCAGAAATCCCAAAAACCAACTGAAGGGGTGTACATGGCAGTTAGTGTTGTCCGCCTGTAGCAGGAAGTGCCGTTACTTTCAGAGTCTCTAGGTTAGAAACTATGCAACAAATTTACAAAAAAGGGGAAAGGTCTGCTAGCTGTTCAGACTATCTTGGTCAACATACCAAGTGTAGTCCTTGGTATGTTAGTAGATCATCATGGATACAAGCATGTGTGTGTACATGTATAGATGTCCAATTAATAAAAAAAAACTGCTTGCTAGTCTGATTTTGATAGAACATCGAATTGCCAACAAACATCAGTGGATAATAAAATCTCTAATATAGTGCATGCGATTCTTCTATACTCCTTTATGATCATTTGTTTCCATCGACATACTAGAAATAGTGGGTGTAGGACTACCAGTAGACAAACCTGATTTAGGAATAGGACATGGAGATAAGCAGCAATAACAAAACCAATAAAGATGATAAAATAGATGTTTGCCCGGCTGAATATAGTCCTTTAATACACGTACAACTGCAATTTCCTTCTAGCTCCAAGGCATTTTCCTAGGATTGGACAACTAACTGGAAACATGGTTCTTTCTGTTAAATGCGGCTTTCTGTGGTGTAAAAAAAAAAAAATGTCCATTGAACGATAAAATCAATTATAAAGTCAATTAAACTCAATTGAAAAAAGGCTTTTACAGGCCATGAACTGTGTGGTGTGCTCAAATTACATTCTGTAAAGCCTAAAGAAGAATCTATCTTTCCTTCACACCCCCTTGTGTTCCGTTATCTGCCATGGCATCTGCCTTGGAGCCTTTTATAAGAAATATATTGAAAATTAGGGACTAAACTGGACAGCTGAAGGTTTGCACAGTATGAAACAGGACTGGACACCAATGAAAATTTTGTATAAGGCCCCTTCCACACTAAGTGGATCCGTTTCAGCGGAGTCCGCCAGCTCAGCGGGAGATCTCTCCATCAATCTCAACTGGTTATGAATGAGCTGGTGGATGACAGGTCTGTCTCTGCTCACTGAGCAGGGACGGGCCTGTCGAGCACAGCAGATTCCTATGGAGAGATCGGACGAAAACTGATACCATACGTCTGATTTTAGCTGGTCGGAGCAGAGCAGGTGTCAGCAGACAGGGTCACCGCTGAAATCCGCCGCTCCATAGACCTACATAGGGCGTCCGTTCAGGTCTGCCTAAAGAACTGACAGGCAGACCCGAACGGTCCTCCCTAAAGAGTTAGCAGCTACTACTTACTCCTATGCAGTTTGGGAACAAAATTAGGTTTATGGCACTGGTCAAAAAAGCTATAGACCTCTGGTGTCTAACCTGCAGCCCTTTGTAATAAAGGAAATACAACACTTGAACTTACAACTTTAAAAAAATAATACAATACAGTAATATTTACCAAAAACTTTTTTTTTTACTTTAATTATGTTTTAATTAGTATGTTATATTACTACTAAAATATTTTTCCCCCCTAATATTTGAATAGGGCTTTAACACTTACTGGTTACATACTGTGTATTAAAGAGGAAGTAAACCCTGAGGGGTTTTACTTCCTCTTTGTTCCCCTGCAAAGTAAAGTTAACGGGCCAATATGCATCTCATACTGTTTCCCCAAAAATAAGACCTACCCCGATAATAAGACCTAGCAGGATTTGCAAGGAGGGCTGCAATATAAGTTCTACCCCGAAAATAAGCCCTAGTTTAAAGTGGTTGTAAACCGCTAGAATCCTCACTAATGCGGTATTGTATAGAGTGGAAGGTGTGCATATGCTGTGGTCTGCTTTAATCAGGTACCTCCTTTTAGTGCTGCTATATGATCTCCAGCTGCTCTCCGTTTCTTTTCTTCTGGCTGTTAAGTGAGGGATCTCGAGGCCCCTTCCTCTGCATTGCTCGGAGCGGGTCACGGAAGCGGCGTTCCTCTGCTCTCCCCTTCTCATAACTTTCAGTGGGTGGTCTTGACCCCCTCCCTCTGCATTGCTCGGAGCAGGTCATGGGAGCGCCGTTTAGCTGATCTCCGCTGCTCTCCCCTTCTCTTCTCCTCCTGTCAGCGGTGATCTCGGCCCCCCTTCTGTAGTGCTCGGTGCAAGGAAGACAGCTCAGGCAAGTAATGGAAGCATCGAGCTTAGCTATAGGAAGGTGAGACATACACCTTTTGGATTGTATATAGCGGTAACGATGAGGATTCTGTCAGTTTACAAGCACTTTTGCTATTATTCACACTTGGCGCATTGCATGGCAAGCCCTACCCCGAAAATAAGCACTACTGTATTTTTGGTGGTCAAAAGTAATATAAGACCTGGGCTTATTTTTGGGGAAACATGGTACTAGCCCATTATGGGTCACGTACCTGCAAACAAAGCCCACGATGTCCCCACATTCATCTTCGCCCCTCTTCCATTCTGGGGCCGCAGACTCCAGCTCTTTGACTGTCTGGAGCCGCATGACATCACTCCCACACATGCGTATGGGAGCCATCAGTCACCGCACTTGCGAGTGAAGAAATAGCACGGAGGTCCGTTTCTTCACCGCACATGCGCCAATGACATCATTGGTGCATTACAAAGGTAAATATCTCCTAAACTAAACATTTAGGAGATATTTCCACTACCTTATAGGTAAAGCCTTATTCTAGGCTTACCTATAGGTAAAACTCAAAATCAGACGTTTACAACCACTTTAAGCTGATCAGATTTTACATAGTTTTCCTTTACAGAAATGTAGCACAATCAAAGTAATTTTTTTGTTTAATAAATAGTTTGTAAAGTATATAAAATACATGATATCATGACAACATACAAAAGAGGATATATGTCATAAGTACAGATTTAAATCATAAAAAAAAACACAATCTAGAAGCATACAGTAATTTAATGGCATTCTCTATATACACTATTACAAGGGGAAGTGTCTTACAGTAATCACGAGACAGACAATTTAAAGAGGAATTAAGCATGCACATTCACATGATTTCTCACATGCAGTACAATACAGTATATTACACATCTGCTGCTAAAAGCACCTTCAGCAAATTCCTGGAGACACCACTAATCCTTTCAGTGTTTATTTCCACACAGTAACAGCAAATCTCTCCCTCTCTCTCATTAGCCTTTGTTAGCCTTTTCAGTTGCAGCTTAAAAAGTGACTTGGTCAGAAGAGCGAATGTTTCACTTTATAGTCCATGCTTTAATGACCTACAACAAGAATTGATCAGGGCTGGCCTCACAGCAGGATAACAAATCAGACTGTGTACAAGTGTATGGGTAGCTGTTGAAACACTATTAGGCCAAATATGTATGCATTAGGAAATATGCCAGATCCAAACCCTTCTAAAAATAGAATGACGATTCTCGGGCAAAATGTTTTAGAGTAGAGGTGTCCAGCCTTCTGACCTTCCTGGGCCAAACTGGAAGAAGAGGAATGGTCTTTATGTAGCCACACATAAAATACACTAACAATAGGGATAGCTGATCACTGATACAGATAACTTTGCAGTTTTGAGACTTTGCAGGGCGACTAAGCAAAAACTGATTGTGCAGAAGTCCGAAATTGCCGCCCAAGTTGTGCCCATATGTTGTTTTGTTTTTTTTAGCCACCGGTCAGTTTTCTTGTAAAAGCAATCCTAGCGGCCAACTAGCTACTCGATTGCTTTTACAAGCAGCGGGAGGGGACACTGCTCCTGACTGCCTTCTGCAGCTTTCTCAGCCTTTCCCGTCCCACCAGGATCAGCTTTGACCGGCTCTGGGCTTTGGTAACCCAGCAACGACGACTTGACAACGCTTCCAGTTTACTCATATCAACGGCGCCATTTTCAAAAATCAAACATATTCGAAAATACCGATCTTTGTGTTATCAAATGCTTTTATGGTTAGAGAAGACGACCCCAGATCTTTTCATAAAGAGTACCTGTCACATAGTGCTGTGCTGTCACAAGGACGTTTACATTCCTTTTGACAGCAATAAAAGTGATAAAAAATGATTAAAAATTAAAAGCAACCGTGTAAAAATAAAAATAAAATTAATAAGTTAAAAAAAAAAGCGCCCTGTCCCCCCTTTGCTCGTGCGCAAAGCCTATTGCACATGTTGGTCCCACACGCAAACAGGGATCGCCCCACACATGTGAGGTATCACCGTGAACGTCAGATCATGAGCAGTAATTCTAAACACCAGACCTCCTCTGTAATGTAACCTGTAAAGGCTTTTAAAAGCATTGCCTATGGATAGTAAAATGTACATTGTTTGTCGCTATTGCGCAGGCGCGTGCAACTTTAAAGCGTGACATGTTAGGTATTTATTTACTCAGCATAACATCATCTTTTATATTTTACCAAAACAAATTGGGTTATGTATTGTTTTTTGCATCAAAATTCAAAAGTGTGTTTTTTCCAAAAACATTGCATTTGAAAAACTGCTGCACAAATACGGTGTGACCTAAAAATTTGTAAAACCCACCATTTTCTTCTCTAGGGCCTCTGCTTTATGTACATTCTCACACAGGAGTGGGGATATCAGGACAATGGCTGCAGCTATGATCCTGTTATTTTCAGGCAGCAGTTTCCTGCAAAGTAAAAGTGATCCAAGCAACTATACAGCCACCCGACTACTTTTAGGGCTGGCAGAAGAGGGTCAACCTTAAGACCCCTTTCACACTGCCGACGCCCATAACGTTGGCGGGTAAAATAGCGGTAAAATGCTGCTATTTTACCATCGGATTTGTGGTGCATTTTGGCCGCTAGCGGGAATCTTTTAACCCCCGCTAGCGGCCAAGAAAGGGTTAATACTGCCAGCAATGCGCCGGCGGTACCGCTGTGCTGCCCATTGATTTCAATCTGCTGCCCTGCCAGCGCACCGCTCCAGTGTGAAAGCCTTCGGGCTTTCACACTGGAGTTAATAGAGCACCAGTTTAAGGGAGGATTGCAGGCGCTATTTAACGCTACAACGCCTGCAAAACGCCCTCAGTGTGAAAGGGGTCTTAGTGGGGTCTCCTGTCCCACTGGGGAGCCTGGTACTGATGTGACCTGTCGTATTGGATGACCTAGACTCGGGGAGGTCAGAAACCAGAAGTGACGAAATCCATTGGAGGAGAAATTTTGAAGTGTGACATGTTAGATATCTATTTATTTTATATTTTACCAAAAATTATATTGTGTTAAATTCATTAAAAGTGACATAAGCGGCTACTTGCAAAATGCCTGTCACCTTTATCCTTTCTTTACCATTTAGGGAATCACTGACCCAGAATAAGCAAGTGTATTTTAGGTGTCAGAAACTTAAAGTGGAGTTCCACCCATTTTTTTATGTTTGTCTGTGCTGCATGCCCTAATCTCATAGTGTTCAGAATGGACAATTTGCCTTTATTTTGTAGTCCTTCATTACTTCCTTCTCCTTATTAGCCTAGGCTATTAAGTCACATGGCTATTTGCAAGGGTTTCTGGGATAGGCATCATGTTTCCCAGTAATCCTTGCAAACCTGACTGAAACCTATTACATCGCTTGTGCAGCACTGAGCATGTGCGAGATATGCAAAGCTGAAATCCAGGACGTCATACAGTCTGGTTTCATGATGCCCACACTTAAGATGGCCACGGTCTATTTCTTGATTATAAACTAAATGTTAAATGCTGTAACAACCTAACAAATCAGACCTTAGTTTACAGACTAACTTTACTAGAATACATTAAGCGTGTGTATTACAGGGGTATTTATATTTAAAAAGTGAAATTGTGGGTGGAAGTCCCCTTTAACAGGCAAATGCAAGTTCCAGGTCAGTGAATAAGAATAATAATACAAATAAAAAACAACACAGCCTTGGTTATACACCTTTTAAAAAAAAGTCAGCAAGGACAGCTCCCAAACTCCTATAAATGACAGGTTCCCTTTATGGTCCTAAATGATATGCAGTATGTACTATAGGCTGTCCATATGAATCAAAGGTGAGCAGTGAGTTTTTGTTTGAAAGAAATATGTAAGAAATGTGTTTAATTCAGAAGATGGAATGTAAAAAATTTCTGCAATGCAAACGATAGTGATGTTATAAGAAAAAAAAAAAAAAAAAAAACAATATTATAAGGGATATGTCATGCCGTTGGAAATATGAAGTCAGATCTGTTAATTATATCTTATCAGTTTTCTGATTTTCCATGTACCCTGCCCTGTTAGTTGATTCATTATAGATTACAACACACTGTGGGCCAGATTCTCAGCGGCGATACGACTGAGTATCTCAGATACCCCGTCGTATCGCCGTTTTTTTTGTCCTCGTATCTATGCGCGTGATGCTTAGCATCACTTTTGCATAGATACGCTTCAACATCCGACAAGTGTAATACCATTACACTTGCGGATCGTAGTTGTAATGACAACTCTGGCCACTAGGTGGCCTTTACGTTGTTTTCTCATTTGCATATGCAAATGAGGCTAGTACGCCATTTCCCGATCGCTTTTACGCCGTCCCGTCGTCGCGTACGTCATTTACGAACTCGTAAGGTTACCCCAGCTTCTATGAGGAGTAACCATACGAAGTTCCGTCGGATGCCGTCGGATGCCATGTTAAGTATGGCGTCGGGTCAGCGTCGGCTTTTTCCGTCGCTTACGTCGTTTTACTAACTCGTTCGCGAATAGGGCATTGCGTAAGTGACGATCACGTCGTTTTGACATCGGTTTCAACGACGCTTTCCGACGTGAGCTGGAGCATGCGCACTGGGCTTTTTCCCCGGCCGGCGCATGCGCAGTTCGTTCGACGCGGGGGCGCGCTTAATTTAAATACAAGCCGCCCCATTTGAATTACGCGGGCTTACGCTGGGCCATTTTCGCTACGCCAACGCAAACTACGGAGCGAATGGTTAGAGAATACGGCACTTCCTCTAGTACGATGCGGCGGCGTAGTGTAAATGGCTTACGATACGCAAGTGAAATTCTATGAGAATCTGGCCCTGTATGTATAACCTGACATTACCTAGTGATCTGTCCATCCTTGTGTCTGCAAGGTTACGGCTCAATTGCTAAAATACTATAGCAGTATTTCTGACAAAACAATCAAACATTTTTCAAAAGGTGGCAGATTTTACCAATAGGATAGTATCTCTCTGCTGGTTTACAAATGCTAATCAGATAAACTCTACATTCACCTCCTACACTGACCAGTAAGATAGACAACTGGGATGACAAGATTTACCAGAACTGCAATGTACAAGTATGACCACATTCTGATGGAGAGAGAGGAGGGGCACCAAATATCTAGAATACATTTTTGGAAGGAAAAGCGTTGTCCCACAAAGTTGTGCATCATATGCCATCAAGTTAAAGTGGTTGTAAAGCATGAAGGTTAAAAACCTTCTGCATGCCTCTCTCCCATTTGCTATGGTAGGCACTCCGAGGGGGACCCCAAAGTGGAGGATCGTGCTGCTCTGTGCAAAACCACTGCACAGAGCAGGCAAGTATAACACGTTTGTTATAAAAAAAAAAAAGAGCCTGTAGTGTTACCCCTAATTCTAGCCACATCACACAAGGATATTCTCTCCAGCAATGTCTTGCCTCATCCACACAAGACACCTATACAACTGCTGGAAAGGGATGCGAAGGGATGATAAGAAAACTGTTTTATTCTGCATTAAAGCACATTAAATACACTCTGACTCTGCGGGAGATGCTGTCATCACATCCAAGATGGCAGCATCCAGCAGCAGTCTCAGGGCTTTTGTATATATATATTCACACAAGAAAGGCTTTTATATACAAAAATAAATAAAGATACAAAGATTATGTTAAATGCACACATAATCTAATGGGGATATTCTTGTTGAGACAAATGATCTGGCAACAGGGTCTCTCTTTAAGTAGGATTTAAGGATAGTCAAAAAAAATAAAAATTCCTTTCCTTAATCAAAATGTTTACGAATCCTGGAAGGCCTCCTTCCATGAAAAACAAATGTCGTGAGCTTATCATTGTCGTACCAAGAGGACTTCCTTTACCACTCCCAGATGGACCATTGGGAATAGCCTGCTATGTGAGACAGGAAACATTAAGCATTAGTCACTACCCTTCCATAGGCATACTCAGCCAACATCACTGTGCAAAAACAATGGCAGGCCAGCTAACCATCATCACAGGTGGAACAAAATGCTTACACTTAAAGGGTACACACACACACACACACTTCTATGTAGACATTATGCATTTGCAGCTCTGGCAGTGTGTCCTATACAATACACACTTTAAATAAAGGGAATATAGAGATTATGATCTTTGTTTTGAAACCAGATTGAACACTACTATTCAGCAATCACTGTGCAGTCTTAATTTTCTGTTGTACATACAAATAATATATTTCTTCCGAATACAAGGAAAGTATTAAGATGTGCCAAGGCATTGCTTTTATTGGAGAGTTTGTATATGACTTCTATAAAGTTATCTGAATGTGCTTAATGCCACTTTAAGCTATACATTTAAAGAGGAGGTTCACCCTAAATCAGGGCCAGCGCTACCACTAGGCGGATTAGGCGACCGCCTAGAGCGCACTGCCGCCTATGGCGCCATTACTAAACTCCTGCACTGTCCTCCGCTCCACAGAGCTTCAGGTTCCACACAATGCTGGCTGCATCCTCCGCCCTGACATCATGTTAAGGCTCAAGCAGCGCCGCTAAGCAAGCAGACAGACAACCCCCCATACACACCCAGCGCGGCTCAAGTTCTCCGCTCTGAGTCTGACACAGTGTCACATGGGAGGCATGGATAGGTCCGGTCCTGGCTGCAAATCCCCCGCCCACCCCCCACCCCTCCCCCAGAGCGCTCTCCACTGTATACGCTGTCATGTCCTGTGTGTGTCACCGACGCCGTGTTCAGGCCAGCCTTGATCCCCCCTGTATTCTCCTTTTCTGCAAGAGCCGACTCAGCCAAGGCAGCAGCAGCCCCTCCCTTCTCCGCTCTCTGTCCACACTGTGTCTGTGTGTGACATGTGTACAGCAGCACAGTCCCCCGGCACCCCCCCCCAGAGCTGTGTAGTGTATGTGTATATTAAAATATCTGCCCCCCGCCCCCAGAGCTTGATTTGCATTGATTGGCACTGATGTAGCAACATTGATGGACGCAGGTGAGGTATTTGATAGGCGCGGGCGAGACTGTATGGGATGGGTGCAGGTGAGGCTGTATTGGATGGAGGCGGGTGAGGCTGTATTGGATGGAGGCGGGTGAGGCTGTATTGGATGGAGGCGGGTGAGACTGTATTGGATGGGCGCGGGTGAGTCTGGATTGGATGGGCGTGGGTGAGGCTGTATCGGATGGGCGCGGGTGAGGCTGTATTTGATGGGCGCGGGTGAGGCTGTATTTGATGGGCGCGGGTGAGGCTGTATTTGATGGGCGTGGGTAAGGCTGTATTTGATGGGCGCAGGTGAGACTGTATTGGATGGGCGCGGATGGGGCTGTATTGGATGGGACTAGGTGAGACTGTATTGGATGGGACTAGGTGAGATTGTATTTGATAGGCACGGGTGAGGTGGCATTTGATGGGCACGGTGAGGTGGAATTTGATGGGCGCTGGTGTGGCTTTATTTGATGGACGCGGGTGAGACTATATTTGATGGGCGAGATGGCATTTGATGGTCACATGTGAGATGGAATTTGATGGACACAGGTGAGTCTGTATGTGATGGGCGTGGGTGAGGCTGTATTTGATGGGCGCAGGTGAGGCTTTATTGGATGGAGGCGGGTGAGGCTGTATTGGATGGAGGCGGGTGAGGCTGTATTGGATGGAGGCGGGTGAGGCTGTATTGGATGGAGGCGGGTGAGGCTGTATTGGATGGAGGCGGGTGAGACTGTATTGGATGGGCGCGGGTGAGGCTGTATTGGATGGAGGCGGGTGAGACTGTATTGGATGGAGGCGGGTGAGACTGTATTGGATGGGCGCGGGTGAGGCTGTATCGGATGGGCGTGGGTGAGGCTGTATCGGATGGGCGTGGGTGAGGCTGTATTTGATGGGCGCAGGTGAGGCTGTATTTAATGGGCACAGGTGAGGTGGAATTTGATGGGTGCGGGTGAGGCTGTATTTGATGGGCCCGGCTGACATTTTATGGGCACAGGTGAGATGGCATTTGATGGGCACTGGTGTGGCTGTATTTGATGGACGTGAGTGAGACTATTTGAATTATTTGATAATAAAAGTTGGTTTGGGGGCAAAACTGTAAAATTTCCACAATTAGCTGGTCAAGCAAAGTGTTGCATGCAAAATAGTAGCAGTCATTAAAAAGGTGGGATGTACACGGGCAGGACAAAGGGGGTGGAGTCAAGGGTGGAGCCAAGGGGGGCAGCAAAATTAGGTTTCGCCTAGGGTGTCAAAAATCCTTGCACCTAGTATTTTTCCATGTGATCCAGCATACTGGCGTCAGCGCCAGTATGCTGTTTTTTTTTTTTTTTTTTAATGCCCCACTTACTGTTCAATCTTCAATTTTGATTTATCTCCCCAGCGGGGGATGGCGCCTCTATAGCCCGTCACTGGTTCCGAAAACACCCGATTTAGGACTCGGGTATTTCCGGCGCAATACGGCGCCTGCGCACAGACCTAGGAGCTGACTGCGCAGGCGCCGTATTTCTCCGAGTCCTACGGCTATGGCGCGTCACGCCCTCCGAAAAAAGCCGAAATAGGACTCGGAAAAATACGGCGCCTGCGCAGTCAGCTCCTAGGTCTGTGCGCAGGTGCCGTATTGCGCCGGAAATACCAGAGTCCTAAATCGGGTGTTTTCGGAACCAGTGACAGGCTATACAGGCGCCATCCACTGCGGGGGAGCTAAATCAAAATTGAAGATTAAACAGTAAGTGGGGCATTAAAAAAAAAAACAGCATGCTGGATCACATGGAACAATACTATATTTAGGGTGAACCTCCGCTTTAATAATTTAACAATTACAGAGCAGTATTGATTTGTATATTTTATATATTAATATTATTATACTGGATGTATACAGTGCCAACATGCCTGCCTAGCATTCAGCTTTAGGTTATAAGACATAGTGTGCTGCCTTCGCAATGTATATTACATGCTTGGCACTCGGCAGTGTCCGTTTCTTTAAGACCCTCCATTTTCTTGTAGCCTAGAGGCGGGTCTTCTCTGTACTACCTAGAGCTTGCTGGGACATATCCTGTTCATTCCAGCTCTAGCTACTGTAGTGACCAGATCCACAGGACATCCTAAAGCTAATACAGATAGCAAATCTGACGAACACCAAAGCCTGTGAGTAAAGGGGTTTTGCTAGTTCAGCTTGTGTAGAGGGATGCTAGACATTGCAGATAGATAATGTGTGTTTCAGTCTGTAGTAAGCGAGCACATGTTAGTTAGGCCCTATCTTTTGTATTAGCTACAGTGCGGAAAATAAGTATTTGAACACCCTGCTATTTTGCAAGTTCTCCCACTTGGAAATCATGGAGGGGTCTGAAATTGTCATCGTAGGTGCATGTCCACTGTGAGAGACATAATCCAAAATTTTTTTTCCAGAAGTCACAATTTATGATTTTTTAACTATTTATTTGTATGATACAGCTGCAAAGAAGTATTTGAACACCTGTCTATCAGCTAGAATTCTGACCCTCAAAGACCTGTTAGTCTGCCTTTAAAATGTCCACCTCCACTCCATTTATTATCCTAAATTAGATGCACCTGTTTGAGGTCATTAGCTGCATAAAGACACCTGTCCACCCCATACAATCAGTAAGAATCCAACTACTAACATGGCCAAGACCAAAGAGCTGTCCAAAGACACTAGAGACAAAATTGTACACCTCCACAAGGCTGGAAAGGGCTACGGGGAAATTGCCAAGCAGCTTGCTGAAAAAAGGTCCACTGTTGGAGCAATCATTAGAAAATGAAAGAAGCTAAACATGACTGTCAATCTCCCTCGGACTGGGGCTCCATGCAAAATCTCACCTCGTGGGGTCTCAATGATCCTAAGAAAGGTGAGAAATCAGCCCAGGACTACACAGGAGGAGCTGGTCAATGACCTGAAAAGAGCTGGGACCACCGTTTCCAAGGTTACTGTTGGTAATACACTAAGACGTCATGGTTTGAAATCATGCATGGCACGGAAGGTTCCCCTGCTTAAACCAGCACATGTCAAGGCCTGTCTTAAGTTTGCCTATGACCATTTGGATGATCCAGAGGAGTCATGGGAGAAAGTCATGTGGTCAGATGAGACCAAAATAGAACTTTTTGGTCATAATTCCACTAACCGTGTTTGGAGGAAGAAGAATGATGAGTACCATCCCAAGAACACCATCCCTACTGTGAAGCATGGGGGTTGGAAGCATCATGCTTTGGGAGTGTTTTTCTGCACATGGGACAGGGCGACTGCACTGTATTAAGGAGAGGATGACCAGGGCCATGTATTGCGAGATTTTGGGCAACAACCTCCTTCCCTCAGTTAGAGCTTTGAAGATGGGTCGAGGCTGGGTCTTCCAACATGACAATGACCCGAAGCACACAGCCAGGATAACCAAGGAGTGGCTCTGTAAGAAGTATATCAAGGTTCTGGCGTGGCCTAGCCAGTCTCCAGACCTAAACCCAATAGAGAATCTTTGGAGGGAGCTCAAACTCCAGGTTTCTCAGCGACAGCCCAGAAACCTGACTGATCTAGAGAAGATCTGTGTGGAGGAGTGGGCCAAAATCCCTCCTCCAGTGTGTGCAAACCTGCTGAAAAACTACAAGAAACGTTTGACCTCTGTAATTGCAAACAAAGGCTACTGTACCAAATATTAACATTGATTTTCTCAGGTGTTCAAATACTTATTTGCAGCTGTATCATACAAATAAATAGTTAAAAAAATCATACATTGTGATTTCTGGAATTTTTTTTTTGATTATGTCTATCACAGTGGACATGCACCTACGATGACAATTTCAGACCCCTCCATGATTTCCAAGTGGGAGAACTTGCAAAATAGCAGGGTGTTCAAATACTTATTTTCCGCACTGTATGTATAATGTATGTTGCTTGAATAGTCATGCCGCTTTCACCACTTTCACACACTATTGTACACATTCCTGTGCATTATATCTCAGTAAAGATTGCATCAGTTCAGTAACCAGCACGTCTTTCATTGGGATTCGGTTTATACTTGATGTTAAGCTGTGTATCTAAACAGCAACACACAGCTGAGACATTACAGTAAAAAGGCTTTAAAACGTTGTCAGAAGCAACTAAACAGCTTTGAATCGTCCTCAACAATAAAAGGACAAATCCTTTTAGCACGTGCAGCGAAACGAAAGTGAAACTAATTTCTCTCACTCACTAGAACACTGATATTGCCTGTGTCCAGACATTATCATTATCCACGCTGCCAGCTAAAACAAGATGGAGAACACAGAGAGCAACTCTCTGACCGTTAACCCTCAATGCTCCTATAAAAAGGAAGACACACACAGCTTGCCAAGAACCAAGTCTAGATGCACAACACTGTCTAGAGCGTCCAGTCAAACAAATCTGACTTCAGCTAGCGCCGATTCAGCAAGATCTAAGCGTACTAGTTCTAGACATTGAAGCATCACCAGTCTGTCATCGGCTAGCGACAAAGCGACTAAGGCAAGAGTAAAAGCAGAGACAGCTTGTGCCCTGGCTTCTTATGCAGAGCAGGAAGCTGAATTGATGAGAGAATTAGCAAAAAGTGAATCTGAAACACTCACAAGAAAACCCCAAAAGTGGAAGCATCTTTACACTTACTCAAACAGCAGAAAAACGCTGCAGCAGCCTTAGCTGAGGCAGAAGTTTTCACAAGGGCTGCTGAAGCTCAGTTAGATGGCATAGAAAACCAGATGTCATCCCACAGCGCAATCCAACGCACCCGTGAGTACGTACAGTCACAAGCAACCATGTACACTGACCAGCAGTCCAATGACGCACCTAGGTCTTCATTGACTCCACCAGCAATAAACAACTTTAATACTATGCAACATTGCAAGACTGAATCAGAACCTCAGTGTAGGAAGTCAAGTGGTCAAATGCGCAGAGACCAATCTGCCAACCCTCCAAGAGTGCAAATGGATGCTCGTATACTCCCTCCTCAAGCAAATACAAGTCTGGATTGTAACAAAGACTTACAACAGACGAGAACCACCACCTAAACAAAGTGGATTCTGTCAAGCACCTTACCAGCCGCATCCATACCCTGAGTTTACACCCAAGAAGTATTCGCCAGACGCAACAAGTGCTATAGAAGTGGCAAAATATCTGATGAGCCGTGAGTGGGCGCTGGTCTCATGAAATTCGATGACCATCCGGAAAACTACTGGGCCTGGAAGTCATCTTTCCTGAGCAGTACCCAAGACTTAAAGCTGACAGAGAAAGGAAGGCTTGACCAGCTCATCAAATGGCTAGGACCAGAGTCCACTGAACAAGCCCAAAGAATCAGATCAGTACATGTTCATGACGCAGCTGCAGGACTTGCAATGGTGTGGCGGAGACTAGAACAATGCTATGGATCACCTGAAGTGATCGAAGATGCTCTTCTGAAAAGGATAGAAAACTATCCAAGAATAACAAACAAGGATTACCAAAAGCTGAGAGGTTTGGGAGACCTACACTTAGAAATAGAAGACACTAAGTCTAGTGGATATCTGCCAGGTCTCTCATATCTGGATACAGCACGTGGAGTTGAGCCCATAAATCGAGAAACAAGCTTCAAGATACAAGAAAGATCATCGAGTTGCATTTCCACCGTTCGCCTTCTTCGCTGAATTCATAGAAGACCAAGCTGAAATACGCAATGACCCAAGCTTAGCTTTCCTGAACAAGAGAACAGCAAGCTTCCCAAAGGTAGAGCAGAAACCTCCAGGGCTTTACAAAGAACGCAGAGCAACAGTTTTTGTAAGGAAGACAGAAGTTCCATCTGAATCTGCAGCCAATCAGGAAGACAACACAAGTAAGAAAGTTGAAGAGCCAGACAAAATATGTCCTATCTACAACAAGCCTCATCCACTAAGAAAATTTCGCAATTTCAGAAGTAAGACTTTAGAAGAGCGCAAAGCTTATCTTAACCACTTAAGGACCCCCGCACGCACATATACGGCCACAGAATGGCACGTACTGGCACAAGGGCGTAAATTTACGTCCCCGCCTAAGTGCGGTTCGGGGGTCCCATCGGGACCCCCTCCGCGGCGTGCGGGGGTCCCCCTGGCTCCGGGAGCGATCCGGGATCTGCGGGCGGATGTCGGCGAATACCTGCCCCCCCGCGATCGCTCCCAGCCAATGGGAGCGCGCTCCCAACCTGTCACTTCCTCCTCCTGTGTTTACACAGGAAGGAGGAAATGATGTATTCTCTCATCGCAGCGCTGTTTCCCAGCGCTGCTGATGAGAGAAGACACCACAAGTAAGTGTGCACCAACACAACACTGACACACACTCACATAGGCATATTAACCCCTTGTGATCGCCCCCCCCACCCCCCTGTCACAGTGTCACTGAATGCAGTGATCTAATCACTGCATTTAGTGTCAGTGTGACAGGCAGTGTAAAAAACAGTTAGTGTTCGGTTCAGGATAGCCCCCCCACCCCCCCTAATAAAGTTTTAACCCCCTGATCACCGCCCTAGTTAACCCTTTCACTCCCTATTGCCAGCGTCACTAAGCGATCATTTTTCTGATCGCTGTATTAGTGTCGCTGTTCCCGCTAGGTAGCTATTTTTTTTTATTGAGATTTTTTTTTTTACTAAAGACATGTGGCTAAATAAATTTTGGCCTAAATGTTTGACTAAAATTTAGTTTATTTGATTTTTTTTTTAACAAAAAGTAAAAAATAGTGTTTTTTTTTCAAAAATGTCGCTCTATTTTTGTATATAGCGCAAAAAATAAAAATCGCAGAGGTGATCAAATACCACCAAAAGCAAGCTCTATTTGTGGGAAGAAAAGGACGCAAATTTTGTTTGGGAGCCACGTCGCACGACCGCGCAATTGTCTGTTAAAGCGACGCAGTGCCGAATCGCAAAAACACCTTGGGTCATTTACCAGCGTATTGGTCCGGGTCTTAAGTGGTTAAAGACAATCGCATTTGTTTCAGATGTTGCTCTTCAATTCAGCATCTTGCAAAAGACTGTACAAAAACAATACGATGCGCAGAGTGTAACAGTGACAAACACTTGTCAACACTGCACCCGGGACCACCACCATGGAAACAAGAAGTTCCGGCAACTCAAAAAGATCATGGTGGGGAGCAAGGCGAAAGTACAACGCCAGCAGTAACCTCAAAGTGCACCGAGATCTGTACAGAGCAGGGCCGCTCAAGATCATGCTCCAAGATATGCTTAGTCAAGGTGCATCCAGCAGGTTTCAGAGAAAAAGGCAATCAACATGTACACAGTCTTGGATGAACAGAGTAACAGATCTCTGGCAAAAACAGAATTCTTTGACCTCTTCGGTGACAAAGGAAGTCCAACTCCATACACCTTGAAGACTTGTTCTGGAGTTGTAGAGACAATAGGAAGAAGAGCAAACAACTACATCATCGAGTCATTAGATGGAAAGACAAAGGTGACTCTCCCTACCCTCATAGAATGTGATGAGATACCAGACGACAGGTCAGAGATTCCCACACCTGAAGTTACTCGTCATCACCCTCATCTGGTGCAAATAGCAGACCAGATACCAGCACTAGATCCAGATGCTGCAATCACCCTTCTACTTGGGAGAGATATCCTCAGAGTGCACAAAGTCAGAGAACAGTACAATGGGCCACACAATGCACCATTTGCACAACGCCTTGATCTCGGATGGGTCATCGTTGGAGAAGTATGTCTAGAAGGACTGCACAAACCAGCAAAGGTAAATGTCTACAGAACACACCTGTTGCAGAATGGTCGCACATCTGGTCTTTGCCCATGTACCAACAGTCTACATATTAAAAGAGAGATTAGATAATCTAACACATCATCGGAGTATCCAGAGGTACATGGAAGACTTAGCCTCAACTGGAAATACAGATGAACTGGGTTGTAAAGGTGTTTGAAAGAACACGAGATGCCGACAAGCCAGCACCCTCAGTAGAAGAAACCCTCTTCCTCGAGGTCATGGACAGAGAAGTCTACAGAGACAAGTCAGGTAGCTGGGTAGCCCCTCTACCCTTCCGGTCACCACGCCATCGCCTTCCTAACAGGGTACAAGCAGAGAAACGCTTCAGTTTGTTGCAGCGCACTCTACAAAGAAAGCCAAATATGAAGAAACACTTCCAAGCCTTCATGCAAAAGATTTTTGACAACGAGCAGGCAGAAATCGCGCCACCACTACAAGAAAACCAAGAACACTGGTACTTACCAATATTTGGGGTGTATCATCCTCAGAAACCAGGTCAGATACGTGTAGTATTTGACTCTAGTGCGAAGCACGAAGGCATCTCACTAAATGACGTTCTTCTCAGCGGACCTGACCTAAACAACACACTCCTTGGAGTACCCATCAGGTTCAGAAAATAACTCGTAGCAGTAACAGCAGATGTACAACAGATGTTCTACTGTTTCTTCGTTTGAGAAGATCACAGAGACTACTTAAGGTTCCTGTGGTATGCAATCAATGACTTTAACAAAGACATCATAGAGTACAGGTTGAAGGTACATGTGTTTGGAAACAGCCCTTCCCCAGCTGTAGCTATCTACAACCTGAAACGAGCAGCACAGCAAGGTGAAAGACATGGCCAAGAAGCCAAACAGTTCGTCATGAAGAACTTCGACGTGGACGATGGACTTGCTTCTTTGTCCAGTAAAGAAGAAGCTATTAGTGTCCTGAAAAGTACAAAAGAAATGTTGGCAGAATCCAACATAAGATTGAACAAGGTAGCTTCCAACAGCAACAGAGTAATGGAAGCATTTCCAATGGAAGACCGTGCTAAAGATCTCAAAGACTTAGATCTAGGGACAGAATCACCACCCTTGTCTTTTGGGACCTAAAGACTGATAGTTTCACCTTCAGGGTCTCCAGAGAAGAGAAACCATTCACAAAAAGAGGTGTCCTATCTACAGTCAACAGTCTTTATGACCCCCTAGGATTCGTAGCACCCATCATCATGCAAGGCAAAGCTCTTTTGAGACAGATCACTACTGAGCAAGAACAAATTGACTGGGACGTGCCTCTTCCTGAAGAGAAGCAAATGCAGTGGAAGATATGGAAAGACTCATTGTTAGAGCTTGAACAACTCAACATCCCAAGACCGTACGTACCGGTTCCTTTGTCTGCTACAAAGAGAAGAGAATTATTCGTATTCTCTGACGCTTCCACTATAGCTATCGCAGCTGTAACTTACCTTAGGGTAATAGACACCAAGGGACAAAGCCATGTTGGGTTCATCATGGGAAAATCGAAACTAGCTCCCAGACCTGCTCACACTGTCCCACGTCTAGAACTTTGTGCTGCTGTCTTAGCGGTAGAGATAGCAGACATGATTACGACTGAACTAGACCTTAAGATCCATGCAGTGAACTTTTATACGGACAGCAAGATTGTGTTAGGATATATTCACAACTTTTCAAAAAGATTTTACACATACGTGACCAACAGAGTGACTCGTATCAGAAAGTCTACAAGTCCAGATTAGTGGCACCACATCAGCACGGACAAGAACCCAGCGGATCATGGGACAAGATTGGTGTCACCCGCTGTACTCAAGCAAACAAACTGGTTCGTAGGTCCATCGTTTCTTGGTAAGCCAGAATCCAAAGAGACTACCCAGGTAGAGACCTTTCAGCTCATAGAACCAGATCAAGACAAAGAGGTAAGACCTCAAGTTGCAGTTTGTAAGACTTTAGTTACCAGATAAAGTTTGGGCACCCATAGATTTGAGAGGTTTTCCAGTTGGAAGTCGCTGACACGTGCAATCGGAAAACGTATCTGTCTAGCCAGACACTCCTGAAGAGCTGCTAATACTGATCAGCGTAGCAACGACCATCTTGAACAAGCCAAGGTCGCGATCATCAAATACGTCCAGCAGGAAGTCTTTAAAGAAGAAATTCAAAGCCTTCTGAAAAAGGAAAAGATTTCTCGACACAGTTCGCTCAAGAAGTTACAAATTACAGTTGAAGTCCCTCTAGGACGAAACGCGTAGGGCTTGGTTTTTACCTTTTCCCACATTGCCTTTTATTTGTGATCACTTTTAATGTATTGTTTGGTTTTATTTCAATAAAACCGATACCCTTTTGACCTGCACCATTGGGGTTGCGTTGTTTCTTTTTTTCTCCCCCATGGTGCTTGGAGTCATCTAGTTGCTCTCATCCTACCCTTCCAAGGGTCCCACCATTGCCTTTCCTTACTCCTTCTGTGAACGGATGACTTTGAAATAAGCCTACCGGCCTGGGACCACGCGCACGTTTGGGGTTCCATCGAGGATCGGAATCTTCTATATTCAATCCGAGTGAGCCCAGCTGAGGGTGCCTTGGAGTCATATGCTCTTTTGATCTGCTGTTCACGACAGACAGGTCCTACAATTTTGGTAAGTGTATTATATCTTCGTTGGAAATTAAATTGCCCTTCTGTTTATGAGGATCCAGGCAGTCAATGTACATCTACCTAGTGCACCATTATGCATGGACTTATTTGATGTGTTTTCGTTTATGATTGGTGTATCACAGCATCCTTTAATGCTAGGACTTCCTTGCTTATTATTGTTGATTTTCACTGGTACCTGTATCAGTTCAGTGATTATTGATTTATTTTTTGTTATCACTGTCTCACTTTTTGTTTTATAGCGCTACATTTATTTTCACACGCTCAAGAAGTTAAACCCTATCCTCGACGAAGAAGGAGTACTAAGAATAGGAGGTCGTTTGTCGGCAGTAGAGAGACATCCCTTCATCATACCTAAGAATCATCACATCGCTCTTCTTCTGGTAAGACACTATCACAAGCAAGTGGCACATCAAGGACGACACTTCACTGAAGGAGCAGTACGGTCAGCAGGATTGTGGATCATAGGAGGTAGGAGACTAGTCTCCAGCGTGATCAGCAAATGCGTTACTGTAAGAAGATTAGAGGGAAACTTGAGGTTCAGAAGATGTCAAACTTACCTGCAGACAGACTTGCTTCAGATCCTCCGTTCACTCACTTAGGTCTAGACGTTTTTGGACCATGGAACATCTCTTCTCGCAAGACCAGAGGAGGCAGTGCCGAAAGTAAACGTTGGGCTGTTCTGTTCTCTTGCCTGAGTACTAGAGCAGTTCATATTGAAGTGATTGAATCTTTATCCACTTCAAGTTTCATCAATGCCTTGAGAAGATTCTTCTCTATCAGAGGACCAGCAAAATTGATTCGTTCAGACCGCGGCACAAAACTTTATTGGGGCCTGCAAGGAGTTGAAGATCATCTCTACAGACTCTGAAACAACTTCCTATCTTCAAGATCAAGGATGCACTTGGACTTTTAATCCTCCACACGCATCGCATATGGGAGAAGCCTGGGAAAGGATGATTGGAGTAGCTCGTCGCATTCTGGACGCCATGCTCCTGAAGGTTGGGTCTACTCGCCTCACTCATGAAGCTTTGACTACACTAATGGCTGAAGTCGTGGCCATTATGAACGCCAGACCTTTGGTTCCAGTGTCTACAGATCCAGAGATGCCGTCAGTTTTGACACCCGCAATGCTGTTGACCCAGAAGATAGAACCAATGACAGCTCCCACAGGAGACTTTGACCTCAAGGACTTGTACACCAAGCAATGGAGACAAGTTTAAAGTCTTGCGGACATTTTCTGGAAGAGGTGAAGACAGGAATACCTGGTGACACTCCAGCCACGCAAGAAATGGCAAGATGACAAGCCCAACTTACAAGTTGGAGACATTGTCTTATTAAAAGACACTCAGGCCCACAGGAATGAATGGCCCATTGGACTCATTGTGGGGACTGATCCTAGTAGTGATGCTAGAGTTAGAAAGGTAGAAGTTAGAATTGTTAGACAAGGCATTCCCAAGGTGTATGCTAGGCCAATTTCTGAAGTAGTTTTACTTCTGTCCAAAGGTTAGTGGCATAACAAAAGGTATGCCAGGTGGGGAGTGTGCTGCCTTTGCAATGTATATTACATGCTTTGCACTCGGCAGTGTCTGTTTAAGACCCTCCATTTTCTTGAAGTCTAGAGGCGGGTCTTCTCTGTACTACCTAGAGCTTGCTGGGACATATCCTGTTCATTCCAGCTCTAGCTACGGTAGTGACCAGATCCACAGGACATCCTAAAGCTAATACAGATACCAAATCTGACGAACACCAAAGCCTGTGAGTAAAGGGGTTTTGCTAGTTCAGCTTGTGTAGGGGGATGCTAGACATTGCAGCTAGATAATGTGTGTTTCAGTCTGTAGTAAGCGAGCACGTTAGTTAGGCCCTATCTTTTGTATTAGCTATGTATAATGTATGTTGCTTGAATAGTCATGCTTACATTTGTCTTTTTATGTTTGTTTTAGTTTTACCACTTTCACACACTATTGTACACATTCCTGTGCATTATATCTCAGTAAAGATTGCATCAGTTCAGTAACCAGCACGTCTTTCATTGGGATTCAGTTCATACTTGATGTTAAGCTGTGTATCTAAACAGCAACACACAGCTGAGACATTACACATACAGACCGATGTATAAAAAAGTGTGAGAAAAGAAAAGGAGGATAACAATGACGTTTGACTTTAGCAACCAACCAACATTTTTATTTAATTTCTGCCAATAAAATTAAAAGTAAAAATCTGAATTCTCCAACTTTTTTAAAGCCAGTCATAGATTATGTAAAGCCGTGGGTTGCAGGAAAGAAAATCGCTAGACTGACTGCGTTTATGTGGGAATCTGTCCCACGGAGCCACCGTTGTTCTCCCGATGGGGGAGCTGTCCCAGCCAGAAGAACGCAGAGTCATTACTGTTACTGGCACATGGAAAAAACGACAGGCTGGTTGTACCCAAGTTAATCGATCAACTCGAGTACAATCAGCCGGCTTATACAAGGTTTGAATTTCGGCCGGTCCCTCCTGAACTGGGTGAGATTTGAACCATCCATGGCCAGCTTAAAATCAGTTTCTGTGGGGGCGTGGCCTGGACGGGCATGTGAGCGGTCGCATAGCACGGAGCTCCCGCTAACGATCCTTCTACGATCCTTCCTGCACTAACCCGGCACACACAACCTGACCGGAGGACTTACCCTTCTCTTCCCGGTGCAGCAGAGACGTTCCCGAGTCCATCTGGAGTCCCGACATGACCCGCAAGGCTGAGAAAGACGCTGCGGCGGCGGCCCTGAACACCTAAAATGATGCCGGCCCCTCTCTCTCACAGAAAGCATCACGGGAGGGGGGAGAAACTGTCGGAGACGGGCGGTAAGTCCACTAAGGCCCAGAAACAACAGGGGAGGGAGCAGCCCAAAGACATGTTGTACTATGCCCAAAAGCTGCAGGGCCATGGCGGCTCCCTCCCCCCTCCTCTGCAGACGCAGACTAATGATGCAGGAAGTCAAGATGGCGCCTCAGCCCTGGATGACACGCTGCCTCTGGAGGTGTCCCAAGATCAGATGGCCGAGCTGTTTGAGAGACCAGATGATGCACCACAGCCTACACTGAGTGAGATCCTGCAGGCAGTGCAGCGCTGCACAACATCTGTGACGGCGTCTGTGGATGGCTTGAAACTACAGTTTGGGGGGCTGACAGAAACTGTATCCTTTACTAGACATGATATTCAGAAAATTAGGGAAAGAACCACAGCGGCGGAGGGGCGCATTAGTGAGATGGAGGATCAGTTACCCCCCCCTGACCAGAGACACAAGATCAGCTTTGCAGCAGGCGGCCCAGGCGAACGTGAAAACAGACGACATCGAGAATCGCTTACAGAGAAACAACGTCCGTATAGTGGGACTCCCCGAGAAAGTGGAGGGCAGGGACCCCACCGCCTTTGTGGAATCGTGGCTCCAAGAGATTTTCGGGGCGGACGCATTCACCAAGCTGTTTGCGGTGGAGAGGGCTCACCGCACGCCTCCTAGACCTCTCCCGCCGGGCAATCCACCCAGACCTATGCTTGCCAGACTACTGAACTATAGAGACAGGGAAATCATACTCAGACTGGCACGAGAAAAGGGGTCGGTACGTTACAACGGTGTAAGGGTCTCATTCTACCCTGACTTTTCCGCTGAAGTGCAGCGCAGGAGGGCCAAGTTCACCGATGTTAAGAAACGCCTACAAAAACTTCAAGTGACCTACGCTATGCTATATCCTGCCAAGCTGAGGGTAACCGCCAGGGGCCAGGCTAACTTCTTTGAATCCGCCACGGATGCTGTTGACTGGCTGGACCGTAACGAGCAAGACCTGCGAAGGAGGCGAGATGCAGATGAGGAGGACTGAATACCTGGAGTCTACTTGATGCACCGGGCAGGGTGACTGCAGAGTGAGGTATCTCTACCCATTACCTGTGAAGCGGGACTTTTCTATTTTTTTCTCTTTTTTTGGTTAGCGCTAGCTCAGAGCTTGGTTATTCCCCTTTGATGGATTCTGAGCACAGGTGGGGGAGGCGCTCCCACTGTGCTACGCAAGTTCGTATACGGCCCCCTGTGAAAGGGCGGATTGATCGGTGCCCGGTTGGCACGAAGTCCCGGAGACTGTGTTCATTTGTTTTTGTTTTGTGTTTTTTCTGCTCACCCGACCACATTTTTTGCTGCCCCTCATCCCCCCTCTTTTTTTCTTTGCCCCACCGCCCACCCCATGTGTGGTCTGATGCATGCGCGCCTGCCCATACCATTTTTGTTGTGTGTGCCCGGAATGTACAAGCCATGTCACTGTCGATGTCTGGAGAACTAGACACCCGGCTACCAAACAATTTTCCTGTTTCTCTAAGACTCACGGGTCGCTCTCCCGCATTGACTTGTGTGTAGGGTCCCCTCAGCTGTTACACATGATAACTAAGGCAGAATATCTCCCCAGAGGAGTATCTGACCATTCCCCCCTGGTCGCGTACTTAACCACCCGCCCGGCCTCCTCCTTGCCCAGGGCCCCCTGGAAACTGAACGCCTTTTGGCTAAAGCTTTTCACCACACATGAGCGGGTGGGACGACAGATTGACCAGTACTTTGTGAAAAATGGTCAGGAGGGCGTCACGGTACAGGGATGGGACGCGTTTAAGGCGTGTCTAAGGGGCACATTCATAGCTGAAATCGCATCAGTTAAGCGCAACTCTGCTGCCCTGCTAGAACAGGTGGAGGATCAGGTGCAAAGGCTGGAACTCCATTTTGTGACAGACCCCTCGGACTCGACAAGGGAGGCTTGGTTGTCTGGCCAGGACTCCCTGGACCGGTTGAGGGCCTCCACCGCTGAAAAAAAACGCTTTTTTACCAAGCAGGCATACTATGAGGAGGGAGAGAAGACAGGTCGTCTACTAGCCAGGATTGCCAGGTCCCAGCAGGCGTTCCCGGCTATCGGAGCGATCCAAGACTCCCGGGGGCGGCTGGTGAATGACCCCGAGCAGATCGTTGCCGTATTGGCGACATTCTACTCTGATTTGTACAAATCTTGTGATGACTACTCTGATAGTGAGCTGCAGGCATACATGGAGGCTGTGACCCTTCCGGCTCTGAACGGACGGGCCCGAGCGGAAATGGACGCTCCCCTTACCCTTGATGAACTTATGGAGGTGGCTGCCTCCTTCCCTACTTGTAAGGCCCCGGGTGATGATGGGATCCCCATGGAAGTCTACACCCACTACGGGGGGGTGATCCTCCCCCAGTTGCTGGAGGTCTTCAATGCCTCGTTTGAGTTGGGACAGCTCCCACTTTCTATGGCAAGGGCTACTATTATCCTTCTTTTGAAACCGGGCAAGGATCCACTCGATCCAGGCTCATACAGGCCTATTTCCCTCCTGCAAAGTGACGTAAAAATTTTGGCGAAGGCACTAGCTATGAGGGTAAATAAAGTTATCCTGTCCATAATACACCCCGATCAGGCGGGGTTTATGCCCAGCAACTCCACAGCGACTAACCTCCGGCGCCTCTACCTCAACATGCAGACCCCCTTGGATTCCGTCGGCCGCAGAGCACTGTTGTCACTTGATGCTAATAAAGCTTTCGACAGTGTTGGCTGGCGGTATCTGTGGGCTGTGCTGGACAAGTTTGGCTTCGGCCTCAACTTCCTTAGATGGGTGAGACTGCTATACGGTGCGCCTCAGGCGGCCGTGCGGTTGTCGGACAGGATGTCTCAGGCCTTTGCTCTGGGTAGGGGGACCAGGCAGGGTTGTCCCCTGTCCCCCCTGCTCTTTGCACTGGCAATCGAGCCCCTGGCGGCCCTGGTGCGGAACTGTCCTGCTGTTAGAGGCTTCCGCTATGGCGACATGCATGAAAAAATCATGCTTTACGCCGATGACATGCTTCTATTTTTGGAGGATGCGGAGGAGTCCCTGGGTCAGGTGATGTCCCTTGTGGCGGGGTTTGGTCATTTTTCAGGCCTCACCATAAATTGGACTAAGTCTGCTTTGATGTTTCTGGACGGGACTCCCCCAACCGCTAGTGGCCATACATGTCCTGTCCCTGTAGTATCTTCCTTTAAATACTTGGGGGTACACATATCCCCCAAGGTAACCGACTACTGTCGCTTAAACGTATTTCCCCTACTGACTCGGTTCAGAGACAAGATCCACATATGGAACAGACTTAGAATGTCCCTGGCAGGTAAGACCAATCTCATTAAAATGATCTTGATGCCACAGCTGCTATACTTACTCCATAATTCCCCGGTAGTCATTACCCTAAAAACTTTGAGTGGTCAACTCTCTTTTTAGGCAGTTACTTTGGCACATTAAAGCCCCAAGGATTAAGCTGGAACAATTGCAGCGCCCTAAGGAGGGAGGGGGATTGGCCCTTCCCAACCCATGGATTTATTACCTGGCGGCACAGCTGCAGCACCTGATCGGCGCCATGTCCCCGACCGGCTCCACGGCCAGGCTCCTGATGCTTGGCTCGGGGGCTACGTCGATACCTGAGGGACTTGAGGCCCAGCGGTTTCAGAAAGCCAACAAGAAAATGCCCACTTTCGCACTGATCCAAAAGGTGTGGAATAAGACTAGGCAGCTCCAGGGAGTCACGGGGTTCACTGAATTCAGCCCGATATGGGAAAATAATTCATATGTTGAACTGGCCAAAATAGATCAGGGCCCCAGATGGCAACGTTTGGGCATAACCTTTCTCAAACAGATCTTCCATGGCGGTGCGCTGCTTCCACTTCACACCCTAAGGTCCAAATATGGGCTCCCTCAATCGATGTTTTTTTATTACCTGCAGCTGCAACATGCAATTAGGGCCCATGGGGATGCGGTGGAGTGGGTTCATTCCCCCACTCTGGTTTTCCGCATCTTGCGGGCGGCCTCTGAGACTAAAGGCATCATTTCTCAATGTTACAACATGTTGCTTGGCTCCTTTTTAGAGGCGCACCCCATGAGAGTGGCGGTTCAGTGGGAGGCTGATGTTGGACCATTGTCAGGAGATATGTGGGAGGAGGCGATGCAGGCAGTCTACAGCTGCTCGCTAAATGTGGCACAGAAGGTATCACAGCTGTACATCCTTCTGAGGGTTCACTATACCCTGGTAAAACTTTTCAAAAATGGGTAGGGTCCCAGACCAGATGTGTAACAGGTGCAGGGTGATGTCTGGGGATCTGATTCACCTGCTATGGCGCTGTCCCAGGCTTCATAGGTTCTGGAAGGGAGTTCTGGACACGCTCAATCTGGTGTTCCAGACTTCCGTTCCCCTAGAGCCGGTCCATTGCCTGCTTGGTGTTCTGGAGGAGGTGGTGACGGAGGAGTTGACACGACTAGCTTTTAACAGAGCTCTATTCCAGGCCAGGAGGGCCATTCTCCTGAAGTGGAAAATGGAGACACCCCCCACACTTAAATTCTGGATACAACACATGGGCAAGGCGCTTATCATGGAAAAGTACATATATCAGCATAGGGGTACTGCAGGCAAATTCGATAAGTTATGGGATGAGTGGCTTGCCACGCCAGGCTTGAGCCCTATTGAATTGGTACAGACGAGGTTGTTGGGTGGTACTTAGACCTGCATAGTATTGGGGGGGAAGAATTTAGAGGCATGCTAACGGGTGCAGACACCAAATGTTTAAATGTTGATGGAGAAGCTTCTGTGTATAGTAATGTACTTGCTACACATGTCATGTCACACTGTAATCTATTCTCCCTGTATGTTTTGTGAGCAATAAAAACTTTTCTGATTTAAAAAAAAAAAAAAAAACAGTTTCTGTGGAATGTATGTCATAACACTTCTTTGGATTATATCATCATTGTAAAGTTTGGTGCATTTCCATGTACTTGACACAAATATCTCCTTATCTGACAAATACTTCAGCTATAAAAAAAAACATGCGTTTCTGATTCCACTAGCTTCTACCATTTCCTCCACCCAGCCATCTGCATGAATGATAAAAAAAAATAAAAAAATCACTAGGATTTGGTGTGGAAAAAACGCCCCACTAGTAACTACAATACAAATAAAGGAAAACTGGCCTTTTACAGTTCATTTTCGATATATATGTGGATGTGATCAGCAGGCTCTGCTTCCTGCTTAGCGGTACTATACAATGGGGCTTAACTTACTAATAGGAAATTACACAAGAACAGCAACCATCCCTATGTAGATATTAGGTATGCTTCCAATGCAAGTTTCCATAAGCGAGCAGATCTAGAAATTATTAATTTTATTTTTACAGAACAGGAATAGATGAAAAATCTCCCAATCAGGACATCCATTTCTTGTTCCCACTGGAACAAGAAACTCCCCAATGGAGACACAGGTAAACCTGATATACTGTAGCTTACTAGCTTACTAGACATGTGCATTGATTTTCTTCCAAATAAATTTTCACCAGAAATTGGGGTATTTTCGTTATCGTTTTAACAAACGAAAATGAACGCGCAGGATCCGAAATCCAAAAGATCTGACATTAAAAAAGTGCTTTATTTTCGTTTTCGTTGCTACAACAGTTCGATATAGATAGGCGATTCGACATGACGCTGACAAAAGCAATCTGCGGTCAAATGTGCCTAACCTTAACTCTTAGTCCAAGATTATTCTACATAGAGAGAGAAAAGATTCGACATTGTGGAGACCGTGTTGGAGAAGACCAGGGGGTGCCCAACCTTCTGAAGGACAAAGACCACTTACGGAACTTGGTAACCAGTCGAGGGCCACAATGAGCAGAGCGGGAAGATGACAGGTCATGGCTACTCTATAGGCCCCCTGATACACCAGACGAAGGGGACGAACTCCCTTCTGTTTTTCAGATTGGAGGTAGGTGGGCGTAAACAGACATCTGTTGCTCTATAGAGGTGAATTGAGGGTCCCGTTTGGTCGGGCTGATTGTGTGAAAAGGGCCCAAGACTGCTTTCACACTAATGTGCTGTGGTTTACCAACACCACGTGTGCAGCGTAGTGCACCTGGGTCTATCCTGCGGGTTAGCTGAACTTTGCCATAGACCCTGCCTGTCGCAAAAG
Source organism: Rana kukunoris (assembly GCA_029574335.1). NCBI lineage: Eukaryota > Metazoa > Chordata > Amphibia > Anura > Ranidae > Rana > Rana kukunoris. The sequence goes on from CM056052.1 coordinate 357,802,120, forward strand.
CCGGGGCTGTAGAGGAAGCATCAGCTTATTGGGCTCTGCTCCGCAGCCGCTTTCTTCCCCTACCACCAGCTTCATTGACTACACTATTGCTGTGGTATGGCGGGTGGGTAACCTGCGATCTGGGTTTGCCAACCCACCATTCCAAAGCAGAAGGTCATGGGCTGCATAAGAAGGCTCTGCGAGCCACGTGTGGCCCCTGTTTAGCCACCCCTGGGGTAGACCATTCGACATAAACTATGAAGATTAGATAAAGCAGCGAAAGACATACAAACGTCGAATCTGTCAGTGAAGGCTTATGGTGTCTGTCAAAAGTTCCAAGAAGATTCGACAAGCAACTAAACTGTACGATCCCGCAATCGTACATTTCTGGTCAAATGCTCGGCCCATAGGCTATAGAAGAATTTGAATGTTGATTGACTAGTAATAATAATTTATAAATATAATTATTACTCGTGTCATACAACATTAGAATTCTACTATAGATTGTAGGTAGAACATTTGACCGGGAATGTACAAAATGTTGCGGCGTCGTACAGTTTAGCTGCTCAGTCGAAACTTCTTAGAACATTTGAAAGACACCATGAGCCTTTAATGACAGATTCAACCTTAATTAGTTCAGATTTTCGGATGAATGCATTTTTTAACTAAACAAAATAAATTTAAAAATACATTTCGGGAGTTAATAAATAAATGTATTTTTTGGACAAAAACTTTTTATTTCATTTCAGTGTGCACATGTCTATAGCTTACATCGCTCCACGCTCTACCCAAATAGGAAAAAAAAAATCCTTTTTAAATAGCCTATCAAGGATATTTAAACAATAAAATGATTGCAGTTCAAACCTTAGATGTGGTGGCTGCATTCGTTTTCTTTTTTTTCAGGCCTTCCCACTTTAAAATTGAACTAGTATTAAGTTAGTATTACAGAAGTAATTAAAACAGGTTTGTTCAACCATCTTGGCTGCATTTACACAACGGTGCTTGGCATGCCTCCAACCCTTGGCCCTGAAAGAGCGTCACATATGGTTTTAACAGGCATTGTATAACTTATGGATAACCTGAACATTCTTGGTAGACCCTACTTAACATGGCAGCTGGATACTCTTCTGCAACTAATATATGACTGATAAAATAAACTCTTCCAACTCTATCCTTCACATTCACTTGGAATTACAAACTGATTTGCAAAAAGAATCTTCATCTGATTCACCAGCATCAGAGGTACATATTCTGCAGTCTACTGATCCAATAGATCCACTGCTTTCCTTACATAAGCCACAGGCATGTTGTATGAATCTTATATTATTTTTGGGTTTGCTTTCCCCATTACAAGTATTCTTGGGGCCCAAATGGATACTTTGTGTATATGATGGAGAGCAGATCTTTACTCCAGCTTTGGAGGAGACTATGGTCAGCATGATGACCTACAAGAAAAGATTTGCGGTGTATGAATATGAAACATGGGTGTGCAAGATGTTTACACATGATTCTTTGACAATACCTAGAACTATAATTAAAGGGGTTGTAAATCACATCAAACACATCCAATGATGTAGCACGCTGGGGGGCGAGGCCGAGTGACCACCGGCTGTATCACGGGAGCGCGCCCACAAAAACTTAACACCATGCTTGCTCGCTCGCTCGCATGAAGGTGTTGAGTCCTTGCGGGGGGAACCGAGACAGCCGCCGAGGGACCCCAGAAGACCAGGTTCTGGGGCCACTCTGTGGTCACCGAAAAAACAAGTATACGTTGAAAGATTTAGTTTTTAGTATACATTTTGGCTTTCCCTTTACTTTCGATTCTATTGACAACTAGGACAAGTGAGAAATAATCTTCTGAACAAGGATGCAGACAGAAATAAAAACTTATAACAGGTTTTGGGGGTGGTGCTGGCTCTGACGTGGGATCTAATAAAAGTAGTAATGGTGGACAGAGAGATAGTCTTGTGATGCAAGTGTAGTATATAGACTGCTCCTAAGATCACAGGTACCCACCAACCACTGGGGCACCTGGGGTACATAGTATACTTGAGTCCCAGAACAGGGTAAAGTTTCAGCATGATGTGAATGTTTTTGGAACAATCACATGAGAACTTCTTACTCTATTCAGTGAGAAAGACTACAAAAACAGACCTCAGTAGACTGGTGCCAGCTTTTCAAGAGATCCAAATGGTTGGATATTTACATCTGAAGCCATGTTCAGCAAACATAAATAGCCTGCTGCTTCTCATCCTTTGATTTTAGTGAAAGCACATGCTGAGCCCAGGAAAAATCATATTATCATTCCGCTTTTCTTGGATATCTGTAAAGAATGTGTGTGGACCTAAGCATTTACAGTGAAAATGAAATTATATACACAAGAGTTTTACAGCCCCCCTCCCCCTTTACCCTCCCAGACACCAGTATTCAATAAAAATGCAGAGCTGAAAGCAGATGATCATGTGTAGCAATTTCTTCTATTTTCTAGGTCAGAGGATTTTTCTGATCTGGCTACGCATACTGCTTTGCTTTCCCCGATGGAGTGCCACACAATTCTATGGGCTGCCTGTAAATTACCGTATTTATCGGGGTATTGCGCGCTCCGGCGCATAGCGCGCACCCATAATGTGGACCTGTAAATAAAAACATTTTAGTACTTTTTGTACTTACAGTTTTGGTGTCTTGCGCGGCGTCCATCGTCTGGTCCGCCGTCCGTCTTCGGCTCCAGTGGTGTCCTCCCGGCTTCTCCAGCGCTGTCTTGAGTCGAATCCCCGCTTTCTGTGCTCAGTTTGAACGCTGACATATACCGAGTGCAGTACACTTGGGTACATTCGGCCAGGCTCGGCTTCGCTCGTGCTCACGCTCTGACGTTTATGTGTGAGCACGAGCGAAGCCGAGCCTGGCCGAATGTACCAGAGTGTACTGAACTCGGTATATGTCGGTGGTTCAGTTCAAACTGAGCGTGGGAAGCGGGTATCGGCGTATATATCGCGCACCCACGATTTTTCCCTTATTTTAAAGGGGAAAAAAGTGTGCGGTATACGGCGATAAATACGGTACTTGCATTACTACAAACTCACGGGGGGGGGGGGGGGGGGGGGGGGGGGGGGGCAACATATTACCCACATGTATTTGTTGTGCACGTTTAAAGGTGTTTACCAACAAATCAAAAAGTTCTGACAGTCAAGTGGCTATAGAGGATTCAGGTTTTTTTATCTTCATGAATGCATGAAGGTAAAACATATTCTATATGCAGCAGCTCCCCCCCCCCCCCAGTCCCCTCTAATACTTACCTGAGCCCTATTGCGATCCAGCGATGTGCACAAGAGCCTAGACTCTTAGAGACTTCTCATTCGCTGAGGCAATGGCTCCCACTGCTGTCAATCACAGCCAGTGAGCAAATTACGAGAGGGAGGGGGTGGGCCAAGCCGCAGCTCTGTGTGTGATTGGACACGCAGAGCCATGGATTGGGAGCCAGCCTGCTTGGGCCCCCAGAACTGAGGGCACTTGGCAGGAGGGAGTGGGCCAAATGCACCAGCGAGGGACCTGAGAAGAGGAGGAGAATTTATGCTTCTCTGTGCAAAACCACTGCACAGAGCAGGTAAATAACAATTTTGTTATTTAAGAGAAAGAAAAACAAAAAACAAGACTTTAATATAACATATCCATGAAGTGTTGTTCCATATTGCACTTGGTGCATTTGCATATATAGGGCCATATTCAGGTAGAGTTAGGCTGGCGGATCAATGGATCCGCCAGCCTAACTGTCACTTTAAGCCGGCGTTTTTGTTTTCTGTAACCAGAAAACAAGAAACGCCGGGTTGGAGTTCCGATGCGATCGGCGCAATTGAATTTCGCCATCGCATCGTTACTTCAACTTAAAAATGGCGCCGGGGGCGTTCCCGCCGATTTACGCTCAAAAAATATGTTAATGAGCGTGAATCGGCAATTCACGATCTTTTTCGGGCGCGACGCAGTGACTTTACGACGTTTCCGGAAGCGATACGCGGCGTATAGATAAAGCAGCCCCCTGTTGGAATATCCTATGTTAAGTATAGGCGTCGTCATCGCGTCGGAAAAAAAACAAATCGCGTCGCTTGCGTAAAAAATTCATGAATGGGAATGTGACGTCATTGACGTTCACTGACAGAATTTGGAGCATGCGCACTGGGATGCATTGACAGTCGACGCATGCGCAGTACGTTCGCCGCGGGATCGCGCTTAGTTTGAATACTACACGCCCCGTACCCGCCCAATTTGAATTCCGCCGGCTCATTTGCGATGCGCTGCCGCAACTTTAGGAGCTAGTGCTTCATGAATAACAGCACTTGCTCCTAAAATTTTGGCAGAGTAACGTAAATGAGAAGCGTTACTCCAGAGCAAAGATGCTCTGATCTACCTGAATCTGGCCCATAGATTTTAACATCACTGTAGGGCCTTTTTACACTGGAAAGCGGTACACAAAAAAGCATGCAGCCTCATAGGCCACATATAGTTGAAGGGTTAGTAAAGCTTCAGTTGCGGTTCACATTACAGCAACTTGTGAGAAATTCCATTGAAGTGAATGAGAGCCGTCTTAATGTACACTACTGAAGTCGCTCCGACTTCAAGGTGACTTCTAGGCAACTTGTACCCATTGATTTTAATAGAAGTTGCCTCCAAAGTCAGATCACCGTCTTAACTGAAGCAACTTTACAGGAAAAGAAAATAGTTTTCTCAGGCAAACCCCTCCCTCCCACAGAGCTGATTTTTCTTTGACTGGCTGCAGCCAAAGTCGCTTGTCCTGGAGGCAACATAAGTCGCGTTGTAAGTTGCTCCAAGTCGCGCTGAAGTCACCTTGCAAAGTCGTGCTGTAAGTCGGGTTGCCCCTGTGTAAACCGGCACTACATTTTTCAATTTTTTTTTTAATAACAAACATGTCATATTACCTCCACTGTGTAGTTAGAGTGGCCCCGGATGTGTTCATACAGACTTAAGATGGTCATTCAGGCCATACATGGTTCGAAAATTGATTCATGTATGGGCAGGCTGGTTGTACAGAAGTAAATCTATCAGTTTATCGTCACATTTTATGTGTTATACTTTGAAAATGTGTGGGCGCTGTTGTTGCAGGAGTTATTCATTTGCACAATCTACCAATCAACTTCTGTACAACCACCCTGTCTGTTTTTTCCCAATCAGCACTGCTGGCTATAGCCGTGCTGGATCAGTGTGTTCTGATGGTGGGGAAGTTTCTACAGACTACAATAAATCAGCAGAAAGGATTCCTCCATCCATGCCAAGTGTGTGGATGGGGGAATGGGGTGATTTGTTTTAATTTAACCCACTGGTTGAAATAAAATAAAAAAAATACTAATGTGTGCGCTGCCTTAAATGTAGAAGTGATTACTCACTTCATCTTGCCCAGCTTCTAAATGTTAACATCTGGGGAGGGGGATGCAGCATATTTAGACCATCTGGTACACTGAAGTCATGCAGGCAGCATTCCAGGCAGCATGACGCAGCAAAAAATGCTGGCTCAGTATAAGCTTTCCCCTTCAAATTCTGGGGTGTTATGAGGGTTTCCCTTTACAGCCCATATGGTCATAAAATGCCTACTGTTTACTAAGAATATACCACTGCCATAGATCCAGCATACTAGAAATAGCATCCGAGTGGTTTTGGCATTTCCCAAGGAAATCTGATTTTACTGCACACATGCCAAATTCTATATTATCACCTGAATGGAGAATTTTTGCAGAAAGGATGGTCAGATATGGAGATTTGACTGGACTTAGCCTAATGCGGTCCACAAACAAATCTGAAAATATTTGAGAAAAATGTAGGAAACAGAAGATGTATACATACAGAGGTTAGATAAAAATATGAAAAACACTACATGATGTGCAGGTGTGAAAGTAACAACATGTTTTGTGCTGAAAGTGGAAGCGATGTAACTTTCTTTTGCTGTATGACGAGACACCTAGCCATTTACGGTGTGTGCTGCTAGTAATAAGGAGTCACGTCAGAGCTTACCGACTTTCATAAAAGAAAAATTGTTGGTGCCCACTTAGCTGGTGCCTCTGGGACTGATGTTGCCAATTCATTTGTGGTGTCGCAAGGTAGAGTATCAAAAAGTAATGATGGCATACACAGTTTCCAGGATAACGTTGTCTGATATGGATAAGCAAGGTCATCATGGTCAACTGACCGAAAGACAAAAAGGGCATTGCGAGACGGAATTTTGCATGAAGAGTGGTAGATTCTATTATCTTTTTTTCACAAGAAAGGGGTAGATTCTATTATCTACCATTCAAGACTTACATTGGTCAATTCCCAGGATAATTCAGGCTGTCTTGGATGCCAAAGGCAGTCCAACACCATATCTAAGTAACGATTTTGCTCTTTTACCATACTGGGTTTCCACAACTTTGTCCAACCCTTGTATATATAGGCTGGGAGTCCAAAAGAAACCCCCCTTTGAATGGTACCTCAATTTTCAAGGTATGGAAGATGGGAGTGGTGTCCCTTTCACAATATATTTATTCTGAATTGTCCAATTTTGTCAATGGTTTACAATAAAGTGACCCTTTCCTTTGCCCATGAAGTGCAAAATGGATCATGCATATACACACCCTTCCACATTCCTGCCTGTTCTGTTTGAGAATACCTTAAAGCGGAGTTCCACCCTAAAAATTTACTTTCTTTTAACAGCTTGCCTTTTATGTAAACAAAAAAAAGAAAAGTTCTGACTTCTATCTGGCTGTTACTAGGCAGATTTTGTAATCTGCCTAGTTCCTGGTCCTAGGTGGTTCAACTTCCTGTCCTAAGACCCCATTGCCTCCTGGGAAATGATGACACTCATTTGCCAGGAGTCTCTGGGCATTACTGTGCCAAAAAAAATAAATAAATAAAAAAATCGCCCAGCATGCACCTCTTCCTGAAAACCAGGAAGAGAAAAGGAACTGGGCTTCACATGCCCACACATATGATAGATACGGCCACAACATGAGCTGAAAAATACAAGGCAAGTGTTTGCAATGATTTCTGGAATGATTGGGGAGCTATTAATATGTTTTATTTTTGTGATTGTGATTAATTTTAGCTTGCACTAAAAATAAAAAAAACACATTTATGCCCGGAACCCTGCTTTAACTTTAACATGCTCAAAGCAAAATTCAGGTCTAACAGGGAAAGAAGATTTCTGTAAAAAAACACTTTCAAACACTTTTAGGCTCCATTCAGACCTAGGTGTTTTGTCGCCTGAAGCCCGACGCTGAAGCAGCCTGACATATGCTGGAGGGGCGAATTTACATTGTGGGCTATGGAGATGGTTCACATCTCCACGCCGAACGCCCAAACGCCCTTACACCTGAAGCTCAAACAAGTCCCGGACCCTTTTTTTCAGGCGTATCGGGCGTTCGGCAATAGCAGACAATGTAAAACATCACCGCTCCAGCAAAAAGAAAAGGGCGTTTTGTCACCGCAAATCACGGGGACAAAAACGCCTTTTTCATGTCGCCCAAATACGCTGCTGCCACAGACGCCTCGGTCTGAATGCAGCCTTAGCATGGAGTATTTGTTTATCATTCTGTACTGAATTAGGCTGCATTCACACCTAGGCATTTTGTCGCCCTACGCCCGACGCTACAATACGCCGGACCGTCGGATTTACATTATTCTCTATGGAGATCGTTCACATCTCCTAACGCCGAACGCTGAACGCCATATGTCGAAAGAACGACGAACGCTGAAATTCAAACAAGTCCCGGACCCTTTTTCGACGCGCATTTCGGGCGGTTTCGGCGTTCCGCATAGCCGACCATACAATGTAAAAAAAAACGCGGTTAAAAAACGACGCGTTTTGTCACCGCAAATCGCAGGACAAAACGACTATTTTTTGTCGCCGCAAAACGCCTACGCGAAGGTGTGAATGCAGCCTTAGGATTTTCAGACAGTTCTGTGAGCGAGCTTCCTTACTGGATCCAATTAAAGATTAAATTGCTCATATTTCAGGGTAACATTCTTTTTAATAAGATGAACTTTGATGGATAGGACATGAAAGCATCTACATGCAAATCATGTCTCCGTTATTTCGCAAAGCACTCTTCTGAAACATGAGTGTAGAGAACTCGCTTTGTGAGAAAATAAAAAGGCCCATCTGCAACATGTCGTTATTATCGGAAGGATAGCAGTTTTCTATAAGGCAGCTTTCAAACACATTTCCATTATAAAAGAGGTAGAGGCAGCAAAAGAAACATTTAGCCAAATGCTTTTACAATTACAAAATTAAGTATAAAACGATATGTATGTAAAACTTCTGTTTAAAAAAAGCTGCTGGAGTGGTGCTGCACATAAAACAAGGTTGATAACTTAAAGGGGTGTTCCAGCCAAAAAATGTGTTTATTAAAAGTCAGCAGCTACAAAAAGTGTAGCTGCTGGCTTTTAATAAACACTCACTTACCTGCTCCTGCGTTCCAGCGATGCGCCGACCGGGGCTCCGCTCCTCTCCCCCCCTCCCCAGTCGGCGTCTCCATCCCGACTGTGGGCACCCAGCCGTGACAGCCTTCGGCTTCACGGCCGGGCACCCACTGCGCATGCGCGAGCCGCACTGCGCATGCGCGAGCCGCACTGCGCATGCGCGCGCGGCGCGGCTCGTCACTGATTGGACAGGCGATTGCCTTGGACCTGTCAGTGTCCTAGGCCAACGCCTACAGGGAGGGGCTGAAATAAGGCGATTACGCCTCTCGCCTTATCAGCCCCTCGGCGGAAGCAGGAAGTGGGACAGGAAGTCCCACTCCTACTGAAGCCCCCACTCCCCCCCAAAAAAAATTACATGCCAAATGTGGCATGTATGGGGGTGAGGAGTGGATTAAGAGGAAGTTCCATTTTTGGGTGGAACTCCTCTTTAAAGTAGAACTACAGGCAAATTATTTTTCGCCACCTGTGTCCCATTGCAGAGATTTCCCTTCACTTCCTGTACCAAAATCAAAGAGGAAATCATTGAAAATTAAGGGAATTCCTTGGGGACCCCCAGGTCACAAGATTTAGTGTCCCCATTGGAAGATTTCCCCTCATAATCTGGGTTTTCTTTTACTTTCAATGATAATAGTAAACGGGACAAATAGGAGAGGTCGAATCTTGTGAATGGGGGCACAGACAGCAATAAAAACTGACAGGTAATCTAATTATAATCCCTCTTCACTCTATCCAAAACTAAAAAAAGTTTTCGCCTTTAGTTATACTTTAAAATCTCATGTCACCGAGCCCCGTTGCTACATGAATGGTTTTAATTTCTTGCTAGGCAGACCATAGCTGACAGATCGCTACAAGCAAAATACAAGGGGAGAGACCTTGTTTCTATGCATAGGATGTGTTTATCAATATAAAAATGGGCAACCATAATGGTTATCCTCTTTTGTCACTGTAAAGCTGGCCATACACGGATTGAAACTTGGTCGGTTCAGCAGGGACCGGACAAATTTAGATCAGTGTGCGGTGGTCCCTTGCTGGATAGAAGTTGATTGTTACATTAACATCTGTTGAAGGGATGTGCTGGAAAACCTTTATTAAAATCGGCGATTGCAGCAGCTGATCAGTGTATCCTGACGGTGGTGGTCAAGGGGGTGGATTCTTACATTGACCTCTTAGGGCAGGAGTGCCCAACCTTTTATAGAGCAAGGGCCACTTAAGCGACTTGGTAACCGGTTGCGGTTCACAATGAGCGGAGCGGGTGGATGGCAGCCCACTCGTCTCTATAGAGCCCACTCTATTCTCAACACACCAAACTTGCAGGTAATAGAGGTCTATGGCTCAGTGCAGGTAACCCACAGGTGCATTTCTTTGCACCTGTGGATCAGTTTGAAAGCAGCCCAGTAACCGCTGCAGAACAGATGTGCCCATATATACACTGTGATTTTAGTAATAAACGTACCTTTAATAACAGTATTCTATTCTATTTTATTCCAACCCAGGACAGGAGGTCACGGGCCACATCAGAGGGCTCCGCGGGCCACTGGTTGGGCACCCCTGTCCTAGGGCAATGTAAGGAGGAATCTGTTTAACCCGCTGGCTGAGCGAAAAAAAAAAAAAAACATTGTATGGTCCAGGAGATATTCCCACCACAATGTGCCGCTGACTGCAGCGGCGCATGCGCAGCAGGGATCCTCAACTAAAGGGCCGGCAGACGACGGACCTTGCAGGAGAGAAAGCTCCCGAGCCCAATCCCCGGAGTGATGACATCACCGCTCCAGCCAATCACAGCGCTGGAGCGGCGATACCCGGAAGACACGGAGAAAAGATGACATCTCTCTCGGCGTGGACCAAGTAAGTTCCTCTCACCTCGTACCAAGATAAGTATTTCATAATCAGCTAGTATGTGGTGCATACTAGCCGATTATGGCTTTTGCTTTTCAGTTTAAAAAAAAAAAAAAATTGACGACAGCGGGTATACAACCGCTTTAAGGAGCAGAAAAAAAGATAGTTTAGGTATAGTTTCTTAAACGCTCCTAAACGCTGCTAAAAGGCTACTACCATTTTTTATCCAGTGATTTTTTTAACTTAAAATAAATGCTCATGTGCATGGGGCATTAATGTTATAAAACTACAAGGCTCCTGGTAGCTTAAGATCATTAGATCTAAGCCTAGGTTAGGCCATCTAAAGTAGTTTTTTTCCATAGCAATATTTTAAATTTAGTCATGTTCAAGTGTAAATTTTAACAATAGGACTATGCGAAATATATAATTGAATTGCCAATTTGCTTTAACACCCACCAAGCATTATGTTTGAAAGATGAGTCCCACTGTTCCCCGGAAAGAACAAAGGAACAACAAACAAGTCTCCAGGGTGAACTACCATTATACAATTTTGCTTAATCATGGCTTGTAGATGGAAATGTACACTTGTAATATTGTTTAACATTAACCCTCTAAGCAATTTGTGCAGAAAAGGTAAAGGCCTGTGACCTTCTCCCTGTACCGTGCTCTACTCACTATCAGTTTACAGCTCTTTGCACCAAAACCCATAAATTACCTCATCCCCCTTCCCACAAAAAGGAGATCACACGGGTACTTTGCTAGCAGGCTACTGCACTCATGGGATTGTTATACTTCAAGGGATGGCCACCAAGAAAAGAGAGAGAGTCATTGGTGTAAGGTTAGAAGTCACAAAGCTAGTGTTGCCTTTAACAGAGTGTCAATCAGAAGTCAGTCTGACAATAGTGGTCATTATCCTGCTTTTGTTTTGTGATGAATGCTAATCCCTGACTTTTCTATGGAGGAAAGGAAAGTGATAATGCATGTACAGTATGTTTCCACAAAATCCTGGTCCCTGCAATTTTTTGGATATATTGATGACAACCCACCTGACAGGAAAAGGGGGCAGTTCTTGCCCCTCCTTTTCCTCATGGGAAAGCGATGGGGGGGGGGGGGGTCAGTGTCATGGCTCCCTGTTTGGTTCTGGGTACTATGAGGGAATTCCTGTCCTGGGGTCTGGTAAGAAAGCCCGGGAAAGGTCATTTCAAACAGCTGTGTTTGAACTCCAGGTGACCTCCGCTGGGGAATTTTGGCGGGCTCTTTGGCCTTTGTGTGACCTTTGTTGGGGTCGGATTAGAAAGCCCGGAAAGGCCAGTTCAAATCGGTCAGAACCAGTGGGTTTTCACCTGATTTGGGGCTATATAAGGCAGGTTCTGTCAGCATAGGCTCATTCGCCTCAGAAGACATAGGAGCTGTGGTGTTCTCCCCCCCCCCCATTCATAAATATCCTTGTCGCGGTTGTTTTATTATGTGGCAGTGTCACCTTTGCCTTTCCTAATAAATGTAAATAGCAAAGGGGGACTAGCTTTGTGTTATATTTATCAAAGTTATTTAATATTAAGTTATTTAGTTATGAAAATATTATTATTATTTAATATTTTGAGTTCTAGCTGGGTAGTTGTGTTAGCAGCCTGAGCCGTAGTGGTTAGGTTAGCTTTAATGCTTATTTTTAATGCTATTTATTTTGTATTGTTGATAATATTTATCGCGATATCTTTTGAAACTAATATTAAACAACCGCGGCCTTTAACATCCAACAGTGGTCTGCTGTCTTTATTTATTTACTTAAAGTATTAAGGGGTTTTATTTCCATCTGCTTTCCCATTAGTAAGACAGGAGTCTCACCATGCCATCCCAACCTATATTTCAGCAAGTACACAAAAGCCTGTGCTTATTTTGTACACATTAAATATCAATTCATTTGACATTGTAAATTCTCAGAACATGTATTACAGTGTTATGTTGCAAAGTGACAGCCTACACCAATCACACCCTACTAAAAAAGGCAGCATAAATTTATAGACTCCTTTAGTAATTATACAGGCATCTAAAAAAGATTAAACCCACAGAAAACACCCATCTACATTTACAAAACAGAACATCATCTGTGGCAATGACAAGTAATATGCGGAATATGAAGCCTCATTACATGGATCGGATGAGAAAATACGCAGTGCTGAGCACGGTAAGTAATAAGATACAATCAATCAATACAAAAACAGAACAACAAAGAATATTTCTGATGGCCCTTCGAAGGCATTTTGTGCGAAATATACAAAAGTAAAGCATTCTAACTTCCTAATATTATGGTCGTTTGTAGAATTAGGAAAGTGCTTCTAAAATATGTTTACAGTATATAAATAATTACAATTTGCTTATCGTTCCTCCGGGGAGCCTGAGATAATGAAGACTCAGATGCGTGAGCTGTCCTCTGTGGGGAAAAAGCTCTTTTAAGTGCACCTCACCAGAAGCTACTTCCGCATAATGGATGCGATGATGTCATGATGCAGCGGACTACGGCAACCGTAGAAAAACAAAATGTTCAGCGTCAAGCAACAGCCAAAAGATGAAAACGCCATATACCCAATGGCACAAAAGCCCGTTACTACTTTATAACCGATAACGTCAGACGTTGTGGTTATGTTTAAATATAATTTGTTGAATACCAGGATTGGCACACAGTAGACCTCATCTGTAAAAACTAAAATACATGAAGTATACAACTTCTGCCCAGAGCACCCAATCAGATGTTAGCTCATTTTCTTTCAGTGGGCAACAGATTCATGTTGAATGGCTCCAAATGTTATAATCACTCAGCATATCAGATACATTAGCATTTGGAATAAAGACATTATAAATTATTGCTTTTGCATTCTAATTTTATATAACATTTTATCAAAAAATAGAGCCAACTTAAAGCGGGGTTACAACCACAATTAGCTTTTTGAATAACTATGTCCACACCGTTGTCATTTTGCTTGTGGGCATTGTGAAGCCTACAAGCACTTACTTCCTGGAAGTCTTGGATGGGGAGGGATGCATCCTGAGAAATGATGACACACATTTCCCAGGAGCATTAGAGGGAGATGATGCCAGAATCCTAGGTGATTCCAAAGGCAGATTTTGTGGGACCGCATAGCAACAGGCATTTCCAGATGAGTAAAAACTATTTTTTTTTCTTTTTTAGGTCTAATGAGCACAATAATGAAAAAAAAAAAATTTGGGATGGAAACTCCACTTTAAATAAAATACACATTCTGGAGAAACTCTTCTTCCTAGAAGACAATATTTCAACATTTGTTACCAAAAAAAAACAACTATCTGCAATAATATAATACCAATGTAATTAAACTAACACACCTAATAGGTATACTGTAATTATTAATTAATCATTGTGTTTAGGGTTGTCCCGATACCACTTTTTAGGACCGAGTACAAGTACCGATACTTTTTTCCAAGTAGTCGCCGATACCGAATACCGATACTTTTTTTAAACGTGTCCCCAAATGCAGCCATGTCCCCCACATATTGCAGCCATGTCCCCCCCCCCCATATATTGCAGCCATGTCATGTTCCCCACATATTGCAGCCATGTCATGTCCCCCACATATTGCAGCCATGTCCCCCCCCCCCACATATTGCAGCCATGTCATGTCCCCCACATATTGCAGCCATGTCATGTCCCCCACATATTGCAGCCATGTCATGTCCCCCACATATTGCAGCCATGTCATGTCCCCCACATATTGCAGCCATGTCATGTCCCCCACATATTGCAGCCATGTCATGTCCCCCACATATTGCAGCCATGTCATGTCCCCCACATATTGCAGCCATTTCATGTCCCCCACATATTGCAGCCATTTCATGTCCCCCACATATTGCAGCCATGTCATGTCCCCCACATATTGCAGCCATTTCATGTCCCCCACATATTGCAGCCATGTCATGTCCCCCACATATTGCAGCCATGTCATGTCCCCCACATATTGCAGCCATGTCATGTCCCCCACATATTGCAGCCATGTCATGTCCCCCACATATTGCAGCCATGTCATGTCCCCCACATATTGCAGCCATGTCATGTTCCCCACATATTGCAGCCATGTCATGTCCCCCACATATTGCCGCCATGTCATGTCCCCCACATATGCAGCCATGTCCTGTGCCCCATATTGCAGCCATGTCATGTCCCCCATACCTCCTGCTCCTCTGATTATACGGTTATACTGAAATATTCCTTTAAATTTCGTGCCTAGGGGGTGTCTATAGCAGGGGTCGACAATGTCCGGACACCAGGTCGCAATTGCGACCAGAAATTGTGACCTGGCGCCCGTGGCGGCTGGTAATTGAGTCAGCGAAGCCGCGGCCTCAATTACCGGCCGCCACGGGCCTGCTGCGATCGCGCGGCGGGAGAGCACGGAGGCACAGGATACAGTGTCTCCGTGCGCCCCCACCGCGCGATCGGGGCGGGTCCGCGGCGGCCGGTAATCGAGGTCGCAGCTTTGCGGCCTTGTGATGTCCCAAGCTCTCCCTTCTGTGAGCTGGCGCCATCTGGTGGTGGCCGTTTGGTATTACAAGTTAAACAGAAATTTTAATGTCAATTTTCACTATTTTCACTGCCATCTCCTTCCATTTAATTACAACCCCCAAACATTATATACATTTTTTATTCTAACACCCTAGAGAATAAAATGGCGATCGTTGCAATACTTTGTGTCACGCCGTATTTGCGCAGCGGTCTTACAAGCGTACTTTTTTGGGAAAAAAAATTATTAAAAAATAAAACGGCAAAATTATCCCAATTTTTTTTTTATATTGTAAAAGATAATGTTACGGCGAGTAAATTGATACCCAACATGTCACGCTTCAAAATTGCGTCCGCTCGTGGAATGGCGTCAAAGTTTTACCCTTTAAAATTTCCATAGGTGACGTTTAAAAAAATCTACAAGTTGCATGTTTTGAGTTACAGAGGAGGCCTAGAGCTAGAATAACGATCGCGGCGATACCTTACATGTGGGTTGAATACCGTTTACATATGCGGGCGCTACTCACGTATGGGTTCGCTTCTGCGCGCAAGCTTGACGGGACGCGCATTCGGGCTCCCAACTTTTTTAAAAGTAAAAATAGCGATGAGCGCTTCAAATGGGTGATGCGTGAGCACTACACAAATATATAAATAAATAAACAAACATAAGTGAAAAAATAGCTACTGGATAGCTATATGTGCATAAATCAAACTTATACAATGTGTCAATGAATAGAGTCCCATACAACAAGTGGGTCTAGGTGACAATGAGGTCCTATTGAACCAGTGAGAAGGTGTACTGGGTACTGGATAAAAATGCACAGGACAGTCTCTAACTGGTAGTGTGATGATGGGCTGGGTGATAGAATGGCAAGAATCTTCACTCTGGATGCTTTATCTCCACCGGGGAGATATGAAGATAAAATCCAAAACAAACAAATACAGCTATGGAGACGGAGCAATCGTACTACCGCCTGAATTCTATTGGCCTCCGGATGGTGCGGGTGTCACGTGATCTCGACTTCCCTACGGCGTTATGTCACGTGCCTACGATCGCTCGGTCTCCATATTTGGATTTTATCTTCGTACATATTTTTTATCAATAAACCATTTTTGCTGGTTCCAACCTACTTCACCATTGGAGATATCTGTTTTATCTTCCTCCATACCCACCGCATCTCCCCGGTGGACTGCTGAGCCTGGAATATCCTAGCCACTTGGATGAATGAGAGGGAACCTATTTGGGAAAGCGAGATCTCCAATTCCGGATGATCCACACTATATGCTTACATATAGCGCTCTCAAGTTAAGAGAACTGCAACACCTGTGTGGATTCGTAGATATAGAAAAGCATCCAGAGTGAAGATTCTTGCCATTCTATCACCCAGCCCATCATCACACTACCAGTTAGAGACTGTCCTGTGCATTTTTATCCAGTACCCAGTACACCTTCTCACTGGTTCAATAGGACCTCATTGTCACCTAGACCCACTTGTTGTATGGGACTCTATTCATTGACACATTGTATAAGTTTGATTTATGCACATATAGCTATCCAGTAGCTATTTTTTCACTTATGTTTGTTTATTTATTTATGAAGCGCTCATCACTATTTTTACTTTTACTTCATTTATGTGGACACTTCAGATTTAGCTGTCTCAAACTCGTTGATGCCACCAGATTACACATCTGTATACTCACAGTAGCGCATTAGACCTCACCTCTATTTTCCTAACTTTTTTAGCTGGCTCCTAGATTCCAAGCAAATTTGTCAAGCCCTGGTCTATAGTATGCCTGTAAAGTAGCGCATGCTTCCCGTGTTTAATAGTCCCTGCACAAAATGATATTTCTCAAGGAACAAAGTCATTTAAAATTACTTAAGGCTATTAATGAATTGTCGGGTCCCGGCAATACAGGTAAAAGTAAAAAAAAAAAAAAACACGACATGGGTTCCACCCCAGTCCATTACCAGGCCCTTTGGGTCTGGTATGAATATTAAGTGGAACCCCAAACCCCAAAAAAATAAAAAAAAATGCATGGGCGTCCCCCAAATTCCATTACCAGGCCCTTCAGATCTGGTATTAAGGGGAACCCTGCACCAAATAAAAAAAATAGTGTGGGGTTCTCCCCAAAAATCACTGCTCCCAAAAATTATGCAGTTTTTAAAACTTTTTTTGCATTGATACATGTCCCCTGGGGCAGGACCCGGGTCCCCAAAAACTTTTTATGACAATAACGTGCATATTAGCCTTTAAAATTAGCACTTTTGATTTTTCATGTTCATGTCCATAGACTTTAATGGTGTTTGTGTGTTCAAACATTGTGGTCACTTTCAGCCCCTGACAACTTTCCTGTGCCCCTTGCTCATAGAAATGTAATAATGTTCCTAGACCTAGTTTTCTTCTTGTTTGGTGAAATACCAATGCATTTTGAGACATTTTGAGATTTTAGTATCATTACAATCTAAGTAATGTTTTTTAGCAGTTTTTAACCAGTAGATCTGCTAAGGCCCCTTGAAGAGTTCCCTCAGTCAATTTGGCCCTTTTTTTTTTTGAGCTTAAAGTGGATGTAAACCCAAAATGTATTAATTTTTTTATGTCACAATGTACAGTATAAGATTTCCTATCATCTGTGTCCAGTCTTGCCACACAGAGTTAATCCAGATCTGAGCAATCCTCTTATTTTTCAGTGAAATAAAAACGGACTTACAGAGAAAAACCCTTGGTCCGTTCCACCTCCTTTCTGTGAGTGACAGGTTATTTACATATCTCATTAGCTTCAGACAGGCATTATTTTTTTAATTCCCACCCCCACTCCTTTTCTGAAGTCATGTGGTTACTTTTCTGGATTTTGACTGGATGTTAGTGATCATAGCAGAATTCAGTGCAAGAAATACATTAAAAAAATGCATGTTGACAAGGGGAGTGTAGAGGAGGGTGGAGAGTCTACTGACATCACGACTCCACCCACAGAGCTCCAGACGACAACAGATCCACCCACAGAATCTGCAGTTTTTCAGGTCTCATAACAGATGGAGGGGAGACATTTGACAGGTAAGGATACATGCAGGAGGCATGTATATCCTTATAGATCAGCACTATGGCAGTAGTTTAGAAAGGATGAGAGTGGGTTTACATCCACTTTAACAAACCTGCTGTAGCCACACAGAACAATTTATGGAATATCTACAGCTGCCTAATTAGCTAATGTGCATCTATGTGGTTATAAGTCCAGGTTCACACAGGGTATGATTTAGTTCGATTTGAGATGCGATTTCACATGTGAAATCGCATCTCAAATCGGCGGCAATTGCCGGCAATGACACCGTACTAACCGATTTCAAAAAGTAGTTCCTGTACTACTTTTTGCGATTTCAGGACGCGATTTACATTGACATCTGTGCAGAACCCTGCACAGATGTCTCCTAAATCGCGCCAAAATCGGGACTGTCAGAGGGAGTGAAATCGCGCGAAATCAGCTGAAATCGCGCAATTTCACTCCCGCAGCCCAGTGTGAACCAGGGCTAAACAACTTACAGCAAATAAAGGACTGGTGGGGGTTTTCCTGATTTTTTGATGAGGATTTTAAAACCATGAATGGTTGCCATTGTGAATGACTTACTACTATGCGAGTACAATCTTAAATACACATGCTAAACTATTATACATCATAGTTTTAAGCTTAGTCATTCACCAGATGCTTGTCGTCATTTAGGTAAACGTTTCTCATTTCTTAATGCTTTTCAAGACCTGTTATTTGTTTTATTACTGGAAAACAGTGAATCTGGTAACAGCTGATTGCTGTCAAATAGCTACTTATGCAAACCCAGAGTGACAGAAGTGTTCTCCCAACAAAGACAAATCAAGGGAGGAACCATAGGAAAACCCCAATCAAACAACTCACTCAATAATCAAGCTGGCAATAGACATACAAGAGCAAGCCAATCTGCAGACACAATCAACAACCTGAAGGCATACTGTATCTATTGGTGAGCAGATTCCTAAACATGTACATTCTACCTTTCAAGCTTGCCTGTTTAACTGAATGGAGAGGGAAAGGGTACATAGGAAGAAGACACAACAAGGAAGACATCCACCTGACTCACCTATTCCAGTTGGCCATTCCCATGCGACCTTCTTTCTAACTCACCTAAATTACATTTTCTATGTGAAAATCTCAAGTAGCTCATAGACAATGGATCAGCCTTTTATAACCAAGGTTCCTCTAGAACAGGGGTGTCCAAACTTTTAGAACACAAACTCCTGCGCACGAGTGGGATGTTCAACAAATAGTCAATATTCTGCATACAGAGTACTTCAAATGTCAAACGGTGGCAGAAAAAGTCTTGCTGCCCTTCATGGATGCGGGGGATCCTGGCAAAAAACAAGAAAGGAAAAAGAAAGGCGCACCAGCCTTGTGTACTACCATTTGACAATTTATTAACTAAAAGATTAATAATACAGACTACTCACAAACAAATGGTGATAAAAGGCTTGTCACAAACGATAAAAGTAGATACCCCTCGAACCACACTCCGGAATGTAGGTGGGGTTTTTGAGGTGCGTTACTGCCGGCTTACACGTTTCGAGGCGTCAGGGCCTCTTCTTCAGAGCCCAACAGTTGGGCTCTGAAGAAGAGGCCTTTTATCACCATTTGTTTGTAAGTAGTTTGTATTATTAATCTTGTATCTAATAAATTGTCAAATGGTAGTACACGAGGCTGGTGCGCCTTTCTTTTTCCTTTCTTGTGTCCAAACTTTTTCCAAAGAGGGCCAGATTTGATGAAGTTAGCATGTGTGAGGGCTGACCATTTTGCCTGACATTATTTACACCAGTGTTTTTCAACTCCAGTCCTCAAGGCACACCAACAGGTCAAGTTTTCATGATTTCCCTCAGATGAAATGGCTGTGGTGATTACTAAGGCAGTGAAACTGATCAAATCACCTGTGCAAAATAATGGAAAGCCTGAAAACATGACCTGTTGGGGCGCCTTGAGGACTGGAGTTGAAAAACACTGATTTACACCATTAAAATTTGGTCTAATGCCACGTACACACGATCGGAAATTCCGACAAGAAAACAGCGGATTTTTTTTCCCCCGACTGAATTTTGGCTCAAACTTGCATACTTGTGTTGCATACTTGTGTCGCATACACACGATAACACAAATGTGGTCGGAAATTCCGAACGCCAAGAACGTGGTAACGTACAATAACACTATTAAAGGTAGTGGGGCAGGGGGGCTTTTCTTTTTTTTTTTTACATTAAATACCAGTCGTGTTAGTAGACATTTGGTGAGAGATGATTTGCAGCCTCGTGCTTTTCAGAGCGCTTCCCCCTCGTACTTGATTCAGAGCATGCATGTTTTTTTGTGCGTCGGAATTGCATACAGACAATCGGAATTTCCGACAAGAATTTTTCCAGTTGGAAAAACTGAGAACCAGCTCTCAAATTTTCCGACAGAAAAAGTCAGATGGGGCCTACACACGGCCAGAATTTCCGACCAAAAGCTCACATAGAACTTTTCTTGTCGGAAATTCCGATCATGTGTACGCGGCATAAGTGTGTTCGCACTAATACACTGCCCAACAAGAATTCTCTTACCTTTGTGGCTGTGTGTGCTAAATAGTTGAGCTTGGGCGTGTTATTTAGAAAATATATTATGATTTTTTCTCTTTTGTGGCCCCCACGAATCCCTAAACGCTGTTCAGGACTTATGCCGCGTACACACGGTCGTTTTTTGCGATGAAAAAAAACTTTGTTTTTTAAAACGTCATTTAAATTGATTGTGTGTGGGCAAAACGTTGTTTTTTGTCTTAAAAAAAAACGACCAAAAAACAATTCCAACATGCTTGAATTTTTTGTGTCGTTTTTCAAAACGTCGTTTTTTGTTTCACAAAAAGTCACCGTGTGTAGCAAAAACATTGTTTAAACGTCCGCGCATGCCCAGAAGCTAGTTATGAAGCGAGCTTCAATGAAAAAGAGTGGTGAACGTAACCTCGCTTTTTGTGAAAAAAACGATGGTGTGTATGCAACATCGTCTTTGAAAAGTGACGTTTCAAAAACGTCGTTTTTTACTTCACAGAAAACGTCGTTTTTTTTCATCACAAAAAGTGATCGTGTGTACGCGGCATAAGGATAAAGGGATTAAAGGTAAAATAGCTGAATCTTTACAACCTCTTTAATTTATGCATTCTGCACAAAACAAAAAAGGGCGGAATCACATTTGTGCAGGGGTTCCTTAACCTCCCTGGCGGTATGATTCTGTCTGGAATTACGTACCAAAAGCGGTACAATTATTTTGCATGGAAATTCTGCGTTTTATACTGTAGGCCTGCAATTTTTAGGAATAACTCGCTTAAATTTGTTCAAATCAGAGTCTAGTAGACATCCCGGGTATGATAAAGTTTGAAACACAAAATCATAAAATTATAATATAATAAATAACTATAAATAATTATAACAAATAATAATGTAATTATAATAAAAATTATTCACTAATGTAATCAAATCAAAATCACTGAAATTTGCTGAGTTGCAGAATTGTCGCTGTCATTACTTTTATTTTTTTATGACGAATTTTCCCACAAATCGCTATCGCTCAATTCTGCAAGTGATTATCATTTATTATCGCTGTTTTCTAGCTGCTCTAAAATCACTTTTGACATAAAGGGACACTTTTGGTTGCTATGGACAAACTTCAGTTTGCAGGCACAAAAAAAATGTTTTTATTATGTAAAAGAACATGCAGGGCACTGGGCAGACCACTAGGGACAGGGGGGGTGTGTACTTTTTACATACAGTACTGTAATCTATAAGATTACAGTATTCTGTATGTAACGTGTTTGTTTACTTTTTTGAATTTGGCGCCGGTCTCCGCCCCCGTGCGCCGCTACGTCGCAGGGAACGGAGATCGGCGGCGCGCGGGCACTGTGTGAGTCGAATGGAGGACGCCACTCGCTCACACAGCGGGGATGCATCGCTGGATCCAGGGACAAGGTAAGTACAGTACCCCGCCTGGATCCAAGGTAAGCCAGCGCGCGCTGCAGGCTCTGCATATTGACCTTGAGCGCGACTCGTGGATATCGCTATTTACCTGAAAAATCCAACCCGAGTCGCGCTCGGGTTTACCGGCAGGGGGGTTAAGACCCTTTGGTAAATGGAGACAAAGAAAAATGGATAGCCTCACTCCAAAACCTGATGGGTGGTCTTTTATTCAATAGACAGCATGTACAAAAATAGGGTCACAGCAGTGGAAACAAGGAACAGCCGACGCGTTTCGCACTGGATCAGTGCTTAGCCATGAATAAGCACTGATCCAGTGCGAAACGCGTCGGCTGTTCCTTGTTTCCACTGCTGTGACCCTATTTTTGTACATGCTGTCTATTGAATAAAAGACCACCCATCAGGTTTTGGAGTGCGGCTATCCATTTTGTCTTCATTTTGCTTAGTGCACCGCCAGCACCCTCGGTATCCTGCACCACCTGTAACCATTTAGTGATCCCACCTGGAGCGGTGACTCCTTTCTCCTTTGGTAAATGGGTTGAGAAAGGACACTCTAACTCATACATTTTACATTTTGGAAATCTACCATAAGAGAATGCCTAAAATAATCTAATAATAGGTTTGGTAACCTTAGGAAAAACCACCTCATAAATGTCTCACGATGGTTAAAACAATCAAGGCACAGAATTTTTTTTTTTAGGTCTGCTGTTGATTTCTGTGCCAGAAGGCCACTTCCTTCCTTCTTCTATTGCAAAAACACACACATCAAAAGATAGTACATTGTCCTGCAACTAAGAAGGTCTGAGAGTCTTCACAGAAACATAGCTGTGCTATATCAACATCACAATCTATATTGAAGAGGAAATCTGCCAGTGGGTAGCACATTGTGATTAGTGGAAAGTTTATAGAGAACATTTTGCTTGGATGATGTAGAGAGGAAGTCTAGAGGCCTCTGCAATGTCTGACTGTGAAAAGGGAAAATGACAGCTGCACCGCCAGCACAAGAGGTGTTCACAACCAAAGTGCTGGAACTAAAACGTAGGCTTGCCTTGTTTTTACTGTCAGCAGACATCTGCAATTCATTACAACGTAGCTGCAATTGTGATACCCAGAAAGCACTCTGAATTCCTAATCTAATACATGAAGAAATGTACAACACAAGCCAAATCCGTTTAGCACTGAATTGTCAGTAAATGTTTTTTTTCTAGCAATCAGGAATGACTCTCACAATAAAAAAAATCTGTTGAATTTATTTCAGAAAAACGCACATGAAAAGAAAAGTGAAAAAATGTAGAGTATTTGCCCACCACCCAAGCACTGAGCGCCTGTTCTGTGCCTAGTGAAGGTGGGTGTTTTCCTGATTAGGTCACTAGAAAATCCATTGACACTCTCTGCACAGTCAAAGCCATCTGGTAACATAAGTGTTTGATGTCAGCCTATCAAATCATCAGCAAAATCTGTACACGATTTCCTTTCACTTTCCCACTACGCAGCCTGGGGGATCCAATAAAGAATTAATGATATTTCTCTGTCTCTTTAGAACTTCCTTCACCTAATTCAGACAAATATTTGCACTAATTACCAACACGTGCAACAAATTCAGGTAGTTCTTACTATCACCATCTTAGACATTATCGATATAGCAGTGACAGATTCTTAAAGGTTACCCCAAGTTCACAGATTAGGAAAGCTGGGCTGGGTACAGAGATGTCAGTACTCAGAGTGGGCGTGTTCTCTGCTGGGAAGCTGTCATGAATGTGACACACTCCTGGAGCACAACCCTCCATCCCTTGCCCGCATTTGTCTGTTGGCCGGGAGCCAAAGCTAAATGTAAACAGATAGGTCAGCAATACTGCGTCCCGCTGATGTCAAGCATGTCTTAGCTAAAGATGGATGCGTGGCCATATGTCATGCATATGCCCCACCCCCTTGTGACATCACAGACCCATCATGCCCCTCCCCATGTTGAGGGCATGTGGCCTGGAATGGTTCAGGAGGGGGGTGGGGAGTTTGCTCGTTCCCTCCCTTTCCTGAACTATACCAGGCCACATGCCCTCAACATGGGGGGGGGGGAGCTTTGGGGCAGGGGGGCTTTTCTTTTTTTTTTTTACATTCAGCAGGGAAGCCCGCTGACAGCTGATGACTCATCGGTTGTTAAGGACGCGATGGCCGGCTTCCTGGCCCCCTCCTTAGCAACCAGTTATATATAGTGAATGTACAGCTAAAAAAAAAAAAAATCGCAGCAAAATCACTTGCATTTTGAATGCGGGTTCATTGAAGTCTATTACATGTAAAACGCTGCATTTTCTAAAAACGCAGAGGCAAAAAAATGCATTGATGTTAACATGTTCCATAGGAACCCATGTTAAAAATGTCCTTGCATTTCTGCAAAATACATAAAAAAAATGAATTAGTGTGAATCGAGTCTTTCTTCTATAGCTGCACGATTCTGGCTAAAATGAGAATGACAATTTTTTTTGCTTAGAAGATCACGATTCTCTCATGGCGTAACAACATCTTTCACATTATACAAAAAAAGTTTGTGCAAAGTTCACTATTTATTTTTTAATTCGATGAAGTGTCATTTTATTGCAACAATCACCATTTTATTCTCTAGTGTCTCTGCTAAAAAATAGAATATATTTTATATTATATATAGACACACACACACACACACATACGTTTGGGGGTTCCAAGTAATTTCCGCGCAAAAAAAAAACTGATTTTAACTTTATAAGAAACAAGTGTCAGAAAAAGGTTTAGGGGCAGATTCACGTAGTTCGGCGCATTATCATTCCGGCGTAGCGCACCACTTTTCCGTTAGACTTGCGCAATCTAGCCGCGTAATCCGGCGATTCACGTAGCTTTTACGCAAGAGCTTGCGCAAACGTAAGGTTTTTTCCGGAGGCGTAAGGAGGAGTAATACAAATTGGGAGGGACGTGGGCGTGTTACATTGAAATGAGCCGTGACCCCATGCAAATGAAGGGCCGGCCGACTCGCGCATGCGCGCGTGAAGGAAACCATGTCAGCTCCGTTGTGCGCATGCTCACAACTCGGGAGCGGCGCAATCAGTGAAATAGGAAATGGACTAGGGCAATGTTGTGAACTACGCAGACAGCATAAATAGACACACACAAACGCCCTTCCATTGCAAAAGTACATCCCTTTGTGTCCCTTCCCATTGAATCAAGTGCTTTTGCTCTGTTGTTCGTTAGAGTGTGTTTTGTAGTTGTCAGATTAGTGTTCTGTGTGATCTAGTGCTTGTTGGTAGTTTTGTGAAAGTGTATTTTGATAAGTGTTTGAGACTGTTTGTTTGATTGATATATTTCTGAGCGTTTGTTTTCTGGCTTTATTTTTTCATCTGATTTTTTTGTGTCTGTTTCTTGCTGAGTGCTAGTGTGATTTTTGGCTGTTCTTTTTCTCTTTGTGTGCTAGGGACCACAGTGGTGTGCATGCATGCATTCTCATTGTGCCATGATTAATGTGTGTGTTTAACGTGCAAAGATGCATAATGTGAGCTGGCATGAGATGGGGTCATGAGATGGGGTCCCAGTGCATATGCAGAGTCACCTTGAAGGTGAAAAGACAGGAGGATGTTAGTCATGCATGTGCCACTTGTGAGGTGTGCATCACGGGAGGGGATAGTCATGCCTGACTCCCATGTCACTCACCAACCAGCCAGCTGTCCCCATACATGTTCTGTTGGAAATCTGTGGGGATGGGGCTCTGATTGTATATGTAGCTGTCATGGGTGTCATGGGTGGTGCCATGTGTTGGGCTGCTGATGTCCTCCTGCAGGGTTGTGGTAATTCCAGGATGGCATGAGGGGTGAATCTGAAGATGCGAAACACCTCAGAATCACTCATGCCATAGATGTCTATGCGTGTGTGATATATCAAGTGAAGATTGAGGGGCTTGTATCAGATAAGAATATTGTATTAGATTAGATTAAATGGTAAATTTTATACAAGCAAAAAAAAAAAAAACATCTCCCGTGCCCTCCTTAGTGCCATCCTCCGTGCCCTCATCCTTCTTTGTTCATCTAAAGTCAGTAGTATAGCTATGAGCATGGATGCCCCTGGCATGTTGGCATACAGATTGTTGGGCAACACGTGTGACTGCTGAACTCCTCACTAACAGTGTTGCTTTATCTGACAATTAGACTTTTTTTCAAAATTTAGACCAGCTTTTAGGTCCTCTAACTTTAGACAGAACATTTTGCAGTTGCGCACATCGCGTAGCCTGCGCAGCAACTGCGTTTTTTTGTGAATCCCCGTAACTCCCTCATTAGCATATTTGACTAGCAAATCAATGGTGTGTCTAGTGCAGTTTTGCGCGAAGGAAAGCGAATGTCTAACTCAATTACGCCGGACCAAAAAACGTAGATTTCTGGCGTATATTGTTTTGTGAATCGCGTCCAACTATACGCACGCGCACATTTAGACTTACGCACGCGCAACAGCAGTTGCGCACGCGTAATCGCTCTGTGAATCTGGGCCTCAGTCTTTAAGTGGTTAAACTTCCCTCATTAAGATTCCTTTTACACTGGGGTGCTTTTTAGGCATTTTAGAGCTAAAAATATGGCCTATAAAGCGCATCTCAAGGCACCTCAGTGTGAAAGCCTGGGTGCTTTCACACTGGGGCAGTGCACTTGCAGGACGGGGAAAAAAAGAACTGAAAGCAGCATCTTTGGCAGTGGTGTATACACCGCTCCCAAAACGCCCTGCCCATTGAAATGAACATGCAGAGTTGCTGAAGCGCCTGTAAAGAGATTCGGCAGCGCTACAACACAGGTGATATTAACCCTTTCTTCGGCCGCTAGTGGGGGTTAAAAGCACCGAGTTATTTGCCGAAATGCGCCGCTATAAGGCTACTTTCACACTGAGGCGATATAGCAGTAAAAATAGCCTGCAAAGTGCCCTGAAAGAGCCTCTTCTCACTCCAGTGTGAAAGCCCTCGGGCTTTCACACTGGAGTGGTGCACTGCCAGGATGCTCAAAAAAGTCCTGCCAGTTACATCTTTGAGGTGCTAAAGCTAAATCGCCCCTGCCCATTGAAATCAGCTTCAGCGGTGCTTTGCCGGCCGTTTTAACCCTTTTTCGGCCGCTAGCACCACTAAAATACCACCAACGGCGCAATGCCCCAGTGTGAAAGTAGCCCAACAGTGGTAAAGCACTGCTGAAGTTCATCCCTTTGATCCAAGAGGGAAAAGTTACAATGTTATCTACCAGCACTGACAATGTTGGGAAAAAACTTGGCAGGCTACCCGTTTTTTGTTTTTTTGACAACTGAGTGAGCAGAATTGTTACATGAATGAATCAGGAAATTCTGCAGAGGGATCGTGAGGGGGGTTGAATTGGGATCACGATTTTTAAACGATTAATCGTGCAGCTCTAATTCTTCCCACTGACACCAACTATTTCTCCACCTAATACTAAAGATTGGGCATTGTTTACTCCCACGGGGCACAGTCCGCACCCCCCCACCTAAAGTCAGGTCCTGGCCCTTTCTGTAGAAAGTTTGGTGACCCCCTGGGCTTTAGATTGTAGGCCCTCTGATGGCAGAGACTGGTGTAAATGTATGATATCCGCTTGCCGACTATCGCACATAGGAGTACCACAGCGGAGCTGCTCTCCTGTGCGGGATCACGTACCTAGTACGTGATTCGGAACCTCCTGGGTAGGAGGCGCACGTACCACGGTTGTGCTGTAATTAGTGACATAGCACAAGCCGATCAGTGGGTAAAGGCCAATGGATGTTAGGCGGCACCTGCTGATCAGCGAAGATACAGAACAGAGCTCTGCCTATGTAAACAAGGCAGAGCTCTGTTCTGTTAGCAGGGATGTGGTGGATTTAGTTTCCCTGCAAAGGGAATATAATATAATTCACTAAACCCCTTAGTAAAAACAGCACACAAAAACACAGGTTAGGCACACATTTAACCCGTTGATAGCCCTAGATGTTTAACTCTTCCGGAGGGAAAGTGGATATATATATATATAGATAAAAAATGTAATGCGCTGCGTAAATTGACAGTGCTAAATAAGTACCTGTAATTTATTCAAATAAAAAATTATTACTCAGATATGGCAATGAGTTAAATTACAGGGGAGGCAGACCTGATGGGGAACTAGTCTCTATGACCACAGTGCCTGTTGGATGGGCAAGGCCCAATGGAGAACTAAGAGATTAGCATACCATCAGGTCTACCTTGCTTTTGATTGACAACAGAGGGTCGTGAACAGATTCAAAACAAAGCTATTGGACTAAATGGTGCCTATGACCCTACTCGCTGCTGTGCGCTGTCAATCACATGCCTAGAGGACCTGATTGGGAACTAGTCTCCCAGTTCCCTGTCAGGCTCCGCCCACCCATTACAGAACTCCTCCACCTTAGGCCTGTCACTGTGATGGGTGCAGCGGCCAATGGGAAGGAGCACACTGGGGATGAAGGATCCAGTATTGAGTGGACACCCCGTCCTCAGTATCAGCCTCTCTCTGACAAGTACATAAATCTGGCGCAAACACCCACAATCTTGGTGCCGCAGCCCGATAGATATATATTATTATTATTATTAATAATAATTTTCCTCTCTACCATACCCTTTATGAACTTCCTCTAGCACATACCAGCAAACTTTCTGAAATGTGGTTCCATAGGAATATATACAGTAAGTCAGTGCCCTTACTACATACCTTATTTACCTTAGCCGACCTCTACAAGAGATCAAACATTCCAGAATGAACTTGTATGACTTGCTACTCCTGGGATACAATGTATCACCTTACATTATTCCAAGGCCTTCTTCCAGGCCATTGTTCACTACACCACTAAACATTAAAAACTATATGGCCTAAATTAGCCTGAATGTCAACAATCAAACAGCACAAACAGCGGTCCCAGCAGGATACTCGATTCTCTCTTCCATTAACACAGAGGGTACCTTTGTTGTCGCTGCTCTCCACCAATAAAGTGCTCCACAAAACACACAAGCAATAAAAAAATAAAAATAAATATACATCACCTCCTAGACTCCCAAAGGCTCATTTACACTTGCAGTAAGCCTGCAGAAACAGCCAGACGGGGGTGCATGCATGCTGCAGAAAAATGATACCCCCGTTCAAGTTCAGCAGGCGGTACCACCGCCAAACGCGACCCAATGAAGTGAATGGGCCCGCTCTGCAACCACATGGAATGCACATGGTCGCAGTATGGTTGTGCATCAATCACAGGGTTAAAAACACCTCTGAAAAACAATTTATTGTGGATCGCATTTGAGAGGTGTGGTTAATAACGACACATGGCTAAACTGTTATCACATTTCCTCAATGAAACTACAAGCATAAAGGCCCTTGCACACAGGGCCAACCCGCTGTATTGGGCATCAGTGCTGGAGTTTTACTGTGCCCAAGAAGGAAGACCTGTGTTACACACTTTTGATCCTGAACATACAAAGCCCTAAATCACAGTACAATGTTAGGCCTGTCCAATCACACCCTGGCATAGACTTTCACAGGCTGGTCACTGTACTGTCCCAACCAAGACGCCAGGAGGGACGTACAGAGGTAGGATCCATGTGCAAGAGGCCTGAGACAAGAAACTAAGCAGACAAGAGAACCTCCTATTAAACACAGTAATAAAATGCATGACCCTTCCTTCACCTTCACATAATGTGGCAGGTACTATTTACAGGAAAAGGGATGATTAACAAATACAAACCCTCTTTTCTCTGCATTAAAGGATCACTAAAGATAAAAAAAAAGAAAAAAAAAATGTTTAAATAACAAACATCTTACACTCACCTCCACTGTGCAGCTCGTTTTGCCTGGTCTTCTGGGGTCCCTCGGCGGCTGTCAGGCCCCCCCCCCCCGCAAGCACTCAACACCTTCATGCGAGCGTGCTGTTAAGTTCTTGCAGGTGCGCTCTTGTGATACAGCCGACGGCCATAGCCGCTTACTGTATCACTCGGCCCCACCCCCCGGCACGTTGCGTCATTGGATGTGATTGACAGCAGCATGAGCCAATGGCTGCGCTGCTTTCAATCCATCCACTGTAACCAATCAATGGCCAGGCTGAGCGACAAAGAGGATGTCGGGGGCGAGCGCGGGACTTTCGAGGGGTCAGGTACGTAAAACGGGGGGGGGGGGGCTGGTATTGTCGGATGTTTTTTCACCTTAATGCATAAAATGTATTAAGGTGAAAAAACGTTTACCTTTACAACCCCTTTAAGGTGGAAAACTTTTGATAATGCAGCTGCCCCCCTTTTGCTTACCTGAACATGATCTTTTCAGCAACAAGAACGAGTACAGCAGCTCCAGCCGCTGCCTCGGGTCACCATTGGACAGATTGATAGCAGCAGGAGCCATTGGCTCCCACTGCTGTCAATCAAATCCAGCAGCCATATACACACTTTGATAAATGATGGATTTCTTTTCCAATCGATTCATCAATCTATAGTCTATAAATAAGACACCGGTTGGGACAACGGTTACAGCCCTGGGCATGTTTGTGTTTAGGTGGGGGGGGACAGTAAAACTGCAGGTCAGCCACCAGCTTTTGCCACCTCTCTGGCTGGCAAAGTGAATGAGCCCTTAGTTATACATTTTGGGCCCACGCACACATTTGGCAGTGCTTGCTGTTATTCTAAAAAGAGGTCCATGGTGGATCCCTTTTCAGGGGTGTTTGACAGGCGGTGAGGAGGGCATAAGTCACCTCCTCATGCCTGCTTTAACCCTCAAAATGCTGACCCAGCCCACCACAACCATGTGGTTGCGGCTCATCTCCACTCACTTATGGTACCACCTGGGTACAGCCCTGTGTGGTTACATTACTGTGCTTAGGGGAGAGGCCGGGAAAGGTATAAATACTGTGGTTAAACTGCCTGCTGTGGACAGCCCCTCATAGTATAGAAGTCTGTACCCATTGCCCATACTAGGCCTGCTGAAGACAGCCCCTCATAGTATAGAAGTCTGTACCCATTGCCCATACTAGGCCTGCTGAAGACAGCCCCTCATAGTATAGAAGTCTGTACCCATTACCCATACTAGGCCTGCTGAAGACAGCCCCTCATAGTATAGAAGTCTGTACCCATTACCCATACTAGGCCTGCTGAAGACAGCCCCTCATAGTATAGAAGTCCGTACCCATTACCCATACTAGGCCTGCTGAAGACAGCCCCTCATAGTATAGAAGTCTGTACCCATTACCCATACTAGGCCTGCTGAAGGCAGCCCCTCATAGTATAGAAGTCTGTACCCATTACCCATACTAGGCCTGCTGAAGACAGCCCCTCATAGTATAGAAGTCTGTACCCATTGCCCATACTAGGCCTGCTGAAGGCAGCCCCTCATAGTATAGAAGTCTGTACCCATTGCCCATACTAGGCCTGCTGAAGACAGCCCCTCATAGTATAGAAGTCTGTACCCATTACCCATACTAGGCCTGCTGAAGGCAGCCCCTCATAGTATAGAAGTCTGTACCCATTGCCCATACTAGGCCTGCTGAAGACAGCCCCTCATAGTATAGAAGTCTGTACCCATTACCCATACTAGGCCTGCTGAAGACAGCCCCTCATAGTATAGAAGTCTGTACCCATTGCCCATACTAGGCCTGCTGAAGACAGCCCCTCATAGTATAGAAGTCTGTACCCATTGCCCATACTAGGCCTGCTGAAGACAGCCCCTCATAATATAGAAGTCTGTACCCATTACCTATACTAGGCCTGCTGAAGACAGCCCCTCATAGTATAGAAGTCTGTACCCATTACCCATACTAGGCCTGCTGAAGGCAGCCCCTCATAGTATAGAAGTCTGTACCCATTGCCCATACTAGGCCTGCTGAAGACAGCCCCTCATAGTATAGAAGTCTGTACCCATTACCCATACTAGGCCTGCTGAAGGCAGCCCCTCATAATATAGAAGTCTGTACCCATTACCTATACTAGGCCTGCTGAAGACAGCCCCTCATAGTATAGAAGTCTGTACCCATTGCCCATACTAGGCCTGCTGAAGGCAGCCCCTCATAATATAGAAGTCTGTACCCATTACCTATACTAGGCCTGCTGAAGACAGCCCCTCATAGTATAGAAGTCTGTACCCATTGCCCATACTAGGTCTGCTGAAGGAAGCCCCTCATAGTATAGAAGTCTGTACCCATTACCTATACTAGGCCTGCTGAAGACAGCCCCTCATAGTATAGAAGTCTGTACCCATTACCCATACTAGGCCTGCTGAAGACAGCCCCTCATAGTATAGAAGTCTGTACCCATTGCCCATACTAGGCCTGCTGAAGACAGCCCCTCATAGTATAGAAGTCTGTACCCATTGCCCATACTAGGCCTGCTGAAGACAGCCCCTCATAGTATAGAAGTCTGTACCCATTACCCATACTAGGCCTGCTGAAGACAGCCCCTCATAGTATAGAAGTCTGTACCCATTACCCATACTAGGCCTGCTGAAGACAGCCCCTCATAGTATAGAAGTCTGTACCCATTACCCATACTAGGCCTGCTGAAGACAGCCCCTCATAGTATAGAAGTCTGTATCCATTGCCCATACTAGGCCTGCTGAAGACAGCCCCTCATAGTATAGAAGTCTGTACCCATTACCCATACTAGGCCTGCTGAAGACAGCCCCTCATAGTATAGAAGTCCATACCCATTACCCATACTAGGCCTGCTGAAGACAGCCCCTCATAGTATAGAAGTCCATACCCATTACCCATACTAGGCCTGCTGAAGACAGCCCCTCATAGTATAGAAGTCTGTACCCATTACCCATACTAGGCCTGCTGAAGACAGCCCCTCATAGTATAGAAGTCCGTACCCATTACCCATACTAGGCCTTCATAATACAGATAGAAGTCTGTACCATACTAGGCCTGCTGTGGACGGCCCCTCATAGTACAGATAGAAGTCTGTACCCATTACCCATACTAGGCCTGCTGTGGACGGCCCCTCATAGTGTAGATAAAACAGTCTGTGCCCATGCCTCATTCTAGGCTTGCTGTATACAGCCTTTCCTAGTAGAGAGAACAGACTGTACCCATTACCCAGCCTCGGCTTGCTATAGACAGCCCTTCGTAGTAGAGAAAGTAGTGTACCCATTACCCGTTCTAGATTTGATGTAGACCACCCTTCATTGTACAGATAGAAGTCTGTATCAATGTCCCATGCTAGGCTTGCTGTAGAAAACCCCTCATAGTAGAAGCCTGTGCCCATGCTCTGTGCCAGGCTTGCTGCAGACACCCCTCATAGTAGAAGTCTGTGCCCATGGTCGGCTTGCTGTAGACACCCCTCATAGTAGTAGTCTGTGCCAGGCTTGCTGTAGACACCCCTCATAGAAGAAGTCTGTGCCCATGCTCTGTGCCAGGTTTGCTGTAGAAACCCTTCATAGTAGAAGTGCCCATGCCCCGTGTTAGACTTACTACAGACATACCTTGTAGTACAGATAGAAGTCTGTGCCCATGCACTGTGCTAGGTTTGCTGTGGAAACTCCTCATAGTACAGATAGAAGTCTGTACCCAACTACCCATGCCAGACTTACTACATACACTCCTCGTAGTACAGATAGAAGCCTGTGCCCATGCCCCATGCTAGGTTTGCTGTATACACGCTTTTGAAGTACAGATAGAAGTCTGTGCCCATGCCCCGTGCAAGGTTTGCTATAGACACTCCTCGTTGTACAGATCGAAGTCTGTGCCCATGCCCCGTGCTAGGTTTGCTGTGGAAATTCCTCGTAGTACAGATAGAAGTCTGTGCCCATGCCCTGTGCTAGGTTTACTATAGACACTCCTCGTAGTGCAGATAAAAATCTGTGCCCATGCCCCGTGCTAGGTTTGCTATAGACACTCCTCGTAGTACAGATAGAAGTCTGTGCCCATGCCCCGTGCTAGGTTTGCTATAGACACTCCTCCTAGTACAGATATAAGTCTGTGCCCATGCCCCGTGCTAGCTTTGCTGTAGACACTCCTCGTAGTACAGATAGAAGTCTGTGCCCATGCCCCGTACTAGGTTTGCTATAGAGTCACTCCGCGTAGTACAGATAGAAGTCTGTGCCCATGCCCCGTGCTAGGTTTGCTGTGGAAATTCCTTGTAGTACAGATAGAAGTCTGTGCCCATGCCCCCTACTAGGTTTGCTGTAGACACTCCTCGTAGTACAGATAGAAGTTTGTGCCCATGCCCCGTGCTAGGTTTGCTGTGGAAATTCCTTGTAGTACAGATAGAAGTCTGTGCCCATGCCCCCTACTAGGTTTGCTGTAGACACTCCTCGTAGTACAGATAGAAGTCTGTGCCCATGCCCCGTGCTAGGTTTGCTGTGGAAATTCCTTGTAGTACAGATAGAAGTCTGTGCCCATGCCCCCTACTAGGTTTGCTGTAGACACTCCTCGTAGTACAGATAGAAGTCTGTGCCCATGCCCCGTGCTAGGTTTGCTGTGGAAATTCCTTGTAGTACAGATAGAAGTCTGTGCCCATGCCCCCTACTAGGTTTGCTGTAGTCACTCCTCGTAGTACAGATAGAAGTCTGTGCCCATGCCCCGTGCTAGGTTTGCTGTGGAAATTCCTTGTAGTACAGATAGAAGTCTGTGCCCATGCCCCCTACTAGGTTTGCTGTAGACACTCCTCGTAGTACAGATAGAAGTCTGTGCCCATGCCCCGTGCTAGGTTTGCTGTGGAAATTCCTTGTAGTACAGATAGAAGTCTGTGCCCATGCCCCCTACTAGGTTTGCTGTAGTCACTCCTCGTAGTACAGATAGAAGTCTGTGCCCATGCCCCGTGCTAGGTTTGCTGTGGAAATTCCTTGTAGTACAGATAGAAGTCTGTGCCCATGCCCCCTACTAGGTTTGCTGTAGACACTCCTCGTAGTACAGATAGAAGTCTGTGCCCATGCCCCCTACTAGGTTTGCTGTAGTCACTCCTCGTAGTACAGATAGAAGTCTGTGCCCCTCGTAGTACAGATAGAAGTCTGTGCCCATGCCCCCTACTAGGTTTGCTGTAGACACTCCTTGTAGTACAGATATAAGTCTGTGCCCATGCCCCGTGCTAGGTTTGCTATAGACACTCCTCGTAGTACAGATAGAAGTCTGTGCCCATGCCCCCTACTAGGTTTGCTGTAGACACTCCTTGTAGTACAGATATAAGTCTGTGCCCATGCCCCGTGCTAGGTTTGCTATAGACACTCCTCGTAGTACAGATAGAAGTCTGTGCCCATGCCCCCTACTAGGTTTGCTGTAGTCACTCCTCGTAGTACAGATATAAGTCTATAAGTCTGTGCCCATGCCCCGTGCTAGGTTTGCTGTAGACACTCCTTGTAGTACAGATAGAAGTCTGTGCCCATGCCCCGTGCTAGGTTTGCTGTAGACACTCCTTGTAGTACAGATATAAGTCTGTGCCCATGCCCCGTGTTAGACTTACTACAGACATTCCTCGTAGTACAGACAGCGGTCGGTACACAGCACACATGTACTTACCACTGCTCGCCTTCCCGGACAGAGTAGAGACGGAGGTCTGGCCCATTGTCAGCCTCCCAGGGGGGGTTCCTCAGAGTCGGCCGTGTCTCAGGCTCCCTTGGCCGTACATTCCCGGTAGAAGTAATCCCCCCATAGACTCATGTCCTCCTCCGGTGTGTGCTCCGTGCAGTGTCCGGACTCCTGTGTTCCTGTACTCCGTACACTGAATGCCTGTCATTCCTGGTGGAGATTAGTGCGGGTCACAGGTCACATCCCTCCTCTCCTCCTCTCCTCCTCCTCATACATCTCTACACTCTGCTCAGCACTCTCCTCCCCTTTACACCACCAGCTTCTTCCCCTCTCTCCTCTCCATACACACTGCAACAATCATCCATCTATAGTCCCAATCACTCATCACAGGACACTTCTCATACATTCCTCATTTATTATCAATATTCATTTCTTCATGGATACAATCATATTCTCATCAATAAATCATGAAATCACATGGTGGCAAAAGAATTACAATCACACTTATATCTGAATTAGTGATTGAAATCAGCATCCCTGTGTGTGGAAAATTCATTAAACGGGTTGTCGGCTATCAATGGGTTATTCCTATTGGAGGAGATCAATTAGAACAGAAATCTATCATTTACAGTGCCTTGTAAAAGTATTCATACCCCCTGAAATTGTCCACATTTTGTCATGTTACATCCAAAAATTTAAATGTATTTTATTGGGATTTTATGTGATAAACCAACACAAAGTGGCACATAATTGTGAAGCGGAAGGAAAATGATGAATGGTTCTCCAAACTTTTTACAAACAAATATGTGAAAAGTGTGGCGTGTATGTGTATTCAGCCCCCTTTACCCTGATACCCCTAACCAGTGGTGGCCACTCCATTGGGGACGCAGGGGCGCCGCCCCCCTAATCCACACACCCATTCCAATTTTTTTTTTTCAAAGCACATCATTAGAGCCAGAGGTTC
This sequence comes from Rana kukunoris, assembly GCA_029574335.1. Taxonomy (NCBI): domain Eukaryota; kingdom Metazoa; phylum Chordata; class Amphibia; order Anura; family Ranidae; genus Rana; species Rana kukunoris. The sequence continues at coordinate 357,838,364 of CM056052.1, forward strand.
TAATTGGCTTAAAAAAGGTGGCCTTGGGGCACAGAGCCCACCCAGTTGAGGAGGAGACACGGGGAGCAAGCCACTGCACCTAAATGGGGTAAGTGCAGGGCTGGTGGGCAAGCGATGGGGGGAGTGTGTGTTGAGTAGTTTGCCGGTTGACCAAGCGATGTGGGGGGAAGGAGGATGGTTGATTTTGACCGACTGTACGGGGGGGGGGGGTTAACTGACAGAAAGACCCAATGGGGGGGCAGTGTGGCAGATGGTTTTGTTTGCTGCCCCCCCTAAAATAGAAGCACCAGTCGCCACGGCTCCTAACTAAAATCTAGTGGAAGAACCAATTGCCTTCAGAAGTCACCTAATTAGTAAACTAGAGTCTACTTGTGTGTAATTTAACCACTTCCATACCAGGTACTTTCCCCCCCCTTCCTGCCCAGGACAATTGATAGCTTTCAGCACTGTCACGCTTTGAATGACAATTGCGTGGTCATATTACGCTGCACCCAAACTAATTTGTTATCATTTTCTTCCCACAAATAGAGCTTTCTTTTGGTGGTATTTGATCCCCTTGCGGTTTTTAAACGAAAAAAAGACAGACAATTTAATGAAAAAAAAAATGATGGGCACTGATAGGCGGCACTGATAGGTGGCAGGTGATAGGCACTTGATAGGCAGCATTGATGAAGCGCTACTGACAGGCATTACTGAGTGGCGCTTTGATGGGGCACTGACAGGCATTACTGTTGTGGGCACCTATTTGCACTGTTGTTGGCACTGATGGGCATTTAATAGGGGACAGGCTGGCAGGTATTTGGCACCGATTGTCACATTTTGATGGGGGCTGTGCTAATAATCAATATGATGATCATCAGAACAGGCCCCCCCCCCTCCGATTAACAGGGAGAGCCGCTGATCGGCTCTCCCTGTCAGCGTGAACCAAGGAAAGCCGCTTACCAGCACTTCCTGGTTCATGCGATGATCAGCTGTGATTGGTCACAGCTGATCACGTAATAAGAAGCTTCATACCACGATGGGAGTTACTGTACGTCAGACTGACACACAGCACCTCCGATCACCGCTCATATGACGTCCAGTCAGGATATTACAACCACTTTGTGTTAGTCTATCACATAAAATCCCAATAAAATATATTTATGTTTTTGGTCGCAACATGACAAAATGTGGAAAATTTCAAGGGGTGTGAATACTTTTTCAAGGCACTGTATCAAAGTGTGTATGGCCACCATAATGATCAAACTGAGGAAATCTACAAGCAACCAATAACCAATAATCTCCCTCTGGAGGTTAGATTTAGACATTATTCAAACGGATACAATCAAACTGAGTTGATCATTAACATTAACACCAATGATGGGGCATTATTCCTCCCACTGACACTAATTATGGGGCACTATTCTTACCATTGACACCAATGATTGGACATTGTTCCTCCCATTGACACCAATAATGGGGTACTAAACCTCCGAATAACACTAATGATGGCATACTAATCCTCATATTGACACCAATAATAGGCCACTATTCCTCCCATTGACACCAATGATGGGGCACTATACCTCCCATTGGCACCAATAATGGAACATTGTTCCTCCCATTGATGCCAATAATAGGGTACTAATCCTCCCACTAACACTAATGATGGCATAGTCATACTAATCCTCCCATTGACACTAATAATGGGGTACTAATCCTGCCACTAACACTAATGATGGCATGCTAATCCTCCTATTGACACCAATGATGAGACACTGTTCCTCCCATTGACACCAATGATGGGGCACTATTCCTCCCATTGACACCAATGATGGGGCACTATTCCTCCCATTGACACCAATGATGGGGCACCATTCCTCCTATTGACACCGATGATGGGGCACGTTTCCTCCCATTCACACCAATGATGGGGGAACTATTCCTAACATTCACACCAATGATGGGGCACTATTCCTCCCATTGACATTGATAATGGGGCACCTTTGCTCCCATTGACACCAATTATGGGGCACTATGACTGTTTGATTGTTTGCAGATTCAATAATTTTAATCAAATCACACATCGATCAGATAATAAAATCTTGTATGACCACCATGAATTAATTTGAAGTGAAATTATGCTTATTCAGTTATTTGAATTTAGTCGTATTGCACATCAATCAGATAATAAAATTGAAGCATGCCCAGTCACCATTGGGGCTCATTTCTACTTGCAGTCAGAGAGCAGTAAAAATAGGTGATTGAGCCACGGCTTTACCATCCCCTTTAGAACCAAAGGCTATTTTGTTTACATTTTGGATATAGTACACTTGTAGAATTTTTAATAACATTTTAATTTTAAGAACATTTGTTCAATTATTTAATTGTTTGTAGGGTCAAATCAAATATTTATAATATATAATTTATAATGTGATGAAAAAAGGAAAAGGATAGAAGATATTTCTCAAACACATTTCTAACACAGCTCAGAAAAGTCCCTTTGTTCCTATATCAAATTTTAAAAGAAAATAAAATACTTTCAAACAACAATATAACTAACATGGAGCACGGGGAAGAGCTGTGAAAAATTTAATTTACTGGCCCTTTTCTAAATGAACGCTGTGTGTGATTTGTACAGATTGCTCCTGTGTCCATTTATAACTGAAGCATATACAAGTGTTTACTATGCTTCGTATAGAGCAAATGAATGTAAAGCTCTATACAGAGCTATTCCTGTTCATTCATTATGTGCAGCCTAGGCTGCAAAGATGAAGGTTGAGGACTTTGGGGCTGATTTACTAATGAATCTGCGCTGCGCCGGTACATGCCTTAATTAGTGCGCTGGATGAATCCCTAATTAGGCGCATGAACCGGCGGCAGCAGCAGCGCGATGTGATTGATAACTAAAGCCGCCGCCGAACTCCCTGTATAAGTCTATGGGGGAAAATCTTAATAGTGAATTTTAAAGGCTAATCTGCAAGTTTTGTCCTAAAAAGTGTTTGGGGACCTCAGTCCTGCCCCAGGGGACATGTACCAATGCTTTTTTTATTTTTTAAAACGGCCGTTTTTTCGGGAGCAGTGATTTTAATAATGCTAAAAGTGCAATAATAAAAGTGTAATTTTCCTTTAAATTTCGTACTATGGGGGTCTCTAATGTCAGCATGTGAAAAAGCGCATGTTTCCCGTGGTTAGAACTGTCTCTGCACAAAATGTCATTTTTCAAAGGAAAAAAGCCATTTAAAACTGACTCGCGGCTATAATGAATTGTCGGCTCCCGGCAATTGCAGGAGAATTCATTCATTAAAAAAAGGAAAAAAAAAGCGTGGGGGTCCCCCCAAATTCAATAACCAGACCCTTTAGGTCTGGTATGGATATTAAGGGGAACCCCGCCGTCAATTTAAAAAAAAAATGACGTGGGGTTCCCCCCAAATATCCATAACCAGACCCTTCGGGTCTGGTGTGGAATTTAAGGGGAACTCCACTCCAAATTAAAAAAAAAATGGCGTGGAGTCCCCCCTAAAATCCACACCAGACCCCTTATCCGAGCACGTTGACCTGGCCGGCCGCAGAAAAGAGGGGGGGACAGAGCGCGGCCCCCCCCCTCTCCTGAACCGCACCAGGCCACATGCCCTCAACATTGGGAGGGTGTTTTGGGGTGCCCCCCAAAACACCTTGTCCCCATGTTGATGAGGACAAGGGTCTCTTCCCCACAACCCTTGCCCGGTGGTTGTGGGGGTCTGCGGGCAGGAGGCTTATCGAAATCTGGAAGACCCCTTTAACAAAGGGGCCCCCCAGATCCCGGCCCCCCCCCTGTGTGAAATGGTAATGGGGTACCTTGTACCTCTACCATTTCACGAGAAAAAAAATGTAAAGGGTTAAAAAAGACAAGAGCCGGTTTTTGACAAGTCCTTTATTATCTTCTTTCTTCTTTTCTTCGGGTTTCTTCTTCCTCCTCCTTCTTCTTCCTCTGCTTCTGTCTTGGGTCTTCTATTCCCGCATCTTGCCCGGCGTGTTCTTCCATCTTCTTCCGCTGTCCTTCTCGTCCGCATCTTCTTCTCCTTCTTCTTCTTCGCCGGAGGCGCCGCTTCCAATTGAAATCCCCGCTGTCTGCCGGACCACGCCCCCCCCTCTGACGCCACGGGCAAGCTCTTAGGAGTGTGCTGCAAGTGCGTCCGAGGGGGGCGTGGTCACATGTCAGAGGGCGGGCAATTCAATTTGAAGCTCGTGCGCGGCTTTTTCTTTGCCAGAGTCGCCGCTTCCAATTGAATTGCCCGCTTTCTGGAACATGTGACCACGCCCCCCTCTGACGCACTGGCACCACACGGGGACTTTCCTAAGAGCTTGCCCGTGGCGTCAGAGGGGGGGGCGTGGTCCGGCAGAAAGCGGGGATTTCAATTGGAAGCGGCCGCTCCGGCGAAGAAGAAGAAGAAGGAGAAGATGCGGACGAGAAGGACAGCGGAAGAAGATGGAAGAACACGCCGGGCAAGATGCGGGAATAGAAGACCCAAGACAGAAGCAGAGGAAGAAGAAGGAGGAGGAAGAAGAAACCCGAAGGAAAGAAGAAAGAAGATAATAAAGGACTTGTCAAAAACCGGCTCTTGTCTTTTTTAACCCTTTACATTTTTTTTCTCGTGAAATGGTAGAGGTACAAGGTACCCCATTACCATTTCACACAGGGGGGGGGCCGGGATCTGGGGGGCCCCTTTGTTAAAGGGGTCTTCCAGATTTCGATAAGCCTTCCGCCCGCAGACCCCCACAACCACCGGGCAAGGGTTGTGGGGAAGAGACCCTTGTCCTCATCAACATGGGGACAAGGTGTTTTGGGGGGCACCCCAAAACACCCTCCCAATGTTGAGGGCATGTGGCCTGGTGCGGTTCAGGAGAGGGGGGGGGCCGCGCTCTGTCCCCCCCTCTTTTCTGCGGCCGGCCAGGTCAACGTGCTCGGATAAGGGGTCTGGTGTGGATTTTAGGGGGGACTCCACGCCATTTATTTTTTACATTTGGGGTGGAGTTCCCCTTAAATTCCACACCAGACCCAGAAGGGTCTGGTTATGGATATTTGGGGGGAACCCCACGTCATTTTTTTAATAAATTGACGGCGGGGTTCCCCTTAATATCCATACCAGACCTAAAGGGTCTGGTTATTGAATTTGGGGGGACACCCACGCTTTTTTTTTCCCTTTTTTTAATGAATGAATTCTCCTGCAATTGCCGGGAGCCGACAATTCATTATAGCCGCGAGTCAGTTTTAAATGGCTTTTTTTTTTTTTTTTTTTTTTTTCAGAATGTCATTTTGTGCAAAGACATATTTCTAACCGCAGGAAAAGTGCATTTTATTCACCTGCTGACATTCCCCCCCCCCCCATGGTACGAAATTTAAAATAATTATTCAAATGACGTGGGGGTCCCCCCAAATTCAATAACCAGACCCTTTAGGTCTGGTATGGATATTAAGGGGAACCCCGCCGTCAATTTAAAAAAAAAATGGCGTGGAGTCCCCCCTAAAATCCACACCAGACCCCTTATCCGAGCACGTTGACCTGGCCGGCCGCAGAAAAGAGGGGGGACAGAGCGCGGCCCCCCCCCTCTCCTGAACCGCACCAGGCCACATGCCCTCAACATTGGGAGGGTGTTTTGGGGTGCCCCCCAAAACACCTTGTCCCCATGTTGATGAGGACAAGGGTCTCTTCCCCACAACCCTTGCCCGGTGGTTGTGGGGGTCTGCGGGCAGGAGGCTTATCGAAATCTGGAAGACCCCTTTAACAAAGGGGCCCCCCAGATCCCGGCCCCCCCCCTGTGTGAAATGGTAATGGGGTACCTTGTACCTCTACCATTTCACGAGAAAAAAAATGTAAAGGGTTAAAAAAGACAAGAGCCGGTTTTTGACAAGTCCTTTATTATCTTCTTTCTTCTTTTCTTCGGGTTTCTTCTTCCTCCTCCTTCTTCTTCCTCTGCTTCTGTCTTGGGTCTTCTATTCCCGCATCTTGCCCGGCGTGTTCTTCCATCTTCTGTTCCTCCCGCTGTCCTTCTCGTCCGCATCTTCTCCTTCTTCTTCTTCGCCGGAGCGGCCGCTTCCAATTGAAATCCCCGCTTTCTGCCGGACCACGCCCCCCCCTCTGACGCCACGGGCAAGCTCTTAGGAAAGTCCCCGTGTGGTGCCAGTGCGTCAGAGGGGGGCGTGGTCACATGTTCCAGAAAGCGGGCAATTCAATTGGAAGCGGCGACTCTGGCAAAGAAAAAGCCGCGCACGAGCTTCAAATTGAATTGGCCGCCCTCTGACATGTGACCACGCCCCCCTCTGACGCACTTGCAGCACACTCCTAAGAGCTTGCCCGTGGCGTCAGAGGGGGGGGCGTGGTCCGGCAGACAGCGGGGATTTCAATTGGAAGCGGCCGCTCCGGCGAAGAAGAAGAAGAAGGAGAAGATGCGGACGAGAAGGACAGCGGGAGGAACAGAAGATGGAAGAACACGCCGGGCAAGATGCGGGAATAGAAGACCCAAGACAGAAGCAGAGGAAGAAGAAGGAGGAGGAAGAAGAAACCCGAAGGAAAGAAGAAAGAAGATAATAAAGGACTTGTCAAAAACCGGCTCTTGTCTTTTTTTACACTGACACTTTTTTTTACTCGTGAAATGGTAGAGGTACAAGGTACCCCATTACCATTTCACACAGGGGGGGGGCGGGATCTGGGGGGCCCCTTTGTTAAAGGGGTCTTCCAGATTTCGATAAGCCTCCTGCCCGCAGACCCCCACAACCACCGGGCAAGGGTTGTGGGGAAGAGACCCTTGTCCTCATCAACATGGGGACAAGGTGTTTTGGGGGGCACCCCAAAACACCCTCCCAATGTTGAGGGCATGTGGCCTGGTGCGGTTCAGGAGAGGGGGGGGGCCGCGCTCTGTCCCCCCCTCTTTTCTGCGGCCGGCCAGGTCAACGTGCTCGGATAAGGGGTCTGGTGTGGATTTTAGGGGGGACTCCACGCCATTTTTTTTTTAATTTGGGGTGGAGTTCCCCTTAAATTCCACACCAGACCCGAAGGGTCTGGTTATGGATATTTGGGGGGACCCCCACGTCATTTGAATATTTTTTTTTTAATTTCGTACCATGGGGGGGGGGGGGGAATGTCAGCAGGTGAATAAAGCGCACTTTTCCTGCGGTTAGAAATATGTCTTTGCACAAAATGACATTCTGAAAAAAACAAATAATAAAAAAAAAGCCATTTAAAACTGACTCGCGGCTATAATGAATTGTCAGCTCCTGGAAATTGCAGGATAATTCATTCATAAAAAAACAAAATCAAAAAGCGTGGGGGTCCCCCCAAATTCAAGAACCAGACCCTTTAGGTCTGATATGGATATTAAGGGGAACCCCGCCGTCAATTTATTAAAAAAATGACGTGGGGTTCCCCCCAAATATCCCTAACCAGACCCTTCGGGTCTGGTGTGGAATTTAAGGGGAACTCCACTCCAAATTAAAAAAAAAATGGCGTGGAGTCCCCCCTAAAATCCACACCAGACCCCTTATCCGAGCACGTTGACCTGGCCGGCCGCAGAAAAGAGGGGGGGACAGAGCGCGGCCCCCCCCCTCTCCTGAACCGCACCAGGCCACATGCCCTCAACATTGGGAGGGTGTTTTGAGGTGCCCCCCAAAACACCTTGTCCCCATGTTGATGAGGACAAGGGTCTCTTCCCCACAACCCTTGCCCGGTGGTTGTGGGGGTCTGCGGGCAGGAGGCTTATCGAAATCTGGAAGACCCCTTTAACAAAGGGGCCCCCCAGATCCCGGCCCCCCCCCTGTGTGAAATGGTAATGGGGTACCTTGTACCTCTACCATTTCACGAGAAAAAAAATGTAAAGGGTTAAAAACGACAAGAGCCGGTTTTTGACAAGTCCTTTATTATCTTCTTTCTTCTTTCCTTCGGGTTTCTTCCTCCTCCTCCTTCTTCTTCCTCTGCTTCTGTCTTGGGTCTTCTATTCCCGCATCTTGCCCGGCGTGTTCTTCCATCTTCTTCCGCTGTCCTTCTCGTCCGCATCTTCTCCTTCTTCTTCTTCTTCGCCGGAGCGGCCGCTTCCAATTGAAATCCCCGCTGTCTGCCGGACCACGCCCCCCCTCTGACGCCACGGGCAAGCTCTTAGGAAAGTCCCCGTGTGGTGCCAGTGCGTCAGAGGGGGGCGTGGTCACATGTTCCAGAAAGCGGGCAATTCAATTGGAAGCGGCGACTCCGGCAAAGAAAAAGCCGCGCACGAGCTTCAAATTGAATTGGCCGCCCTCTGACATGTGACCACGCCCCCCTCTGACGCACTTGCAGCACACTCCTAAGAGCTTGCCCGTGGCGTCAGAGGGGGGGGGCGTGGTCCGGCAGACAGCGGGGATTTCAATTGGAAGCGGCGCCTCCGGCGAAGAAGAAGGAGAAGATGCGGACGAGAAGGACAGCGGAAGAAGATGGAAGAACACGCCGGGCAAGATGCGGGAATAGAAGACCCAAGACAGAAGCAGAGGAAGAAGAAGGAGGAGGAAGAAGAAACCCGAAGGAAAGAAGAAAGAAGATAATAAAGGACTTGTCAAAAACCGGCTCTTGTCGTTTTTAACCCTTTACATTTTTTTTCTCGTGAAATGGTAGAGGTACAAGGTACCCCATTACCATTTCACACAGGGGGGGGGCCGGGATCTGGGGGGCCCCTTTGTTAAAGGGGTCTTCCAGATTTCGATAAGCCTCCTGCCCGCAGACCCCCACAACCACCGGGCAAGGGTTGTGGGGAAGAGACCCTTGTCCTCATCAACATGGGGACAAGGTGTTTTGGGGGGCACCCCAAAACACCCTCCCAATGTTGAGGGCATGTGGCCTGGTGCGGTTCAGGAGAGGGGGGGGGCCGCGCTCTGTCCCCCCCTCTTTTCTGCGGCCGGCCAGGTCAACGTGCTCGGATAAGGGGTCTGGTGTGGATTTTAGGGGGGACTCCACGCCATTTTTTTTTTTAGTTGGAGTGGAGTTCCCCTTAAATTCCACACCAGACCTGAAGGGTCTGGTTATGGATATTTGGGGGGAACCCCACGTCATTTTTTTTAAAAATTGATGGCGGGGTTCCCCTTAATATCCATACCAGACCTAAAGGGTCTGGTTATTGAATTTGGGGGGACCCCCACGCTTTTTTTTTGGTGTTTTTAATGAATGAATTCTCCTGCAAATTCCAAGAGCTGACAATTCATTATAGCCGCGAGTCAGTTTTAAATGGCTTTTTTCCTTCAGAATGTCATTTTTCACATGCTGACATTACACCCAGGGCCGCCATCAGGGGGGTACAGGCAGTACACCTGCAGGGCCGCCATTAGGGGGGTACAGGCATTACACCGCCCGGGGGTCCCCAGGGGCCCCCAGGGGCCCGGATGGGAACCACCCTAAAACAAAAAAAACTATTTTTTTTTTTTTTTTTTTGTTTAAGGGCTCCGAAGGTCCCCAGGGGCCCGGAGGCCACTAAGGGCCCCAGATGGCAAGCCCTTTTTTTTAAATAAAATATATATATTTAAAAAAAAATATATATTTTTTAAATATATTTGTTTATTTTTTTTTTTAAGGAAAGGGCCCAGAGGTCCCCAGGGCCCTGGAAGGCTACCCCCTTGTTTTTTTAACTTTTTTTCGATAAATGTTATATTTAAAAAATATATATATATGTATTTTCTCTCTTTTGTATTTTTATTTGATAAAGAGCACAGAGGTCCCCAGGGCCCCGGATGGCTACCCCCCTTTTTTATATATATTTTTCTTTATTTCTTATTTCTGTCAAAATTTTTGTAAAGGGCCCCCCCGCTCCTCAATTTGCGGCACCACCCCCCCCCCCGCTTCTCAATTTCATACGGCAGCACCCCCCCCCCCGGTTCTCTGCTCCAGGGGGCCCATGCCTGAAGCTGTGTAAGGGGCCCCAAAATTCATGATGGCGGCCCTGTACACCTGTAAGGGGCCCGGGGGTCCGGAGGTGCCCAGATGCCTGGAGGCCCCCCCAGTGCCCCAGATGGTAACCCCCCTCTTTTTTTTTTTGTATATATATTTGTTAGTTGGTTTTTGTAGGATTTTTTATTAAAGGGCCAATTTTTGGAATTTAATATTTTTTTGCAGTCTGGAGGTCCCCAGGGCCCCGGGTGGCAACCCCCCAAATTTGTTGTTATTAAAGGGCCAATGTTTTGGTTTAGGGGTCTGGAGGTCCCCAGTGGCCTGGTCCCCAGTGGCCCGGAGATCCCAGGGCTCCAGATGACAACCCCCCACCTTTACAAAAAAAAAAAAAAAAAAACATATGATATATTTTTTGGTTATTTTTTAAACATATATATATATAATATAATTTTGAAAGCTCCCAGAGGGCCCCAGATGACAACCTTTTTGCTTCTAAAAATGTTATAAACATTTTCCCCAGGTTTGTTACTTTTTACTTTAATTTCTTTTTTAAAGTGTATTTTGTGCGTGAAGTCGAGAGAGAGAGGAGCTGGACTTGCAATCGCCATCCTTCTCCATGGCCCCGGTGGCAATGGTGGGTGTGAGGGGGGCCTCCCACTCACCCCACCTGCTACACTTGGGAGCCCGATGGGACAGAGGGACTCCCCCTATGAAGGAGTGTAGCCCACCCAGCCAGCCCTGTAGGTCCTTCGCCTCCCTTTATTTTAGGAGACCTCATGGCCAAAGTGTGTGCAAGTGTGGTGTTTTTTTTGGGGGGGGGGGGGTGGGCATACTAAGCACAGGCGTACCTTGCATAGCACACCCACCGGGAGCCGGGCTGACACCACCAAACTCAATTCATATGTAGCCGAGACCGGGATCCGAACCCTTGGCTGCAGAGGTGAACGGCTTGTCAGCGCAGTGCCATTCACGTTGAGCCACCACAGCTCCCACCCAATGTGATTTTTTTGTTAGATTTTTGGTAGTTATTTTTTATTAAAGGGCCCAGAGCTCCCAAGGCAACCCCCTTTTTTATTATTTTATATATGTAGATATTGTAATTTATTTTTCATTAAAGAGCCCAGAAGTTTCTTTTTATTAAAGGGCCCAGTGGTCCCCAGGGCCCCCGGATGGCTACCACCCTTTTTAATATATATTTTTCTATATGTATTTTTTAGTAAAGGAACCCCCCGCTTATCAAATTGCGGCAGCCCCCCCCCCTTCTTAATATCAGGCGGCACCCCCCCCCCCTATTCTCTGCTCCAGGGGGCCCATGCCTGAAGCTGTGTAAGGGGCCCCATAATTCCTGATGGCGCCCCTAATTGCCTCCCCCCCCCCCCCCATGGTACGAAATTTCAAGGAATTTTTCACTTTTATTGGTGCACTTTAACCACTTCCATACCGCGCCTATTCTGGCACTTCTCTCCTTCATGTAACAATTATATTTTCTTCCTTGAAACTTACTCAGGACCCCCAAACATTATATATATTTTATTACCAAACACCCTAGGGAATAAAGTGGCGGCCATTTTTTCGGACACATTTCCAACAGTATTTGTGCCAAAAATGTTCTAACGTTTTTTTTTTTTTTGGCTTTCCAAAAAAAAACCTGTTTCATGAATGACAAAATAAGAAAGCAGTAAAGCTAGGCCAATTTTTAGGGATAAGGTAAAAGATGATGTTACACCGAGTAAATAGATACCTAACTTGTCACGCTTTCATATTGCGCACACTCATGGAATGGCGCTAAACTTCGTTATAAAAAATCTCCATAGGCAACGCTTGACTTTTTTTCTCAGGTTACCACTTTTGAGTTACAGAGGAGGTCTAGTGCTAACATTATTGCTCTCGCTCTAACGCACGCTATGATACCTCACATGTGGGGTTTGAAGGATGTTTACATATGTGTGTGGGACTTGCATGCGTGTTCGCTTCTGAGTGCGAGCTACTAGGGACAGGAGCATTTAAATTCCTTTGTTATTTTATTTTTTTACTTAATATTTTATTTTTTGCACTTGTGTTGTCCCTTTGTTTGTATTATTTTTCACTTTTCTTCCTATTACAAGGAATGTAAACATCCCTTGTAATAGGACTAGTGTGTGACAGGTCCTCTTTATAGAGAAAGGCGGGGTCAATTAGACCCCACATCTGTCCTCCAGGCTGGAAATCATGGAATTGGTAAAAAAAAAAACATCTCATGCTTTCAGCTGCAATCATGTTCGTTCAGCACAGTAGCGTAGTGTGTAGCATGTTCACCTAGCAGCAAAAGGGTTGCTGGTTCGAATCCCACCCGTGACACTATCTGCCTTGAGTTTGCATGTTCTCCCTGTGTGGGTTTCCTCCCACAATCTAAAAACATGCTGTAAATTGGATCCTGTCTAAATAAGCCCTAATGTGCAGTAGGATATTTAGGTTTTGTGCTTCCCTAGGCCTGACCAAATTTTGGCACCCCCCTAATAGAAAAATGACCCACCCTTCCTGTCAAGGCCACACCCTGTTTTTTTATGACCCACCCAGGAATTTTCAGGGGACACACACAAGTTCTGTGGGGGGGGACTTGGGGGGGCCCTTAATTTGCCTACTTTTTCGATCACTTCCTGTTTGGCTATGGGGCAGGAAGTGAAGGCCAATCTCCCCAAACGGACAGGGATAATACAAAATAAACTGACAGAGCTTCTAACCCCCCCCCCCCCCCCACCAACTCTATCCAAAATGAAAGAAATCCAAAAAATAAAAGTGATGATTATTGTTCCAGTTTAACCCCAAATTTCAGATCATTTTATTGAGAGGCTTAAGAAAATATAACCATGCCAATAGGCCAGGATCCAGCGTTGCTAATATGTATGAATGTGTGTTAGGGACCCCCACAAACACCACCCAATGTTAAATCAACTATTTTCATGTTTGTTTTGGGGATGCCTGCACCCCTGATAGGGTAAAGACACCTCACAAATGTTGTCACTTTCTACTTAATTCATTCACTTCCTGCCACACAGCCAAACAGGAAGTGAGGGAAACACCTGAGTAATGTTTTGTTGGGGACACACAGATCAATATAAATAGTTTCCCATTTTGGAAATGGCATTTTGCTGTGTACACCCCAAATTAGTAGGAATCTTGGACTTTGGGGTCCATTTACTAAAGGCAAATCCACTTTGCACTACAAGTGGACAAGCAAGGAAGAAAACTCAAAACTTGGCGGGATTGGAAGTAAAAACCATCAGTGCTTCCCTTCTGATTTTCATTGCCTACGCTTCTACTGCAGAGCGGCTTTGCCTTTACTAAACCCCAAAGTAACCAATCATTTGGGGTGTACACTGCAGTGCAATTTGCTTAATGGTGACACTAGTTAGATTGACCTGTGCCCCGAAGAAAAGACCATTGGTAGGGTTTTAACCTCACTTCCTGTTCAGCTGTGTGACAGGAAGTGAAGCCAATTTTAGGAAAAGGGACACAAAGCCCAACCTAAAAACACTAGCAGGGGTTCTAACACTCAATTGGCTTCCCTCAAACAACCCACAATTAGAATAGGATTGTCTTGTGCTAGTTTCAAGCACAGCGCTGTAAATCAGCACTTCAAGCCTGTCCAAAAAAAACACACCACCCCCCCCCCCCTCCAACAGGCCCTGTTTGCAGCTTTTCCTACATCTTGCACATGTGCTTTAAAAAGTCAGTCTGGACATCAGTTCTAGGAAACAATACTTACCGCTTTGTCCTTCCTTTTCTGGTGACTAAACATTTCATGCATACACACCAGGAAAGAGCTTAGAGACAAATCACACTTGATGGTTTAGGCCCAAACTAGTTCAGCTGCAGCGGTTGAAATCCATAGCATGAAAAAAAATATCACAAAACAAACTTCAAAATTTGAAAGTAATTTTATTGGTCCACAAAACAAGGAAAGCAAAAAAAAAATTACAAATAAACACACCAAAAATATATACAAACACCTAAAAACAAAAAAGACCAACGTTTATTTCACAGTCATTGGAAAATAAATCATGCTTTTGAAATAACAGGATAGACCCACAGGATTAAAACATTAGTCATTAACATCTTGAGAAACATTTAGCAAAATTATGTAGCGCAGAGAAAACATCAAAAAATACAAAACTTGCTCCAAAACATCTCTGTTTCACTCCGCCATTCCTTCCAGCCAGCAAATCTGCCCCCTCTGAGGGGCAGCTGACACGTGCAGTATCCACGCTTTTTATAACATGTGTGCTAATGAACCAATTGGAAACACATGAAGAAATGTCAGCCTCTAGTTTGTGTGCACTTGGAACTGCTTACACCTGTTAAGGATGTCCTTAAATTACTAAGCCAAAAAAAGAGCTTTCTGAGCATGCTCAGAAAGATGCAAGTCATTTTCAGGATGAAACTTCCAACTTCTTTTTCTAACTGTTCGAGCATGCCCAGTTCACTCGAAATGCAGTACCAGAATCAAATCTGCAATGGCGGATGAAAGCATTAGAGGTGTTAAATTTTTTTTTGGTCCCCATGAAGTGATGCTTTACAAGCTGAACGGGAGGTCTTATAGAATTTTTACGTAACAAACCTAAATAGTAATAATTTAAACGCCCCTGTCCCTAGTAGCTCGCAGTCAGAAGGGAACAAGCAGCATTTTTATTGTTTCCGGTTACCAGTTTAGATTTACAGATGAGGTCTAGTGCTATAAATATTCCTCTTGCTGTTACGCACGCTATGATACCTCACATGTGTGGTTTGAAGAATGTTTCCATATATGGGGCGGGCCTTAAATGTGTAAGCCCCGCCCACATATTGAAACCCCCGTTCAAACCCCACATGTGAGGTATCATAGCGTACGTTAGAGCGAGAGCAATACTTGTAGCACTAGAGCTCCTCTGTAAATCTAAACTGGTAACCTGAAACACATAAAAAAGCGTTGCCTATGGGTATTTTCAAGTACTGAAGTTTGGCGCCATTCCATGAGTGTGTGCAATATTAAAGTGTAACATGTTGGGTATCTATTTACTCGGTGTAACATCATCTTTCACATTATGGCCATAAATTGGGCTAACTTTAGTGTATTCTTAATTTGTAACCACTTGAGCCCCAGAGCATATTACTGGTCACTGACGGGGCCATTTTTTGCATTTCAACACTGCGTCATTTTGACTGACAATTGCGTGTGGTTGTGCGACGTGGCCCCCCAAAAAATTGGGCGTCCTCATCCTCCCCCCCCCCCCCCTAAAAATTATTTTTTTTTATTTTTGTTGGTGGTATTTGATCACCTCTGCGTTTTTTCATATTTTTGCTTGACCCAAAAATATAGCGACAATTTGGTAACTAAAAAAACATCTTTTTTACGGTTTGCTATAATAAATCTCCCCCAAAATATATTCAAAAAATGTTTGCCCTCAGTTTAGGCCGATAAGTATTCTTGGACATATTTTTGTTTGCAAAAAATCACAATAAGCGTTTGATTGGTTTGGGCAAAAGTTCTAAGTAGGGGTTGGTCTTATGGGTTTTTTTTGAATAATTTTTTGTTTTACTAGTAATGGTGGCTATCATTGTTTTTTTCTGTCTAATGCGACATTGTGGCGGACACATTTTTGTGAGATTTGGCATTTTTGTAGCGAGCAATGGTATATCAATGCATTGCTTACTATAAAAATGACACTGGCAGGGAAGGGGTTAACACTAGGGGCGCGGAAGGGGTTGATTATGTTACCTGGGTGTGTTCTAACTGTAAAGGGGGTGGGACTGTGTAGGGGAAATGACAGATCGCTGTTCATACATTGTAGGGACAGACGAGCAGGCATTCCCCCCCCCCCCCTGACAGGACCGGGATAAAGGGGAACTCCACCCCAAATTACAAAAAAAAAACGGCGTGGGGTTCCCCCTTCTGGTGCACAACAGGCTCTTAGATTTGATCTGGAACATAAGGGGTTAAACCCACGCCAAAAAACGGCGTGGGGTTCCCCCTCAGATCCAGACCAAACCCTTCTCCCAGGCACGCAGTCTGGCCGGACAGGAATGGGGGTGGGGGGACGAGAGCGAGCGCCCCCCCCCCTCCTGAGCCGTACCAGACCACATGCCCTCGACATGGGGGAGTGTGTGCTGTGGGGGAGGGGGGCACTGCCCCCCCACCCCAAAGCACTCTTGTCCCCATGTCGAAAGGGACAAGAGCCTCTTCCCGACAACCCTGGCCGTTGGTTGTCGGGGTATGCGGGCGGGGGGCTTATCAGAATCTGAGAGCCCCCTATATTAAGGGGGCCCCCAGATTCTGGCCCCCCACCCTATGTGAATGAGTATGGGGTACATCGTACCCCTACCCATTCACCGGGTGGAAAAGTGTAAACAAAAAAAAACACACAGAAAAAAATAATTTATTAGTCAGCTCTCCGGGGGTCTTCTGCCGGGACCCCCCACCACCAGCCCATTGGGCCCCGGGCTTCGCCGTCTTCTGCCGGGGGGGGACACCCACCGATGATCTCCGCCATGTCCAGCCAGGCCCCCACCCCAAAATAAGCTCTTTCAGATCCGGGGGGGGCCGGCCGAAAGAAGCAGAGAACAACGGGGGCGGAGCCCCTCGGTCTTCCAGACGTTTTCTGCCGGGGGGGCTCCAGCCCCGCACCGGTCTTCGCCGCCGCCTTCCGCCGGGGGGGTACACCTACCCCCCCCCCCGGTCTTGCGCCGCCGCCTTCCGCCGGGGAGAGAGACCCCCACCGATGCTCTCCGCCATGGTCGGCCAGGCCCCTACCCCAAACAAAGCTCTTTTACATCCGGGGGGGGCGGCGGGAATGGCGGAGAACAACGGGGGCGTCGCCACTCCTCGGTCTTCTAGCCGTCTTCTGCCGGGGGGGGGTAAACACCCACCCATGCTCTCCGCCATGCTCGACTGTGCCCCCACCCCAAAATGAAGCTCTTTTACATCCGGGGGGGGGGCCGGCCGAAAACAGCGGAGAACAACGGGGGTGTCGCCCCACCTCGGGCTCCTCCGCTTCTGCCTGGCTCCGCACGAGGCCAGGGCTTCTTTCGCCGTCTTCCGCCGGAGGGCGCCACTCTCCGGGCTTCTCGACGTTGTCTTCCGCCGCGGGGGTAACACCTACCCCCCCCCCGGTCTTCGCCGCCCGCCTTCCGCCGGGGAGAGAGACCCCCACCGATGCTCTCCGCCATGTTCGCCAGGCCCCCTACCCCAAACAAAGCTCTTTTACATCCGGGGGGGGCCGGGCGGAATGGCGGAGAACAACGGGGGCGTCGCCACTCCTCGGTCTTCTAGCCGTCTTCTGCCGGGGGGGGGAAACACCCACCCATGCTCTCCGCCATGCTCGACTGTGCCCCCACCCCAAAATGAAGCTCTTTTACATCCGGGGGGGGCCGGCCGAAAACAGCGGAGAACAACGGGGGTGTCGCCCCACCTCGGGCTCCTCCGCTTCTGCCTGGCTCCTCCCGAGGCCAGGGCTTCTTTTGCCGTCTTCCGCCGGAGGGCGCCACTCTCCGGCTTCTCGACGTTGTCTTCCGCCGCGGGGGCCAGGCCTTCTTCTTTGCCGCCCCCTTCGATTTTTTCGGCCTGGACGGGGGTCGCACATCCCATCCAGGACTTGGACGTGGCGGGCTTCTCGTCGCCGTTTTCTGCCGCTGCCCCCTTCACCACGAAGCTCCGTGCTTGTTTGATGAGGGCAGCGGGCTTCCGTCGTCTTCTCCGGGGCGAGGGTCGTACATCCCACCCCGGATTTCGTCGCCGTCTTCTGCCGCTGCCCCCTTCACCACGAAGCTCCGTGCTTGTTTGATGAGGGCAGCGGGCTTCCGTCGCAGTCTTCCGCCGCGGGGTGACACTCGCGGGCTTCTTCTTCCATTCGATGTTGACACGGCGAGGTCCGGCGCTGAAATGCCTTCTGAGCGGCGGGCAAGGACTTATATTGGCATTGGGCGTGGGCGTGGTTATGCCAACATGTGACCTTAACCCATGTGACAGTGATGTGACGTGACATCACTGTCACATTGGTTAAGGTCACATGTTGGCATAACCACGCCCACGCCCAATGCCAATATAAGTCCTTGCCCGCCGCTCAGAAGGCATTTCAGCGCCGGACCTCGCCGTGTCAACATCGAATGGAAGAAGAAGCCCGCGAGTGTCACCCCGCGGCGGAAGACTGCGACGGAAGCCCGCTGCCCTCATCAAACAAGCACGGAGCTTCGTGGTGAAGGGGGCAGCGGCAGAAGACGGCGACGAAATCCGGGGTGGGATGTACGACCCTCGCCCCGGAGAAGACGACGGAAGCCCGCTGCCCTCATCAAACAAGCACGGAGCTTCGTGGTGAAGGGGGCAGCGGCAGAAGACGGCGACGAGAAGCCCGCCACGTCCAAGTCCTGGATGGGATGTGCGACCCCCGTCCAGGCCGAAAAAATCGAAGGGGGCGGCAAAGAAGAAGGCCTGGCCCCCGCGGCGGGAAGACAACGTCGAGAAGCCCGGAGAGTGGCGCCCTCCGGCGGAAGACGGCAAAAGAAGGCCTGGCCCCCAGTAGGAGCCAGGCAGAAGCCGGCGAGGAAATCCGGGGTGGGATGTACGACCCTCGCCCCGGAGAAGACGACGGAAGCCCGCTGCCCTCATCAAACAAGCACGGAGCTTCGTGGTGAAGGGGGCAGCGGCAGAAGACAGCGACGAGAAGCCCGCCACGTCCAAGTCCTGGATGGGATGTGCGACCCCCGTCCAGGCCGAAAAATTCGAAGGGGCGGCGGCAGAAGACCCTCAAAGTTCAAACCACCTTCACCAGGTGAATGGGTAGGGGTACGATGTACCCCATACTCATTCACATAGGGTGGGGGCCCGAAATCTGGGGGCCACATTATTAAACGGGGCTCCCAGATTCTGATTGGCTCCCGCCCGCATACCCCGACAACCAATGGCTAGGGTTGTCGGGAAGAGGCTCTTGTCCCGATCGACATGGGGACAAGAGTGCTTTGGGGTGGGGGGGGGCAGCGCCCCCCTCCCCCAAAGCACACACTCCCCCATGTCGAGGGCATGTGGTCTGGTACGGCTCAGGAGGGGGGGGGCCGCTCGCTCGTCCCCCCCCCATTCCTGTCGGCCAGACTGCAGCACTGCATCCTGGGATGAGGGCTTGGTACGGATCTGGGGGGAACCCCACGCCGATTTTGGCGTGGGTTAACCCCTCACGTTCCGGACCAAGCCGGAGAGCCTATTGTACCCCTGGGGGGGAAGCCGCGCCGGTTTCACATTTGAAATTTGGCGCGGAGTTCCCCTTCAGTGTCAGCGCAGCCCGACGAGAACAGCTCGGAGCTTGCCGTACGCCGATCCAGGCAGTGCAAAACCACTGCTACGCCGCCTGGTATTTACCAAGGAATTTCCCGGCGTTTGAAGAGGCGCCCATGTGAGCTCCCGATTTATTCCCTCTGCGCATGCCCAGTAT